>CM039676.1:17794746-18394746 GCA_022496015.1 Hordeum marinum | reverse complement strand
GACTTAAGCATCGCTACGGGTGAGAAGGTCTCATCGTAGTGAACTCCTTGAACTTGTGAAACACCCTTTGCCACAAGTCGAGCTTTATTGACGGTGACATTACCGTCCGCGTCCGTCTTCTTCTTAAAGATCCATTTGTTCCGAATGGCCTTTCGCCCTTTAGGTAATACTTCCAAAGTCCATACTTTGTTTTCATACATGGATCCCATCTCGGATTTCATGACCTCTAACCATTTCTCAGAATCCGGGCCCATCATCGCTCCTCCATATCTTGTAGGTTCATTGTTTTCCAACAACATGACCTTCATGACAGGGTTGCCGTACCACTCAGGAGGAGTACGTACCCTTGTCGACCTACGAGGCTCAGTAGTCACTTGATCCAAAGCTTCATGATCATCATCATTAACTTTCTCTTCAATTGTCGTAGGCTCCACAGAAACATGTTTCTGCACTGCGCTACTCTCTGGTTGAAGTAAAGGTTCAATAACCTCATCAAGCTCTATTTTCCTCCCACTCAATTCTTTCGAGAGAAACTCTTTCTCAAGAAATGTTCTATTTTTAGTGACAAACACTTTGCCTTCAGATCTGAGATAGAAGGTATACCTAATTGTCTCTTTCGGGTATCCTATGAAGACACATTTTTCCGCTTTGGGTTCCAGCTTTTCAGGCTGAAGCTTTTTGACATAAGCATCACATGCCCAAACTTTAAGAAACGACAACTTTGGCTTCTTGCCAAATCATAGTTCATATGGCGTCGTCTCAACGGATTTCGATGGTGCCCTATTTAAAGTGAATGCAATTGTCTCTAATGCATAACCCCAAAACAACAGTGGCAAATCGGCTAGAGACATCATAGAATGCACCATATCTAATAAGGTTCGATTACGACGTTCGGACACACCATTACACTATGGTGTTCCAGGCGCTGTCAATTGTGAAACAATTCCACACTGTCTTAAGTGACTGCCAAACTCATAACTCAGATATTCACCTCCTCGATCAGATCGTAGGAATTTAATCTTCTTGCTACGACGATTCTCAACTTCACTCTGAAATTGCTTGAACTTTTCAAACGTTTCAGACTTGTGTTTCATTAAGTAAATATACCCATATCTACTTAAGTCATTAGTGAAGGTGAGAAAATAACGATATACACCACGTGCATCAATATTCATTGGACCACACACATCAGTACGTATGATTTCCAACAAATCACTCACCCGTTCCATTGTTCCAGAGAACGGCGTTTTAGTCATCTTGCCCATGAGGCATGGTTCACATGTGTCAAGTGATGCAAAATCAAGTGACTCCAAAAGTCCATCAGCATGGAGCTTCCTCATGCGTTTTACACCAATATGACCCAAATGGTAATGCCACAAGAAAGTGGTACTATTATTATCAACTCTACATCTTTTGGCATCAATGTTATGAACATGTGTATCATCACTATCAATATTCAATATGAATAAACCCCTCACATTGGGTGCATGACCATAAAAGATATTACTCATATAAATAGAACAACCATTATTTTTTGACTTAAATGAGTAACCGTCTCACAATAAACAAGATCCAGATATAATGCTCATGATTAATGCAGGCACTAAATAACAATTATTCAGGTTCATCACTAATCACGATGGTAATCGAAGAGAGATCATGCCGACGGTGATCACATCAACCTTGGAACCATTTCCCACGCACATCGTCACTTCGTCCTTCGCCAACCTTCGTTTATTCCGTAGTTCCTGTTTCGAGTTGCAAATGTGAGCAACCGAACCGGTATCAAATACCCAGGCACTAAAACGAGAGATAGTAAGGTACACATCAATAACATGTATATCATATATACCTTGTTTGTTGTTGGCTGCCTTCTTGTCAGCCAGATACTTGGGGCAGTTCTGCTTCAAGTGACCAGCTCCCTAGCAATGAAAGAACTCAGTTTCTGGCTTGGATCCAGCCTTGGGTTTCTTCACGGGAGGAGCAATTGCTTTGCCACCCTTCTTGGAGTTACCCTTCTTGCCCTTGCCATTCTTCTTGAAACTAGTGTTTTTATTGACCATCAACACTTGATGTTCTTTCTGGATTTCAGACTCAGCGACTTTCAGCATCGCAAACAGCTCGGCAACTGACTTGTTCATCTCGTACATGTTATAGTTCAACACGAAGCTTTTGTAGCTAGGTGGCAGTGATTGAAGAACTCTGTCAGTGATCGCCTCTAGCAGAAGAGGCATCCCTAACTCTGCCATACGAGTCATATACCTAGACATTCTGAGTATATGTTCACTGATAGACCCGTTCTCCTACATTTTGCAAGCATAGAACTTAGTCTCATACCTCTCTATCCGGGCACCCTTCTTAAAGATAAACTCCAACTCCTAGAACATCTCATATGCTCCATGACGTTCAAAACGTCTTTGAAGTCCCGGTTCTAAGGCATACAATATTGCATATTGAACTATTGAGTAATCTCCGGAATGTGCCTCCCAAGCGTTCTTTATGTCTTCGGATGACAAGTCTGCGGGTTAGTTACCAAGTAGTGCATCAAGGACATATGCCTTCTGGGAAGCCGTGAGGATAATCCTCAGACTACGGGCCCAATCCACAAAGTTACTTCCATCGTCTTTCAACTGAGCTTTCTCTAGGAATGCATTAAAATTCAGGGGTGCAACTGCGCGAGCCATTGATCTACAACATAAATAAGCAAAGGTTACTAAGACTATTGTTCAAGATAATGAGTTTAGTTAATCAAATTATTAAAGCTCCCACTCAAATTGACATCCCTCAGGTCATCTGAGTGATACACGATCCAAATTCACCAACCCAAGTCCGATCATCACGTGAGCTGAGATGGTTTCAATGGTGATCATCATCATGTTGATCATATCTACTATATGACTCATGTTCGTCCTTTCGGTCTCTTGTGTTCCGAGGCCATGTCTGTATATGCTAGTCTCGTCAAGTTTAACCCGAGAGTTCTGCATGTGCAACACTGGCTTGCACCCGTTGTATGTGAACATAGAGTCTATCACATCCGATCATCACAATTTATCTTGAACTTAAGTAAGGGATCACCTTATAATGCTACCATCGTCCTAAGCCAAACAAGGTGCATAAATGGATTAACATCACATGCAATTCATAAGTGACATGATATGGACATGAACTTGTGCTATTGATCTGCATCGTGAAAGGATCGTCATGATCTCCATCGTCATCTTCATGACACCTTGATCTCCATCATCTTGATCTCCATCAACGTGTCGCCATCGAGATTGTCACGCCCACCATGCTTCTACTACCATTTCTACCGTTTAGAGATAAAGTAAAGCATTACATAGAGCTTAATGATTCACATGCAGGTCATACAATAATTAAAGACAACCCTATGGCTCCTGTCGGTTGTCGTACTCTTTGACATGCCAGTCGTGATATTCTATATAAAAACATGATCATATCATACATCACATATATCACATCATGAAATTGGCCATATCACATCACAACATACCCTGCAAAAACAAGTTAGACGTCCTCTAATTGTTGTTGCATGTATTACGTGGATGCTATGGGTATCTAGCAAGAACTATTCTTACCTACGCAAAACTACAATGGCGATATGATGATTGCTTTTCAACCTTCTACAAGGACCGCCTTAATCAAACCTGATCCAACTAAAGTGGGAGACACATACACCCGCCAGCCATCTTTATGCGACGAAGTCGCATGTTAGTTGATGCAACACGGTCTCTCGTAAGTGTACGAGTAAAGTCTGTCCGAGCCGCTTCATCCCACAATACCGATGAACCAAGAAAAGACTAAGTAAGTAAGCAATCTGAATATCAACTCCCACAAACTTTTTGTGTTCTACTCAAGATCTCATCTACGCATAGACCTAGCTCATGATGCCACTGTTGGGGAACGTTGCATGGGAAACAAAACATTTCCTACACTGCACCAAGATCAATCTAGGAGATGAGCATCTATGAGAGGAGAGATTGGATATATGTACCCTTGTAGATCGCTAAGCGGAAGCATTAAAGAACGTGTTTGATGTAGTGGTACGTCTTTGCGATCCAAATCGTAAGCCGTCCCACGAACTCAATATCAAGTACCGAACGGACGGCACCTCTGCGTTCAACACACGTGCATCTCGGTGAAGATCTCCGCCTTCTTGATCCAGCAAGAGGGAACGGAGAGGTAGACGATTTCTCTAGCAGCGCAAAGGCGTTTTGGCGATGGTGGTGGAGCAATTCCAGCAGGGCTTCTCCTAAGCACTGCTAAAAACAGATCTAGAGGAGAAAACAATCTAGAGGAAGAAGAGGGCAGCACTTGGCTGAAATAAGGTTAGGGCTGCCCTCTAAATCCTCTAGTATATATAGGAGGGAGAGGAGAGGAGGCAGACTTGCCCCTCCTACATGAAGGGCTTCGGCCGAAGCATAGGGGGAGAGTCCACCTCCCACAAGGGAGGTGGATTCCAAGTGGGACTCTTTCCCAAACTTGGCTCTTACTCTATCTTTTCCTCCATGCGCATAGGGCCACTTGGGCTGGCTTGCCCAGCCAACCAAGGCATGGTGCGCCACCTCTAAGGCCCATCTGGCCACTTGGGGTACGTGGACCCCACATGATGGTCCCCGAGACCCATTCTTCACTCCCGGTACACTGCCGGAAATGTCCGAAACTTTTCCGGAGTTCAAACACCACTTTCCTATATAGAAATCTTTACTTCCGGACTATTCCGTAGCTCCTATGACGTCCGGGATCTCATACGAGACTCCGAACAACCTTCGGTCACCACCATACATAACTCTATACTACCGAAACGTCACCGAACCTTAAGTGTGCAGACCCTGTGGGTTCGAGAACTATGTAGACATGACCGAAACACCTCTACGGTCAATAACCAATAGAGGGACCTAGATGCCCAAAATAATTCCTACATATTCTATGAAGATCTTTATCGGTCGAACGTCTGTGTCAAGGATTCAGTTAATCACGTATGATGTTCCTTTTCTTCTTCGGTATGTTACTTGCCCGAGATTGGATCATCGGTATCTCCATACCTAGTTCAACCTCGTTACTGACAAGTCTCTTTACTCGTTCTGTAATACAAGATCTTATGGCTAACTCTTAGTCATATTGCTTGCAAGGCTTGTTGTGATGTTGTATTATCAAGTGGGCCCTGAGATACCTCCCCGTCACACGGAGTAACAAATCCCAGTGTTGATCCATGCCAACCAAGCAGACACCCTCGGAGATACCAATAAAGCACCTTTATGGTCACCCAATCACGTTGCGATGTTTGATACACACAAGGCACTCCTATGGTGTCTGTGAGTTGCATGATCTCATGATCATAGGAACATATACTTGACACATAGAAAACTGTAGCAATAAACTGACACGACCATATGCTACGTTTACAGTTTGGGTTTTTTCCATCTCATTGTTCTCCTAATGATGTGATCCCGTTATCAAATGACATCTCATGTCAATGGCAAGGAAACCTTGACCATCTTTGATCAACGAGCTAGTCTATTAGAGGCATACTAGGGACAAAGTTTTGTCTATATATCCACGCATGCAATGTGTTTCCAATCAATACAATTATAGCATGGATAATAAACAATTATCATGAACAAGGGAATATAATAATAAACACTTATTTATTGCCTCTAGGGCATATTTCCAACACCTTCATGGTTATTTGCAAGGATTAGATCTGTAAGAGATAGATGTAAATGAGTGCGGAAAGTAAAAGATAAATAAATTGCAGCAAGGTATTTTGGGTATTTTTGATTTATAGATCTGAAAGTATATGATGGAAAATAGACCCGGGGGCCATAGGTTTCACTAGAGGCTTCTCTCTTGAAGGCAAATATCATGGTGGGTAAACAAATTACTGCCAAGCAATTGATAGGAAAGCGAATAATCATGTAGTTATCCAAGGCAATGATCATGCATATAGGCATCACGTCCGTGTCAAGTAGACCAAAACAATTCTGCATCTAATACTATTACTCCACACATTGACCTACTCCTTCCTGCATCTAAAGTATTAAGTTCATGAAGAATAGAGTAATGCATTAAGAAAGATGACATGATGTACATGGATAAACTCAAGCAGTATGATGGAAACCCCATTTTCCCCCATGATGTCAACAATATAATACGTGCCTCGCTACCCCTACTATGTCCCTGGGTGAGGACACCACAAGATTGAACCCACAACCAAGCACTTCTCCCATTGCAAGAATTACTAATCTAGTTGGCCAAACAAAACCAATAACTCAAAGAGACTTGCAAGGATATGAAATCATGCAAATAAGATTTCAGAGGAGATTCAAATAAGATCATGGATAATCTGAACATAAACTCACAATTCATCGGATCTTGACAAACACACAACAAAAGAGGATTACATCGGATAGATCTCCATGAAGATCATGAAGAACATGGTATTGAAGATCAAAGAGAGAGAAGAAGACATCTAGCTATTAGGTATGGACCTGTAGGTCTGTGATGGACTACTCACGCATCATCGGAGGGCAATGGAGTTCATGTAGATGCCCTCCGTCGATTGCCCCTCCAGCAGATTACCGTAGGAGGCCCCAAGATTTGATCTCTTGGGAACAGAGGCTTTCGGCAGTGGAAAATTATTTGCATGGCTTGTTCTGATGCTGGGGGAATATTTTGGTATTTATAGGCCAAATAATAGGTTTAGGAGACCTTCCAGGGAGCGACAAGCCTACTAGGCGTGGCCAGGGGGGCGCGCCTAGCAGGCTTGTGGCGCCTTGGAACCTCCCCTGACGTGCACTCCAAGCTTGATCGACTTGTTTCCTTCCAGAAAAATTCCTTCCGAAGGTTTTATTCCGTTTGTACTCCGTTTAATATCCCATATCTGCAAAAATCAAAAACAAGGAAAACACACTGGCACTTGGCTCTAGATTAATAGGTTAGTTCGACAAATAATACAAAATAGCATATTAATGCATATAAAACATCCAAAAGAGATAATTTAATAGCATGCCATCATCAAAAATTATAGACACGTTGGAGACGTATAACCAATTCACATGTTATGGCTCAAACAATGAATTCTCTTGAAACTTAACAACCTATGTTCTTGGCCACCAAACAATTGCAATTCAACTTATTCTCAGCAAAGTCTAAGTAAGAGCTCCACATACTCAATCATCATATAGTCTTCTACGAGTGCTAGTACTCAAAGCATATTTTTAAAACAAACAATATCCATCGAATACAGAGAAAGATAGGGGCTTAATGTTTCACCTCCCAACTCATTTATCATAGAGATAATTGTAAACAATAATAAGTCATGATCAAATATATTTGACTGCCCATATGTGTCTGGATCGTTCCCCACCACATGATGCTAGCCAACTAGAGAATAATTGAGGTTGAAATGAGAATGCATACTATTGACTCATGTATAAAAGTAAATAATGAAAGGTAAAAGGTAGGCCCTTCGCAGAGGGAAGCGGGGATTTACATATGTGCTAGAGCTCATTGTTTAAAACAGATATGAATATAATTTTGAGAGGTGCACCCTTCCTGTCAACGTTATAACCAAGAGTTATCAATACCTTCCATGTTAAACACATTAGCAGGAGTTCCCAAGCGGTAAAAGTAAAGGTTTACTCCCCCTCCACTAACAAACACACTCCACGCCTAGCCTAATCCATGGGTACCGTCCATACCAACAACATTCCTGGGGTAGTTTTGTTTAATTATTTGCACTTTTTTATTTCGGGACTCGAAATCCCTATTAGCGGCCCCCTCGTGCAAGGACGAGTGAATAAACACTCATCATGAGAATAACCCGCTTAACGTGGAAGATACTGACAGTCCCCCCTTCACTTCATGAATGGTCCAGGCACACAAAACAGATGTTCATTTGAAAGTTTAGAGGTGGCACATGCAAATTTACATGGAATGGCAGTGAAGTACCAGATATAGGTAGGTATGGTGGACTCATATGGAAGAAAATTGGTTTTAAGGGTTTTTGGATGCATAAGTAGTATCTCTACTTACTACAATTTTTTGGGTAGCAAAACATCCTAAGCAAACACCACATGTTGGAAGATCCATAGCAATATAACTTCTATGCAAATATACAAACCATAACTCATTACGTTGTCTTCCTTGTCCAACTTCAACTAATTTTCTCAAGTTTGAAAATAATTAATGGGTATTCACAATCATAGAAGATTTCCAAGATAATATATTTGTATGCGAAAGTTCTCTTCCTTATACTAATCATTCACGAATTGCTTGTATGACCAATATTGTGATTGTCAAACTTCAATAGATTTTAATTTCTAAACCAGATGTGAATCTACTACTAAGCATAAAGCACATTTATAATTTCATATTTACGATATATCATTGATTCACAATTTACTCATAGGATATAAGTCAAGCTCAAGAGTAAACATCAAACTACTCTTCAAAAGATAGAAGTGAAGATCAATGAGTAGTCAAACAATTAAGTAGCTCTGTGAGGACTCACTCTCTATTACTGAAGATTTTAAGATCTAAGTATTTGACTCAAACAGAAAACTAAACAAAAATAGAACTCCAAGAATAGCACACATCATGTGAACGAATAAAAATTTAGGCTCAACATAGGCTAACCGATAGTTGACGAAGAGAGGTGGGTTGTGTAACATACCCAAGCTTAGATTCTTGAGACTTACTGAAATATTTAGTTGGGGTGCCTTGGTCATCACCAAGCTTGAGCTTTTATATCTTGTTCAATCCTCTCATATCATGATTTCACCTATTCTCAAAAATTTCATCCATACAAAACTTGAAAAGAACTCGTGAGAAAGGTTAGTACACATGATAATAAATCAACTCTTTATGTACTGCCAAGATAAGTTGCGTAATCATTTAAAACATCATTTACTTTTTACTATCAGTTCCACAATTTATATCTAGCAATATAGGTTATGGAAACTAAAGGATGAGCAGATAACAAAACTATGACAACAATCTGTCCAAACAGAACAATATCTAGAAATTTGCAAAAAGATTTTACTTCGCTAACTCAAATATTTATGAAAAATTATGACATGCTAAAGAATTTATATTCAAATACTGTGTAAATTTTTCAGAAATTTTCCACGTTCCAGTAAAATATGAAAATACAAACACTAAAGCAGAAGTTTCTGGTTTTCCACAACACACATCAAACATGCAATTCAAGCATCCTAAACGCAATTATTGGAAATTTTTATTGAAAAACAAGATTACAAATTACAGCTAACATATAACAACAAAATAAAATGATACTCCAAGAATAACACATATTATGTGACGAATAAAAATATAGCTCTAAGTAAGATATACCGATAGTGTTGAAGACGAAAGAGGGGATGCCTTCCGGGGCATCCCCAAGCTTAGGCGCTTGATTCTTCCTTTGATATTACCTTGGGGTGCCATGGGAATCCCCAATATTATGTTTTTTTTACTCCTTATTCTCCCCATATCGGTACCTCAGCCAAAACTTGAAAACTTCAATCACACGAAACTTAACGGAACTTCGTGAGAAGGGTTAGTGTAGTAAAGATAAATCAGTCACTTAGTTACTGTAAAGACAAGATTCATAATTGTTACCACATGATACCTACTTTATTATATAATTCCCATAATTTATACCACTAAATATAAGCTATGGAAACACTAAAACAAGCAAACCATGCATGCAAAACAGAATTTGATAAAAACAGAACAGTCTGTGAAGATCTCTAGTATAGACATACTTACATGTCTCTAAAAATTCTGAAAAATTAGGAAAACATTAGGAATTTGTATATGAAGACAGTTTCAAAATTTCAGATCATTATCGTGCTCCAGTAAAACAATAAAATTCCTTTACTGGAGTGAAAAGTTTATGTTTTGGTTCAGCATCAATTCTACTCATCTTGTGAGTTATCCCAAAGGCTTTACTGGGCCCTTTATTGCAATAAAAGACAAAAAAATTGATTAATACAGTATATTAACCATTTGAACACACAAAAACAGAAAGGAAAAGTTTTGGGTTGTCTCCCAACAAGCGCTTTTCTTTAATGCCTTTTTAGCTAGGCACGATGATTTGAATGTTGCTCGCATAAAAGTAAAGAATTGAAAAATAAAGAGAGCATTATGAATCTCTTGACAAGAACATTTAATTCTAACCAACTTCCTATGCATAGTGATTTTGTGAGAAAATAATTTATGGGAGCAAGAATCAACTAGCATAGGAAGGCAAGACAAGCATAACTTCAAAACTTTGAACACATAGAGAGGAAACTTGACATTATTGCAATTCCTACAAGCATATGTTACTCCCTCATAATAATTTTCAGTAGCATCATGAAGGAGTTCCAAAATATAACTATCACATAAAGCATTCTTTTCATGATCTACAAGCATAGAAATTTATTACTCTCCACATAAGCAATTTTCTTTTCATTCATAAAAGTGAGAGCATCAAATGAAACTCTAATACTATAAATTGTTTCCACGTTAAATGAGAAATGTTGAGTAAAAGGATATCCAAAATCATGACAATAATTATCACTACTTTAACATAAGTATCATCACAATAATCATCATAAGTAGCAAGTTTGTCCTCATCATAGTCAAGTGAAACCTCTTCCGAAATAGTGGAATTATTACTAAATAAAGTCGTGACCTCTCCAAATCCACTTTTATCATTATAATAAGATTTAACACCCTCAAAAATAGTGGGATAATAATCATCTAAACTTGACACTCTTCCAAACCCACTTCCATAAATATTGCAATCATCATAAATAGGAGGCATGCAATCGTCATGACAAATTTGATCATTCAAAGTAGGGGAACTAAAAAGATCATATTCATTAAGAATATAATCCCCAAGATTGGGACAAACATTAATTGCAGAAAATAAATTCTCAAACATATCATTGTCATCAAACATAGCACCCCCAAGCTTGTGGCTAGGCATATCATAAGCATAATCACTCTCACAATTAATATTATGAATAGAACCAATAGTATAACAATTATTATCATCATAATTTACCAAGTTAGTGCCAAAAAGATTTTCAAGATTATAAGTAGTATCATTAACTTCCCACACATAGTCATCACAACAAGCAGTTGGCATAACAAAATCATCATCGAGTGTATCATCTTCTATAATTATCTTTGATTCATCCTCGTGAGGCAGAAGAATAATAGGAGCAACATCATTTGGAAGAGATACATTTTTACCTCTACTCTTTCTTCTTTTCTTCTTCTTCACCACATCATGTGTGAGTTTAGTTAATTTTTTCGAGCTTCTTATTCATGAGATTGGTTGAATAGGGAGCTCCTCCTCATCACCTATTACATCACGAGAGACAATAGGAGGGAAAGTGGAATTCTTTACACTTTCGTTAGTATTGCTTTTATATTCTATTGGTTTTCCCATCTTTCTATAGTTGGCAATATAAGCATTCTCATTACAATTTACCATGCAAAACATATAGATATTTTTAGATTAGTTTCAATGTCGTCTGTGAGAATGAATACTTCCAACCAACTATTTTTCTGTGTCAATTCTTCACTCCCTAGAAATAGAGATAGCTCATCATAAAGTTCTAGCGTGATCAAGTCATTACAATACTTGTCCATGATTTGATAATGAAAAGGTTTGCATTGGAAATTAAGATGACCAACTTTATTCCAAAGTTCACAAGTAATAGGACAAAGAGAACATAATTTCTTAGCAAATTAATCTATCACTTTGAGAGAAAAATTGGTTCTATCATGTTTATGCTTCTTACAAAATATATCGTCCCTATAAGGTACGTCTTCACAAACTTTATGCACTGCACAAAAATTGACATTATTATAAGAAACATTTTTATCATGGCTAGTGCAATCATCATTAGTATTTTGGATATGCATAGAATTCATACTAACAACATTGCACTCATGCTCATATTTCAAGGAATTCTCATCAAGTATTTTCATAATTTCTTCCTCTACCAATTGAGAACAATAATCTGAATCCTTATTTTCATGAAAGACTATATAAAGACGATACAAATGATGCAACCTAAACTCCATTTTTTACTTTTCTTTTATAAAACCAAACTAGTGAAAAACAAGAAACTAAAAGATTTAATTCCAACTCCTAAATATATACCTTCAAGCACTCACCTCCTTGGCAACGACGCCAAAACAAAGCTTGATGTCTACTATGCAACTTTATTCTTGTAGACTTTGTTGGCCTCCAAGCGTGAGTTTTGTAGGACATTAGTGATTTTTCCTCAAGTGGATGACCTAAGGTTTATCAATCCATGGGAGGTGTAGGATGAATAGGGTCTCTCTCAAACAACCCTACAATCAAATACAAGAAATCTCTTGTTTCCCCAACACACCCAATACAATGGAAAATTGTATAGGTGCACTTGTTCGGCGAAGAGATGGTGATACAAGTGTAATATGGACGATAGATATAGGTTTTCGTAATCTGAAACTATAAAAATAGCAAGGTAGCAAGTGACAAAAGTGAGCACAAACAGCATCGCAATGCTTCAAAACAAGGCCTAGGGTCCGCACTTTCCCTAGTGCAATCTCTCAACAATGCTAATATAATTGGATCACATAACCGTCCCTGAACGTGCAATGAAGAAACACTCCGAAGTTCTTATCTAGCGGAGAACATAAGAATAAAAAATTTGTAGGGTACGAAACCACCTTAAACTTATCCTTTCCGGTCGATCTAACCAAGAGTTCATACTAACATAACACCAAATTATCCTTTCTGATCGATCTATCTAAGAGTTCGTACTACAATAACACCATATGATACACATCAACCAACTCTAATGTCACCTAGATACTCCAATGTCACCACAAGTATCCATGAGTTAATTATACGATACACATCAAACAATTTCAGATTCATAATACTCAATCAAACACAAAGAACCTCAAAGAGTACCCCAAGATTTCTATCAGAGAAAGTAGGACAAGAACATGTATCAACCCCTATGCATAGATTACCCCAATGTCACCGCAGGAATCCGCATGTTGAGTACCAAAACATATATCAAGTGAATCAATAGAACAACCCATTGTCACCACGAGTATCCACATGCAGGACATATAGAAAGTGTTCTCAAATACAATATTTAATCCAACATAATGATATCTCAAAGGGAAAGATTCAATTCCTCACAACAAGATAGTAATGGAAACACACCATATGATCCAACTATATTAACAAAGCCCGTGATACATCGAGATCATGACATCTCAAGAACACGAGAGAGAGAGAGAGAGAGAGATTGAACACATAGCTACTGGTACAAACCCTCAGCCCCGAGGGTGGACTACTCCCTCCTCATCATGGCCTTTGCCGAGATGATGAAGATGACCACCGGAGATGATCTACCCTCTTCAGCAGGATAGTGGAACGCCTCCAGATTGGTTTTTCGTTGAGACAGAGAGTTGCGGTGGTGGAGTGGAGAGACTCAGGTTATTTATTATTAGTTCTATATCTATAGGATTTTTGGGCGTCAGTTTCACACCAAGATGGGCCTCGACATGGGCACGATACACCAGGGCACACCGGTGGGGCTGGCACACCCTGGTAGGTTGTGCCCACCTCGTGGCTCTTCTGGTCCTCCCATGAAGCGTCTAGTGCCTATTTTGTTCGAAAAATATCTTCAAAAAGTTTTGGGTGATTCCGAGAGCTTTCATTTTTTGCACAAAACAACACCACGGTAGTTCTACTGAAAACTGCGTTAGTCCGGGTTAGTTCTAAATAAATCAAATAAAGTGCATCAAAACCATATAAAATTATTGTAAACATAGGTAAATATGGCATGAATACTTCATAAATTATAGATACGGTGAGACGTATCAAGAACCCACCTAATGAGTCTACGTTTAGCATCTTTCTTTTCCATAAGATATTTTATAGCACCATGATCGGTGTGAACAATAACTTTGGAGTCAATGATACGTCTCCGACGTATCTACTTTTCCGATCTATTTTGCCCTTGTTTTGGACTCTAATTTGCATGATTTGAATGAAACTAACCCGTACTGACGTTGTTTTCAGCAGAACTGCTATGGTGTTGTTTTTGTGCAGAAATAAAAGTTCTCGGAATGACCTGAAAATTTATGTAGAATTTTTTTGGAATATATAAAAAATATTGGCGAAAGAATCAACCGGAGGGGAGGAGCCAGTGGGCCACAAGCCCAGGAGCCGTAGCCCCCCCTAGGTCGCGCTTGGCGGGCTCGTGGGGCCCATGTGGCCCCTCCGACCTCCTCTCCAGCTCCATATATTCACTTTCGTCCCAGAAAAAATCAGAGATAAGAAATAATCGCGTTTTACGATACGGAACCGCCGCCACCACCTGCTCTTCCTCGGGAGGGCAGATCTGGAGTCCGTTCTGGGCTCCGGAGAGTGGAAATCGAAGCCATCGTCATCATCAACCATCCTCCATCACCAATTTCATGATGCTTCCCATCGTTCGCGAGTAATCTCATCGTAGACTTGCTGGACAGTGAGGTGTTGGATGAGATCTATCATGTAATCTTGTTAGCTTTGATAGGGTTTGATCCCTAGTATCCACTATGTTCTAAGATTGATGTTGCTACTACTTTGTTATGCTTAATGCTTGTCACTAGGGCCCGAGTGCCATGATTTCAGATCTGATCCTATTATGTTTTCATCAATATATGTGTGCTCTTGATCCTATTTTGCAAGTTGTAGTCACCTACTATGACCTGGCAACCCCGGAGTGACAATAGCCGGAACCACTCCCGGAGATGACCATAGTATGAGGATTCCATGTATTCACCATGTGTTAATGCTTTGTTCTGGTACTCTATTAAAAGGAGACCTTAATTTCCCTAAGTTTCCATTAGGACCCCGCTGCCACGGGAGGGATGGACAAAAGATGTCATGCAAGTACTTTTCCATAAGCACGTATGACTATATACGGAATACATGCCTACATTAAATTGACGAACTGGAGCTAGTTACATATCACCCTATGTTATAACTTTTACATGATGAATATCATCCGGCACAATTATCCATCACCAATCCAATGCCTATACTGGTCCTTGCTACGTTACTTTACGGCTACTACTGTTACACTTGCTACACAAATCACTACTGCTACTTCTGCTACTGTTACTGTTACTATCATATTACATTGCTACTGAAAACTTTGCTGCAGATATTAAATCTTTCAGGTGTGGTTGAATTGACAACTCAACTGCTAATACTCGAGGATACTATTTGGCTCCCCTTGTTTCGAATCAATAAATTTGGGTTGAATACTCTACCCTCGAAAACTGTTGCGATCCCCTATACGTGTGGGTTATTAGTTAACAATGGTGGATCTAAATTTATCACAAGCGAACACAACTACTAAAAATTCTTTTTCAATAGTAGCATAATTTTGTTGGGCAGTGTCTAGAGTTTTGCTAGCATAATGGATAACATTCAGTTTTTTTATCAACTCTTTGTCCTAGAATAGCACCAACAGCATAATCACTAGCATCACACATAATTTCAAAAGGCAAGTTCCAATCAGGTGGTTGAATGATAGGTGTATAGGCTAAGGATTTCCGAGTGTTTCAAAGCTTCCACACAATCATCATAAAAAAACAGAATATCCTTTTGCAAAAGATTAGTAAGAGGCCTAGAAAAATTAGAGAAGTCTTTAATGAACCTCCTATAGAAACCAGCATGACTAAGGAAACTTTGAATAACTTTAATATCTTTAGGACATGGCATCGTCTTAATTGCATCAGCTTTAGCTTTATCCACCTCAATACCTCGTTCAGATATTTTATGCCCCAAGACAATACCTTCATTAACCATAAAGTGGCACTTCTCCCAATTCAGGACGAGATTAGTTTGTTCACATCTCTGCAAAACTCGATCAAGGTTGCTTAAGCAATCATCAAAAGAAGTCCTGTAAACGGAAAAAACATCCACAAAAACCTCTACAATCTTTTTTTCAAAAATTAGAGAATATAGCAGTCTACATCTTTAAAAGGTAGCAGGTGCGTTGCATAAACCAAAAGGCATATGTCTATAAGCATAGGTTCCGAAAGGGCAAGTAAAGGTGGTTTTCTCTTGATCGGATTGTGAAACGTGTATTTCAGAGAAACTAGAATATCCATCTAGGAAACAAAAGTATGTGTGCTTAGATAATCCCTCTAACATTTGATCAATCAAAGGCAAAGGGTAATTATCTTTTCTAGTAGCTTTATTTAATTTCCTAAAATCAGTTACCATACTTTAGCCAGTAAAAATTCTTTGTGGAATGAGTTCATTCCTATCATTAGGAACAACGGTAATACCTCCTTTATAGGGACACAATGAATGTGACTCACCCATCTACTATTGTCTATGGGATAGATTATACCTGCTTCCAGAAGCTTTAATATTTTAGTACTTACCACTTCCTTCATACTGGGATTCAGTCACTCGTTGATGATTAACAACGGGTTTAGCATCAGGTTCCATATTAATCTTGTGCTGACATAGAGTGGGACTAATGCCCTTAAGATCATTAATAGTATATCCAATAGCAGCCCGGTGCTTCGTTATAACTTCTACTAATCTTTCTTCTTAATGTTCTGAAAGGTTAGCACTAACAATAACATGATATATCTTTTTCTCATCAAGATAAGCATACTTCAAAGTGTCACGCAATTGTTTCAATTCAAACACAGGATCACCTTTCGGTGGAGGAGAAACTCTAAGGGTTTCAATAGACAAATTGTGTTTTAGGAGAGGTTGTTGTTCAAAGAAATTTTTATCTATTTCATTTCTCTCACGCAAGTGCATAACATTTTCATGGTCAAGCAAATATTGTTCTAACAGATCAGTAGGAGGCACAACAATAGAAGCAAGACCAATTATTTCATCCTTACTTTATAACGCTTTATCGCGAGGTTGTCTACTAAACTTAGAAAAATTAAACTCATGAGACACACCACCAAAACTGACACCGACGGGTTGTTTTTCACAATCTATTTTAGCATCGATGGTGCTCAAGAAAGGTCTACCAAAGATAATGGGACAGAAGTCATCTTGTGGGGAACCAAGGACTAGAAAATCAGTTTACTTCCCACACAAGATTTCAACATCTCTAACACTCCCAAGTGGTGTGATGGTGTCCCTATTAGCAAAGTTTAATATTAACATCAATGTCTTCTATTTCAGCAGGTGCTATTTCATCCATAAGTTCTTGGTATAGAGTAAAAGGGATAGCACTTACACTAGCACCCAAATCACATAAACCATGATAGAAATGATATCCTATTTGAACTGAGAAAACAGGCATGCCCTTTATGGGTCTATGTTTATCTTTTTCATCGCCTTTAGCAATTTGAGCAGCTTCATCAGAGAAGTAGATAACATGCCCATCAATATTTTCTACCAAGATATCTTTAACCATAGCAACACCAGGCTCTACTTTGATTTGTTCAGGGGGCTTAGGCGGTCTTATATTTCTCTTACGAACCACAGTTGATACCTTAGCATGTCCCTTTATCCTAATAGGGAAAGGTGGTTTTTCAATGTAAGTGGTAGGCACAACTGGATCAACATTGTAAATGATGGTTTCATATTTAGTTATGACTGGTTCTTTAATTTATTTTTTAATAGGGGGATGATATTTAAACCACTTCTCCTTAGGGAGATCAACGTGAGTAGACAATGCTTCACAGAAAGAGGCTACTATTTCAGAGTCAAGTCCATATTTACTGCTAAACTTATAAAAAGTATCGGTACTCATAAACGATTTAACACAATCAAACTCAAGCTTTATACCTGACTCATTACCTTCATTGAGTTCCCAATCTTTAGATTTGCATTTAATTCTTTCTAAGAGATCCCACTTGAATTTAATAGTCTTCTTCATATAAGAACCAACACAAGAAGTATCGAGCATGGTTTGATCATTATGAGAAAGACGATCATAAAAATTCTGACTGATAACTTCTCTCGGGATGTCATGATTGGGTCAAGAATATAACATTGACTTAAGACTCCCCCAAGATAGAGCGACGCTTTCTCCTTCACGAGGCCAAAAATTATATATATAATTCCGATCACGATGAACTAGATGCATGGGATAAAACTTTTGATGGAATTCCAGTTGCAACCGATTCCAGTTCCACGATCCAAGATCATCACATAGCCTATACCATGTCAATACTTTTCCCTTCAAATATAAAGGTAAAACCATCTTATTAACTTCATCTCCGGGTAAACCTACAAATTTCGTTCACATATAAGAGGTGCATAGCAGGATGTTCAGTCCCATGTCCTACATATGGTTTAGCAAGAAGTTGTTCTACCATACCCGAAGGAATTTCATAACCAATATTTTCAGTAGGTGCAGTGGGTTGAAGAAAAACTAATTGTGGTTCTGTTGAGGTGAAGATACCCCGAACAAACCCCTCAAAGGATTGTTTTCCAAAGCAGCGAGTAACTATAAATTTCAGCACGTAGTATAAGTTTTTCCTTACTGATTTCCACTTACCAAGAGCACTTCACTCCCCGGCAACGGCACCAGAAAAGAGTCTTGATGACCCAAAATTATAGGGGATCAATCATAGTCCTTTCGATAAGTAAGTGTTGAACCCAACGAGGAGCACAAGCAAATGACAAGTGGTTTTCAACAAGTTAATTTCTGCAAGCACTGAAATTGTAGGTAACAAATAGTTTGATAGCAAGGTAATTGGTAATGAGAAAGTATCGGTTACGGTAAATAAGGTGCAGCTAGGTAGCCCAATACTTTTGTGGCAAAGGACATGCAAGAACAATCTCTAGTAATAGGCAAAGTGTTCTTGAGGGTACACGGGAATTTCATCTAGTCACTTCTATCATGTTGGTTTGATTCGTGTTCGCTACTTTGATAATTTGATATGTGGGTGGACCAGTGCTTGGGTGTTGTTCTTACTTGAACAACCTCCCACTTATGATTAACCTCCTCACAAGCATACGCAACTATGAGAATTTTTTTAAGATAAAATCAAATCATAGCGTTAAACATTTGGATCCAAATCAGCCCTTGACGAAGTAGCGCATAAACTAGGGTTTAAGCTTTTGTTACTCTAGCAACCCATTATCTAATAACTACTCCACAATGCATTCCCTTAGGCCTATGAATGGTGAAGTGTCCTGTAGTCAACGTTCACATGACACCACTAAGGGAATCACAACATAATATCATCAACATATCGAACACATATCAAATTCACATGATTACTTGCAACATGAATTCTCCCGTGACCTCAACAACAAAGGTAACTACTCACAAATAATAATCATGCTCAAGATTAGAGGGGTATTGGATAGCATAATGGATCTGAACAGATAATCTTCCACCAAATAAACCATATAGTAATCAACTACGCAAGGTAATCAACACTACTAATCACCCACAGGTACCAATCTGAGGTTCCGGTACAAAGATTGAACACAAGAGATGAACTAGGGTTTCAGAGTAAATGGTGTTTGTTGAAGATGGTGATGCAGATTGGCTTCCCAAAGATGAGCGGGGGTGTTGGTGATGATGATGGCTTCGATTTCCCCCTCCGACAGGGAAGTTCCCCCAGTGGAATCGCTCCTCCGGAGGGCAAAAGTGCTCCTGCCCAAGTTTTGCCTCGATGCGGCGGTGCTTCATCACGAAAGTCCCCCTCTTATGTTTTTCTAGGTCAAAGGTGAATATATACTAGAAGATGAGCACCAGAGGTGGAGCGAGGAGGGCACAACCCACCAGGACGCGCCGAGGGGGGCCTGGAGCGCCCTGGTGCCTTGCCCACTCATACGTCTCCGTCGTATATATAATTTTTGATTGTTTCATGCCAATATTCTACAACTTTCATATACTTTTGGCCACTTTTTATACTATTTTGGGACTAACATATTGATCCAGTGCCTAGTGCCAGTTCCTATTTGTTGCATGTTTTTTGTTTCGCAGAATATCCATACCAAACGAAGTCCAAATGCAATAAAAAACCTATGGGGATTTTTTATTGGAATATTTATGATTTTTGGGAGGAAGAATCAACGCAAAACGATGCCCGAGGTGGTCACGAGCCCAGGAGGCGCGCCCTACCCCCCTCCCTCCCCCGGGCACGCTTGGCAGGCTCGTGACCAACCCTTAAGGCGGTTGGGGCCCTTCTTTCGCCGCAGGAAAGATATTTTTATAAGGAAAACCCCTCAAAATTTCAGCCCCATCGGAGTTACGGATCTCCAAAAATTTAAGAAACAGTGAAAGGCCAGAATCTGGGAGCGCAGAAACAGAAGGACACAAAGAGAGAGATCCAATCTCGGAGGGGCTCTCGCCCCTCCGTCGCCATGGAGACCATGTACCAGAGGGGAAACCCTTCTCCCATCTAGGGAGGAGGTCAAGGAATAAGAATAAGAAGGGGGACTCTCTCCCCCTCTCTCCCGGGGGCGCCGGAACGCCGCCCGAGATATCATCGTGCGACGACGATCTACACCAACACCTCCGCCATCTTCACCAACACCGCCGTCACCTTCCCCCATCTATATTCAGAGGTCCACTCTCCCGCAAACCGCTGTACCCTCTACTTGAACATGGTGCTTTATGCTTCATATTATTATCCAATGATGTGTTGCCATCCTATGATATCTGAGTAGATTTTCGTTGTCCTATCGGTGTTGATGAATTGCTATGATTGGTTTAAATTTCTTGTGGTTATGTTGTTGTCCTTTGGTGCCCATCATATGAGCACGCGCGTGGATCACACCATAGAGTTAGTTGTATGTTGATAGGACCATGTATTGGAGGGCAAGAGTGACAGAAGCTTCAGCCTAGCATAGAAATTGATGCATACGGGATTGAAGGGGGACCAATATATCTTATTGCTATGGTTGGGTTTTACCTTAATGAACGTTAGTAGTTGCGGATGCTTTCTAATAGTTACAATCATAAGTGCATAGAATTCCAAGTAAGGGATGACATGCTAGTAGTGGCCTCTCCCACATAAAACTTGCTATCGGTCTAGTAACATAGTGAATTGCTTAGGGACAATTCCGCAACTCCTACCACAACTATTCCACACTCGTTAAACTAACGTGATTGTTTCTTTATCTAAACAGCCCCTAGTTTTTATTTACGTGTTCTTTATTATCTTCCAAACCTATCTTATCACACCTACAAAGTACTTCTAGTTTCATACTTGTTCTAGGTAAAGCGAACGTAAAATGTGCGTAGAGTTGTATCGGTGGTCGATAGAACTTGAGGGGATATTTGTCCTACTTTTAGCTCTTCGTTGGGTTCGACACTCTTACTTATTGAGAAAGGCTACAATTGATCCCCTATACTTGTGGGTTATCACCCACCAGGGTGGCCCCCTTCGGTAATTCTTTGCTATAGTATTTTTTATTAATTAAAAAAAATTGTTGGGAGACGTAGTAGTAAATCAAAAAAATTCTTACGTGTCACCAAGATCTATCTATGTAGAAACAAACAACGAGTGGGGAGTGATTGCATCTTCATACCTTTGAAGATCGCTAAGCGGAAGCGTTACAAGAACAACGGCGCCTCCGCATTCAACACACATCCGGCCCGATGACGTCTCCTACGCCTTGCTCCAGCAAGGAGGAAGGAGAGGTTGGGGAAGAGCTACGGCAGCACGACGGCGTGGTGATGGTGGAGCAGCATGGTCTCCGACAGAGCTTGCTAAGCACTACGGAGGACGAGGAGAGGGAGGAGTAGGCATGCGCCGTGGGAGAGAGAACTCGTGCGTTGCAGCCCTCCAAAACCCACCACTATATATAGGAGGAGGGGAGGGGAGGGGATGCTCCCTAGGTTTCCCGTTAGAGGGCCGCCGGCAGCCCCATATCCCATCTGGGCGGCGGCCAGAGGGAGGAAGAGGGGAGGGCGCAGCCCTAATGGGCCTTAGGCCCATCTAGGGCTAGGGTTTCCCCTCCCTCCCGCCTTCCTGTGCCTTGGGCTGGGATGCGAGGCGCACCAGCCCACCTAGGGGCTGGTTCCCTCCCACTTGTGGTCCATGCAACCTTCCGGGGCCCATGGCCCCTCCCGATGGACCCCCGGAACCCTTTCGGTGGTCCCGGTACACTACCGGTGACGCCCGAAACACTTCCGGTAACCAAATCCTCACTTTCCATATATCAATCTTCGTCTCCGGACCATTCCGTAACTCCTCGTGACATCCGGGATCTCATCCAGGACTCTGAACAACCTTCGGTAACCATGTACACTATTTCCCTATAACCCTAGCGTCATAGAACCTCAAGTGTGTAGACCCTACGGGTTCGGGAGACACGTAGACATGACCAAGACACCTCTCCGGTCAATAACCAACAGCGGGATCTGGGTACCCATGTTGGCTCCCACATACTCCATGATGATATCATCGGATGAACCACGATGTCGGGGATTCAATCAATCCCGTATACAATTCCCTTTGTCTATCGGTATGATACTTGCCCGAGATTCGGTCATCGGTATCTCTATACGTTGTTCAATCTCATTACCGGCAAGTCTCTTTTTACTCGGTCCGCAATACATCTTCTCGTGGCTAACTCCTTAGTCACATTGAGCTCATTATGATGATGTCTTACAGAGTAGGCCCAGAGATACCTCTCGGTCACACAGAGTGACAAATCCCAGTCTCGATTCGTGCCAACCCAACAGACACTTTCGGAGATACCTGTAGTGCACCTTTATAGCCACCCAGTTACGTTGCGACGTTTGGCACACCCAAAGCATTCCTACGTTATCTGGGAGTTGCGCAATCTCATGGTCTAAGGAAACGATACTTGACATTGAAAAGCTTTAGCAGACGAACTACACGATCTTGTGCTATGCTTAGGATTTGGTCTTGTCCATCACATCATTCTCCTAATGATGTGATCCCGTTATCAATGACATCCAATGTCCATGGTCATGAAACCATGACCATCATTTGATCAACGAGCTAGTCAACTAGAGGCTCACTAGGGACATGTTGTGGTCTATGTTCACACATGTATTACAGTTTCCGGTTAACACAATTATATCATGAACAATAGACAATTATCATGAACAAGGAAATACAATAATAACCATTTTATTATTGCCTCTAGGGCATATTTCCAAGAGTATCCCACTTGCACTAGAGTCGATAATCTAGTTTCATTGTGATGAATCAAACACCGATAGCATTCTGGTGTTGATCATGTTTTGACGTCTATTTGCCAGATCTCATAATCATAAAATGCGGCAATTGCTAACATGATTAGGACAGACTTCAGCATCGCTCCGGGTGAGAAAATATCATCGTAGTCAACTCCTTGAACTTGTCGATAACCCTTAGCGACAAGCCAAGCCTTATAGACGGTCACATTACCATCTACTTCAGTCTTCTTCTTAAAGATCCATTTATTTTCAATGGCTCACTTATCGTCGGGCAAGTCCACCAAACTCCACACTTTGTTCTCATACATGGATCCTATCTCGGATTTCATGTCCTGAAGCCATTTGTTCGAATCCGGGCCCGCCATCGCTTCTTCATAGTTCGAAGGTTCACCGTTGTCCAACAACATGATCTCCACTCTGGTGAGGAACGTGTCCCACTAGACCTTCGACGTTCAATAGTAACTTGATTTGAAGTTTCATGATCATCATCATTAGCTTCCTCTCCAGTAGGTGTAGGCTCCATAGAAACAACTTCCTGTGCTGCGCTACTCTCCGGTTCGAGTGGAGGTACAATTACCTCATGAAGTTCTATTTTCCTCCCACTTACTTCTTTCAAGAGAAACTCTTTATCGAGAAAGGATCCATTCTTGGCAACCAAGACTTTGCCTTCGGATCTGAGGTAGAAGGTATTCTATGAAGACGTACTTTTCCACTTTGGGTTCGAGCTTCTCAGGTTGAAGTTTCTTCATATAAGCATCGCATCCCCAAACTTTTAGAAACAACAGCTTAGGTTTCTTTCCAAACCATAATTCATACGGTGTCGTCTCAACGGACTTTAACGGTGCCTTATTTAAAGTGAATGCGACTGTCTCTAATGCATATCCCCAAAATGATAGCGGTCAGTCAGTAAGAGACATCATAGATCGCACCATATCCAATGGAGTGCGATTGCGACGTTCAGACACACCATTTCGCTGAGGTGTGCCAGGCGGCGTGAGTTGTGAAACAATTCCACATTTCCTTGGGTGTGTGCCAAACTCGTGACTTAAATATTCTCCGCCACGATCAGATCGTAGGCACTTTATTTTCCTATCACGTTGATTCTCTACCTCACTCTGAAATTCCTTGAACCTTTCAAAGGTTTCAGACTTGTGTTTCATTGAGTAGACATACCCATATCTGCTCAAGTCATCAGTGAGGGTGAGAACATAACAGTAGCCACCTCGAGCCTCGACGCTCATTGGACCGCATATAACAGTATGTATTATCTCCAACAAGTCAGTTGCTCACTCATTGTTACGGAGAATGGAGTCTTGGACATCTTGCCCATGAGGCATGGTTTGCACATGTGAAATGATCCAAAATCGAGAGACTCCAAAAGTCCATCAGCATGGAGCTTCTTCATGCGTTTGATACAAATATGACCAAGGCGGCAGTGCCACATGTAAGTGGAACTATTGTTATCAACCTTACACTTTTTGGTACTCACACTATGGACATGTGTAAGATCACATTCGAGATTCATGAAAAATAAACCATTGACCAGCGGGGCATGACCTTAAAATATTTCTCTCATATAAATAGAACAACAATTATTCTCAGATTTAAATGAGTAGCCATCTCGCATCAAGCGAGATGCAGATACAATGTTCAAGCTCAAAGCTGGTACTGAACAACAATTATTAAGGTTTAAAACTAATCCCGAAGGTAGATGTAGAGGTAGCGTGCCGACGGCGATCACATCGACCTTGGAACCATTCCCGATGCGCATCGTCACCTCGTCCTTTGCCAGTCTCCGCTTATTCCGCAGCTCCTGCTTGGAGTTACAAATGTGAGCAACTGCACCGGTATCAAATACCCAGGAGCTACTATGAGCGCTGGTTAGGTACACATCAATAACAAGTATATCACATATACCTTTAACGTTGCTGGCCTTCTTATCCGCTAAATACTTGGCGCAGTTCCGCTTCAAGTGACCGGTACCCTTGCAATAAAAGCACTCAATCTCAGGATTGGGTCCATTCTTGTTCTTCTTCCCGGCAACTTGCTTACCGGGCGCGGCAACAGCTTTGCCGTCCTTCTTGAAGTTCTTCTTACCCTTGCCTTTCTTGAAACTAGTGGTCTTATTCACCATCAACACTTGACGCTCCTTTTTAATCTCGACCTACGCTGATTTCAGCATCGAGTACAACTCAGGAATGGACTTCTTCATCCCTTGCATGTTGTAGTTCATCACAAAGCTCTTGTATCGAGGTGGAAGCGACTGGAGGATTCTGTCAATGACCGAGTCATCCGGGAGATTAACTCCTAGCTGAGCCAAGCGGTTGTGTAGCCCAGACATCTTGAGGATGTGCTCACTGACAGAACTGTTCTCCTCCATCTTACAACTGAAGAACTTGTCGGGGACGTCATATCTCTCGACCCAGGCATTAGCTTGGAAAACCAGTTTCAGCTCTTGGAACATCTCATATGCTCCGTGTTGCTCAAAACGCTTTTGGATCCCTGGTTCTAAACTGTAAAGCATGCCATACCGAACAAGGGAGAAATCATCGTACCGTGAATGGCAAGCGTTCGCAACATCTTGCTCTGCTGGGAGAACGGGTGCGTCACCTAGCGGTGCATCAAGGGCATACAATCTTTTGGAAGCTATGAGGATGATCCTCAAGCTATGGACCCAGTCCGCATAGTTGCTTCCATCATCTTTCAGCTTGGTTTTCTCTAGGAACGCATTGAAGTTGAGGTTGGAATTAGCGTTGGCCATTGGATCTACAATATAGATTGTAAAGACAATTTTAGACTAAGTTAATGATAGTTAAGTTCACATAATAAAATTATTTAATGAACTCCCACTTAGATAGACATCTCTCTAGTCATCCAAGTGACACATGATCCATGTCAACAAGGCCGTGTCCGATCATCACGTGAGACAGACTAGTCATCCATGGTGAACATCTCCATGTTGATCGTATCTTCTATACGACTCATGTTCAACCTTTCGGTCTTCCGTGTTCCGAGGCCATGTCTGTACATGCTAGGCTCGTCAAATCAACCTAACTTTTCACGTGTGTAAATCTGGCTTACACCCATTGTATGCGAACGTTAGAACCTATCACACCCGATCATCACGTGGTGCTTCGGCACAACGATCCTTAGCAATGGTGCACAGTTAGGGTGAACACTTTTCTTGAAATTTTATTGAGATATCATCTTATTCACTATCGTCGTTCTAAGAAAATAAGATGTAAACATGATAAACATCACATGCAATCAATATAGTGACATGATATGGCCAATATCATCTTGCTCCTTTGATCTCCATCTTCGGGGCACCATGATCATCACTCTCACCGGCACAACACCATGATCTCCAACATCATGATAACCATCATTGTGTCTTCATGAAGTTGTCTCGCCAACTATTACTTCTACTACTATGGCTAACGTTTAGCAATAAAGTAAAGTAATTACATGGCGTTTATGATTGACACGCATGTCGTACAATAAAATAAGACAACTCCTATGGCTCCTGCCGATTGTCATACTCATCGACATGCAAGTCGTGAATCCTATTACAAGAACATGATCAATCTCATACATCACAATGCATCACATCACATCCTTTTTTCCATATCAGATCACAAGCACTAGTAGAAACACCCCCCATTCGTCCAGGTGGGGAATTCGCATTCGTCCCGGCTTCCTAAAGAACGGGGACGAATGCGTAGCATTCTTCCCGGTTCTTTAGGCTAGGGCAGCATCGAGCCCCCCTGGGGCATTCGTCCCGGTTTTTTAGTCGGCATTCGTCCCAGTTCGTGGCATGAACAGGGACCAATGCCTCGATGTATGCCGCGTGGCGTGTGCATGGGCATTGGTCCCAGTTCATGCTACGAACCGGGATGAATGCCCCTTGCCTATAAATACTACATCCAAACCCCTTCCCTCCTCTAGGTTTTTTTCTAGGAGGTGTGAGAGAGGTGGGTGCTAGTGTGTGTTCTTTTTGCTATGCACACGAGGTGTTCGACGAAATACCCGAGCGATACTTAACTTCACACAAAATGGTATACTCGACCAAGGTTAGCAAACTTATCCATTTCATCTATAATTGATACAAAAATGTTATATTTGTCGATGTACTATAGTCATTTCGCTATTGAAGATGTTATTGTTGTAATGGTTCTTGATAAACTTAATTATACGATGTAGATGGATGCACGGCAGCGATGGATGTACGGTGACCGACGCACTTCCGAGTACAGGGCTGGCCTGGATGAATTTCTCGTTGTAGCTCAAGCTCACAAAGAGAATGGATTTATGTGTTGCCCATGTGTTGACTGTGGGAATGTCAGGGAGCACTCTTCCTCGAGAGTCCTTCACAGCCACCTGCTTCGAAGAGGTTTCATGCGCAGCTATAATTGTTGGACCAAGCATGGAGAGAGAGGGGTTGTGATGGAAGACAATGAAGAAGAAGAAGAGGATCCTATGTTCCCCGAATACGGTGATACTGCAATGGAAGACAATGCAGAAGAAGGAGGTGATCAAGAGCGGGCATCAGATAAGCCCGATGATGATCAAGAACGGGCATCACATGAGCCCGATGATGATCAAGAACGGGCATCAGATGAGCCCCATGATGATCTTGGTCGAGTTATTGCTGATGCAAGGGAAGACTGTGAAAGTGAATTGGGGAGGTTGAAGTTGGACGACATGTTACAGGATCACAAAAAGTTGTTGTACCCAAATTGCGAAGCTGGCAGCACAAAGCTCGGTACCACACTAGAGTTGCTGAAATGGAAGGCACAGAACGGTGTGACTGACAAAGCATTTGAGAGTTTACTTAAAATAATGAAGCCGAAGCTTCCAAAGGATAACGAATTGCCTGACAGTACGTACGAAGCAAAGAAGGCTCTCTACCCTCTAGGACTAGATGTGGAGAAGATACATGCATCCATTAATGACTGCATCCTCTACCGCGGTGAGAAGTACGAGAATTTGGATAAATGTCCGGTATGCACTGCACTGCGGTATAAGATCAGAGCAGATGACCCTGGCGATGTTGACGGCGAGCCCCCCCCCCCCCCCGTAAGAGGGTTCCTGCCAAGGTGATGTGGTATGCTCCTATAATACCACGGTTGAAACGTCTGTTTAGAAATAAAGAGCATGCCAGGTTGTTGATCACCATATTATGGGGCAAGCTGGCTACAAGGGTAGCATGCCTAAGTGGAATAAACTTGAGGACGACTTGCTTGCTAAGGACATCATTCTAGAGACATTCTACTGGGACCAATGGACAAGGTCTTGGTTTTTCATCCATGGGGGAACGTTGGACTCAGAAGGGAAATGCATCTCTAATGTAAGACATGATGAAGATCCTCTACCCATCGATGCTCTTAGAGAAGTAGTAAAGGCTACTAAAGAGGGGAAGTTCCATCCAGATAGAGAGAACGACGAGCTTAGCCGCTCGCTTGGGAATAAGGAACACTATGGACGGACACGAGCCACAAAAGGCTCTGTTCCGTGGAAACATGGGTTTCCCCGGTAGAAGAAGAAATATCCGGATAGAAGCCGTCAGAGGAGAAAGGATTTGGAGGAAGCTAAAGCACATAATCGGGTAGACCGGTGGACTAGCATTGAAGCAGAATTAAAGCGGCAGCGGGAGCAATCAGAGCGACAGCAGGAGCAAATTGACAGACTTAGCCAGCAGCAAGGTAAAACCCAATCTCAGCAGGAAATGGAAGCCGCACCATCTAATCGGAAGAGCAGTATTGCTTCCACGCAGCTCCAGGGTGATGATGGTGAAGATGCACCGCCGATGATGCACACGGTGGATCATATAATGGAGATGACACCGTGTGAGCTGCATGTGAAAGTCATCAACAATATAACCATTAAGGCGGCGGTCGGCTATGTGAAACCAGCTGGCCCTGAACCAACACACCATTGTCGGCCAGTTCAACCGGGCTACGCTGTTGCCGGGTGGATGAAGTTATGACCGGATTCGAGCGGGTGCAGCTTCACTATCCTGAAGGTGAAGACGGGGAGGTGACTGAACTTGGAGACGCCAAGAACTTGAGCATTCTATGGCTAAAGGAACACATCGTGTTTCCTAATTGGACTCCAAGGCCAACGACTGATCGGAGTAGCCATCCTCCTTCGCCGCCGCCTCAAGACCAGTCTCCAGCGGAACGATCGTCTTCGTACTGTCCGCCGCCCTCGGCGTCTCCAGCACGTGCGTCTACGCCGCCGCGTCAGCCGTCTCCAGTGCGTGCGTCTACGCCGCGGCGGCAGCCGTCTCCGTGCATGAAGTCTGATCAGGGCAGCTCAAAGTGGAGGAGAACCACCGCATCACCGAAGCGTCGATTGTCGCCCCTCCCAAGAGTACCACACCCGAATCTACCCAAGTTACCTTCCCACTTTACTCCAGAGGAAACCCAGGAGATCGCAAAGGCCGAATATGAGGCGTGGAAATATAAGGAGAAGTCGCCGAAAGAGCCAGATTTCCCATACACCGAAGAAGACAAAGCCCGAGCATTTAAAATGGAGAAGACCCTTCATCAGCCCAAGCCGAGTCTCATTCCTGACTATGACCGCTCTATTCTTAAGGCACCCGATGAAAAGAAGCGGTCGAAGAAGAGTAGTATCGGAAGCGGGAAATGCGGGAAAACAGTTGAACAGCTCGGACAATAGAAAAATCAATCCATCCCCCCTCTCATAGTGCATTCCAATCCCGAGGTGGGCCCGAGCACTGGCGCAGGCGAGGAACTTGACCCGGAGTTTATTGCACTGTACGGACAAGCGGCCGCAACTGCGGGTATGTCCATTTGCGCAGTATCTCCAAACCTTAGATGTCTTCCCCTCTTCTGATTTCGCGCACCCATATCGGCACGGGCATCCTCTTGTTAAACCTGGGGAGGAAAATGATCTACCAAAAAAAATGCGAAGAGTGCATAATTGGTACATGGAAGCCTCGGAGCACTCTGAGGGATGGATAACGATGGAAGTTAGAAACGAGTATCACGGTTATGGAGAAACGATAATTCTGATTGAGTTTATAGAACTATATCAGTTATTCCAGCTAAAGGCCCTCGACAAATCTATCGTCAGTGCGTATCGTCTGTAAGTATTTATTTCGCTGTAGTTAAGTCTCTAGCTAGCTCACCTCGTTCATTACATTTTTATAATAATACTCACTATATTAAAATTGGAGAATGAAGATTCTCGAATGCAAAAGAGGACACATCTATGACAATGGGTTCATTGACCCATATTGGGTTAATCAAGCAACTCTTCTCACAAAACCCAGGGAAACAGAAGATTCAATTGTGAAGGCATTAAGGTTTCACGAAACCAAGTGGGAAATACTTTTTCCTTACAACTTCGGGTGAGTGTTATTTGTCCGGTAAACATTTCGTTTTGCTTACTCGATGATAAGTGTATAACTGATGAGTTATGTTTGCGCAGCTTCCACTATATTCTTCTAGTATTTGAAACTGACAAAGGAATACTGGTAATGGACTCGAAACATAAACCCCTTAAGGACTGGGAGGACATGCAGTAACTGATCCGGCGGTAATTTCAATCTTTTTCACACTATATCAACAAGTTTCTTTTGTTTTCTGATAACTTAATTCATTTTCTTTGTCGGGCAGCGCTTGGAAACGGTTCACAGCAAAGGCTAGGGGTGAATGGAAGGAGAAGCTTAAATTTCAACATCTGAAAGTTAGTAGTACTAGCTATATCCGCGCATCTCCTTGATTATAGTTTCGATACCATTATAATGTTATATTATAATTTTGATTGAAACCATGTTCTTGTAAAGTGCTTGAACCAGGGAGATGGGAATAACTTATGTGGATACTATGTCTGCGAGTTCATTCGACAAACGACATGCGCCAAGCTGTGCAGAGATTTAGAAAAACTTCGTGTACATCAACCATCACTTTTATCTTATTACCATCTATTGTCTTTAATTAGATATTGACCACTCTTCTTTATATTAGATCGAGTGGCTGCGGGACAGTCTTCTACCAAGGGATCGCCTACGAGCAATTCAAGAGGAAATTTGCGGATTCTTAGACACAGAGGTCCTAGCACCAGGAGGAGAATACTATGTCAGCGCCAACTATGCTCGACGAACTTGATGTTCGAATTCTTAGATGCATAGTACTTACCTGTATATTCGAGTCATGGTGCATGGTGGTGTATTAGAGTAATTATGGGAAAGAGTACAAACTTGTATATTATTCACTCCTTACTTGTATATTCGATTCATGGTGCGTACTTACTTGTATATTCTTTAACTATATTCTAATGCGATCACCATATAGTTGTATATTCTAATGCGATCAGCAAACTTGTGTATTCTAATAAAATGGAATACAATAAAAAACATGGCGATGTATTAGATGCAGAATACTTATGGGAAACAAATAGAAAAAAAATACAACAAACCAAACCCTAAAAGGAAAACAAGAAAAAGAAGAAAAAAAATTCTGCCGCGGCAGAGAATTGGCAAAAATCTCTGCCGCGGCAGAGGGGGCATTCATCCCGGTTCGTATTACGAACCGGGACGAATAGTCCTGGCCAGGGACCAGCCCACGCCCCCTACGTGGACGCCCCATCCATCCCGTGTCCTGGTACAACCGGGACAAAGGGGGGGCATTCGTCCCGGCTGCCCCATCCCGGTTGGGCAACCGGGACAAAAGGCCCCTTAAAAACCAGGACAAAAGGGGGTGTTTCTATCAGTGAATGGTAGATGTTAAACAGATATTATCATGTTATGTGTACGTTGGTTTACTTGTATTGTAAGTGTTGGGGAACGTCGCATGAGAAACAAAAATTTTCCTACGCACACGTAAACCTATCCATGGTGATGAGCATCTACGAGAGGGGGAGTTTGATCTACGTACCCTTGTAGATCGCTAAGCGGGAAGCGTTAAGAAACGCGGTTGATGTAGTTGAACTTCTTCGCGATCCAAATCGCCGAGCGTCCCGCGATCTAATCATGAACCGTCCCGCGATCCAATCACGAACCATCCCGCGATCTTGTCACGATCCGTCCCGCGATCCAACCACGATCGTCTCGTGGCCTTGATCACGATCCTTCCGATCTAGTACCGAACGGACGACACCTCCACGTTCAGCACAGGTGCAGCTCGATGACGATCTCCACCGTCTTGATCCAGCAAGAGAAGGTGGAGAGGAGAGAGAGTTCACCGGCAGCATGATGGCGCTCCGATGATGGTGGTGGAGGGATTCCGGCAGGGCTTCGCCTAAGCGCTGCGGAAAACCGATCTAGAGGAGAAACTATGCGCCGGTGGAACGGGTAGCACGTGGCCGGAAATCTGTCCAAAACCCTAGCTATACACTTGTATATATAGGAGGGAGGGAGAGGCAGCCTTTGGCACAAGGCCAAGGGCCTCTTTGGTTCGGCCGAAGGGAGGTGGGAGGAATCCTCCTCCACCTCCAATCCTACTCCTAGTAGGATTGCTCCCTATTGGCTGATTTTTGCCTTTTGCCTTTTTGCCTTTTATATCCTGTGCCATGGGCCTTCTAGGCAGATTCCCCAGCCCACTAAGGTTTGGTAATTACCCTCTCACAGCCCATGGACCTCTTGGGGTCGAAATACCCCTCCCGGAGGCCTCCTGGTACACTACCGGCACTCCCGGTACACTACTTTTCTGGCGACCAAATGGGGACTTCCTATATATGAATCTTTACCTCCGGACCATTTCGGAGCTCCTCGTGACGTCCTGGATATCATCTGAGACTCCGAACAAACTTCGGTTACCACCATACATAACTCTATACTACCGAAACGTCACTGAACTTTAAGTGTGCAGACCCTGCGGGTTCGAGAACTATGTAGACATGACCGAGACACCTCTACGGTCAATAACCAATGGCGGGACCTGGACGTCCACATTGGTTCCTACATATTCTACGAAGATCTTATCGGTTGAACCTCTATGTCAAGGATTCCGTTAATCCCGTATTACGTTCCCTTTGTTCTTCGGTATGTTACTTGCCCGACATTCGATCGTCGGTATCCTCATACCTAGTTCAACATCGTTACCGGCAAGTCTCTTTACTCGTTCCGTAATACAAGATCCCATGGCTAACACTTAGTCACATTTATTGCAAGGCTTGTTGTGATGTTGTATTACCGAGTGGTCCCTAAGATACCTCTCTGTCACACGGAGTAACAAATCCCAGTCTTGATCCATGTCAACTCAACTGTCACCCTCGGAGATACCTGTAGAGTACCTTTATAGTCACCCGGTTACATTGTGACGTTTGACACACACAAGGCATTCCTCCGGTGTCAGTGATTTACATGATCTCATGGTCATAGGAACATATACATTGACATGCAGAAAACAGCAGCAATAAACTGACACAATCATATGCTACGTTTGCAGTTTGGGTCTTGTCCATCACATCATTCTCCCAGTGATGTGATCCCGTTTATCAAATGACATCTTATATCCATGGTCAGGAAACCATAACCATCTCCGATAAACAAGCTAGTTCACTAGAGGCATACTAGGGACACTGGGTTGTCTATGTATCCACACATGTATCGGTGTTTCCAACTAATACAATTCTAGCATGGATAATAAACGATTATCATGAACAAGGAAATATAATAATAAACACTTTATTTATTGCCTCTAGGGCATATTTACAACAGTCTCCCACTTGCACTAGAGTCAATAATCTAGCTCACATCACTATGTGATTTACATTGTAATGAATCGAACACCCATACAGTTCTGGTGTTGATCATGTTTAGCCTTGGAAGAGGTTTAGTCAACGGGTCTGCAATATTCAGATCCATGTGCACTTTGCCAATATTTATGTCCATCTCCTCGATGTAATATCGGATGGAGTTGAAGCGTCGCTTTATATGTCTGGTCCTCTTGTGAAACCTTGGTTCCTTGGCCAGAGCAAGGGCACCAGTTTTGTCACAGAACAACCTTATTGGATCCAGTGCACCGGGCACAACTCCAAGATCTGTCATGAACTGCTTCATCCAGACACCTTCCTTCGCCGCCTCCGAGGCTGCGATGTACTCCGCTTCGCACGTAGAATCAGCTACAACGCTTTGCTTGGAACTGCACCAGCTTACAGCTCCCCCGTTAAGAATAAATACGTATCCGGTTTGCGACTTAGAGTCATCCGGATCAGTGTCAAAGCTTGCTTCGACGTAACCGTTTACGACGAGATCTTCGTCACCTCCATAAACGAGAAACATGTCCTTAGTCCTGTTCAGGTACTTAAGGATATTCTTGACCGCCCGCCAGTGCTCCATTCCAGGATCACTTTGAAACCTTCCAGCCATACTTATGGCAAGGCTGACATCGGGTCTTGTGCACAACATTGCATACATGATAGAGCCTATGGCCGAAGCATAGGGGATGACACTCATCTTTTCTTTATCTTCTGCAGTCACTGGGCATTGAGTCTTACTCAACTTTATACCTTGCAACACAGGTAAGAACCCCTTCTTAGCCTATTCCATTTTGAACTTCTTCAAAACATTATCAAGGTATGTGCTTTGTGAAAGTGCTATTAAGCGTCTTGATCTATCTCTATAGATCTTAATGCCTAATATGAAAGCAGCTTCTCCTAGGTCCTTCATTGAAAAACTCTTGTTCAAATATTCCTTCACGCTCTCCAGCATTTCTATATTGTTTCCGATCAGCAATATGTCATCCACATATAACACTAGAAACGCTATAGAGCTCCCACTCACTTTCTTGTAAATACAAGCTTCACCATAAACTTTTATAAACCCAAACGCTTTGATCACCTCATTGAACCGCTTATTCCAACTCCAAGAAGCTTGCACCAGTCCATAAATGGATCGCTGGAGTTGGTAAACTTTGTCAGCATTTTCTGGATTGACAAAACCTTCTGGTTGCATCATATACAACTCTTCCTCAAGGAAACCGTTGAGGAACGCTGTTTTGACATCCATCTGCCAAATTTCATAATCAAAATAAGCAGCTATTGCTAACATGATTCTGACAGACTTAAGCATCGCTACGGGTGCAAAGGTCTCATCGTAGTCAACTCCTTGAACTTGTGAAAAACCCTTTGCCATAAGTCGAGCTTTATAGACTGTGACATTACCGTCCGCGTACGTCTTCTTCTTAAAGATCCATTTATTCTGAATGGCCTTCCGCCCTTCAGGTAATACTTCCAAAGTCCACACTTTGTTTTCATACATGGATCCCATCTCGGATTTCATGGCCTCCCAGCATTTCTCGGAATCCGGGCCCATCACCGCTCCTTCAAAGCTCGTAGGTTCATTGTTGTCCAACAACATGACCTCTAAGACAGGATTGCCGTACCACTCGGGAGCAGTACGCGCTCTTGTCGACCTACGAGGTTCAATAGCAGCTTGATCTGAAGCTTCATGATCATCATCATTAAATTCCTCTTCTACCATCGTAGGTTTCGCAGAAACAACTGTCTGCGTTGCGCTACTCTCTGGTTGAAGTAGAGGCTCAATAACCTCATCAAGCTCTATTTTCCTCCCACTCAATTCTTTCGAGAGAAACTCTTTCTCAAGAAATGTTCCGTTCTTAGCGACAAACACTTTGCCCTCGGATCTGAGATAGAAGGTATACCCGACTGTCTCCTTCGGGTATCCTATGAAGACGCATTTCTCTGCTTTGGGTTCCAGCTTTTCAGGCTGAAGCTTTTTGACATAAGCATCACATCCCCAAACTTTAAGAAACGACAACTTTGGCTTCTTGCCAAACCACAGTTCATATGGCGTCGTCTCAACGGATTTCGATGGTGCCCTATTTAAAGTGAATGCAGCTGTCTCTAATGCATAACCCCAAAATGATAGTGGCAAATCAGCAAGAGACATCATAGAACGCACCATATCTAATAAGGTTCGATTACGACGTTCGGACACACCATTACGCTGTGGTGTTCCAGGCGGAGTCAACTGTGAAACAATTCCACATTGTCTTAAGTGATTGCCAAACTCATAACTCAGATATTCACCTCCTCGATCAGATCGTAGGAGCTTAATCTTCTTGTTACAATGATTCTCAACTTCACTCTAAAATTGTTTGAACTTTTCAAATGTTTCAAATTTGTGTTTCATTAAGTAAATATACCCATATCTACTTAAGTCATCTGTGAAGGTGAGAAAATAATGATATCCACCACGCGCTGTAACGTACATTGGACCGCACACATCAGTATGTATGATTTCCAATAAGTCACTTGCCCGTTCCATTGTTCCAGAAAACGGCGTTTTAGTCATCTTGCCCATAAGACATGGTTCGCATGTGTCAAGTGATTCAAAATCAAGTGACTCCAGAAGTCCATCAGCATGGAGCTTCCTCATGCGTTTTACACCAATATGACCTAAACGGTAGTGCCACAAGAAAGTGGTACTATCATTATCAACTTTACATCTTTTGGCATCAATGTTATGAACATGTGTATCATCACTATCAAGATTCAATATGAATAAACCCCTCACATTGGGTGCATGACCATAAAAGATATTACTCATATAAATAGAACAACCTTTATTCTCTGATTTAAATGAGTAACCGTCTCGCAATAAACAAGATCCAGATATAATGTTTATGCTTAACGCAGGCACTAAATAACAATTATTCAGGTTCATCACTAATCCCGATGGTAATCGAAGCGAGAGCGTGCCGACGACGATCACATCAACCTTGGAACCATTTCCCACGCGCATCATCACTTTCGTCTTTAGCCAGCCTTCGTTTATTCCGTAGTTCCTGTTTAGAGTTGCAAATATGAGCAACCGAACCGGTATCAAATACCCAGGCACTACTACGAGAGCCAGTAAGGTACACATCAATAACATGTATATCATATATACCTGATTTATCGTTGGCCGCCTTCTTGTCAGCCAGGTACTTGGGGCAGTTCCGCTTCCAGTGACCAGTTCCCTTGCAATGAAAGCACTCAGTTTCTGGCTTAGGTCCGTGCTTAGGCTTTTTGGGAGTAGCAACTGCTTTGCTATCCTTCTTTGTTTTACCCTTATTGCCTTTGCCCTTGCCTTTGTCGTTCTTCTTGAAACTAGTGGTTTTATTGACCATCAACACTTGATGTTCTTTCTGGATTTCAGACTCAGCGACTTTTAGCATCGCAAACAGCTCGGCGACTGACTTGTTCATCCCGTGCATGTTGTAGTTCATTACAAAGCTCTTGTAACTAGGTGGTAGTGATTTAAGAACTCTGTCAGTGATCGCCTCCGGCGGAAGGGTGATTCCCATCTTTGCCAGACGAGTGGAATACCCAGACATTCTGAGTATATGTTCACTGATAGACCCGTTCTCCTCCATTTTGCAAGCATAGAACTTATCGGAGGTCTCATACCTCTCGATCCGGGCATTCTTTTCAAAGATAAACTTCAACTCCTGGAACATCTCATATGCTCCGTGACGTTCAAAACGTCTTTGAAGTCTCGGTTCTAAGCCATACAACATCGCACACTGAACTACTGAGTAATCTCCAGCCCGTGCCTCCCAAACATTCTTAACGTCCTCGGATGACACAGGAGCAGGTGGGTCATCAAGCGGTGCATCAAGGACATATGATTTCTGGGAAGCCGTGAGGATAATCCTTAGATTATGGCCCCAGTCAACAAAGTTACTTCCATCATCTTTCAATTTAGTTTTCTCTAGGAAGGCATTAAAATTCAGGGGTGCTACTGCGCGAGCCATTGATCTACAACATAAATTTGCAAAGGTTACTTAGACTATTGTTCAAGATAATGAGTTTAGTTAATCAAATTACTAAAGCTCCCACTCAAATTGACATCCCTCAGGTCATCTGAGTGTCACATGATCCAAATTCACCAATCTCAAGTCCGATCATCACGTGAGTTGAGGTGGCTTCAATGGTGAACATCATCATGTTGATCATATCTACTATATGACTCATGTTCGACCTTTCGGTCTCTTGTGTTCCAAGGCCATGTCTGTAAATGCTAGGCTCGTCAAGTTTGACCCGAGTGTTCCGCGTGTCCAAATCTGTCTTGCACCCGTTGTATGTGAACGTAGAGTCTATCACACCCGATCATCACTTGGTGTCTCAACACGACGAACTTCCGAAGCGGTGCACACTTGGGGAGAACACAATTTTATCTTGAAATTTAAGTCAGGGATCACCTTATAATGCTACCATCGTACTAAGCAAAACAAGGTGCATAAAAGGATTAACATCACATGCAATTCATAAGTGACATGATATGGCCATGAACTTGTGCTTTTGATCTCCATCATGAAAGCACCGGCATGATCTCCATCGTCACCGGCATAACACCATGATCTCCATCATCTTGATCTCCATCAACGTGTCGCCATCGGGGTTGTCACGCCCAGCATGCGTCTACTACTATTGCTACCGTTGAGCGATAAATTAAACCATTACATAGCGCTTAATGATTGACATGCAGGTCATACAACAATTAAAGACAACCCTATGGCTCCTGCCGGTTGCCGTACTCACCGACATGCAAGTCGTGATAATCTATACATCACATGATCATCTCATACATCACATATATCACATCATGTAATTGGCCATATCACATCACAACATACCCTGCAAAAACAATTTAGACGTCCTCTAATTGTTGTTGCAAGTTTTACGTGGCTGCTACGGGTATCTAGCAAGAACGATTCTTACCTACGCATAAACCACAACGGTGATACACTAGTTTGCTTTTCAACCTTCTCAAGGACCACCTTTGTCGGATCCGATCCAACTAAAGTGAGAGAAACTGGCACCCGCAAGCCATCTAAGCAACAAGTTGCAGTTGAGGGAACCGGTCTCTCGTAAGCGTACGAGTAATGTTGGTCCGGGCCGCATCATCTCACAATACCGCTGAACCAAAATCCGACCAAAGGAGGAAGCAATCTAAGCATCAACGCCCACAAACCTTTTGTGTTCTACTCGAGATCTCATCGAAGCATCAACCTAGCTCATGATGCCACTGTTGGGGAACGTCGCATTGGAAACAAAAAATTTCCTACGCACACGCAAACCTATCCATGGTGATGAGCATCTATGAGAGGGGGAGTTTGATCTATGTACCCTTGTAGATCGCTAAGCGGGAAGCGGGAAGAAACGCGGTTGATGTAGTCGAACTTCTTCGCGATCCAAATCGCCGAGCGTCCCGCGATCTAATCATGAACTGTCCCGCGATCCAATCACGAACCGTCCCGCGATCTCATCACGATCCGTCCCGCGATCCAATCACGATCGTCTCGTGCCCTTGATCACGATCCTTCTGATCTAGTACCGAACGGACGGCACCTCCGCGTTCAGCACACGTGCAGCTCGATGACGATCTCCACCGTCTTGATACAGCAAGAGAAGGTGGAGAGGAGAGAGATTTCACCGGCAGCGTGACGGCGCTTCGATGATGGTGGTGGAGGGATTCCGGCAGGGCTTCGCCTAAGCGCTGCGGAAAACCGATCTAGCGGAGAAACTATGCTCCAGTGGAACGGGTAGCACGTGGCCGGAAATCTGTCCAAAACCCTAGCTATCCACCTGTATATATAGGAGGGAGGGAGAGTTATCCCTTGGCACAAGTCCAAGGGCCTCTTTGGTTTGGCCGAAGGGAGGTGGGAGGAATCCTCCTCCACCTCCAATCCTACTCCTAGTAGGATTGCTCCCTATTGGCTGATTTTTGCCTTTTTCCTTTTTGCCTTTTATCTCCCGTGCCATGGGCCTTCTAGGCTGATTCCCTAGCACACTAAGGGCTGGTAATTATCCTCTCACAGCCCATGGACCTCTTGGGGTCGAAATACCCCTCCCGGAGGCCTCCCGGTACACTACCGGCACTCCCGGTACACTACCGGCACTCCCGGTACACTACCGATGAGCCCGAAACTTTTCTGGCAACCAAATGGGGACTTCCTATATATGAATCCTTACCTACAGACCATTCCGGAGCTCCTCATGACGTCCTGGGTCTCATTCGAGACTCCGAACAAACTTCGGTTACCACCATACATAACTCTATACTACCGAAACGTCACCAAACCTTAAGTGTGCAGACCCTGTGGGTTCGAGAACTATGTAGACATGACCGAGACACCTCTACGGTCAATAACCAATGGAGGGACCTGGACGTCCACATTGGTTCCTACATATTCTACGAAGATCTTATCGGTTGAACCTCTATGGCAAGGATTCAGTTAATCCCGTATTACGTTCCCTTTGTTCTTCGGTATGTTACTTGCCCGAGATTCGATCGTCGGTATCCTCATACCTAGTTCAACCTCGTTACCGGCAAGTCTCTTTACTCGTTCCGTAATACAAGATCCTGTGGCTAACACTTAGTCACATTTCTTGCAAGGCTTGTTGTGATGTTGTATTACCGAGTGGGCCCTGAGATACCTCTCCGTCACACGGAGTAACAAATCCCAGTCTTGATCCATGTCAACTCAACTGTCACCCTCGGAGATACCTGTAGAGTACCTTTATAGTCACCCAGTTACGTTGTGACATTTGACACACATAAGGCATTCCTCTGGTGTCAGTGAGTTACATGATCTCATGGTCATAGGAACATATACATTGACATGCAGAAAACAGCAGCAATAAACTGACACGATCATATGCTACGTTTGCAGTTTGGGTCTTGTCCATCACATCATTCTCCCAATGATGTGATCCCGTTTATCAAATGACATCTAATGTCCATGGTCAGGAAACCATAACCATCTCCGATAAACAAGCTAGTTCACTAGAGGCATACTAGGGACACTGGGTTGTCTATGTATCCACACATGTATCGGTGTTTCCAACTAATACAATTCTAGCATGGATAATAAACGATTATCATGAATAAGGAAATATAATAATAAACACTTTATTTATTGCCTCTAGGGCATATTTCCAACAGTAAGTTGAGGTAGTTAGAGATAGAGTTTGTTTTCCTCTTTATCTTTCTATCACTTCCCCTTCTCCCGACTGTTCCTCTCGGTTGTTTCTCCCAACAACCTCCCGTGTAACGCCTCAAGACGCCTCTCGATAGAATCAATATATATGATGCGGCTCTTCCTGTTGGAGAGTAGGAACGCTTCCATATTTCACAGTAATCTTGTATTGTAAATCCGCAATACATTTTTTCATTCTTGTAAAAAATATGTAACATTTCCACTACTTCTTTTGTACAACAAGTGAACAACTAGTGCTGGCTAGTGGACAAGTGAATTATGAGTACATGCTAAATGTATGTATACATATATTAAGTTGGCTAAGCTAGCTCCAACCACATTCGTTTCGAGTGCTGGATATTGACGCTCTCCTCACTTGATACGTGCTTACTAGCAACCTTAATATTTGTATATATACTTACTGGTTCAGTGTTGTCTTCCCTTACCTTTTGAATATTTTTTACATCGTTATGATTTACACAAAGATCACAACTGATTTTTTTTGAAAATATTTTTTTAAACACAGACGTAAACGCTCATACATACACACATACATTCATCTTTATGAACGCACACATGCACATCCTACCCCTATGAAAACCTCCAAAAGACTAAACCCGCACATCATCATGAGATTTATGAAGCCGTCACAAACAGATGTGCCATCATCGAGCGAGCTGCCATAGGAAACGAGTTCCCGGCCTTCCATTTATCCTCTTACAAATTCCATCTCCAGGTTTGATGTGTCGTCATCACCGCTCGCCGACCAGCCTCTAGCTGTGGCTCATCGTCCCTAGGCTCCTCCTACCCTGGCGTGTGCTCCGTCGGAGCATTCTCCGACACCCTTGGCCCACCTTGATGTTGTGTTGTCCAGTTGGTAGTCCTTCGCCCCTTCCCACTAGTCGACCTCGAGGCCATGCTCCATAGTCTGTGGTCATTTGCTCCTGCCCATTGGTCCATGGAGACAACATGTTTCCCCAATCCATGCTCCTGCATCCTCCCTTAGTCCTTAGAATCTGAGGTAAAGTCCATGGTTTTTCCCATTATGTTCATTTTTTTAGTTTCATGTGATAAAGCCACGTAGATGAAAGATAGCTTTTATGGTAGGATATCATATGCCCTGAATATGATGCAAGGTTGCGGCTTTTGTAGATGAGGCATTAGAAGATTTAATCTTATACATGGTAGTAATTGTTATGGTCACTTTGACAAACATTCATTTCTAAGTCACCTATGTCTTTAGATTGCAATTTGATTTTTTTCCTTGAAAACTCGGCAGGAGTGCTGCCGATTCTATTATTAGGAGCAGATTGTAGATTCTATTAGTAGGAGCAGATTGTAATTTGGATGTTAACATCACTTTTATCCATTCAAAATCAGTAAGAGTTTCAGAATAATTATTATATATGTAAGAAGCCAATAGAAAAGGAGCACAAGATACATACTTACCTCTACACATTTCTTAGAAATATTTCAAAAACATTCAATCTATAATTCCTTTGTTTTTTTATTTCAAAAGTATTTCTTAAATAGGCAATCGACATCTTACCTTTTTTGTCCCCACTTTCATTTCGTGAAAAAATAATAATATATCACCTAGCTATATTTTGATTTGCACGTGTTAGAGAGATTTAGTTGATAAGTTCATGTCCTTAATTTTGGTTGATGCAAAACCAAACTTGCAGTTTTTCACTGGTGGGATTCTATATCCATCAGCCATGGAGTTATGGTTGATCGAAATTGTATTGGGTTATGTTCTAACTTTTGATGAATACACATCAATTCTAATTTTTGATGATTTTTTCTCAAATGAACGCTAGATATTGCTGTCATTTCAGTTTTGATGATTATGTTAGTTTAGTTCTAGCTAACTACTAATTAGCTTCATGTTACTATATTTCAGCTATCTGCCTTTCAACCAAAGAATGTAACCGACCACGTTCTTACCATCCCCTTCACAGAGTACACTCACCACCTCCTTTGCCCTTCTTATTCCATGCTAGCTTTACTCAAGGTTCCAAACAAAAATATCAACAAAATAAACCAACAACAAGCTCAAGCACGGGCACGGCGTGCTGCCGTGCCTCCGCTTACTAGCGGGGGTTTAACACGCTATAGTAAGAGGCTTAGCATTCTATTTAAAACTTTGATTTCGTAGCATGTCTGTGTAGCTTGCTCATCTTGAGGTTAAAATTTCAAGTTCCTTTTAAAACACAGTTGTTTAGCCCCCAAGTGAAATCAATTCGTCGCTAAGAATCTTGTTGGAGTATGGAGTGGAAGGGCGGCTTCCATGTGCTTCGTCCGCCTCCCGCGGATCGACCAAGGGCGAGGAGGCACCGACCGAGCCCAGCGAGATCATGCGCCTGCCGGAGGATCTCTTATCAGCGGCGCTATCCTGCACGATGCCTGACGCGCCATGGCGATCTCCCGGGTATTCCGAGTCGCGGCCGACTCCAACGCTGTCTGGGCCTGCTTCTTGCCCCCCGCCGGCGATCTCCCGCGACTCATCGACAGAGATCCGGCACCGCGCACCACGGAGGTCTCCCGGGCTTTCCTAGGACCAAGATTGGCATCAACGGCAGGGGAGGAGCAGTGGCCTTCCTAGGACCAGAGCGGCGGCGACCTTCCGTGCACTAGTCTTCATCATTGCCGGCGGCGCCCGCGGACGTGTCGGCTTCGTTGGGCGTGGCCTCGGTGTTGTCCTCCTCGCCATCGGTCTCGTTGAACGACGACACACCCATCTCATCGTCGTCATCTTTGGGCACGACAGCCACCTCCACCACCCGCTGCCGGTACCGCCAGCAGTCGAGGAGATAAACGATGGTGTTTTATCTCCTTGCGAGTTGGTGTTTGCTGTAACATTAATGACTGCCCATGGTCAGGACACATAAAATGACAAACTCTTATGACTCTTTGTGTTGCAGCAACTGGGGGGTTTGTATTTACTGGTTTACCAAAGAAACTATAATTGGTATTAAAAGTTGGAGAAGTTTGTGCGGTTTTCAGAAAGAAAAAAAACGGTGAAAAGAAAATGATAGATGGGAGGGGTAAACCACCGCCGCAAACTGATTCCCATCATAGCCTGCCCCGATGGCCGTGGGGCACCTCTACCGTCGGGGGCTCCAACTGCCACATCCACGGCGGCGGTGTATTATTTTTAGCCGGTCTGAGCCGGGGTATTATTTTCGCAATCTACTTCTCCCGATCCGGCTCGTATTGTTTGGTGCGTGCCATTGCAGATCTCGGATTCCAAATTCGATCCAAATTCCCATTGATATTTTTAATATATAGTAACAGCATCCGCTGGCTCCTGATGATTTCATAGATCCACAATCACTAACAGATCGAGGAGAAGGCACTAGTAGAAACACCCCCCTTTCTTTCAGGGGGATTCACATTCGTCCCGGCTGCCTAAAGAACGGTGGCATTCGTCCCGGTTCTTTAGGCCAGGGCAGCATCAAGCCTCCCTGGGGCATTCGTTCCGGTTTTTTAGTCGGCATTCGTCCCGGTTCGTGGCATGAACCGGGACCAATGCCTCGATGTATGCCATGTGGCGTGCGCATGGGCATTGGTCCCGGTTCATGCCAGGAACCGGGATGAATGCTCCTTGCCTATAAATACTGCATTCAGACCCCTTCCCTCCTCTGGTTTTTTTTGTAGGAGGTGTGAGAGAGGTGGGTGCTAGTGTGTGTTCTTTTTGCTATGCACACAAGGTGTTCGACGAAATAACCGAGCGACACTTAACTTCACAGAAAATGGTATCTTCGACCGAGGTTAGCAAACTTATCCATTTCATCTATAATTGATACAAAAATGTTATATTTGTCGATGTACTGTGGTCATTTCGCTATTGAAGATGTTATTGTTGTAATGGTTTTTGATAAACTTAATTATACGATGTAGATGGATGCACGGCAGCGATGGATGTACGGTGACCGACGCACTTCCGAGTACAGGGCCGGCCTGGATGAATTTCTCGTTGTAGCTCAGGCTCACAAAGAGAATGAATTTATGTGTTGCCCATGTGTTGACTGTGGGAACGTCAGGGAGCACTCTTCCTCGAGAGTCCTTCACAGCCACCTGCTTCGGAGAGGTTTCATGCGCAGCTATAATTGTTGGACCAAGTATGAAGAGAGAGGGGTTGTGATGGAAGACAATGAAGAAGAAGAAGAGGATCCTATGTTCCCCGAATACGGTGATACTGCAATGGAAGACAATGCAGAAGGAGGTGATCAAGAACGGGCATCAGATAAGCCCGATGATGATCAAGAACGGGCATCAGATGAGCCCGATGATGATCAAGAACGGGCATCAGATGAGCCCGATGATGATCTTGGTCGAGTTATTGCTGATGCAAGGGAAGACTGTGAAAGTGAATTGGAGAGGGTTGAAGTTGGACGGCATGTTACAAGATCATAAAAAGTTGTTGTACCCAAATTGCGAAGATGGCAGCACAAAGCTCGATACCACACAAGAGTTGCTGAAATGGAAGGCACAGAACGATGTGACTGACAAAGCATTTGAGAGTTTACTTAAAATAATGAAGCCGAAGCTTCCAAAGGATAACGAATTGCCTGACAGTACGTACGAAGCAAAGAAGGCTCTCTGCCCTCTAGGACTAGATGTGGAGAAGATACATGCATGCATTAATGACAGCATCCTCTACCGCAGTGAGAAGTATGAGAATTTGGATAAATGTCCGGTATGCACTGCACTACGGTATAAGATCAGAGCAGATGACCCTGGCGATGTTGACGGCGAGCCCCCCCCCCCCCCCCCGCGTAAGAGGGTTCCTGCCAAGGTGATGTGGTATGCTCCTATAATACCACGATTGAAACGTCTGTTTAGAAATAAAGAGCATGCCAGGTTGTTACGATGGCATAAAGAAGACTGTAAGAAAGACGGAAAGTTGAGACACACCGCTGATGGGTCGCAGTGGAGAAAAATCGAGAGAGACTTCCGAGACTTTGCACGCGAGGCAAGAAACTTATGGTTTGGTCTAAGTACAGATGGCTTTAATCCTTTCGGAGAGCAGAGCTCCAGTCACAGCACCTGGCCCGTGACTCTACGTATGTACAACCTTCCTCCTTGGTTGTGCATGAAGCGCAAATTCATTATGATGCCAGTGCTCATCCAAGGCCCAAGGCAACCCGGCAACGACATTGATGTGTACCTAAGGCCATTAGTGGAAGAACTATTACAGTTGTGGGGCAAACCAGGTGTATGTGTGTGGGATGAGAACAAACAAAAGCCATTTGACCTACGGGCGTTGCTTTTCGTAACCATCAATAATTGGCCTGCTCTGAGTAACATTTCTGGACATACAAACAAGGGATAGAATGCATGTTTAGATAAGACTGATAGTGTATATATGGATAAATGTAAGAAGGTTGTATACCTGGGGCATCGTAGATTTCTTCCGATGAATCATCCCGTAAGAAAGAAAGGACGCAAACATTTCAGAGGTGAGGCAGATACCCGGAAGAAGCCTGACCTCCGTAGTGGTAATGATGTATTCGGTATGGTCAAGGACCTAGAAGTAATCTTTAGGAAGGGTGATGGCAGCCAACCTGTTCCGAATGGCCCTGATAAGCGCGCACCCATGTGGAAGAAGAAATCTATCTTTTGGGAGCTACCATATTGGAAAGTCCTACATGTCCGCTCTTCAATCGACGTGATGCACGTGACGAAGAATCTCTGCGTCAACCTGTTATGCTTCCTGGGCGTGTATGGGAAGTCAAAATATACACCAGAAGCACGAGAGGACCAGCAACGTATGAAAGACCCAAAAAACAAGCACATGGATACAGGGCGTCATTTCTTAAGCAGCTACGCTCTTACCAAAGCAGAGAAGGAAATCTTTTTGAAGTCCTTTACAGTATCAAGGTGCCGTCTGGCTTCTCGTCGAATATTAAGGGGATAATAAATATGGCAGGGAAAAAATTTCAAAACCTGAAGTCTCATGACTGCCACGTGATTATGACGCAGTTGCTTCCGATTGCACTGAGGGGGCTTCTACCGAAAAATGTTCGAGTACCCATTGTGAAGCTATGTGCATTCCTCAATGCAATATCTCAGAAGGTAATCGGTCCAGATAGTCTGGCAAGGTTACACAGGGATGTGGTCCAATGTCTTGTTAGTTTTGAGTTGGTGTTCCCACCATCCTTCTTCAACATTATAACGCATCTCCTGGTTCACCTAGTAGAAGAGATTCATATTCTCGGTCTGGTATTTCTACACAATATGATCCCCTTTGAGAGGTTCATGGGAGTCTTGAAGAAATATGTTCATAACCGTGCTAGGCCAGAAGGAAGCATCTCCAAGGGCTATGGAACAGAGGAGGTCATTGGGTTCTGTGTTGACTTTATTCCCGACCTTAAGACGATTGGTGTTCCTAAATCGCGGCATGAGGGGAGACTGAGGGGAAAAGGAACGCTAGGAAAGAAAACAATGATACCCAGGGATGGGCATTCTTTCACTAAAGCACACTACACGGTTCTACAAAATTCCACCTTCGTGGCTCCGTATATCGAGGAACACAAGAATATTGTACACTCCACAAACCCGGGCAAGGATGACACGTGGATTAAAGTCAAACACAAGGAGACTTTCGGAAGTTGGTTGCAAGCACATCTTATAAATGAAATCACTATTGAAGATCAGCTCTACATGTTGGCCGGGTCGCCATCTTCGACAGTTGGGACTTTTCAAGGGTACGAGATAAATGGGAATACATTTTACACGGTCACCCAAGATAAGAAGAGCACCAACCAAAACAGTGGTGTCCGCTTTGATGCAACAAATGAGAATGGGAAAAGGGACACATACTATGGTTACATAGAGAAGATATGGGAACTTGACTATGGACCTTCTTTTAAGACCCCTTTGTGTAAGTGCAACTGGGTCAACCTGAATGGAGAAGGGGTAAAGGTAGACCCTCTGTACGGAATGACAACAGTGGATCTCAACAAAATTGGTTACAATGACGACCCATTTGTACTAGCCAATGATGTGGCTCATGTCTTCTATGTGAAGGACATGTCCTCCAGACTAAAGAAAAGAAAAAATAAGCAACCAGATAAATCATACGATGAGCCGAAGCGTCACATAGTTCTTTTAGGGAAAAGAACCATCGTGGGAGTCGAGGACAAGACAGACACGTCTGAAGATTATGATAAGTTTGCTGAAATTCCGCCCTTCACAGTGAAAGCTGACCCAACCATCCCGTCAAAAAAAGCAGATGCTCCATGGTTACGTCCGAAGCGATCATAAGCAAGGGTTCATGGACTTAACGGAGTGATGTATAATAATGTATTGAAACTTTGATGTAAATCTATGTAATGTTATAGGTTGTGTTAGGGTATTGAACCTTTGAGTGAATACTTGGCATGTACAACCCTAAGAACACTTGTAAACACATGATATGCCAAATCCTTGCTTCTGGTGCCATCCCGACGCTCCGCAACTCCTCTCCGGTGAAACCCTAGCCCTGCTGGAGAGAACAGCCCAGCTTATCGGTCTACAGCTTTCACCGGAGCCCAGAGTGGGTAGCAATGTGCAACACTTTGCTTGGTTGTGTTAGGGTGGCCCCTAGGAAGCCCCAAAATAATGGCATGAACGACCTGTACACAAGATCCCCTCCCGTTCGTCGGTTCGGGGACCTTCAGCCTATATGTACTTAGACTCGGAGAGAGAAATCGATGCCGGTGAAGACCCAACAACAAGAGTGAGTGAATATTTGGCATGTACAACCCTAAGAACACTTGTAAACAAATGTAGGCCAAATCCTTGCTTCTAGTGCCATCCCGACGCTCCGCAGCCCCTCTTCGGTGAAACCCTAGCCCCGCTAGAGAGAACAACCCAGCTTATCGGTCTACAGCTTTCACCGGAGCCCGGAGTGGGTAGCAATGTGCAACACTTTGCTTGGTTGTGTTAGGGTGGGCCCTAGGAAGTCCCAAAACAATGGCATGAACCACCTGTACACAAGATCCCCTCCCGTTCGTCGGTTCGGGGACCTTCAGCCTATAAGTACTTAGACTCGGAGAGAGAAATCGATGCCGGTGAAGACCCAACAATAAGAGTGAGTGAATATTTCACATGTACAACACTTGTAAACACATGGTATGCCAAATCCTTGCTTTTGGTGCCATCCCGATGCTCCGGAGCCAATCTCCGGTGAAACCCTAGCCCCGCTGGAGAGAACAGCCCAGCTTATCGGTCTACAGCTTTCACCGGAGCCCGGAGTGGGTAGCAATGTGCAACACTTTGCTTGGTTGTGTTAGGGTGGGCCCTAGGAAGTCACAAAACAATGTCATGAACCACTTGTACACAAGATCCCCTCCCGTTCGTCAGTTCGGGGACCTTCAGCCTATAAGTACTTAGACTCGGAGAGAGAAATCGATGCCGATGAAGACCCAACAACAATAGTAAGTGAATATTTGGCATGTACAACCCTAAGAACACTTGTAAACACATGGTATGCCAAATCCTTGCTTCTGGTGCCATCCCGATGCTCCGCAGCCCCTCTCCGGTGAAACCCTAGCCCCGCTGGAGAGAACAACCTAGCTTATCGGTCTACAGCTTTCACCGAAGCCCGGAGTGGGTAGCAATGTGCAACACTTTGCTTTTTTGTGTTAGGGTGGGCCCTAGGTAGTCCCAAAACAATGGCATGAACCACCTGTACACAAGATACCCTCCCGTTCGTCGGTTCGGGGACCTTCAGCCTATAAGTACTTAGACTCGGAGAGAGAAATCGATGCCGGTGAAGACCCAACAACAAGAGTGAGTGAATATTTGGCATGTAAAACCCTAAGAACACTTGTAAACACATGGTATGACAAATCCTTGCTTCTGGTGCCATCCCGACGCTCTGCAGCCCCTCTCCGGTGAAACCCTAGCCCCGCTGGAGAGAACAACCCAGCTTATCGGTCTACAGCTTTCACCGGAGCCCGGAGTGGGTAGCAATGTGCAACACTTTGCTTGGGTGTGTTAGGGTTGACCCTAGGAAGTCCCAAAACAATGGCATGAACCACCTGTACACAAGATCCCCTCCTGTTCTTCGGTTCAGGGACCTTCAGCCTATAAGTACTTAGACTCGGAGAGAGAAATCGATGCCGGTGAAGACCCAATAACAAGAGTGAGTGAATATTTGGCATGTACAACCCTAAGAACACTTGTAAACACATTCGTATGCCAAATCCTTGCTTCTGGAGCCATCCCGACGCTCCGCAGCCCCTCTCCGGTGAAACCCTAGCCCGCTAGAGAGAACAACCCCTCTCCGGTGAAGCCCTAGGAAGTACCAAAACATCATAAGTGAGTTTAATTTATCTTTCTAATCATTTTGATATATAACTTGAAATTTTCAGAATTTATTGAATTATTTGATATTTTCTCCATTTCTTAAATGAATTAATTCAAATTCAAATAATTTCAAATTTTGTATTTCACCAAATATGTTTGAAAGTAACATATTTAGTGAGTTTATAATTTTCTAAATGTTTTGGTAGTTTTTTCATATTTTTCTGATTATTGAACTAGCAGATAATCTGGCGGGAATTTTCTAAAATATGAAACATTTTTGAAAAAACAGGGCATTCATCCCGGTTATTGCTAACAACCGGGACGAATGCCCCTCTTCGTGCCGTTCCAGATCTAGGTCATTCGTCCCGGTTGTTGGCAACAACCGGGATGAATGGGTGGGGAATTCGTCCCGGTTATTGCCAACAACCGGGACGAATGGGTCATTCATCCTGGTTATTTGCAACAACCGGGACGGATGCCCCTCCCCACGTACTTAAGCCGTTCCAGATCTAGGTCATTCGTCCCGGTTGTTGGCAACAACCGGGATGAATGGGTGGGGAATTCGTCCCGGTTATTGCCAACAACCGGGACGAATGGGTCATTCATCCCAGTTATTTGCAACAACCGGGACGGATGCCCCTCCCCATGTACTTAAGCCGTTCGCTCTCCCCTTCCCCTTATGTCGCGCGAGGAGGACGACTCGACGCCGGCAGGCTGCCCAACTCCCGCGCCGCCTCTTCCTCGCCGTCACCGTCTTCGCCGCCCCCTCGCGCGCTCCGCGGCTGCCCCCCTTTCTCGTCATCGCCCGCCTGCAGCGCCTCTGCACCCGTGTCGCCCGCACGTGTACGTACGTCGTCGCGGTGCCGCGCACCACCATGCTCGCCCGGCGCCACCTCGCCCGCGTCGCCCGGGCTCGCCCACGTCGCCCGGCGCCACCTCGCCCGCGTCGCTCGTCGCCCACGTCGCCTTCTCCCGCAGGTAAAGCCCTCCCCCTCCCTCCCCCTCTTCCTGCCCCCACCCTCGCTCCCTGCTCGATCATGGAGAAACCGAGAGGAGAGACAGAGAAGAGAGTGTGGAGAAAGAACCGGAAAGTTTTTTTTAATATTAGGTTATATTAGGTCTTAATTTAGAGTTTTAATTTTAATCTTGTCGAATTATGAATTTTTATCCTCTGGTATATTGTTTATCCTCCTGTATATCCTCCGGTATATTGTTTATCCGTCGGTAGGGGTGTGTATCCTCCTGTATAATGTTTATCCTCCGGTATATTGTTTATCTCCCAATCGAGAGATATAAAAATGTGCAAAAAGAACCCAAAAAATGTTATTTGTATCAGTCAAATTAGAAATTTTGCTAAGTTCAAATAACAACCAAAATATGTTTTTTAGTTTATTGTTCTCGCCGACGATGTCCCTGTTGGACCCGAGGGGTGATGTTCGGGAGTGGGCCCTGCCAGGCTGGCGTTGGGAGATGCTACCTTCCAGGACGCACAGCTTGGTGAGGATTCCACGTGACATCGTCGACCCGGATCTAGTTTGGTGGCGGTCCCATGGGCCATTTGTTTAGTTTCCAGAAAAAAGAACGAAGTTGCAATTACTTAGCGATATTTTGAAAACAAATTATTTAGGCATTCAAAACATGTGGGTTGAATGGATGATGAAACTGCTAAGTCATTTTGTTTTAAGTTTTGTGCGTTGACACTAACTTGCAATTTTTAATTTGCAGAAATTATGGACCCAAACTTCAGAGACGAAGATGCGGAAGAAATGGTCGCGGATGTTATTCGCGGGCCCGGGGGAGACCCAGATGTCTCCGAGTGGATGAACAACTCCGGTGAGGGAGATCCGGAGCTCGCCCAAAGAGACAGCTCTGGTGAGGTAGATCTAGAGCTCGCCCGAAGAGACGGCTCTGGTGAGGTAGATCTGGAGCTCGCCCAAAGAGACGGTTCCGGTGAGGGAGAAGCATATGACATCGTCGGGGGAGAAGCCGAGGGCTCCCATGAGAGAGAAGCCGACGGTTCGGGTCGAACCTTAGAAATTAGAAACTCCGGCGAGGTGTGTATATATATGTTAATTAAATGAAGCATTTGTTTTGTATATACATGTATTAACACTCTTTCTTATATATTTTAGCCATCTGTATCTAGCAAATCCACCGGAAAGAAGACTAAACGAGGCGGATCCCAGAAGTTGAAAGAGCATGAAAGGTACATGATCGAACAGATCGCTGCAGACGGCGCGCCAGAGCTTCGCGAAGTTGTTGCCCAAAAATATGTGAAGCAATGCGGAGTGCTTGTTAGGGACCACATCCCGATCACCGTTCGGGAGTGGCATAAGCCAAAGGAGGCTCTCGGAATTTCATATGTCGGCAACAAAGCCAAAGAAAAACTTTTTGAAAAGATGTTGGCTAATTTCACCCTACCGATGCTGGAGGTTACTCAAGATGAGTTGGATGAGAATGAGGAGGATCCTGAATTGATCTTAGAGCGAAAGACCAAAGCCTTAGAGAAACTGGTCAAGACGTTCACTTTTAGGAAGATGGCCGAGCAATTCAAAAGCTGGAAGAAAAGATTGAACCTTGACTTTATCCAGAAAAACAAGACTCCGGATTTCACCGGAACGTATGAGAAGATAAAACCGTACTGGGAAGAATTTGTTGAGTACAAGAAGTCGGAGGAAGCTCTAGAAAAGTCTAAAAAAATAAGATAAACGCCGCTAAAAATATCTATCACCATATTATGGGGCAAGCTGGCTACAAGGGTAGCATGCCTAAGTGGAATAAACTTGAGGACGACTTGCTTCCTAAGGTCATCGTTCCAAAGACGTTCTACTGGGACCAACGGACAAGGTCTTGGTTTTTCGGCCATGGGGGCACGTTGGACTCAGAAGGTAAATGCATCTATAATGTAAGACATGAAGAAGATCCTCTACCCATCGATGCTCTCAGAGAAGCAGTAAAGGCTGCTAAAAAGGGGAAGTTCCATCCAGATAGAGAGAACGACGAGCTCACCTGCGCCCTTGGGAATAAGGAACACTATGGACGGACACGAGCCACAAAAGGCTTTGTTCCGTGGAAACATGGGTAGAAGCCGTCAGAGGAGAAAGGATTTGGAGACAGTTGAAGCACAAAATCGGGTAGACCGGTGGACTAGCATTGAAGCAGAATTAAAGCGGCAGCGGGAGCAATCAGAGCGACAGTAGGAGCAAATTGACAGACTTAGCCAGCAGCAAGGTAACACCCAATCTCAGCAAGAAATGGAAGCTACACCATCTAATCGGAAGAGCAGTGTTGCTTCCACGCAGCTCCAGGGTGATGATGGTGAAGAAGCACCGCCGATGATGCACCCGGTGGATCATATAACGGAGATGACACCGTGTGAGCTGCATGTGAAAGTCGTCAACAATATAACCATAAAGGCGGCGGTCGGCTATGTGAAACCAGCTGGCCCTGAACCAACACACCATTGTCGGCCAATTCAACCGGGCTACGCTGTTGCCTGGGTGGATGAAGTTATGACCGGATTCGAGCGGGTGCAGTTTGACTATCCTGAAGGTGAAGATGGGGAGGTGACTGAACATGGAGACACCAAGAACTTGAGCATTCTATGGCTAAAGTAACACATCGTGTTTCCTAATTGGACGCCAAGGCCAACAACTGATCGGAGTAGCCATCCTCCTTCTCCGCCGCCTCAAGACCAGTCTCCAGCGGAACGGTCATCTTCATACTCTCCGCCGCGCTCGGCGTCTCCAGTGCGTGCGTCTACGCCGCCGCGTCAGCCATCTCCAGTGCGTGCGTCTACGTCGCGGCTGCAGTCGTCTCCGCCCACGAAGTCTGATCAGGGCAGCTCAAAGCGGAGGAGAACCACCGCATCACCGAAGCGTCGATTGTCGCCCCTCCCAAGAGTACCACATCCGAATCTACCCAAGTTACCTTACCACTGTACTCCAGAGTAAACCTAGGAGATCGCAAAGGGCGAATATGAGGCGTGGAAATCTAAGGAGAAGTCACCGAAAGAGCCAGATTTCCCCAACAACGAAGAAGACAAAGCCCGAGCGTTGAAAATGGTGAAGAACCTTCATCAGCCCGAGCCGAGTCTCATTCCTGACTATGACCGCTCTATTCTTAAGGCACACGATGAAAACAAGCAGTCGAAGAAGAGTAGTACCGGAAGCGGGAAATGCGGGAAAACAGTTAACGAGCTCGGACAACAGAAAAATCAATCCATCCCCCCACTCATAGTGCATTCCAATCCCGAGGTGGGGCCGAGCACAGGCGACGGCGAGGAACTTGACCCGGAGTTTATTGCACTGTACGGACAAGCGGCCGCAGCTACGGGTATGTCCATTGCGCAGTATCTCCAAACCTTAGATGTCTTCCCCTCTTCTGATTTCGCGCACCCATATCGGCACGGGCATCCTCTCGTTAAACCTGGGGAGGAAAATGATCTACCAACAAAAATGCGAAGAGTGCATAATTGGTACATGGAAGCCTCGGAGCATTTTGAGGGATGGATAACGATGGAAGTTAGAAACGAGCATCACAGTTATGGAGAAACGATAATTCTGATTGAGTTTATAGAACTATATCAGTTATTCCAGCTAAAGGTCCTCGACAAATCTATCGTCAGTGCGTATTGTCTGTAAGTATTTATTTCGCTGTAGTTAAGTCTCTAGCTAGCTCACCTCGTTCATTACATTTTTATAATAATACTCACTATATTAAAATTGCAGAATGAAGATTCTCGAATGCAAAATAGGACACATCTATGACATTGGGTTCATTGACCCATATTGGGTTAATCAAGCAACTCTTCTCACAAAACCCAGGGAAACAGAAGATTCAATTGTGAAGGCGTTAAGGTTTCACGAAACCAAGTGGGAAATACTTTTTCCTTACAACTTCGGGTGAGTGTTATTTGTCCGGTAAACATTTTTTTTTGCTTACTCGATGATAAGTGTATAACTGATGAGTTATGTTTGCGCAGCTTCCACTTTATTCTTCTAATATTTGAAACTTTGTCAAAGTACTGGTAATGGACTCGAAACATAAACCCCTTAAGGACTGGGAGGACATGCAGGAACTGATCCAGCGGTAATTTCAATCTTTTTGACACTATATCAACAAGTTTCGTTTATTTTCTGATAACTCACTTAATTCATTTTCTTTGTCGGGCAGCGCTTGGAAACGGTTCACAGCAAAGGCTAGGGGTGAATGGAAGGAGAAGCTTAAATTTCAACATCTGAAAGTAAGTAGTACTAGCTATATCCGCGCATCTCCTTGATTATAGTTTCGATACAATTATAATGTTATATTATAATTTTGATTGAAACCATGTTCTTGTAAAGTGCTTGAACCAGGGAGATGGGAATAACTTACGTGGATACTATGTCTGCGAGTTCATTCGACAAACGACATGCGCCAAGCTGTGCAGAGATTTAGAAAAACTTCGTGTACGTCAACCATCACTTTTATCTTATTACCATCTATTGTATTTAATTAGATATTGACCACTCTTCTCTATATTAGATCGAGCGGCTGCGGGACGGTCTTCTACCAAGGGATCGCCTACGAGCAATTCAAGAGGAAATTTGCGGATTCTTAGACACAGAGGTCCTAACACCAGGAGGAGAATACTATGTCAGCACCAACTATGCTCGACGAACTTGATGTTCGAATTCTTAGATCCATAGTACTTACCTGTATATTAAAGTCATGGTGCATGGTGGTGTATTAGAGTAATTATGGGAAAGAGTACAAACTTCTATATTCTTCACTCCTTACTTGTATATTCGATTCATGGTGCGTACTTACTTGTATATTCTTCAACTATATTCTAATGCGATCACCATATAGTTGTATATTCTAATGCGATCAACAAACTTGTGTATTCTAATAAAATGGAATACAATAAAAAAAACATGGTGATGTATTAGATGCAGAATACTTATGGGAAACAAATAGAAAAAAATACAACAAACCAAACCCTAAAAGGAAAACAAGAAAAACAAGAAAAAAATCTGCCGCGGCAGAGAATTGGCAAAAATCTCTGCCGCGGCAGAGGGGGCATTCATCCCGGTTCGTATTACGAACCGTGATGAATAGTCCTGTCCAGGGACCAGCCCACGCCCCCCACGTGGACGCCCCATCCATCCCGGGTCCTGGTACAACCGGGACGAAGGGGGGAGGGCATTCGTCCTGGCTGCCCCATCCCGGTTGGGCAACCGGGACAAAAGGCCCCTTAAAAACCGGGACAAAAGGGGGGGGGTTTCTATCAGTGAAGGCATATGCTGCAAAAACAAGTTAGACGTCCTCTAATTTGTAGTTGCAAGTTTTTACGTGGCTGCTATAGGTTTCTAGCAAGAACGTTTCTTACCTACGCAAAAACGACAACATGATATGCCAATTGCTATTTACCCTTCATAAGGACCCTTTTCATCGAATCCAATCCGACTAAGGTGGAAGAGACAGACATCTGCTAACCACCTTATGCAACAAGTGCATGTCAAGTGGTGGAACCGGTCTCACGTAAGCGTACGTGTAAAGTGGGTCCGGGCCGCTTCATCCCACAATACCGCCCAATCAAGATAAGACTAGTAGTGGTAAGCAAATTAACAAGATCGACGCCCACAACTGCTTTGTGTTCTACTCGTGCATAGATTCTATGCATAGACCTAGCTCATGATGCCAATGTTGGGAGACGTAATAGTAAATCAAAAAATTTCTTACGTGTCACCAAGATCTATCTATGGAGAAACCAGCAACGAGTGAGGAGAGATTGCATCTTCATACCTGTGAAGATCGCTAAGAGGAAGCGTTACAAGAACACGGTTGGTGGAGTCGTACTCATAGCGATTCAGATCGCGGTGGACTCCGATCTTAGCGCCGAACAACGGCGCCTCCGCGTTCAACACACGTGCAGCCCGATGACGTCTCCGACGCCTTGATCCAGCAAGGAGGAAGGAGAGGTTGGGGAAGAGCTCAGGAAGCACGACGGCGTGGTGATGGTGGAGCAGCGTGGTCTCTGGCAGAGCTTCGCTAAGCACTACGGAGGATGAGGAGAGGGAGGAGTAAGGCTGCGTCGTGGGAGAGAGAACTCATGTGTTGCAGCCCTCCAAAACCCACCACTATATATAGGAGGAGGGGAGGGGAGAGGCTGCGCCCTAGGGTTCCCCTTAGAGGGACGGCGGCAGCCCCAGATCCCATCTGGGCGGCGGCCAGAGGGAGGGAGAGGGGAGGGGGCAGCCCTAATGGGCCTTAGGCCAATTTGGGGCTAGGGTTTCCCCTCCCTCCCACCTTCCTGCGCCTTGGTCTGGTGTGGGAGGCGCACCAGCACACCTAGGGGCTGGTTCCCTCCCACTTGTGGCCCATGCAACCTTCCGAGGGCCGTGGCCCCTCCCGGTGGACCCTCGGAACCCTTCCGGTGGTCCCGGTACACTACCGGTGACGCCCGAAACACTTACGGTAACCAAATCTTCACTTCCCGTATATCAATCTTTGTCTCCGGACCATTCCGGAACTCCTTGTGATGTCCGTGATCTCATCCAGGACTCCGAACAACCTTTGGTAACCACGTACACTATTTCCCTATAACCCTAGCGTCATCGAACCTTAAGTGTCTAGACCCTACTAGTTCGGGAGACAAGTAGACATGACCGAGACACCCCTCCGGTCAATAACCAATAGCGGGATCTGGATACCCATGTTGGCTCCCACATATTCCACGATGATCTCGTCGGATAACCACGATGTCAGGCATTTAATCAATTCCATATACAATTCCCTTTGTCTATCGATATGATACTTGCCCGAGATTTGATTGTCGGTATCTCTATACCTTGTTCAATATCATTACCGGCAAGTCTCTTTACTCATTCCATAATACATTATCCCGTGGCTAACTCCTTAGTCACACTGAGCTCATTATGTTGATGTCTTACCGAGTGGGCCCAGATATACCTCTCCGTCACACGGAGTGACAAATCCCAGTCTCGATTCGTGCCAACCCAACAGACACTTTCGGAGATACCCATAGTGCACCTTTATAGCCACCCATTTACGTTATGACATTTGGCACACCCAAAGAATTCCTACGGTATCTAGGAGTTGCGCAATCTCATGGTCTAAGGAAACGATACTTGACATTGAAAAGCTTTAGCAAACGAACTACACGATCTTGTGCTATGCTTAGGATTGGGTCTTGTCCATCACATCATTCTCCTAATGATGTGATCCCGTTATCAATGAAATCCAATGCCCATGGTCATGAAACCGTGACCATCTATTGATCAACGAGCTAGCCAACTAGAGGCTCACTAGGGACATGTTGTGGTCTATGTATTCACACATGTATTACGGTTTCTGGTTAACACAATTATAGCATGAACAATAGAAAATTATCATGAACAAGGAAATACAATAACAACCATTTTATTATTGCCTCTAGGGCATATTTCCAACAAAAATAATCTCCATAAAGTTTCAGCTTCATCGGAGATGTGCAGAATAGGTATCTCTGATGTGCTTTTCCTCGGTTCAGAATTCCAGCTACCAGTATTCTCCCTCTTTGTGTAAACCTTGCATATTTTGAGAGAAAAGGTATTAGAATCACTCCCTAAAGCATTATTATTCAACAAAACAAAATAAATAATTGTAGAAAATCATGATGCAAAATGGACATATCAATGATCTAGAAGCATAGAAAATGTATTACTCTCCTCATAAGGAATTTTCTTCTCATTCATTGTAGTGGGAGCAAATTCAACAAAATAACTATCATGAGATACATGATTGACATAACCAAATTCATTATTAAAATCATGATGACAAGTTTCATGGTTACTATCACTCTTTATAGCATACATGTCACCATAATAATCATCATAGATAGGAGGCATGCCATCATCATAATAAATTTGCTCATCAAAACATGGGGGACTAAAAATATCATCTTCATCAAAGATAGCATAACCAAGCTTGTGGCTTTGCATATCATTAGCATCATGGATATTCACAGAATTCATACTAGCAATATTGCAATCATTCTCATCATTCAAGGAATTCTCATTAAGTATTTTCATAAACTGTTCCTCTACCAATTGAGCACAATTTTCCAATCCGTCATTTTCACGAAAGGCATTAAAAAGACAAAACAATTGAGGCAACCTAAATTCCATTTTTTGTAGTTTTCTTTTATAAAACCGAACTAGTGAAAAACAAGAAACTAAAAGATTTAATTGCAAGATCTAAAGATATAACTTCAAGCACTCACCTCCCCAGCAACGACGCCAGAAAACGGCTTGATGTCTACTATGCAACCTTATTCCTATAGACTTTGTTGGGACTGCAAGCAAAGAGTTTTGTACGAAAGTAGAAATATTCCCTCAAGTTCATGGCCTAAGGTTTATCAATCCGTTGGAGGTGTACTATGAAGATGGTATCTCTCAAACAACCCCGCAATCAAATACAAGAAATCTCTTGTGTCCCCAACACACCCAATACAATGGCAAATTGTATAGGTGCACTAGTTTGGCGAAGAGATGTTGATACAAGTGCAATATGGATGGTAGAAATTGATTTTTATAATATGAAAATATAAACACAGCATGCTAATAAATAGTAAACAACAAGCAAAACAATATATAAATGCTTGGAAACAAGGCCTAGGGTTTGTACTTTCAATGATGCAATCTCCCAACAATGCTAACATACTTGAATCATATGATCATCCCTCAACGTGCAACAAAGAATCACTCCAAAGTTCCTATCTAGCGGAGAACAATAAGATGAAATTGGCGTAGGTAGTAGAACCACCTCAAAGTTATTCTTTCTGATCAATCTTTTGGGCGATTCCTATAAGTGTCACAAATATCCCTAGAGTTTGTACTACAACAAAACCAATGATACATATCAATCAACCCTAATGTCACCTATATACACCAATGTCACCTCAAGCATCCATGGGTAAATTATGTGACGTGCATCAAACAATATCAGGTCTATCATATTCAATCCAACACAAACAACTTGAAGGAGCACCCCAAGATTTCTATAGGAGAACGTGGTATGAAAACGTGCAATCAATCCCTATGCATAGATCCCATGGTCATCGGAATCCGCAAGTTGATGCCTCAACATATGTCAAGTGAATAAATAGAATCCCCCAATGTCAATACGGGTATCCCACTCAAGACGTACATCAAGTGTTTTCAAACCAAAATATTCAATCCAACATAACGAGATCTCATAGGTAAAGATTTAATTCATCATACCATGATAGCAAGGGAATAACATCATATGATCAGACTATATTAACAAAGCCCCTGATACGTCAAGATCGTGACATCTCAAGAACACAAGAGAGAGAGAGAAATTGAACACATATCTACTGGTACATACCCTCAGCCCCCAGGGTGAACTACTCCCTCCTCGTCATGGACTCCACCGTAATGATGAAGATGGCCACCGGATGATGATTTCCCTCTCCGGCAGGGTACTGGAACGTCTCCAGATTGGTTTTTTGTCGATACAGAGAGTTGCGGCGGCAAAACTCTCTGTATCGACGAATAACCAATCTGGAGACGTTCCAGTGCCTTGCCAGGGAGGGTAGATCATCTCCAATGGCCATCTTCATCATCCCGGTGGAGGCCATGATGAGGACGGAGTAGTCCACCCACGGGGCTGAGGGTATGTACAAGTAGCTATGTGTTCAATCTCTCTCTCTCTCTCTCTCGTGTTCTTGAGATGGCACGATCTTGATGTATCACGGGCTTTGTTAATATAGTCAGATCATATGATGTTATTCCCTTGCTATTATGTTGTGATGAATGAATATTTACCTATGAGATCTCGTTATATTGGATTGAATATTTGGTTTGAGAACACTTGATGTACGTCTTGCGTGGGATACCCGTAGTGACATTGGGGTATTCTATTGGTTCACTTGATATATGTTGAGACATCAACTTGCGGATTTCGGTGACCTAGGGGATCTATGCATAGGGGTTGATTGCATGTTTTCATACAACGATAGAAATCTTTGGGTGCTCCCTGAAGTTCTTTGTGTTGGATTGAATATGATAGATCTGAAATTGTTTGATGCATGTCGCCTAATTTATCCACAGATACTTGAGGTGACATTGGAGTATCTAGGTGACATTAGGGTTGATTGATATGTATCATTGGTTTTATTCTAGTACGAACTCTAGGGTTGTTTGTGACACTTATAGGAATAGCCCAATAGATTGATCGAAAAGAATAACTTTGAGGTGGTTCTACTACCTACATCAATTTCATCTTATTATTCTCCACTAGATATGAAGTTTGGAGTGATTCTTTGTTGCACTTTGAGGAATGATCATATGATTCAACTATGTTAGCACTGTTGGGAGATTGCACTAGCGAAAGCATGAACCCTAGGCCCTATTTCCAAGCATTTATACACTGTTTTGCTCGTTGTTTTACACTTGCTAGCTTGCTTTTTTTATTTTTAGATTACAAAAACCTATAAAACTCTGCGCTTGGAGGCCCAACACGAGTCTACAAGAATAAAGTTGTATAGCATACATGAGTATATAGTGCCAATCGAAATCAACTCACCCTGATAGAGTGCACATAAACTATGAAGTAAAATTATCCCTACCGGTTTCCATTAGGCAATAACATCAAGTTTGTGCTCCAAAGATGCTTCCGCTGGAAACCTTCTTTTAGCCAAGTCTGCCAGACCTCTGCTATTCCAAAAGATTCCTTTCATCTTTCATTATAGAATTTTTTGCAGTCTCCAATCTCGCGCTTCTGCGAACCGCAGATACAGGATAAACCTTCCTCTTCCAGGAACGTTTGGGCATATCCTGTCCAGACGCCCGGTCCATATAACCAGTTTCAGGCTACGCGCTAGCATCTCGTTGCAGAGGAACCATACGCCCTCTGAACCAATCTCATCATCCTCATCTGGTATCACCGATGGTAGTACCAGATCCTCACATAAGCTTTCTATTGGCCCAATCCCAAGAACATTAATGTCGGAATCATTCATAGGTTTCACTGCAACGATATTTCTAACCATCTCCATGGCTCTCTTCGCCTCTAAGTCTAAGAAACTACATTTTGATGGGCCGATGATTGGAAATTTCGATGTATGTATTGTACGGATACATTCATTTAGATGCTTGGAACTGAATAGTGTGCCTTTTGCGGCCACGCTGCCGGGATTCAAATTAAATGGTCCGGTCGAGTGATGTGTGTCGAGCTTGATGATGAACTTCACTTCTCGTGTGTGCCATACATCTTGATAGAATATATTGTATCATTGGCCTTCCATACCTCAGGAAGGATAACTGAAACTGATTTTCATGTTTCAGATGCGTATTAATTGGAAAGACTTTGCTCTATGCAACATTATATGAACTTAGAAAGTAATCGTACACCACATGGTTCTGCAATCTGCATGGCAAAGTTCCTTCTGCGAACAACTGCTTGCAACTCATTGGCTACAGATGGAGATATTCATTCACTTTGACGCAAATCATTAGCAGAGACAGGGGGACCAGCAGTGCCCTGACCACCCTAACATCATGGATTTGTTGCATATGCACTCTCTCTTGAATTACTTGTCGCATATAATGAAGAATATAAAACTAGTTATGATTTGCTAGAAAACAATTTTTCAACGGTTTGGCTCTCCCCAATCAGTTTTAAGAGCACTTGGCATCTCGGATAGATTTTTTTCTAGCTCCGCCACTCGCGCAGATGAGGTTTAGGTGATATGTACGTTCGTACGTATTAGGTGGGTGGTACCCTTAACTGCGAACACAAGGCATGAACTACCTAAATGTGAGTGGAACCTCACATGCATGACACGAAAGTTATGCTTTTGTTCTTCGAGCGTTTATGCGGCCCCAAGTGATAATTTACGAGGCGATGCCGGTTTTACTTGCATCGCCTTTTCTCTCCAAGGAAGGAACGTTAGTTGTTGGCAAAAACTTTGATTTCATGAAGTTTGTACTATAAAACTGTGTGTTTGATAGGTGCATTGATGCTTTAAAAGATCAATGAATTAGGCCTTTTTCGGAAAGAAAAGTCAAGTGAATGCGTAGTTTATTTAAATCTTTTGTAGTCTCTGACCTACTACCTTTGTTCGTTTTTATAAGACGTTTTATACATTTAGACACTGTGTAAAACAGTACAAGGCAGGCTGTCTAAAACATCTTGTAAAAACGAAACGGAGGGAGTACCTAATATAAGGACCAAACTCATAACAAAGGGATACTCGTCTATTGATCTAGCGAGGGGCGGGGAGTGAGTTCATATCAATGCCTATCACGCATGTCTCTTATAAGGAAATGATGAATACCTTGTTTGACATTTTTGTAGAAGGCACCGGGAATAATCGTATATGTAGCATGCACTCTCTTGTCATCACAAACGTTGTGTCTATCTCTCCTATGCTGCTGGTACGTGTGATTATGTGTTTCATAGTCAGATAGTCTCATGCCGCCATGCGCTCCTGGTCGTCATGGGAAGCTGCATGTCATAATAAAGTGTTGGGCGGGTGAATTGCCTAGTGATCATGCCCCACCAATACTCCACAATATCAGAAGAAATGTTGATGAAGTTTTTTGACGCCAAAGGTGACGACCTCTTCCGCACAATTGTTCCCTTCATCCGATTATGAAGCATAAGAAATCATAGGGACTATGAAATTCAGATTAATAGAAAAGAGAGTGGACCTGGGCACAAGTTCTGCTTAATAGGCTCCCGTGTGGCGACCGGGAGGGCCAACCCTAGCGCCGCCGGCTTCGGCCTCCTCCTCCCCTAACCCCTCCTCACCGCCGCCGGGGCGCGCCGCCGGGCAAAGCCCGGTCGGCGGCGGCGGCGGCGGGGCTTCTTCTCCCCTCGCGAATTGGTAGCTGCACGGGATAGCTTCCTCGAGCAATGGCGGCGCGCTAACGGCGGGGAGCGGCGGCACGGTGACTGGTGGCTGGGGGTGTTGCGGCTTGGTGCTGCCTCTGCCGGTGGTCACCCATGGCGTGGAGTGCTGCGTGCGAGGCGCCGTCGTGGCAACGGTGTCGGCTCGATCTGGATCGACCAGATCTGGCCGATGGTGTTGCGGACGGCACGGGGATCCCGCCGGCGGGCCCTGACCGATGACGGCGTTCGTCTTCCTGACGTGGCTCTGCTCGGATCCACCAAGCCGCGAGATCGGGACGACGTGGCTTCCGGTGAAAATCGCGCCTGACTGCGGTCTTGGCGGACGATGGCGGCCTCTCGGATGTCGTTTCCTACTCGAGGCATCGTCGTTGCAAGTCACGTCAACCTGAGCGGAAGGTTCCAGGGGAAAACCTAGATCTGGATCTACCGGATCGGACGATGGCGATGTCTTCGACGTTGTTTTCCCTCTCGGGGGCATCGTTTTGGAGCAAGTGCTGGCGGGAGGGGACCAGAGGAGGAGCGGCGCGGCATCTAACTCGGTGGCCACCTCCTTCGCCGGAGGTGTTCGACCTGAGGCTGGGTGGTCGGATCTTGAGATCCGTCATCTAGTCCCGGCTGCGGGTCGGGAAGACATAGTTGCCATTGAAAACCGAGCCGATGGCGGGCGATGGCGGCGTTCTGCGTCGTTACCTTGATGAAGGCATCATTGTGTGACTTACGATGATGAGGCCGGCGATCTCCTCCTCACGGCGGGCGCGGTGGCGAGCCTCGATCTCCTTGAGGGCCCGGCGCTGCCGCTCCACCTCCTCCCGAACGTAGTCGTCCCGCGCCCACTTCAGGGCGGCCTCGTCGTCGGTGGCGGCCATGGCCAGGTGCTCCTCCTTGACCACCACCGTCGGCTCCTTCTTCAGCCTGACAAGGCGGAGGTGGCCACGGGGACATGAGGGCTCGCGGCGCCGTCCCTCGTTGATGGTGATGCCACCGTCGTTGCGGCCGCTGCATCGAACAAGCGGCGACAGCAGGCCAGGCTCGGCTTTGACGGCGACGAGCGGCGTGCGCACACCGAAGGAGTGGGAGGACTGGGAGGAGAACGAGGACGACGACGACGGCATTTCCATACGTTGGGCTGCCACGACGAGCCCCTCCGGAGGGAGACGGACGTCGCCTTCGTACCCGAGGCGCGGCTTGTTGCCGGCCTCGATGTGCTCGAGGATGGCCTCGAGCGTGCGTCCGGGGACGCTCCACCAACGCCGGCGGCCCTCGCTGTTGTTGCGGCCGATCGCGGGGCCGCCGTTGGTGCAGGCGAGCTGCTCCTCGCGGCGGCGCTCGAAGTACGCCGTCCAGAGGGAGGTGTTGTCCGGGGCGTACCTCGGCAGCCGGCGATGCTCCTCGGACAGGGTAGACCTGATCTGGGCGATTTCAGAGCGCTGCTCGCCTCCGGTGGGCACCGGTGGCACGGGGACGCCGCCCGTGCTAAGCCTCTAGTTGTCGGGTGCCCGCATGTCTGGCGGTGCCGAGTACTCCGCCTCGAACAGCAGGCGGGCCTCGTCCTCGTGGAGGTGACGGCGGCCGAAGCCATTGAGGGCCGCACCGTCGCCGGGGTAGCGCTCGGCCATTGCGTTGCCGGGGTGGGTGGGGAGAGGAGAGATCGCGGCGGGAAGAAGAGAGATCACGGGATGGGGGAGAGGAGATCGCAGGCGACGAGGTGTGGCGAACACCGGTGAGCTCACCTTTTATAGCGGCGAGCGGGCGGCACCGTGCGGACGCGTGGGAGGCGAGGTGTGGACGCGCGACGCCGTCCCATGAACGCCCGTACTGACTGCGCCGCCCCGTGAACTCCGGCTCATCAATGGAAGGCTGGCCGGCGGGCAGCCTTGGCATTGAATTGATTCCCCGCGGGGAAACCGAGGCGATGACGACGCACGCTCGGGGTCGCTGACTCGGCGGACCCACCCCCGTTTTCATGCCAAAACGTTTCGCTCGGGTTCGGCCTGGTTACACCGGTGCTAAATTAGGTCCTAACCTGCGAAAATTGGGCTCATGGGGGCGCGACTGCGCGGATTTTCGGCCGCCGGCATAAAATACGGCCTTTGGGGAGCCTCTGGGGGGGGGGGGCGAGGGGGCGGCTGGAGATGCTCTTAGCGGCAACTCTAGATTACACTCCAACGCCTGAACTTGTGCATATACAAATTGCATCAAGTCCTGGCTCACACACCCGCGGTGTCCAAGATTAATTGACAACGTCGATAACCGTTCAGATTTATATTGAATGATCTGTGCTACACTCGTTCAATTTTTGCAGCTTTTAAAATTCTGTAGACAAGTTGTTTGATGTAAGTCCAACTAGACTGCAAATGATTCTTATTAAAGTAATATACGAACTAATTATTATCATATATTGTAATTTTGTAGTTGAAGTGGTTCCTCGAGATTAGACTAATTTGTATGTGTCCCATTCATAGATCTAGCATAGCTTCTTGATATCCTTGACATGCATAGCCCATTTTGTGTTTACAACGACATATAAGATAACAAGGGATTATTATTTTATGGGGCAAAAAAATATCCTTTGAAGATAACGTCATAGGAAGAAGAAGAAGAAGAAGAAGAAGAAGAAGAAGAAGAAGAAGAAGAAGAAGAAGAAGAAGAAGAAGAAGAAGAATATTTCTGTTGTCTCCATGAAAGTTTTCACAAACTATTCAATACGCCATGAAATGAATCTCAAGTATTTAATTTTCATATTTTTATCACGTGAAGCATTATTCTTATATCTTTGTTTTTATCATACCACTTATGATGCTTGAAACTCTATAATATTTGATTGATGTACTGACTTTGTTTTCGAACGTTGATTGGGCTCAAATTCCTACTTGGCTTTCTTAGTTCGATGAAATGGGTTTGAGACATGACCTCTCTGTTGAAAATATGCCCTAAAGGCAATAAATAAAGTGTTTATTATTATATTTCCTTGTTCATGATAATCGTTTATTATCCATGCTATAATTGTATTTATTGGAAACGCATTGCATGTGTGGGTAAATAGACAACACTGTGTCCCTAGTATGCCTCTAGTGAACTAGCTCGTTGATCAAAGATGGTCAGGGTTTCCTAGCCATTGACATGTGATGTCATTTGATAACGGGATCACATCACTAGGAGAATGATGTGATGGACAAGACCCAAACTACAAACGTAGCATATGATCATGTCAGTTTATTGCTACTGTTTTCTACATGTCAAGTATATGTTCCTATGACCATAAGATCATGCAACTCACGGATATCGGAGGAGTGCCTTGTATGTATCAAACGTCGCAACGTAACTGGGTGACTATAAAGGTGCTCTACAGGTATCTCCGATGGTGTTTGTTGAGTTGGCGTGGGTCGAGACTGGGATTTGTTACTCCGTGTGACGGAGAGGTATCTCGGGGCCCACTCGGTAATACAACATCACAATGAGCCTTGCAAGCAATGTGACTAATTTTTAGTTGCGGGATCTTGTATAACAGAACGAGTAAAGAGACTTGCCAGTAATGAGGTTGAACTAGGTATGGAGATACCGACGATCGAATCTCGAGCAAGTAACATACCGAAGAACAAAGGGAATGTTATACGGGATTAACTGAATCCTTGACATAGAGGTTCGACCGATAAAGATCTTCGTAGAATATGTAGGAACCAATGTGGATGTCCAGGTCCTGCCATTGTTTATTGACCGTAGAGGTGTCTCGGTCATGTCTACATAGTTCTCGAACCCGCAGGGTCTACACACTTAAGGTTTGGTGACGTTTCGGTAGTGTAGAGTTATGTATGGTGGTGACCTAAGGTTGTTCGGAGTCCCGGATGAGATTCCGAACATCACGAGGAGCTCCGAAATGGTCCGGAGGTAAATATTCATATATAGGAAGTCCCAGTTTGGTCGCCGGAAAAGTTTCGGGCTCATCGGTAGTGTACCGGGAGTGCCGGTAGTGTACCGGGAGACCTCCGGGAGGAGTATTTCGACCCAAGAGGCTTCATGGGCTGTTGGAGAGTATTAACCAGCCCTTAGTGGGCTGGTGGAATAGCCACACAAGCCCCATGCGGCAGGAGGGAAAAAGCCCAAAGAGAAAATTGGAGAAAAAGGCAAAAAAGAAGAGTCCTACTCCTACTAGGAGTGGAGGAGGAGTAGGACTCCTCCACCTTGGCCGGCCGACTCCAAGAGGGCCTTACCCTTGCGCCAAGGCTTCCTCTCCTCTCCTCCTATATATACTGGTGGAATAGAGGGTTTTTACACAGAATTTACGGCCACGTGCTACCCGTACCACCGGTGCTCCTCTAGATCGGTTTTCCACAGTGCTTAGGCGAAGCCCTGCCGGAATCACTCCACCACCATCGCCGGAGCGCCATCACGCTGCCGGTGAATTCTTCCTCCTCTCCGCCTCCTCTTTCTGGATCAAGATGGTGGAGATCGTCATCAAGCTGCACGTGTGCTGAACTCGGAGGTGTCGTCCGTTCGGTACTAGATCGGAAGGATCGTGATCAAGGCCATGGGACGTTTGTGATTAGATCGCGGGACGGATCCTGACGAGATCACGGGACGGTTCGTGATTGGTTCGCGGGACGGTTCGTGATTAGATCGCAGGACGCTCGGCGATTTGGATCGTGAAGAAGTTCGACTACACCAACCGCATTTCTTAACGCTTCCCGCTTAGCGATCTACAAGGGTACGTAGATCCACTCTCCCTCTTGTAGATGCTCATCACCATGGATAGGTTTGCGTGTGCGTAGGAAATTTTTTGTTTCCCATGCGACGTTTCCCAATAGTGGCATCATGAGCTAGCTTGATGGTTCGATGAGATCTCGAGTAGAACACAAAAGGTTTGTGGGCATTGATGCTTAGATTGCTTCCTTCCTTAACGGTATTGTGAGATGAAGCGGCTCGGACCAACATTACTCATACGCTTACGAGAGACCGGTTCCCTCAACCACAACTTGTTGCATAGATGGCTTGTGGGTGACAGTTTCTCTCTTTAGTTGCATCGGATCCGACAAAGGCGGTCCTTGAGAAGGTTGAAAAGCAACTAGTGTATCACCGTTGTGGTTTTTGCGTAGGTGAGGATTCTTCTTGCTAGATACCCGTAGCAACCACGTAAAACATGCAACAACAATTAGAGGACGTCTAACTTGTTTTTGCAGGGTATGTTGTGATATGATATGGCCAATTACATGATGTGATATATGTGATGTATGAGATGATCATGTGATGTATAGATTATCATGACTTGCATGTCGATGAGTACGGCAACCGGCAGGAGCCATAGGGTTGTCTTTAATTATTGTATGACCTGCGTGTCAATCGTTAAGCGCTATGTAATACTTTACATTATCGCTACGGTAGCAATAGTAGTAGAAGCATGTTGGGCGTGACAACCCCGATGGCGCCACGTTGATGGAGATCATGGTGTCATGCCAGTGACGATGGAGATCATGCCGGTGTTTTCATGATGGAGATGAAAACCACAAGATCATGGCCATATCATGTCACTTATGATTTGCATGTGATGTTAATCTTTTTATGCACCTTGTTTTGCTTAGAACTGCGGTAGCATTATAAGGTGATCCCTCACTTAATTTCAAGATAAATTGCGTTCTCCCCGAGTGTGCACCGTTGCGAAAGTTCGTCGTGTCGAGACACCACGTGATGATTGGGTGTGATAGACTCTACGTTCACATACAACGGGTGCAAGACAGAATTGTACGTGCAGAACACTCGGGTTAAAATTGACGAGCCTAGCATGTACAGACATGGCCTCGGAACACAAGAGACCGAAAGGTCAAACATGAGTCATATAGTAGATATGATCAACATAATGATGTTCACCATTGAAGCCACCTTAAATCACGTGATGATCGGACTTGAGTTGGTGAATTTTGATCATGTGACACTCACATGACCTGAGGGATGTCAATTTGAGTGGGAGCTTTAGTGATTTGATTAACTAAACTCATTATCTTGAACAATAGTCTAAGTAACCTTTGCTTATTTATGTTGTAGATCAATGGCTCGAGCAGTAGCACCCCTGAATTTTAATGCGTTCCCAGAGAAAGCTAAGTTGAAAGATGATGGAAGTAACTTTATTGATTGGGCCCGTAATCTGAGGATTATCCTCATGGCTTCCGAGAAACAATATGTCCTTGATGCACCGCTTGGTGACCAACCAGAAGACATGACCTCCGAAGACGTTAAAAACGCTCGGGAGGCTCGTGCTGGAGACTACTCAATAGTTCAGTATGCAATATTGTATGGCTTAGAACCGGGACATCAAAGACGTTTTGAACGTCATGGAGCATATGAGATGTTCCAGGAGTTGAAGTTTATTTTTCAGAAGAATGCCCAGATCGAGAGGTATGAGACCTCCGATAAGTTATATGCTTGCAAGATGGAGGAGAACGGGTCTATCAGTGAGCATATACTCAGAATGTCTGGGTATTCAAACCGTCTAGCTAAGTTGGGAATTACCCTTCCGCAAGAGGCGATCATTGACAGAGTTCTTCAATCATTGCCACCTAGTTACAAGAGCTTTGTGATGAACTATAACATGCATGGGATGAACAAGTCATCATCCGAGCTGTTTGCGATGCTGAAAGTCACTGAGTCTGAAATTCAGAAAGAACATCAAGTGTTGATGGTCAATAAAACCACTAGTTTCAAGAAAATTGGCAAAGGCAAAGGCAAGAAGGGTAAAACCAAGAAGGATGGCAAAGCAGTTGCTACTCCTACAAAGAAGCCTAAGCATGGACCTAAGCCAGAAACTGAGTGCTTTCATTGCAAAGGAACTGGTCACTGGAAGCGGAACTGCCCCAACTACCTGGCTGACAAGAAGGCGGCCAATGACAAACAAGGTATATATGATATACATGTTATTGATGTGTACCTTACTAGCTCTCGTAGTAGTGCCTGGGTATTTTATACCGGTTCGGTTGCTCACATTTGCTACTCAAATCAGGAACTACGGAATAAACGAAGACTGGCAAAGGACGAAGTGACGATGCGCGTGGGAAATGGTTCCAAGGTTGATGTGATCGCCGTCGGCATGCTCTCTCTTCGATTACCATCAGGATTAGTGATGAACCTGAATAATTGTCATTTGGTGCCTGCGTTAAGCATGAACATTATATCTGGATCTTTTTTATTGCGAGACGGTTACTCATTTAAATCAGAGAACAAAGGTTGTTCTATTTATATGACTAATATCTTTTATGGTCATGCACCCAATGTTAGAGGTTTATTCATATTGAATCTTGATAGTGATGACACACATGTTCATAACATTGATGCCAAAAGATGTAGAGTTCATAATGATAGTAACACTTTCTTGTGGCACTGCCGCTTAGGTCATATTGGTGTAAAACACATGAGGAAGCTCCATGCTGATAGACTTTTGGAGTCACTTGATTTTGAATCACTTGACACATGTGAACCATGCCTCATGGGCAAGATGACTAAAACGTCGTTCTCTGGAACAATGGAAAGGGCAAGTGACTTATTGGAAAACATACATACTGATGTGTGCAGTCCAATGAATGTTGCAGCGCGCGGTGGATATCGTTACTTTCTCACCTTCACTGATGACTTGAGTAGATATGGGTATATTTACTTGATGAAACACAAGTCTGGAACGTTTGAAAAGTTCAAGCAATTTCAGAGTGAAGTTGAGAATCATCATAACAAGAAGATTAAATTTCTGCGATCTGATCGAGGAGGTGAATATCTGAGTTATGAGTTTGGCAGTCACTTAAGACAATGTGGAATTGTTTCATAGTTGACACCGCCTGGAACACCACACCATAATGGTGTGTCTGAACGTCATAATCGAACCTTATTAGCTATGGTGCATTCTATGATGTCTCTTGCCGACTTGCCACTATCGTTTTGGGGTTATGCATTAGAGACAGCTGCATTCACTTTAAATAGGGCACCATCAAAATCCGTTGAGACGACGCCGTATGAACTGTGGTTTGGCAAAAGGCCAAAGTTGTCGTCTCTTAAAGTTTGGGGATGTGATGCTTATGTCAAAAAGCTTCAGCCTGAAAAGCTGGAACGCAAAGCGGAGAAATGCGTCTTCATAGGATACCCGAAAGAGACAGTCGGGTATACCTTCTATCACAGATCCGAAGGCAAAGTGTTTGTCGCTAAGAACGGAACATTTCTTGAGAAAGAGTTTTTGTCGAAAGAATTGAGTGGGAGGAAAATAGAGCTTGATGAGGTTATTGAACCTTTACTTCAACCAGAAAGTAGTGCAGCGCAGAACGATGTTTCTGTGGAACCTACGATGGTAGAAGAGGAAGTTAATGATGATGATCATGAAGCTTCGGATCAAGCTACTATTGAACCTCGTAGGTCGACAAGGACGCGTACTACTCCCGAGTTGTACGGCAACCCTGTCTTGGAGGTCATGTTGTTAGACAACAATGAACCTACGATCTATGGAGGAGCAGTGATGGGCCCGGATTCCGAGAAATGGTTAGAGGCCATGAAATCCGAGATGGGATCCATGTATGAAAACAAAGTATGGACTTTGGAAGTACTACCTGAAGGGTGAAAGGCCATTCAGAACAAATGGATCTTTAAGAAGAAGATGAACGCGGACGGTAATGTCACCGTCTATAAAGCTCGACTTGTGGCAAAGGGTTTTTCACAAGTTCAAGGAGTTGACTACGATGAGACTTTCTCACCCGTAGCGATGCTTAAGTCTGTCAGAATCATGTTGGCAATAGCTGCTTGTTTCGACTATGAAATTTGGCAGATGGATGTCAAAACGGCATTCCTCAGCGGTTTCCTTGAGGAAGAGTTGTATATGATGCAACCCGAAGGTTTGGTCGATCCAGAGAATGCTGACAAAGTTTGCAAACTCCAGCGATCCATTTATGGACTGGTGCAAGCATCTCGGAGATGGAATAAGCGCTTTGATGAGGTGATCAAAGCGTTTGAGTTTATACAAGTTTATGGAGAAGCTTGTATTTACAAGAAAGTGAGTGGGAGCTCTATAGCGTTTCTAGTATTATATGTGGATGACATATTACTGATTGGAAACAATATAGAAATGCTGGAAAGCGTGCAGGAATATTTGAATAAGAGTTTTTCAATGAAGGACCTAGGAGAAGCTTCTTTCATATTAGGCATTAAGATCTATAGAGATAGATCGAGAAGCTAAATAGCACTTTCATAGAGCACATACCTTGATAAAGTTTTGAAAAACTTCAAAATGGAGCAGTCCAAGAAAGGGTTCTTGCCTGTGTTACAAGGTGTGAAGTTGAGTAAGACTCAATGCCCAGTGACTGCAGAAGATAAAGAAAAGATGAGCGTCATCCCCTATGCTTCAGCCATAGGCTCTATCATGTATGCAATGATGTGCACAAGACCCGATGTAAGCCTTGCCATAAGTATGGCCGGAAGGTTTCAAAGTGATCCTGGAGTGGAGCACTGGCAAGCGGTCAAGAATATCCTTAAGTACCTGAAAAGGGCTAAGGAAATATTTCTCGTTTGGTGATGAAGAGCTCCTCGTAAAGGGTTACGTCGATGCGAGGTTTGACACTGATCCGGACGACTCTAAGTCGCAACCGGATAAGTATAACGTTCTACGAAGATCTTTATCGGTCGAACCTCTATGTCAAGGATTCAGTTAATCCCGTATAACGTTCCCTTTGTTCTTCGGTATGTTACTTGTCCGAGATTCGATCGTCGGTATCTCCATACCTAGTTCAATCTCGTCACCAGAAAGTCTCTTTACTCGTTCCGTAATACAAGATCCCGCAACTAACAATTAGTCACATTGCTTGCAAGGCTTATTGTGATGTTGCATTACCGAGTGGGCCCCGAGATACCTCTCCGTCACACGGAGTAACAAATCCCGGTCTCGATCCATGCCAACTCAACAGACACCATCGGAGATACCTGTAGAGCACCTTTATAGTCACCCAGTTACGTTGCGACGTTTGATACACACAAGGCACTCCTCCGATATCCGTGAGTTGCATGATTTCATGGTCATAGTAACATATACATTGACATGCAGAAAACAGTAGCAATAAACTGACACGATCATACGCTACGTTTGTAGTTTGGGTCTTGTCCATCACATCATTCTCCTAATGATGTGATCCCGTTATCAAATGACATCTCATGTCCATGGCTAGGAAACCTCAACCATCCTTTGATCAACGAGCTAGTTTACTAGAGGCATACTAGGGACACAGTGTTGTCTATTTACCCACACATGCAACGTGTTTCCATTCAATGCAATTATAGCATGGATAATAAACGATTATCATGACCAAGGAAATATAATAATAAACACTTTATATATTGCCTCTAGGGCATATTTCCAACAGTCTCCCACTTGCACTAGAGTCAATAATCTAGTTCACATCACTATGTGATTTACATGGTAATAAATCGAACACCCATACAGTTCTGGTGTTGATCATGTTTAGCCCTTGGAAGAGGTTTAGTCAATTGGTCTGCCACATTCAGATCCGTTTGCACTTTGCTAATATTTATGTCCTTCTCCTCAATGTAGAACAGGATGGAGTTGAAGCGTCTCTTTATGTGTCTGGTCCTCTTGTGAAACCTTGGTTCCTTGGCTAGAGCAATGGCACCAGTGTTGTCACAGAACAGATTTATTGGATTCAGCGCACTAGGCACTACTCCAAGATCTGTCATGAACTGCTTCATCCAGACACCTTCCTTTGCTGCCTCCGAGGCTGCGATGTATTCCGCTTCGCACGTATAATCAACTACCACGCTTTGCTTGGAACCGCACCAGCTTACCGCTCCCCCGTTAAGAATAAATACGTATCCAGTTTGTGATTTAGAATCGTCCGGATCAGTGTCAAAGCTTGCATCGACGTAACCCTTTACGACGAGCTCTTCATCACCTTCATAAACGGGAAACATGTCCTTAGTCCTGTTAAGGTACTCAAGGATATTCTTGACCGCTTGCTGGTGCTCCATTCCAGGATCACTTTGAAACCTTCCAGTCATACTTATGGCAAGGCTGACATCGGGTCTTGTGCACAGCATTGCATACATGATAGAGCCTATGGCTAAAGCATAGGGGATGACGCTCATCTTTTCTTTATCTTCTGCAGTCACTGGGCATTGAGTCTTACTCAACTTCACACCTTGTAACACAGGCAAGAACCCCTTCTTGGCCTGTTCCATTTTGAACTTCTTCAAAACTTTATCAAGGTATGTGCTCTGTGAAAGTGCTATTAAGCGTCTTGACCTATCTGTATAGATCTTAATGCCTAATATGAAAGCAGGTTCTCCTAGGTCCTTCATTGAAAAACTCTTATTCAAATATCCCTTCACGCTTTCCAGCATATCTATATTATTTCCGATCAGCAATATGGCATCCACATATAACACTAGAAACGCTATAGATCTCCCACTCACTTTCTTGTAAATACAAGCTTCTCCATAAACTTGTATAAACCCAAATGCTTTGGTCACTTCATCAAAGCGCTTATTCCAACTCTGAGATGCCTGCACCAGTCCATAAATGGATCGCTGGAGTTTGCAAACTTTGTCAGCATTCTCTGGATCGACAAAACCTTCAGGTTGCATCATATACAATCTTCCTCAAGGAAACCGTTGAGGAACGCCATTTTGACATCCATCTGCCAAATTTCATAGTCGAAATAAGCAGCTATTGCCAACATGATTCTGATAGACTTAAGCATCACTACGAGTGAGAAAGTCTCATCGTAGTCAACTCCTTGAACTTGTGAAAAACCCTTTGCCAAAAGTCGAGCTTTATAGACAGTGCATTACCGTCTGCGTCCGTCTTCTTCTTATAGATCCATTTGTTCTGAATGGCCTTTCGCCCTTCAGGTAGTACTTCCAAAGTCCATACTTTGTTTTCATACATGGACCCCATCTCAGATTTCATGGCCTCTAACCATTCCTCGGAATCCGGGCCCATCACTGCTCCTCCATAGCTCGTAGGTTCATTGTTGTGCAACAACATGACCTCTAAGACAGGGTTGCCGTACCACTCGGGAGTAGTACGCGTCCTTGTCAACCTACGAGGTTCAATAGCAGCTTGATTCGAAGCTTCATGATCATCATCATTAACTTCCTCTTCTACCATCGTAGGTTCCACAGAAACATCTTTCTGCGCTGCGCTACTCTCTGGTTGAAGTAGAGGTTCAATAATTCTTTCGAGAGAAACTCTTTCTCAAGAAATGTTCCGTTCTTAGCGACAAACACTTTGCCCTCGGATCTGAGATAGAAGGTATACCCGACTGTCTCTTTCGGGTATCCTATGAAGATGCACTTTTCCGCTTTGGGTTCCAGCTTTTCAGGCTGAAGCTTTTTGACATAAGCATCACATCCCCAAATTTTAAGAAACGACAACCTCGGCTTTTTGCCAAACCACAGTTCATATGGCATCGTCTCAACGGATTTTGATGGTGCCCTATTTAAAGTAAATGCAGTTGTCTCTAATGCATAACCCCAAAATGATAGTGGCAAATCGGCAAGAGACATCATAGAACGCACCATATCTAATAAGGTCCGATTACGGCGTCCAGACACACCATTACGCTGTGGTGTTCCGGGTGGTGTCAACTGTGAAACAATTCCACACTGTCTTAAGTGACTGCCAAACTCATAACTCAGATATTCACCTCCTCGATCAGATCGAAGAAATTGAATCTTCTTGTTACGATGATTCTCAACTTCACTCTGCAATTGCTTGAACTTTTCAAATGTTTCAGACTTGTGCTTTATCAAGTAAATATACCCATATCTACTCAAGTCATCAGTGAAGGTGAGAAAGTAACGATAACCACCGCGCGCTTCAACATTCATTGGACTGCACACATCAGTATGTATGATTTCCAACAAGTCACTCGCACGTTCCATTGTTCTAGAGAACGGCGTTTTGGTCATCTTGCCCATCAGGCATGGTTCACATGTGTCGAGTGATTCAAAATCAAGTGACTCCAAAAGTCCATCAGCATGGAGCTTCCTCATGTGTTTTACACCAATATGACCTAAACGGCAGTGCCATAGGAAATTGGTACTATCATTAATAACTCTACATCTTTTGGCATCAATGTTTTGAACATGTGTGTCATCACTATCAAGATTCAAAATGAATAAACCCCTAACAGTGGGTGCATTACCATAAAAGATATTACACATATAAATAGAACAACCTTTATTCTCTGATTTAAATGAGTAACCGTCTCGCAATAAACAAGATCCAGATATAATGTTCATGCTTAACGCAGGCACTAAATAACAATTATTCAGGTTCATCACTAATCCCGACGGTAATCGAAGAGAGAGCGTGCCGACGGCAATCACATCAACCTTGGAACCATTTCCCACGCGCATCGTCACTTTGTCCTTTGCCAGTCTTCATTTATTCCATAGTTCCTGTTTTGAGTTGCAAATGTGAGCAACCGAACCGGTATCAAATACCCAGGCACTACTACGAGAACTAGTAAGGTACACATCAATAACATGTATATCATATATACCTCATTTGTCATTGGCCGCCTTCTTGTCAGCCAGGTACTTGGGGCAGTTCCGCTTCCATTGACCAGTTCCCTTGCAATGAAAACACTCAGTTTCTGGCTTAGGTCCATGCTTAGGCTTCTTTGTAGGAGTAGCAACTACTTTGCCATCCTTCTTGGTTTTACCCTTCTTGCCTTTGCCCTTGCCATTTTTCTTGAAACTAGTGGTTTTATTGACCATCAACACTTGATGTTCTTTCTGGATTTCAGAGTCAGCCACTTTCAGCATCGCAAATAGCTCGGATGATGACTTGTTCATCCCGTGCATGTTATAGTTCATCACAAAACTCTTGTAACTAGGTGGCAGTGATTGAAGAACTCTATCAATGATCTCCTCTTGTGGAAGGGCAATTCCCAACTCAGCTAGACGGTTTGAGTACCCAGACATTCTGATTATATGCTCACTAACAGACCCGTTCTCCTCCATCTTGCAAGCATAGAATTTATCGGAGGTCTCATACCTCTCGATCCGGGCATTCTTTTGAAAGATAAACTTCAACTCCTGGAACATCTCATATGCTCCATGAAGTTCAAAACGTCTTTGAAGTCCCGGTTCTAAGCCATACAATATTGCACACTGAACTATTGAGTAGTCTCCAGCACGAGCCTCCCAAGCATTCTTAACGTCTTCGGAGGTCATGTCTTCTGGTTGGTCACCAAGCAGTGCATCAAGGACATATTGTTTCTGGGAAGCCGTAAGGATAATCCTCAGATTACGGGCCCAATCAACAAAGTTACTTCCGTCATCTTTCAACTTAGGTTTCTCTAGGAACGCATTAAAATTCAGGGGTGCTACTGCGCGAGCCATTGATCTACAATATAAATATGCAAAGGTTACTTAGACTATTGTTCATGATAATGAGTTTAGTTAATCAAATTACTAAAGCTCCCACTCAAATCGACATCCCTCGGGTCATCTGAGTGTCACATGATCCAAATTCACCAACTCAAGTCCGATCATCACGTGAGTTAAGTTGGCTTCAATGGTGAACATCACTATGTTGATCATATCTACTATATGACTCATGTTCGACCTTTCGGTCTCTTGTGTTCTGAGGCCATGTCTATACATGCTAGGCTCATCAAGTTTAACCCGAGTGTTCTGCACGTGCAAATTTGGCTTGCACCCGTTGTATGTGAGCGTAGAGTCTATCACACCCGATCATCACGTGGTGTCTCGACACGACGAACTTTCGCAACGGTGCACACTTCTGGGAGAACACAGCTCATCTTGAAATTTAAGTGAGGGGTCACCTTATAATGCTACCGCCGTACTAAGCAAAACAAGGTGCATAAAAGGATTAACATCTCATGCAATTCATAAGTGACATGATATGGCCATGAACTTGTGTTTAAGATCTCCATCTTCGAAACACCGGCATGATCTCCATCGTCACCGGCATCGCACCATGATCTCCATCATCTTGATCTCCATCAATGTGTTGCCATTGGGGTTGTGGCGCCAGCCCTGCTTCTACTTCTATTGCTACCGCTTAGCGATAAAGTAAAGAATTACATAGCGCTTAATGATTGACACGCAGGTCATACAATAATTAAAGACAACCCTATGGCTCCTGCCGGTTGCCGTATTCACCGACGTGCAAGTAATGAAAATCTATACATCACATGATCATCTCATACATCACATATATCTCATCATGTAATTGGCCATATCACATCACAACATACCCTGCAAAAACAAGTTAGACGTCCTCTAATTGTTGTTGCATGTTTTACGTGGCTGCTACGGGTATCCAGTAAGAACGATTCTCACCTACGCATAAACCACAAAGGTGATACATAGATTGCATTTCAACCTTCTCAAGGACCGCCTTTGTGGGATCCGATCCAACTAAAGTGAGACAAACTGTCGCCCGCAAGCCATCTAAGCAACAAGTTGCATCGAGGGAACCGGTCTCTCGTAAGCGTACGAGCAATGTTGGTCTGAGCCGTTTTATCTCACAATCCAGCTGAACCAAAATCCGAACAAGGGAGGAAGCAATCTAGGCATCAACGCCCACAAACCTTTTGTGCTCTATTCGAGATCTCATCGAACCATCAACCTGGCTCTGATACCACTGTTGGGGAACGTCGCATGGGAAACAAAAAAATTCCTACGCACACGCAAACCTATCCATGGTGATGAGCATCTATAAGAGGGAGAGTGGATCTACGTACCCTTGTAGATCGCTAAGCGGGAAGCATTAAGAAACGCGGTTGGTGTAGTCGAACTTCTTCGCGATCCAAATCGTCGAGCGTCCCACGATCCAATCACGAACTGTCCCGTGATCCAATCAAGAACTGTCCCGCGATCTGGTCACGATCCGTCCCGCGATCCAATCACGAATGTCTCGTGGCCTTGATCATGATCCTTCCAATCTAGTACCGAACGGACGGCACCTCCGCGTTCAGCACACGTGCAGCTTGATGATGATCTCCACTGTCTTGATCCAGCAAGAGGAGGTGGAGAGGTGAGAGAGTTCACCGGAATCGTGACGGCGCTCCGGTGATGGTGGTGGTGGTGCAATTCCGGCAGGGCTTCGCCTAAGCGCTGCAGAAATCCGATCTAGAGGAGCAACGGTGAATCGGGTAGCACGTGGTCGTAAGTTGTGTCCAAAAACCACCCAATCCACTAGTATATATAGGAGCGAGGGAGGGGATGGGGGCTGGCGCACCAAGACCCCCTAGGGGATTCGGCCGGCCAAGGTGGGAGCAATCCTACTCCTACTCCAATCCTAGTTGGAGTAGGATTGCTTCCTATTGGCTGATTTTTCCCTTTTCCCTTTAGGATTTCTTCTCCCTGCGCCATGGGCCTTTGTGGCTGTTCTCCCAGCCCACTAAGGGCTGGTAATTAGTCTCCCACAGACCATGGACCTCTTGGGGTCGCAATACCCCTCCTGGGGGTCCCCCGGTACACTACCGGCACTCCCGATACACTACCGATGAGCCCGAAACTTTTCCGGCGACCAAACTGGGACTTCCTATATATGAATCTTTACCTCTGGATCATTCCGGAGATCCTCGTAACGTCTGGGATCTCATCCGAGACTCCGAACAACCTTCGGTCACCACCATACATAACTCTACACTATCGAAACGTCACCGAACCTTAAGTGTGCAGACCCTGCGGGTTCGAGAACTATGTAGACATGACCGAGACACCTCTACGGACAATAACCAATGGCGGGACCTGGACTTTCAGAGAGCACATACCTTGATAAATTTTGAAAAACTTCAAAATGGCGTAGTCCAAGAAAGGGTTCTTGCCTGTGTTACAAGGTGTGAAGTTGAGTAAGACTCAATGCCCAGTGACTGCAGAAGATAAAGAAAAGATGAGCATCATCCCCTATGCTTCAGCCATAGGCTCTATCATGTATGCAATGTTGTGCACAAGACCCGATGTCAGCCTTGCCATAAGTATGGCCGGAAGGTTTCAAAGTGATCCTGGAGTGGAGCACTGGCAAGCGGTCAAGAATATCCTTAAGTACCTGAAAAGGGCTAAGGAAATGTTTCTCGTTTATGGAGGTGATGAAGAGCTCGTCGTAAAGGGTTACGTCGATGCGAGCTTTGACACTGATCCGGACGACTCTAAGTCGCAAACCGGATACGTATTTATTCTTAACGGGGGAGCGGTAAGCGGGTGCAGTTCCAAGCAAAGCGTGGTAGCTGATTCTACGTGCGAAGCGAAGTACATCGCAGCCTCAGAGGCAGCGAAGGAAGGTGTCTGGATGAAGCAGTTCATGACAGATCTTGGAGTAGTGCCTAGTGCACTGAATCCAATAGACCTGTTCTGTGACAACACTGGTGCCATTGCTCTAGCCAAGGAACCAAGGTTTCACAAGAGGACCAGACACATAAAGCGATGCTTCAACTCCATCTGGTTCTACATCGAGGAGAAGGACATAAATATTTGCAAAGTGCACACGGATCTGAATGTGGCAGACCCGTTGACTAAACCTCTTCCAAGGGCTAAACATGATCAACACCAGAACTGTATGGGTGTTCGATTCATTACCATGTAAATCACATAGTGATGTAAACTAGATTATTGACTCTAGTGCAAGTGGGAGACTGTTGGAAATATGCCCTAGAGGCAATAAATAAAGTGTTTATTATTATATTTCCTTGTTCATGATAATCGTTTATTATCCATGCTATAATTATATTGATTGGAAACGCATTGCATGTGTGGATAAATAGACAACACTGTGTCCCTAGTATGCCTCTAGTGAACTAGCTCGTTGATCAAAGATGGTCAGGGTTTCCTAGCCATTGACATGTGATGTCATTTGATAATGGGATCACATCATTAGGAGAATGATGTGATGGACAAGACCCAAACTACAAACGTAGCATATGATCGTGTCAGTTTATTGCTACTGTTTTCTGCATGTCAAGTATATGTTCCTATGACCATGAGATCATGCAACTCACGGATATCGGAGGAGTGCCTTGTGTGTATCAAACGTAGCAACGTAACTGGGTGACTATAAAGGTGCTCTACAGGTATCTCCGATGGTGTCTGTTGAGTTGGCATGGGTCGAGACTGGGATTTGTTACTCCGTGTGACGGAGAGGTATCTCGGGGCCCACTCGGTAATACAACATCACAATGAGCCTTGCAAGCAATGTGACTAATTGTTAGTTGCGGGATCTTGTATTACAGAACGAGTAAAGAGACTTGCCAGTAACAAGGTTGAACTAGGGATGGAGATACCGACGATCGAATCTCGGGCAAGTAACATACCGAAGAACAAAGGGAACGTTATACGGGATTAACTGGATCCTTGACATAGAGGTTCGACCGATAAAGATCTTCATAGAATATGTAGGAACCAATGTGGACGTCCAGGTCCCGCCATTGGTTATTGACCATAGAGGTGTCTCGGTCATGTCTACATAGTTCTCGAACCCGCAGGGTCTGCACACTTAAGGTTTGGTGACGTTTCGGTAGTGTAGAGTTATGTATGGTGGTGACCTAAGGTTGTTCGGACTCCCGGATGAGATCCTGGACATCACGAGGAGCTCCGTAATGGTCCGGAGGTAAAGATGCATATATAGGAAGTCCTAGTTTGGTCGTCGAAAATGTTTCAGGCTTATCGGTAGTGTACCGGGTGTGCCGGTAGTGTACCAGGAGACATCCGGGAGGGGTATTTCGACCCAAGAGGCTTCATGGGCTGTGGGAGAGTATTAACCAGCCCTTAGTGGGCTGGTGGAATAGCCACACAAGGCCCATGCGGCAGGAGGGAAAAAGCCCAAAGAGAAAATTGGAGAAAAAGGCAAAAAAGGAAGAGTCCTACTCCTACTAGGAGTGGAGGAGGAGTAGGACTCCTCCACCTTGGCCGGCCGACTCCAAGAGGGCCTTGCCCTTGCACCAAGGCTTCCTCTCCTATCCTCCTATATATACTGGTGGAATAGAGGGGTTTTGCACAGAATTTACGGTCACGTGCTACCCGTTCCACCGGTGCTCCTCTAGATCGGTTTTTCACAGTGCTTAGGCGAAGCCCTGTCGGAATCACTCCACCACCATCGCCGGAGCGCCGTCAAGCTGCCGGTGAACTCTTCCTCCTCTTCGCCTTCTCTTGCTGGATCAAGACGGTGGAGATCGTCATCAAGCTGCACGTGTGCTGAACGCGGAGGTGCCGTCCGTTCGGTACTAGATCGGAAGGATCATGATCAAGGCCACGGGACGTTCGTGATTGGATCGCGGGACGGATCATGATGAGATCGCGGGACGGTTCATGATTGGTTCGCGGGACGGTTCGTGATTAGATCACGGGACGCTCGGCGATTTGGATCGCGAAGAAGTTTGACTACACCAACCGCATTTCTTAACGCTTCCCTCTTAGCGATCTACAAGGGTACGTAGATCCACTCTCCCTCTCGTAGATGCTCATCACCATGGATAGGTTTGCGTGTGCGTAGGAAATTTTTTGTTTCCCATGCGACGTTTCCCAACACTCTCCTGATGTTACAATCTTTATTCAAGTGTCTTCATGTTCTGGGCATATCTAATCTTACCATTGCGCTTTGTGTGGATATCTAACTTCAAAGCTTATCGCTTTTGCTTCAAACATTTGAAAATAACTTATAAAGCTAATTTCAAGCTCCAATATAGTTTCACTACTATAATTTTTTGAGCCAACACAAAATACCCTGAATATACCTGTTCATGAAAATTAAACTTCCATCTTTCGTGTGTCCACATATATTCATAGTTCATATAATTATATCTCAAATGGATGGATGCGGCAACGTGCATCATCGATGATCTAGTATATTTAGAGGAAAGCAAGAGATAACCAAGAACTACTTGTGACAACATAGTCATAAGCATGTGATGTACACACTGCATATAATGATATTCTGATATATGTTTCCATAGATAAGTTTGTTGTTTCATGGCAACACACACGCATTCAACTAGAATTAGCTTCCTTGGATTAGGAATGGACCGGGAAGAAGGTGATGTGGTCGGAATGTTTTTTGTAACCTTTGAAGACAACAAAACAATGATATGGAAGCTACATGCAGAGTCTAGAGGTAATAGATGAGAGGATGAATGATGTATGAACAGAGAAGTTGATGGACGACAAGTTGAGCGAGAAAGACAGACTAGAGGGGTGCGTGGTGTTTGTAAGAATAGAGAGAAGATGGTGCTTGCATTTGTGTTGTGGTTGTACCATGCAATGTGCTTGTTCATGGTGGACGAAAATGAGCATTGGTTACAAATTTATTTGTTGGCCCATGGCAACGCACGTGCAGCCTACTAGTTATATCTAACAATGGTATCTTGAGTCATAATATGCCTAGATTAGATCCCTAATGATGTTGTGGCACTAGTGCAGAATCGGCCTATAGTGCCGCTTCGTAAGGGCCTTTAGTGCCGGTTCTCCAACCGACACTAAAGGGTGGGGACTAAAGCCCGCCTCCCCTAGTCCTGATTCAACATGGCCCGACAGTAAAGGCCCACCACGTGTTTAATTAAGTCATGATTATCACTGTTAAAGTCAATCCCCTCTGTTAAAGTTCATGTTTAATCTCTAGGGTTTCAGTTAAGGTCTAATTGGCCACGGGTGAGTGCTAATGATCCAATAATGATGATTAATCACATGGTTAGTATAACAATGCCATGCTTCAGCATCAAGATATGATAACAAGCACTAGTTTTAGTCCCCTTCAAGTTTCAAGCACTGTTTTCCCCAATTTGGGCCGAAACCGAAACCCTAGAACAAAAATCCCCTATTTTCTGAAAACAAATTCCCAATTTTTTTGAACCCTAAAAAGACAGATCATGCCTCAAATCGAATGAAATTGAATAAAAGAGGGGCTGCATCTTACGTTTTTGATCATGCCGACCTTCTTGGTCCGCATGGCCACCGTTGTTCGGGCACGCCATCGCCGGAACGCCGCCGACCCTCGGGAAGGCGCACGAAAAGAAGCAGGCCCGCTGCGCTGTGTAATGGAAGCTTCCCAAAAAGAAAACACAAAGTCTATTAGGTCCAGCCGAGTAGCACGCCATGGTGGTGCACCTTTTCCCAAGGGCTACACGCAGAATAGGAAAATCGATTCGTGGATGCCCGCCATGGAATGAGGCGCATGTGGGAAGCACCCGAGAACTGCCCATGTTTAGAAACAAAATTAGGGGTTAAATTTAAATTTTCAAAAAGGAGGGGTGACTTTGTAAAGCATCATAGAACTTCCTAGTTTAAGAGAGGAACTAAAAGGTGGCTTCATGAATTTTCAAAAAAGAGTGGTGATTTCGCAAACCATCCAAAAACCAAATCTGGCCGGGCCAGGATAGCGGAGCCGGCCCGGTAGCACACTGGCCTATGGACACCCAGGCACGACACGCCACGTGCTAAACAGGGCAGCCCCGGCATCCGGCATGCGAGGGGTCATCCCTAAGCGTAAAGGATGGGCATGTGGGCCATCACGACATAACCCGTTTATTTATTTTATTCTTACTAGCTAGCAGAAGGGGCCGTGTGTTGCAACGAAAGAAAATAAAAATCATAATCTCCCACAATCATCACATTTGATGCATCACTGAGATACACTATCACTCTCAATTTTGTGAAATCATGAATATTTTTTAAAACTCATGCATATATTTGAAATCATGAACATTTTTAAATTCATGACCACTTTAAAAAAATCATTTTTTTCTAAAATCAAGAACATTTTTTGAATTCCTGAACGTTTTATACTGTTTTCAAACATTTTTTAAAATTGCAAATATTTTTTAAAATATTTTTTTTGAATTGGCACGTATTTCTAGGATCGATGATTTTTGGGCGGGGGAATTGGAGGAATAATTTCTGAAATTCACAAACAATTTTACTATTTAGTGAATAATTTTTGAAATGCATGATCATTCTTTGACTAAGAGAACATTTTATGAATGAATAATCTATTTTCCAAGTTAAGAATAGTATTTGAATTTTTAGGATATTTTTCATTCATGAACATTTTTTGAATTGGCGAAACTTTGATTATTCATTGAAAACTTAAATACAAGAACTTTTTGAGAAAATCTTGAACATTTTTTATTTCTCTGACATTTTTTTTCAAAAGCATGAATATTTTTTGAATACTTACACGTTTATGATTTATTCAAAAGCATGAAAATCTTGAACAGTTTTTGATTAAGCAAACATTTTATTACAAAAGCATGAATATTTTTTGAATACTTACACGTTTATGATTTATTCAAAAATTTCTTTCAAAAGTCCCTTTTTTTAATTTGTCGGAACTTTCTGAAGGCCTGAATTAATTAAAGTATAACAAACGAAAACGAGAAAAATGAAATTAAAAAAAGCCGCCTAGACATGGGCCGACCGAAACGGGTGCGTTGCGTCTTCTTCGAGCGTGTAGAGCACAGTAGGCCCCGTGGGACTTCGCCTATGTGAAACATTTTTCATAACTTATATGTGACATTAATGGATAATATATTATAACTTTGGGCAATTTCTATAACGTACAATCACAAGCAATAGTCCATTTACTATTGTGTATATATTTAAAAAAAATCATATATATGGACTAAAAAATAGTCTAAGAAGCCAAATCTGACCCAAAGAATAGCCTAGCAGGTCGACAGCCTAACATGCTGAGGGCAATTAAATTAGGAGTGCTCCTTCGGGAGCCTACAAACAGTCACTCTCATGCGGCGCCACTTGGTGCATTCGCAGCCACCGCCAAGTGTTGCGCTCTGTGCGCTTCCATGAGTTTTCGAGATTTTAGAAGAAAAAATTGGTTTTTACGGCTTTTTGGTTTTTTCTGGTCTTTCTTACCTTTTGGACCCAAAAAATCAATATATTTGTTAATAAAAAAAACCATCTTTTCCTTCTTCGAGAGGCACGGGTGTGCCTCTTGAAAATGTGTTTTTTCCTGCCTCGAGAAGCATGGTTTTGCTTCCGTGAGCCGTGCCTCCCGAAAATAAAATAAAAACGTTTTATTGTTTTTCCTTCCTCGAGAGGCATGTTTTGCTTTCGCGAGAGGCATGACCGTGCCTCTTGGAAATGAAAAAAACATATTTTTTTTGTATTTCTCGAGAGGTATGGATTTGCTTCCGTGAGAGTCACGACCATGCCTCTTCAAAACAGAAAACAAATACGTGTTTTCTTTTTTTTCCACGGGAGCCACGGTTTTTCTTCTTTGAGAGGCACATATTTGCGTCCGCGAGAGGCATAGTCGGGCTTCTCGGAAATGGAAAAAACACATTTTTTCCCTATCACGAGAGGCGCGGTTTTTTTGTTCGTTTTTATGGAATTTTTTTTGTGAAAACCTATCATCATGGTATCTAGTTTTAAAGATTTCAATGCGGAAATCCAACGGTGAAAACGGTTCAATATTTGGACGCACGGTTTAAGAGATAAAACCTTTTAAATACAGGATCTACAAAAAAACGGAAAACTCCCTGGTTGCGATAAGTGGCACACATGCAGTGCGCCACTTGTCGCAACCTGGAAGGTGAGAGTGACCTTTGAAAGGTGTACGCCTCAATTAGTGATTTCATAACATGCCTGGTGTGACGTCGTGCCGACCCGTATAGCACATGGGTCATGCTTGGGCTGGAGGGTGCAACACGTGGGCCGGCACGACACAACCCGTTTAGCAATCGTTTCCCCTCGGGCTATGTCGTGCCAGGCACGATTACAGTGGGTTGGGTCATGCCATGCGGGACCGGCCCGTTTGGCCAGCTCCGTCGAGAACTGTCTCGAGGTTAGGAAGCGATGGAGGCCAAAGATGGCAACGAGAGGATGGTTTCATTCACTTAACCGATGAGCTATGTTACTTGCAAAAACCTGTCCGAGTTAGCTCATTAGAGAAGGCTGTAGGGCGGAAACCCATCTACTCCCTCCGTTCCTCTATATAAGGTGTATTCGTTTTTTGATAAAATTCCAGAATTTAAGGTGCATTTCTTCTAATTATTCACAATTCCCTTGTTAGCCCTCTTAAAAAAAGGAAAGTATCTCTTTTTTGATTGTCTGTATCTCTCTTTATAGCAAAAAAAGGAAACTATCTCTTTATCGATTGCATGTATCTCATATTTTTTTAGACTAATTGATTCAGTTTCCACTAACTAACAAATTTGTCAAGTGTAATTTAGTCTTAACATGTCTATAATTATGTTCACTGATCACTGTGCCGAAAATAATACACCTTAAATAAAGGAACGAAAGGAATATAATGAAACGAATCGTTTCCTCTTTTCCTCATGCGAATGCGGTGGCTAGGGCACTCGTCCCCTTCACCCTTCGTATGTAAGCCCATGGATCTATCTCTCCTCTGCCTTCCACTTAGGCGGCCGGTTGCAAGGACTCCGTTGTGGCTAATAGTTTAGGTTAGACATATTTTTTTTCATAGTGGTCAGGCTCAGGCGGATGGCAATGCTTTGTCTTCAAGTTGGTCTCCAGTCTCCTATCCTCCACGCAAAAGGTAAAAACTGCAAAATAGGAAGAACGAGGAAAAAAGAAATAACAAGAAAATGTGCATGGGCCGGCCCAACTTGGACCCCTTCAGGCGAAATAGAGACATACTAGAAGCCTGGCCATGCCCGAACGTACGGTTGTTATAGTTATTAGAAATTTTCCGTCTAAGTGTTTATGGAAGTATCTAACCTAGCCACCTGAGGCGACTAGGGTTCTCTACTCTGGCGGCTCTACGCTGCCGTCGAGGCTTTCTCTTGATTATTTTCCGACGTCGTCTCTCGTCCTTCTTCCTGCTGCGTGCTCTTGGGCTGATCAAGGGGTCGGCTTTGTCCTTCCTGCTTACTAAAAAGATATAGAAATAGAAACATAAAAAGGCTGCTTACTTCTTGTAGACATATTAACAAACAAATAGAGGGCATGAAATAGCAACATCAAAGAATACAATACATGTGTATTTTTCTCAAGATTTCTCCACACTAAACCTGACAAACATTATGTCAAGCAGCCAACCAATCAGTTGAACAAAAAACATAAAATTGCAGCATGGCACAAAACCATCTCTATTGCAGCCACAGAAGGGGGGATGGGAGCAGCCGTACCTAAGCGCAAAGAGAAGGCCACACTGGGTAGACAGCTGCTAGCATGAGGTAGGAGAAGGCCATGCCTGCGTGAGGGAAAGCCGCGATCGATCCCGACGTCGCAGGAATCATCGCCTCATCTGCGTGGTTGGCCCTTGTTTGTTCTCCATGTGAGAGAGATAGCGAGAGGAGGCGTAGGGTTTGCAGGTGTGCACTCCCATGGCCCAGCCGAGGAGGGGCAATGGCGAAGGGGGAGAAGAACACGGTGGCGACGGTCTCTTGTTCTCTCTCTGTGTATCAGGAAGATAGAGGAAGAAAGCGACGGTCTTTCAGCGGTAAATCAAGCAGGAGCTGTAAAAAAAGAAAAGAAAAGAAAAAGAAACACAAACGTGTCAGACAGAAAGGAGCCCTCGCGCAACACTTGAAACGCATAGCGTGCGGGCTAGCTTGGCCCCTTTTATTTCTCTATATATTTAGTAGCTACAATTACATCTCTAGGTTTCCTCTCCTAGGCTATATTGTGAACAAATGAATAAAAGCTAGGCAATGAATTCACTTCGAAAATACACATCAGAAAAATAAACTTTCCAAACACTTCTTAAACATGCAACAACAGATATATGTATAAGATACTTTCCAGAAGTGGCCTCGAAAGATAGATGGCAGCTCTTCCAAAAGATGCATCGAAATTTAAATCCACACATAAGATAGGAAAAACAAACAATGCTGAAGATATATCAGGTCATGTCAGTGAGGATTAATTACCACTTCCGTGCAATTTACGGAAAAACCTAATAAAAAGTTGTTATTATGCCTATAAAGCTCCCCTAATCTGGATCCTATCTCCATACTGCCAGGTGAGATCTGATACAAGGCGCTGGGTGGAGGGTGGCTGCCTGCCAGTGCCTAGGCCGCAAAGGTGGTATTTATCCTTTTGGATCCGGGGAAAAGAACAGCAGGTTCAGCACCAACTGAAAGCAAAAATGATGACTTCCACGGGCAAAAACAACAATGATGTAACATATATGAATACATGATGAATTTTTTTTTTTGAAAAGGAGGATGAACCCCGGGCCTCTGCATCTGAACGATGCATGCAGTCATATTATTAATTATTCACAAAGACCATACAAGGTGATAAATCAATAAGCCTAAAAAAAATATGAATACATGATGATGTAATATCTACTTGTAAATACTGAAATATAAAAACAGCAGCAGTTCAGATTCATACTCGCTCATGAACCTTAACTTATTTCTCTTGCCTTCTTGCTGTCCTGCATTCTCTTGAATCATTGCATCCAAACTTTCTTTTTCCTCGGCTTCAAGATGTATTTCATACAGCTGTTTGCAGTAACAGAGATCAGAGATGGTAAGTCAATTATAACTGAAATAAATGAACAAGCTGAGACAAGGGAATAGTAGGAACTCATCTCATGGCTAGGAACAGCTGCAAATCAGCTCCAAACACTAACATGGCTGATCAGAACAGCAGCTTTGCAAATTTCTATGATCATCAGAAGTCCACAAATGACAAATCACAACAAGACAAGAATAACAAAGTTACTATTCCCTGACTTCTCTCAAAAGTCATAAATGAGACAGCAGCACACACACACACATCAGCCACAAGACATTTATTAAGTTACAGACTACCACACATAATAAAACAGACACGTTCATGAAAAATACTTGATAACTGATAACTTGACAACATGATGCCATCACAGCTTCCTGAATCATCAACCCTTTGTCTTCGTGTCGTTGGAAAGCAACCTTCTCCTTCTGGACACAGTCCTTCGCAGCTTAGGGCCTACGCAATGCCGTTGCACTCCAGATCGCCTACATGTGCCTAGGCGAGCATCTTATTAAGCCTTCTTGAACCCGCCCTAATTATTCAACGACAGTTTCATCATTGTAAGATTGGGTGTAATCCACACAGGAGCAGGCCAGTCAGACCAAAGCTGAGGAAACACAAGGCTTTCCCAGCTATTATTATCCAAGCGAAGTACTCCTATATCGCGACGATTATCCTTATGTCCAGTTATGTACTCATTATCGTCAGTAAAGTAGACATGATTTTCCTTGAGAGCAGGGCATTCTTTAGTGCTGAGACAGAGTGACTGGTTATGACCAAGAAACAGCACATGGCCATGCAAGCAATCAATTTCCACAAGCTTCTTGGCAGCAACATCAACTTGATATATCTTAATTCCCTTGGTGTGCAGTGTAAGTGATGATGTATCATTAGGATTACCACTATACACTTTGAATCTCCAAACAAGCAGCAAACCACCCCATGGAGCTTGAAGAATGTATACTCCCTGAATTTCTAAATCTTCATCATCCACGCCCATGATAATGTTCATTGTAACAGCAGGCTCACTAAGATCAAAGGTGTGAATTTCTCCCATTAGAGTCACAGCATACAATAGTCCATCCTTGTAGGTGCAGTCAAAATAATCAGTGTGAGGTGGCAGCCAGGTCCACTTATCGTCCCCTACCCTTGCAAAGGATAGCTGACCAAAGGGCATGTGGATGAGCACCACTATGTAGCTCCCTGTGGGTGTATCATAAAACACAAGAGCTTTCTGGTGGAAGCCTTCCCGCAGGGCAGCTGGAGCAATTATCTTTGGAGGGCAGATAACTTGCTTTGCCGTGTGCTTCGAGTATGCATACTTGTGGACAGCACCCGAGTCATCACAAATGGGCTTGACGTGCTGCATGGTGGTCACTGAAGGGAGGGCAATCTGTTGACCAGTGATGGGATTGAGGAGGTGCATTTCAGATCTCTCATCGACGGTGACCAGCAAGCCGAGAGAGGACCCGATCAGAAACCTACTGTTGAGAGGCGGCTCCAGTAGAGTTAACCTGTAAACCCTCTTCTCCACGAGGCTGTAGAGACACACACCACTCTCGCTGGAAGATTCAGGGGTGTAGAACAGGCACGGCGTCTGGGGCTGCTTGTGCTTGCCAAGTTTGCGCAGGGAGGTGTAGGCAGAGCGCCAAAAGGTGCAGACAGCGCCGGCACGTATGAGATCAGGGATCTCAAGGGTGCCAAAGATACGCATCAAGATGTCCTCTGGTAGCTCCGGGAGTGTGCCCACGGTAGCCTCTATCAGTAGTGGTGTTTTAAGAACCTTGAGTGAACTGGGAGGAGAAAGGCCCAGCAGCTGAGGTAAAACTCGGAAAACCAGGGAGCGCAAATTAGGTAGCGCCCAGAAGTTGATTATCGTGTCTACACTAGGGGCTTCCATGGGAGTAAAGTATGGGATGGAAGACCAAGTGCTTCTGCTGCAATGCTTGCAAAATAACAACTTGGGTGGAGGTGGAGGTGGAGCACGAAGAGGGGAGGCAAGCTTGTGGCCATATTTATAGGTCACCAACCGAGGCTGCTTCACCCCTGATTCGAATAGGTGAGGCAGATCCGAGTAGGCAAAGGAAATCAACAGAGGTTGATTGCCTGGGGCTTGTGGAATCAGAACATGGATCAACTCCGGAAAAGATTCGGACTTTTTGTTGTTGTTGTTATTTGCGGAAAGATGGAGCCTGTTTGCTTCTCCGAGATCTGCTCCGGTTCCGGGAAGAGGGGGAGAAGGAGCACTAACCGGCGGCTGCCGACACGAGCAGAATCGGAGGAGCCCATCCACAGAGCGCCGCCGGCTCATCACTGGAGGGGAGGATTCCGCGGCGAGGTGGCAATCGACGGTATCAATACCGATCGACGGAGTGTCAAGTTCCTCTGACTCGATCTATGCCGCCATAGCTCGATCGATTACGGGAGTTGTGGTAGGGTTTGGCCGTTTGGGAGAGGACAAAAGGGGATCGGGACGGAGGGGGGAGAGGAGCAGGATGCAGCTTGGCGATAGAGCAGAGAGAAAACGAGTGTGCCAATCACATTTTTTTCTTTTTTAGATCCGGCGTGGGTCGAGACTCGAGAGACCTCCTCCTCCTGGCGCACCTGGGCCTGGCCCAACAACAGCGACGGGGGAACTGGCCGCTGGTTCTTTCGCTTCGTTCGGCGGTCATGGTTGACCTTGCATTCTCAACTACCTTGGCAGCTCTGCTTTTGTAATCGACTGGATGACCCGTTACGCCAATAACGCAAAGGCCGAGTGGGAGGCAAGTATTGAAAGAGCATTCTGATACGCAAGTGGCTACCGTTTTGTGTATTATTTTAGATGCTATAAAAGTGCGGTTTTTTTTTCAATTTTAGATAAATTCAGAGCAGAATGTTATTTATTTTAAGCCATGAGTAAGTCATTTGAAAAGCATTTCAATGTATGGAGATAAAAATAGAAAGTTGAACAATATGAAAATGAAAAAAATGATTCTTAAAAAGCCATGCATTTCTTTTCTATCAGGCAAAATCAGGATAAACATAAAGAACGGATGATATTGGTAGGTCTTTTACAAAAACAAATTAATTATACGTGCATCGAACATTGAATTTTGGTGGCGATTGTTAACTTTGATTTGATGGACTTAAAATTTAGCTGGCGATTGTGAATTGAAATTTTCTGATGAGTTTCTACTTTTATTTACAGAAGGGCAGGAAGAATCTTCAATGATGGACTGGAGCAGGGAATGAAGAGAAAAAATAAGCATGTATACTTTGTGAGATAAATCAGCAAAGTAAGGCTTTTATGTTTGCAAATTTAGCAGCAAATAGAAGACATAAGAAGGCACAGACATTATAGCAACAATCATAAGACTTGGATTAAGCAGCATAGCCCAGCGATATTTACAATGAGTAGACAGTGTCATAGGAGGGGGATAAGACAGAAAGGGCCGATGGCGATATTTACAACGCATAGTACTTGATCTGTTCGACGATCTAAATAGAGGAATTGTCTAGACGGGAGGTTGACATAGTTCTGCAGGTGTCAAATCCTTGCCTTACAAGGCCACACAAAATAAATTTGATACATGCCCAAAAGTGTGCTGAGTTAACGATCCTCAAACCCGATGGCTAGACGTTGCCGCGACGCAGCAGAGCTGAGAAGCTCTTCTTAGCAAAATATCCTTCTAGTGGTGAACTTCGCTTGATATGCAAGCAGGACACAGAACATACCCTGGTCTACAATAGGAATTACAGTTATTAGTATATTGCAATATATTATCTATCCCGGCTGTAGGGGAAATATGATCTAACAAGTGCTGGACATACCGTATGTACATACCGAGCCTAGTTCATGGAAGAACTACTGCCTCGCTTTCTTCAGTGCGCCGGCTCCCTTGCCAATAGTGTTCGTCCTGAGTTTTGTTCATCAGTACAAAGAAGAGATATGTTAACTTTTTGTCCTCAACATAAGAAGCCTAGAGCTAAAGAATCTAATTAAAGCAATAACGACATGAACATTTGATAAAGAAAGCAATAGGCAATATAAATAACCAGAAGACACATTGATTCTTATTACATAGTAAACTCCATTACATGGTTAATTAATTTACATGTGTGAATCAAGTTAATTTGAATGCAACAACAAGGTCTTGTGTACACATGCAAAAGTAAAGAAGCAAGAACGCACTTTAGATCCTGAGAGTAAAAGGATATTTTACCGAGGCTCTGATCAATTTGAAGATAGCAGTGATTGGAAAGAAAGTTCGATAAAATGGCATCATATGTATTAATCAAGAAGAAAACAGTTTTGAATTCTATAGAGATGCATGTTTTCTATGTCAAAGAAGGCATTGTAAAGGAAGAATAAGAGATGTGGCAGCATGTCCTATATCGAAGAAGTTGAATGGAACAGTGTATGAGTATTTACCTCTTGGTTTTGGTGTGGTCAGGAAGGACATTTATTGGATCTTTAGCAGCTGCAACATTAGCTTCCTCTTCAACCCATTTAGTTTGCTGCCATTAGGTATTATTGTAAACAAAAAATGATCAGTGTAGAAGAGGAAAGCACGGACTTTTGACTCAGATGCAGATTGAACAACATTTTCAGTAGGAGTGACTTCTTCAGCCTGGGGAGCTACCTTGGCAGCAGGATCAATCCCTTCATCCTGGACAGCCACCTTGGCAGCAGAGGCAGACAGTCCTATGTCCTTAGGTTTGGAGGGCTCAGTAAAAATTTTGCGTCGAGCTTTTGTTGGGCAAGGTGATTTGCTTCTTAAAAAACAATCATCATTAACAGGAAAAAAAAGAACTGTCGGTATGCATGGCAAGACAAAAACAGGGCCTATACCTAGGTGTTTTAGGCATAATAGCCTGTCGTTTTCCTTTGAACGTAGATATAGGAGTGTTCATCTTTCAAAAATGAGTTAAATAATTGAAAGGGAATTGAAAGAGGGAACCAACAATTGGTGTACCTCATCGAGAGGCAGCACTTGAAGCATAGATGATCCGCCAGGGAAGGCGTCAAGAATGGACACCGCCGTGCCTGAGCCCTCAGTAGAAGACGATGCCCCAGATGAATGTGGTGCACCACCAGATCCCAAGGGTGCAAGTTCAGGCTTAAAGGTTTCATCAACCCTGCTAACTTGGAAAGACAACTCGGTGCTTGCAGGCTGGAAGCTCTTGGTGGAGATGCTAACGACAAGCCTATATTTCTAGGTAATAAGGCGGGAAATCTCAATAGGTAAGCCTACATCGCTGCCTCCTATATGAGTAAGGTTGAGGGCGCTTGTAAAACCCGGGTATTTGCAGTGAATCAAAGTCATCAGCGGCTTCCAAACAATACTTTTTGCAGCTCTATCAAAGAACATAAATTCTGCCTCAGCTGTGCCATCAGTTCCGAAAGTGCACAGACAATATCTAGACATTGCAAAGTAAATCAATTCAGAAGCAATCTAGCAGATAGATCAGAACAAGAACTCATGTGCAAAAAGCACTCACGAGGGATCTGCGTTGATAGAAGGGCAAGTTTGGTCTGAGCAACGGTATTGCCTTCCAGAGGTATAGGCTGTTTTATGGCATTCCCGGCTTGAGAGAAACCACCAGCGATTGTCAGCGCCCATGTTTCTAATAACAACCGTCACCAGAAACTGTTTTTTCTGCATTTAACGAGGGTAGAAATGTTGGGGAACGTCGCATGGGAAACAAAAAATTTCCTACGCACACGCAAACCTATCCATGGTGATGAGCATATACGAGAGGGAGACTGGATCTACGTACCCTTGTAGATCGCTAAGCGGGAAGCGTTAAGAAACGCGGTTGGTGTAGTCGAACATCTTCACGATCCAAATCGCCGAGCGTCCCGCGATCTCATCACGATCCGTCCCGCGATCCAATCACGATCCGTCCCGCGAACACATCACGATCCGTCCCGCGATCTCATCACGATCCGTCTCACGATCTTGATCACGATCTGTCCCGCGAACTCATCACGATCTGTTCTGCGATCTCATCATGAACCATCTCGCGATCTCGATCACGGTCCTTCCGATCTAGCGCCAAACGGACGACACCTCCGCGTTCAGCACACGTGCAGCTTGATGACGATCTCCGCTGTCTTGATCCAGCAAGAGGAGGTGGAGAGGAGAGAGAATTCATCGGCAGCATGACGGCGCTCCGGTGATGGTGGTGGTGGAGCAATTCCGGCAGGGCTTCGCCTAAGCACTGCGGAAAACCAATCTAGAGGAGCACCGGTGGAACGGGTAGCACGTGGCCGTAATTTCTGCCAAAACCCTAGCTATTCCACCAGTATATATAGGAGGAGAGGAGAGGAGAGGCAGCCAAGGGCCTCTTTGGTTCGGTCGAATAGGAGGGGTGGAGTCCTACTCCACCTCCAATCCTACTTGGAGTAGGATTGCTCCCTATTGGCTGATTTTTGGCCTTTTTCCTTTAGCATTTTTTCTCCTGCGCCATGGGCCTTCTTGTGGCTGATTTACCAGCCCACTAAGGGCTGGTTATTATTCTCCCACAGCCCATGGACCCTCTAGGGTCGAAATACCCCTCCCGGAGGCCTCCCGGTACACTACCGACACTCCTGGTACACTACCGATGAGCCCGAAACTTTTCCGGCGACCAAACTGAGACTTCCTATATATGAATCTTTACCTCCGGACCATTCCGGAGCTCCTCTTGACGTCCGGGATCTCATCTGGGACTCCGAACAACCTTCGGTCACCACCATACATAACTCTACACTACCAAAACGTCACCGAACCTTAAGTGTGCAGACCCTGCGGGTTCGAGAACTATGTAGACATGACCGAGACACCTCTACGGTCAATAACCAATGGAGGGACCTGGACGTCCACATTGATTCCTACATATTCTATGAAGATCTTCATCGGTCGAACCTCTATGTCAAGGATTCAGTTAATCCCGTATAACGTTCCCTTTGTTCTTCGGTATGTTAGTTGCCCAAGATTCGATCATCGGTATCTCCATACCTAGTTCAACCTCGTTACTGGCAAGTCTCTTTACTCGTTCCGTAGTAAAATATCCCGCAACTAACAATTAGTCACATTGCTTGCAAGGCTTATTGTGATGTTGCATTACCGAGTGGGCCCCGAGATACCTCTCCGTCACACGGAGTAACAAATCCCAGTCTCGATCCATGCCAACTCAACAGACACCCTTGGAGATACCTGTAGAGCACCTTTATAGTCACGCAGTTATGTTGCGAAGTTTGATACACACAAGGCACTCCTCTGATATCCGTGAGTTGCATGATCTCATGGTCATAGGAACATATACTTGACATGCAGAAAACAGTAGCAATAAACTGACACGATCATATGCTACGCTTGTAGTTTTGGTCTTGTCCATCACATCATTCTCCTAATGATGTGATCCCATTATCAAATGACATCTCATGTCCATGGCTAGGAAACCTTAACCATCCTTTGATCAACGAGCCAGTCCATTAGAGGCATACTAGGGACATGGTTTTGTCTATGTATCCACACATGCATTTAAGTCTCCGATCAATACAATTATAGCATGGATAATAAACGATTATCATGAACAAGGAAATATGATAATAACTAATTTATTATTGCCTCTAGGGCCTATTTCCAACAGTCTCCCACTTGCACTAGAGTCAATAATCTAGTTCACATCACCATGTGATTCGCATTGTTAACATCACCATGTGAATCTAACACCCAATGAGTTCTGGGGCTCGATCATGCTTTGCATGTGAGAGAGGTCTTATAGTCAACGGGTCTGTAACATTCAGATCCGTGTGTACTTTGGAAATCTCTATGTCAAACCGTAAACACTGCTACCACACTCCACTTGGTACTTTTCCAAATGGCTGCTCCACTATACGTATCCAGATTGCTACTACGAGCCATCCGGATTGGTGTTTAAAGCTTGCATCGACGTAACTCTTTACGACGAACTCTTTATCACCTCCATAATCGAGAAATATCTCCTTAGTATGTAAGTTACTAAGGATAATTTCGACCGCTGACCAGTGATCCACTCCTGGACCACTCTTGTACCCCTTGACAGACTCATGGCAAGGCACATACAGGTGCGGGACACAGCATGGCATAATATAGAGCCTATGGCTAAGGCATAGGGGACGTTGTTCGTCCTTTCTCTTTCTTCTACCGTTGTCGATCTTTGAGTCTCACTCAACTTTCACACCTTACAAATCAGGTGAGAACTATTTCTCTGACTGATCCATTTTGAATCTTTCAAAATCTTGTCACGGTATGCACTCATTGAAAGTCTCATCAAGCATCTTGATCTATCTCTATAGATTTTGATACTCAACAATTAGGTAGCTTTATCCAGGTCTTCCTTTGAAAATCACTTTTCAAACAACCATTTATGCTTTCCAGAAATTCTACATTATTTCTGATCAACAATATGTCATCCACATATACTTATCAGAAATTCTATAGTGCTCCCACTCACTTTATTGCAAATACAAGTTTCTCGTAAACTTTGTATAGACTCAAAAACTTTGATCACCTCATCAAAGTGTATATTCCAACTCCGAGATGCTTGCTTCAGTCCATGGAAGGATCATCGAAGCTTGCACACCTTTTAGCATCCTTAGGACTGACAAAACCTTCTGGTTGTATCACATACAACCTTTCCTCAAGTAAACCGTTAAGGAAACGATGTTTTGACATCCATCTGCCAGATTTCATAATTGAAAACGCAACAACTGCTAACATAATTCCAACAGACTTTAGCATCGCTACGAGTGAGAAAGTCTCATCGCAGTCAACTCCTTGAACTTGTCACAAACAACTTTGCAACAAGTCGAGCTTTACAAATGGTGACATTTACCATCAGTGTCTGTCTTCATTTTAAAGATCCATTTGTACTCAATGACCTGCCATCCAACGAGCAAGTCTACCAAAGTCTATACTTGGTTTTCATACATGGATCCTATCTCGGATTTCATGGCCTCCAACCATTTGTCGGAATCCGGGCCCATCATCGCTTCTCCATAGCTCGTAGGTTCATCGTTGTCCAAGAACATGACTTCCAAGACAGGGTTGTCATACCACTTAGGAGCAGTACACATCCTTGTCGACCTACGAAATTCGATAGTAACTTGATCCTGAAGCTTCATGATCATCATCATTAACTTCCTCTTCAACTAACGTAGGCTTCACAGAAACATCTTTCTGCACTGCGCTACTCTCTGGTTGAACAAAGGTTTAACAACCTCGTCAAGTTCTATCTTACTCCCACTCGATTCTTTTGAGAGAAACATTTCCTCGAGAAAGGATCCGTTTAAGCAACAAACACTTTGCACTAGGATCTGAGATAGAAGGTTCACCCAACTGCTCTTAGGGTATTCTATGAAGATGCATTTGTCCGCCTTGGGTTCGACCTCATTAGTTGAAAACATTTTCCACACAAGTGTCGCAGCCCCAAATATTAAGAAATGACAGCTTAGGTTTCTATCAAACCATAATTAACATGGTGTCATCTCAACGGATTTAGATGACGCCCTATTTAAAGTGAATGTTGTTGTCTCTAATGCATAACCCCAAAATTATAGTAGTAAAACGATAAGAGACATCATAGCACGCACCATATCATATAGAGCATGACTATGATGTTCGGACACACCATCACACTATGGTGTTCCAGGTGGCGTTAGTTGTGAAACAAATTTCACATTGTCTTAATTTGTATGCCAAACTCGTAACTCAGATATTCACCTCCACGATCATATCGCAGTCATTTTATCTTCTTGTCACGATGATCTTAAACTTCACTCTGAATTTGCTTGAACCTTTCAAACGATTAAGACTTGTGTTTCATTAAGTAAATATACACTATATCTACTCAAATCATCAGTGAAGGTAAGAAAATAACGATATCCACTGCACGCTACAAGACTCACTAGATTGCATACATCAGCATGTATCATTTCCAATGAATCACTTGCCCGCTCCATCCAACGGGGTCCTTTAGTCATCTTTCCCAAGAGGCATGGTTCGCATGTCTCAACCGATTCGAAATCGAATGAGTCCAAATATCCATCAGCATGGAGTTTCTTCATGCTCTTTATACCAATATGACATTTTGCGGCAGTGCCACAAGTATGTGGTACTATCATTATTTAACTTTGTATATTTTGACATCAATATTATGAACATGTGTATTACTACGATCAAGATTTCAACAAACCATTCTCACTGGGTGCATGACCTTTGAAGGTATTATTCATGTAAACAGAATAACCATTATTCTCTAACTTAAATGAATAACCGTATTTGCAATAAACATGATCTAATCATGTCCATGCTCAACGCAAAACACCAAATAACATTTATTTAGGTTCGTCACTAATCCTGAAGGTAGAGAGAGCGTGCGATGTTGATCACATCAACCTTGGAAACATTTCCAACACATATCGTCACCTCACCCTTAGCTAGTTCTCCGTTTATTCCGTAGCTTTTATTTAAAGTTACTAACATTTAGCAACCGAACCGGTATCCAATACCCAGCTGCTACTAAGAGTACTAGCAAGGTACACATTAATAACTCGTATATCAAATATACTTCTATCGATGTTGCCAGCCTTCTTATCTACCAAGTATCTAGGGTTGTTCCGCTTCAGCGACCGCTCACCTCATAACAGAAGCACTTTGTCTCGGGTTTGAGTTCAACTTTGGGTTGCTTCACTGGAGTAGCAACTGACTTGCTATACATGAAGTTTCCCTCCTTGCTCTTGCCCTTCTCGAAACTAGTGGTTTGATTAACCATCAACACTTGCCGCTCCTTCTTGATTTCTACCTTCGCGGTGTCAAACATCGCGAACAGCTCAGGGATCAACATTTCTTTCCCTGGCATTTTATAGTTCATCACCAAGTTCTAGTAGCTCAGTGACAGTGACTTGGAGAACTACATCAATCACTATCTTATCTGGAAGATCAACTCCCACTCGATTCAAGCGATTGTAGCACCCAGACAGTCTGAGCACATGCTCAACGATTGAGCTATTGTCTTTCATCTTGCAGGCAAAGAATCTTGTTGGAGATCTCATATCTCGCAACACGGGCACGAGCCTGAGATCACAATCTCAGCTCTTAGAACATCTCATATGTTCCGTGATGTTCAAAACGTTTCGGAGCCTCAATTCTATGTCGTAATGCATGACGCACTAAACTATCAAGTAGTCATCGAAACGTGCCTGTCAGATGTTCACAACATCTACAGACGACGCTAGATGGGGTGGCGCACCGAGCGGTGCATTAAGGACATAAGCCTTCTGTGCAGCAATGAGGACAATCCTCAGATCACGGACCCAGTCCGCAATATTGCTACCAACATCTTTCAACTCTATTTCTCTAGGAACACATAAAAATTAAGGGAGCTACAGCGCGAGCTAGTAATCTACAACATAATTTGCAAAGACTATTGACTATCTTCATGATAATGAGTTCAATTAATCATATTATCTAAGAAATCCCACTCAAATTGACATCCCTCCGATCATTCGAGTGATACATGATCCAAATTCACCAACTCAAGTCCGATCATCACGTGAGTTGAGGTGGCTGCAATGGTGAACATCATTATGTTGATCATATCTACTATATGACTCATGTTCGACCTTTCGGTCTCTTGTGTTCCGAGGCCATGTCTGTACATGTTAGGCTCGTCAAGTTTAACCCGAGTGTTCTGCTTTTGCAACACTGGCTTGCACCCATTGTATGTGAACGTAGAGTCTATCACACCCGATCATCACGTGGTATCTCAACACGACGAACGTTCGCAACGGTGCACACTCGGGGAGAACACAATTTATCTTGAAATTAAGTGAGGGATCACCTTATAATGCTACTGTCGTCCTAAGCAAAACAAGGTGCATAAAAAGGATTAACATCACATGCAAATCATAAGTGACATGATATGGCCATGAACTTGTGCTTTTGATCTCCATCTAGAAAGCACCGGCATGATCTCCATCGTCACCGGCATGACACCATGATCTCCATCATCTTGATCTCCATCAATGTGTCTCCACCGGGGTTGTCACGCCCTGCATGCTTCTACTACTATTGCTACCGTTTAACGATAAAGTAAAGCATTACATAGCGCTTAATGATTGACACGCAGGTCATACAATAATTAAAGACAACCCTATGGCTCCTGCCGGTTGCCGTATTCATCGACATGCAAGTCGTGATAATCTATACATCACATGATCATCTCATACATCACATATATCACATCATGTAATTGGCCATATCATATCACAACATACCCTGCAAAAACAATTTAGACGTCCTCTAATTGTTGTTGCATGTTTTACGTGGCTGCTACGGGTATCTAGCAAGAACAATTCTCACCTACGCAAAAACCACAACGGTGATACACTAGTTGCTTTTCAACCTTCCCAAGGACCGCCTTTGTCGAAGCCGATCCAACTAAAGTGAGAGAAACTGTCACCCGCAAGCCATCTAGGCAACAAGTTGCGTCGAGGGAACCGGTCTCTCGTAAGCGTACGAGTAATGTTGGTCCGGGCCGCTTCATCTCACAATCCCGCTGAACCAAAATACGACCAAGGGAGGAAGCAATCTAAGCATCAACGCCCACAAACCTTTTGTGTTCTACTCGAGATCTCATCGAACCATCAACCTAGCTCATGATGCCACTGTTGGGAACGTTGCATGGGAAACAAAAAATTTCCTACGCACACGCAAACCTATCCATGGTGATGAGCATCTACGAGAGGGAGAGTGGATCAACGTACCCTTGTAGATCGCTAAGCGGGAAGCGTTAAGAAACACGGTTGGTGTAGTCGAACATCTTCGCGATCCAAATCGCCGAGCGTCCCGCGATCTCATCACGATCCGTCCCGCGATCCAATCACGATCCGTCCCACGAACACATCACGATCCGTCCCGCGATCTCATCACGATCCGTCTCACGATCTGTCCCGCGAACTCATCACGATCTGTTCCGCGATCTCATCACGAACCGTCTCGTGATCTCGATCACGGTCCTTCCGATCTAGCGCCGAACGAACGACACCTCCGCGTTCAGCACACGTGCAGCTTGATGACGATCTCCGCCATATTGATCCAGCAAGAGGAGGTGGAGAGGAGAGAGAATTCACCGGCAGCGTGACGGCGCTCCGGTGATGGTGGTGGTGGAATAATTTCGGCACGGCTTCGCCTAAGCACTGCGGAAAACAAGTCTAGAGGAGCACCAGTGGAACGGGTAGCACGTGGCCGTAATTTCTCCAAAAACCCTAGCTATTCCACCAGTGTATATAGGAGGAGAGGAGAGGAGAGGCAGCCAAGGGCCTCTTTGGTTCAGCCGAATAGGAGGGGTGGAGTCCTACCCCACCTCCAATCCTACTTGGAGTAGGATTGCTCCCTATTGGCTGATTTTTGGCCTTTTTCCTTTAGCCTTTTTTCTCCTGCGCCGTGGGCCTTCTTGTGGCTGATTTACCAGCCCACTAAGGGCTGGTTATTATTCTCCCACAGACCATGGACCCTCTAGGGTCGAAATACCCCTCCCGGAGGTCTCCCGGTACACTATCGGCCCTCCCGGTACCCTACCGATGAGCCCAAAACTTTTCCGGCGACCAAACTGGGACTTCCTATATATGAATCTTTACCTCGGGACCATTCCAGAGCTCCTCGTGACGTCTGGGATCTCATCCGGGACTCCGAACAACCTTCGGTCACCATCATACATAACTCTACACTACCAAAACGTCACCGAACCTTAAGTGTGCAGACCCTGCGGGTTCGAGAACTATGTACACATGACCGAGACACCTCTACGGTCAATAACCAATGGCGGGACCTGGACGTCCACATTGATTCCTACATATTCTATGAAGATCTTCATCGGTCGAACCTCTATGTCAAGGATTCAGTTAATCCCGTATAACGTTCCCTTTGTTCTTCGGTATGTTACTTGCCCAAGATTCGATCATCGGTATCTCCATACCTAGTTCAACCTGGTTACTGGCAAGTCTCTTTACTCGTTCTGTAATACAAGATCCCGGAACTAACAATAGTCACATTGCTTGCAAGGCTTATTGTGATGTTGCATTACCGAGTGGGCCCCGAGATACCTCTCTGTCACACGGAGTAACAAATCCCAGTCTCGATCCATGCCAACTCAACAGACACCCTCGGAGATACCTGTAGAGCACCTTTATAGTCACCCAGTTACGTTGCGACGTTTGATACACACAAGGCACTCCTCCGATATCCGTGAGTTGCATGATCTCATGGTCATAGGAACATATACTTGACATGCAAAAAACAGTAGCAATAAACTGACACGATCATATGCTACGCTTGTAGTTTGGGTCTTGTCCATCACATCATTCTCCTAATGATGTGATCCCGTTATCAAATGACATCTCATGTCCATGGCTAGGAAACCTTAACCATCCTTTGATCAATGAGCTAGTCCATTAGAGGCATACTAGGGACATGGTTTTGTCTATGTATCCACACATGCATTTAAGTCTCCGATCAATACAATTATAGCATGGATAATAAACGATTACCATGAATAAGGAAATATGATAATAACTAATTTATTATTGCCTCTAGGGCATATTTCCAACAAGAAAGTGAGTGAGAAACAAGATTAGTAGAGATATGGAAGAGCATAGAAGAAATAAAGAGATAGTACCGTATTTTCAAACGGGTCAATAGCAAGCAGCTGCTGAACACTCAGCTCAATAGGAGGTTCACGAACAGGTGTTGCAACCATTGCCTGTTCTCCTGGAACATGAGTAGTAATAGGACCAAGACCTTTTGGAAGGCTGGATAAAAAAGGGTGTTTATAAAACAAATTAAATGCGTGCACAAAATCTTGATGAATAGCAAGCATACAGAGAGATAAAATACCTAGCATGGAAGACATTCATCTCTGGTAAGTCCTCGTTAATATACCAGCGGCATGCAGAGCTACCACTCAGTCCTTTAATACCTATCAAGAAAAAAGTTAAGTAAAGATGTGCATGAATATGATAGAACAAATAACGGGGAAAGAAAATTGTAGATTAAAAATCCACCTCGGTACATTTTTGGCAGTGTCCCTACAAAGATAGCAATGACAGGCCCTGATTCACTTTTAGAACGGACCTCTTCTGCCTCAAACTCACGAGCTCGAGCACCTCAGAGAACAATTTTGATCTCATTAACTCTATATCTCAATAGAAGGAAGTTAAGAAAGGGAAAGGGGAGAAGACAAGGGAAATGAAGAAGAAACAAAGAAGCAACTTGCGATTAATCCTGGAGAACTATAGTCCTGGTATCTGAAGGTTCAGGTTGGTATTGAGAGTGGACAACGACTATGTCTGTGACCGCGGTAATGTTGGGGAACGTCGCATGGGAAACAAAAAAATTCGTACGCACACGCAGACCTATCCATGGTAATGAGCATCTACGAGAGGGAGAGTGGATCTACGTACCCTTGTAGATCGCTAAGCGGGAAGCGTTAAGGAACGCGGTTGGTGTAGTCGAACTTCTTCGCGATCTGAATCGCCGAGCGTCCCGCGATCTAATCACGAACTGTCCCGCGAACCAATCACGAACCGTCCCGCAATCTCGTCACAATCCGTCCCGCGATCCAATCACGAACGTCCCGTGGCCTTGATCACGATCCTTCCGATCTAGTGCTGAATGGACGACACCTCCGCGTTCAGCACACGTGCAGCTTGATGACGATATCCACCGTCTTGATCCAGCAAGAGGAGGCAGAGAGGAGGAAGAGTTCACCAGCAGCGTGACGACGCTTCGGCGATGGTGGTGGAGTGATTCCGGCAGGGCTTCGCCTATGCACTGCGGAAAACCGTCTAGAGGAGCACCGGTGGAACGGGTAGCACGTGGCCGCAAATTATTATCCAAACAGCCCCCAATCCACAAGTATATAAAGGAGGGAGGGAGAGGCAGACTTGGTGTAGGGCCAAGGCCTCCTAGGAGTCGGCCGGCCAAAGGGGGAGAAGTCCCACTCCTTCTCCAATCCTAGTTAGACTAGGATTGCTCCCTATTGGCCCTTTTTTCCACCTTTTCCTTAGGCCTTTTTACCTCCTGCGCCATAGGCCTTTTTGTGTCTACAGCCCACTAAGGGCTGGTTATTACTCTCCACAGCCCATGGACCCTCTAGGGTCGAAATACCCCTCCCGGAGGTCTCCCGGTACACTACCGGCACTCCCGGTACACTACCGATGAGCCCGAAACTTTTCCGGCGACCAAACTGGGACTTCTTATATATGAATCTTTACTTCCGGACCATTCCGGAGCTCCTCGTGATGTCCGGGATCTCATCCGGGACTCCGAACAACCTTCGGTCACCACCATACATAACTCTACACTACCGAAACGTCACCAAACCTTAAGTGTGCAGACCCTATGGGTTCGAGAACTATGTAGACATGACCGAGACACCTCTACGGTCAATAACCAATGGCGGGACCTGGACGTCCACATTGGTTCCTACATATTCTACGAAGATCTTTATCGGTCGAACCTCTATGTCAAGGATTCAGTTAATCCCGTATAACGTTCCCTTTGTTCTTCGGTATGTTACTTGCCCGAGATTTGATCGTCGGTATCTCCATACCTAGTTTAACCTCGTTACCGGCAAGTCTCTGTACTCGTTCCGTAATACAAGATCCCACAACTAACAATTAGTCACATTGCTTGCAAGGCTCATTGTGATGTTGTATTATCGAGTGGGCCCTGAGTTACCTCTTCGTCACACGGAGTAACAAATCCCAATCTCGATCCATGCCAACTCAACAGACACCATCGGAGATACCTGTAGAGCACCTTAATAGTCACCCAGTTATGTTGCGATGTTTGATACACACAAGGCACTTCTTCGATATCTGTGAGTTGCATGATCCCATGGTCATAGGAACATATACTTGACATGCAGAAAACAGTAGCAACAAACTGATACGATCATATGCTACGTTTGTAGTTTGGGTCTTGTCCATCACATCATTCTCCTAATGACGTGATCCCGTTATCAAATGACATCACATGTCAATGGTTAGGAAACCATGACCATCTTTGATCAACGAGCTAGTTCACTAGAGGCATACTAGGGACACAGTGTTGTCTATTTACCCACACATGCAATGCGTTTCCATTCAATACAATTATAGCATGGATAATAAACGATTATCATGAACAAGGAAATATAATAATAAACACTTTATTTATTGCCTCTAGGGCATATTTCCAACAGTCTCCCACTTGCAGTAGAGTCAATAATCTAGTTCACATCACTATGTGATTTACATGGTAATGAATCGAACACCCATACAGTTCTGGTGTTGATCATGTTTAGCCCTTGGAAGAGGTTTAGTCAACGGGTCTGCAACATTCAGATCCGTGTGCACTTTGCAAATATTTATGTCCTTCTCCTCGATGTAGAACCGGATGGAGTTGAAGCGTCGCTTTATGTGTCTGGTGCTCTTATGAAACCTTGGTTCCTTGGCTAGAGAAATGGCACCAGTGTTGTCACAGAACAGGTTTATTGGTTTCAGTGCGCTAGGCACTACTCCAAGATCTGTCAAGATCTGTCATGTACTCCACTTCGCACGTAGAATCAGCTACCATGCTTTGCTTGGAACTGCACCAGCTTACTGCTCCCCCGTTAAGAATAAATACGTATCCGGTTTGCGACTTAGAGTCGTCCGGATCGGTGTCAAAACTTGCATCGACGTAACCCTTTACGACGAGCTCTTCATCACCTCCATAAACGAGAAACATTTCCTTAGTCCTTTTCAGGTACTTAAGGATATTCTTGACCGCTTGCCAGTGCTCCACTCCAGGATCACTTTGAAACCTTCCGGCCATACTTATGGCAAGGCTGACATTGGGTCTCATGCACAGCATTGCATACATGATAGAGCCTATGGCTGAAGCATATGGGATGACACTCATCTTTTCTTTATCTTCTGCAGTCACTGAGCATTGAGTCTTACTCAACTTCACACCTTGTAACACAGGCAAGAACCCTTTCTTGGACTGCTCCATTTTGAACTTCTTCAAAACTTTATCAAGGTATGTGCTCTGTGAAAGTGCTATTAAGAGTCTCGATCTATCTCTATAGATCTTAATGCCTAATGTGAAAGCAGCTTCTCCTAGGTCCTTCATTGAAAAACTCTTATTCAAATATTCCTTCACGCTTTCTAGCATTTCTATATTGTTTCCAATCAGCAATATGTCATCCACATATAACACTAGAAACGCTATAGAGCTCCCACTCACTTTCTTGTAAATACAAGCTTCTCCATAAACTTGTATAAACCCAAACGCTTTGATCACCTCATCAAAGCGCTTATTCCAACTCCGAGATGCTTGCACCAGTCCATAAATGGATCGCTGGAGTTTGCAAACTTTGTCAGCATTCTCTGGATCGACAAAACCTTCGGGTTGCATCATATACAACTCTTCCTCAAGGAAACCGTTGAGGAACGCCGTTTTGACATCCATCTGGAAAAAAAATTGAATGTAAGGATGACATTAGTATGGACTCACTTGATAAGATGTGAAATAAAAATTTAGGGAAAAGAAGGCAGCAGGTAAAGCAAACATCACATCTGATTTGGAAAGTATTTTAAATAGTAAATTCCAGAACCCAGTAAACAGGGCAAAAAAGGCAAGGGAGATGTAACAACTGCATCATAGCATAGGAAAGGCAAGGAGATCATCAAAACACATATAGGCAAAAGTTTATGGCATATATATCATAGGCTATTGTTAGCAGTACTTATTGAATGGAGCGGTAAATCTCAGGGAACACAATGTTCCTTGTTTGAGAAGTAGTTTTATCATCCTCTCCTTTGATCAAGATTTTCAATGATTTCTTTGAAGTAACACGAGATACTGCCACGTAAAGTTGTCCATGTGTGAACACAGGCGTATCCAAGTACAAACCAACATTTGAAAGAGTTTGCCCTTGACTTTTGTTAATGGTCATTGCATAGGACACTCTAATAGGGAATTGACGACGATGCTGAGTGAAAGGCCATTTAGGATCCTTTGTGGTTAGGCCTATTCTTGGAATGAACACAATATCACCTATATTTGAACCAGTGTTGATAGCTGCCTCAATAATCTTATCAACAAGCTTTGTGATTATAAGTCTTGTCCCATTACATAAACCTGTTGATTGGTTTAGATTTATCAAAAGCATGATGGGGACACCAACCTTTAGTATCAATCTACGGTATGGGAAGTTATTGATTTTAATCCCATTCAAGTATTCGACGGGATAGAAAGCATCTTGATTGTGAACTGCATCAGCTGAATTCCCTATAGTATCACAGCTTAGGTACTCTCTCTCACTGGTAGGCAGCAAAGCTAGAACACGCTCATTTATTTTTTCAGCCATTTCATTTGTTGGTGGAAAAATTGCCCTTTCTTTCAGATAATCAACATCAGAATACCTGGTAGGTATATCTTTGTATACAGCCTGAACAATAGCATCAATTTTATCACCATTAGTGTGTATTAAAAACTCATCAGGAATAGTTATCCAAGATGGATCTGACCCGCCCCCCCCCCCTCACGGGCTACAACAGGTGTTGTGCCATCGCCTAAACTAAGAACTCACCTAGCAAAGGCAGCCACTTCAGACTGAAGAATTGGATCATTTGTATGTGCAGCTAAGCGCATGTTAATGTTCAGGTGCAGAACATCTACAATATTCCATAGAGGAGAGTTAGTGATTGCAACAGCAAGAATCTGTGCTCGAGATCCACCCTCAATGAAAGGTAATAACTGCCTAAGGTCTCCACCCAATACAACAACCTTGCCACCAAAAGGAATTTCAGCTAAAGCAGGGTTGTTCGCAGACAGAACATCACGGAATGATCGGTCTAGTGCCTCGAAGCATTTCCTATGGGACATCAATGCCTCATCCCATATAATAAGATCAGCTGATTCAATTAGAGTGGAGAGCATTGTTGATCGTTTAATTTCACAAGTACCATGTTCAGGTAGGTCAATGGGTATTTTGAACCTAGAATGTGTTGTTCTGCCAGCAGGCAAAAGCAAGGCAACAACCCCCGAGGATGCAACCGACAGGACCACTCTCCTACTACCTCGAGGATGCAACCAGCAGGCATAAGCATCAAGCGCATTCCAAAGTAATGTCTTCCCAGTACCACCCATACCCAGAGACAAAGAAAAAACTAGGCTTTCCAGATTTAATGCGATCAATTATAGCCGAGTAAGCATGCAGCTGGTATTTGTTTAATTCATGGTACATCATTTCAGCCTTTTTTAGAAGGCTAACAACATCAACATCTAGTGCATCGGAAAGCATATCAGTTTGTAGAGGAGCATCATGACATGCAGATTTCAAGGGTAACCTATGATCTAGGATGCACGAACTATTTTTAGCAAATATAGCAGCCAATTCATCAAGCAACATGTCTCTTAACACAGCAGCAGGAACAACATATGTAAAATCATTTCTAGACTGCTGAATTCTATACTGAATATCATCGCCTAAGTAAATTTCATACTTTTGAAAGAAGACTGCCTCATCATTAACAACACAATGGAGTATCATAGTAACAAATAGCTGACGCAACTGATTTCCCATACCCCATTTAATAGCTTCATCAAAAGCATTATACCACTCTATGTCATCGCCAAGCAAACCTCTCGCTGCACATGCTTCTCTGAACGTTGAATATAAAATGCCATTGTAAGTACTAACATCCTCATAGCATGTGGCACCTTTGACAATCATAAGTAACATTCTAAAATAGAAAAGTTCTCCGCTCGCTGGATGAACCGAATATATTCTACCAATTTTATCGCTTCTTATTCTAGGTTTCCATCTTTTGTCCTCGGGAATCCATGACCATCTAGTAGGGAAATCGCAGTAAGTTAATGACCTAGTTGCAGGGTGAAGACTGTTCGCTACAAACCATTCTGTTAGCATTGTTTTTTGCATCCAGGCATTATTAACCACCGAATCTAAAGTTGCATGTGTACGAAAGCGCACAATATGCATATTTAGGAGATGAACAGGCAGCCTCTCAACAGACGGTGTTTTACCATGTATGTCATAGCCGTAAACCCTCCAAAAAGAATCATAATCAACTATATAACGACACTCTCTATATTCTTTGATCTCATCAACATCCTGGTCAAAGTCACGCCTAACTTTCTCAAACAGGGGTTTTGATTTGTCTGGCCCTTTGGTAACATATTTATATAGGTACTTGATAACATATGTTCTATTACACCACTCAACATTAATATACGCTTGCCACTTTTTTAATATAAGCATGTTATATGGAACCACATGTCTATTATCAAGCCTGACATTGTTCTTCATCACAAAACGACCATTGTCAGGACGCCTATACAATGGAAATCCACTCTCATCAATGGAAGTTTCATCCTAGAATGTTTTTGGGAATTTTTTTGAGCAAACACCCTTTTTCATGCAAGGGCATTTTGGGCCATCAATGCCATAGGGTCCATGCATCATAAACTCAGCGACAAGAGCATATCCCAAAGGATCCTATACAGGATCAGGGATCTCAGCCGAGGTATAAGAATTTATAAGAGATGTTGTGACAATGCTATCGTCGTCCTTCTTTTGCCAAACAAGAATGTGTGCGTGCGGCAACCCCCTCTTCTGAAACTCAATAGTATGCAGAACTAGAAATAGTTGAGGAAGGTGTCAAAAACTCTAAGAAAGAGACAAGCAGAATGAACGCAAATGGAAAGAGGCAGACAAGGGGCAGTACCAGCAACAACAGGACCAAAAGCATTTCCTGTTTTAATTCGATGAAGATACTGGACGAGCTTCATGTGGTACACCCTTACAGCAATGTCAGCCCTATCTGATGCCGTTTGCCCAGGTTCAACAGAATCAAGTATTTCTTCCCACTTTGGGTTACACGTAAAATTTGTAAAGATATTAGGTGACCCATGAACACGTGACATAGCAATAGCATCCTGGAAATTTTCATACATGTACCGGTGACCACGAGTGTAAGTTGATGGCATGATATTCTTTTTGCCAACTTCTGAGCCACCAACCATACCCTGGTCTACTGCATCAAGAACACCCTGTAGTTTTTCGGCCCTCATCTCGTCGTTACATTTAAGAATAAAATTGAGCCGACGTTCATCAATGCAAGCTCGGAAATCAACTACAGCCTGTGATGATAACAAGCCACAACATAGGTATGGGTTGTGCTGATGTGGTTTATAGTGTGAACAAAAGCAATAGAAGTCTTGCATGGTCATTTTAACCCTCTTGTTCGGGTCATCAACATCAGCACCTATGTAGCGCACACCAAGCTGGAAGCCACGCTCACCATACGGAAATAGTAAAGGGTATTGCAAAGACATGTAAGCAGTATCTAAAGAAGAAATACGATGGAGCCGGTCTGCTTTACTGCGTATTATTAGATCTCTACACGGCGCTTCTAATGTAAACTCACCATAAACCAAAGCTGCTAGCTCATCTATTGTAGGTAAGCTAAATTGTGGGCTATCATTTTCACCAGGAGCTATATGCCTTATTGAAATGACCTCATGTTTATTTTTTCCAATATCTCGCTAGCCATACGAATTTTTTTACCAAAGAATTATTTGCATCAAGCATCTGCATAAGACCCTTCACAATGTCCTTATCTAACCCAGCGTCAGTTTCATCGTGGTAGTTCAAGGTCTGGATTCTATTATTAATTTCATTTTCTCTGTCATGTATATATAGCTCTGCATATTTAGGGGAATCACCTTCATCTGGAAGCAGCGGGCCTATACGATGACAGACCTTACCATTAATTTTTTAGAAATTTGGACCTCCACCATCGTGAATAGACCGATCAATTTTTGCCCCCATCGATGTAAAACCAAACAGACAATTGTACTGCCTTATTTGTTTAATAAATCTTAGGCCGTGGGGCGGGCCTTTATAGTCTAGCAGGGCTGCTAAGAACGGGGGCGATTTTTTAAAGGGGTCAATGAAGACTTTTCCAGTCTCACAACAGTTGTTGTAAATTACTCGTCTTTTTGTAATAGCGGACTGAGACTTCACCCTCTCACGCCACCAAAAGCTAGCCTGGCAACGGTTGCACCAGTAGTCTGGGCATCCGTAGTATGACCTTTTTGGATAAAAAGCTGCAGGAACAAACGTTGATGACAATCACACAGACATACCTTTAAGTATGCCCACTTCATTGGGAGAAAAACCAACCCAATCAGGATCCAGAGGTGATGAAAGTACATGCTCTGCCAGACCCATAGAAAGGAAATACTAACACACCAGAGAGTAGAAAGAAAGAAATCTACGAAAAACGAAGGGAAATATGAACTGACCACCCTTGTTATGAGCGCGTAGCCTTTTCAACAAGAACCTACACCTCTTACGATTCCGTGTAGTCTCAGTAGAAGTAAGGAAGGGGAAAAGGCCATCTCCTACGTATTTAGAAAAAAGAGCAAACTAAGGGAACAAGAACTGCCTATGAACATGTGGCCACCAGAATACACGGTAGGAAAAGGTGAACAGAACATACGCTTTCTCTTTTGAACAAGGGGAATGTCATGTCTGATTGGGATAAGAGGCAAAGCAGTGGCAGCAACAGCAGACCGGCATGGAGGGACCGCACGACCCGAAACAGGCCTGGCCACAAGAGGCAAAGCAGCTACAGCACGAGAAGCCCGACGTTGAGGAAACGGATGACTCGAAGCAGAAGCACGTCCCAGAGGACCACCCCGCCGTGCAGGAGCAGCAACACACGGAGGCATACCATGGGAAAAGGAACTAAAAGAACAAAAACATATACACCATGGTGCTGCAACAGAAAAGCAGACAAGTACCAACAAAACCTTGAAATTCCTTTGACTGGAAACAAATGAGAGAAAAACAGTATGTGAACAATAAAAGATAACGACATCGACAAAGTAACAAGACGCGTCAACACAGCCAAAGTATATTAGCTGGACCTAGAAGCAGTTAGTACAATGTGATCACCAAATAAATAGAAGAATAAGACTACAACAACACCACACGCAAAGTAAATAGAAGAAACAGATGCTAGAAGTCTCGAGTACATTGACGCTAGATTAGGAGGAGGCCGGGGCTGGCCACATAAGACACTAATAGACGAGTATGTGATAGATGAGCGTGTGCAAGCAAGAACCCTTTCCAAATAGGATGCATAGCGAACAGCTGATGCAGCAACTACAAACGCAGCATGTCCACAATTTCTATAGACAACATCACATTCGTAGTTGTAATCTCTAACAACAAAGACGTATAAGATTTGTAAAAATTTGTTTGCCTGAAGAGCAGCCTGCTTGTACACTTCTGCAGAACCTAGACATGCAGGACTTCCCCAGAAGCTACTCCGTGATGTCACCCGGACACCATCCCCCGGAATTTCAACCTCTACCCCAGCAAGCAAATCACCATTCCCATCGACCCCACACAAATAGCTAGGAGTAGGAAGCCCATAGTGCGCCGCCACAGTTTCTAGAATTGGCACAACGAAAGATACTACACCATACATCCTGAGCATAGGAAAGAACGATAAAATAGAAACTAACCAGTAACCAGTAACGCACAAGAACATTCGGTAAAAGCAACCATAAGTAAGGATCAATAACAGATAACAATAGACAGAAACACGAGAGTACACAACGCATAGAACACACATAGTTAGAACCAAGTGTAAGACTGAATTTTGAAGGAGTACAACACCATAAAGGGCAGGGAAGGAGATGGAACCTTAGGCAGACGAAACAACCAGCTGCGACAGAGACGTCATGACACTGAAGCGAGAAGAGCCGTTGATCGTCCAACCGAACGTCACAAAGGAAAACCTGCACATGCAAAAACAAGCATACGTAAGCAAGCGCATATCAACCCACAGACTCGCCTCCCAGAAGGCATTTCTTTGCAACATCTTAGTCCTACATCAACAAGTACATGAATGAAAACAAAGATGGCAGATCATAGACCAACCACACAGGAAGAACTAAGACAAACAAAGGCGACGGATGCAACATACAGAGACAAAAAAAGAACAGAAAGCAGGCAAAGAAGCAGGATCATTAAAACAGATGCATAGAAACAGTAGCATTAGACTAGATACACACGAGCATTGAATAAAATAGGAACACTAAAACAGATGCACAGGAGCACCAGCATTAAACCAGATACACACGAGCATTGAATCAAATAGGAGCACTAAAACAGATGCACAGGAGCACCAGCATTAAACCAGATACACATGAGCATTAAATCCCAGGTAGGCCGTATACCCAAAAAACAGAGCCCAGGTGTGGCATGCCTCATGTCCATCTAGACCTCAAAGCGATGCAAATGCATCCTTCTAGAGCCGAGAGCGATGCAAATGCAAACCCAGGCAAGAAGGCAATCTAATCAGACCAAGGCAATAAGCCAACCTAACCTAACCGAGGCAATCCACATCTCCATCTAGAGCCGAGAACGATGTAAATGCAAACCCAAGTAACAAGGCAACCTAATCAGACCAAGGCAATAAGCCAACCTAACCTAACTGAGGCAATCACATCCAGTCACGCATTTTATTGAGCAGTTAATAAGCAGGGGAGCAGGCAAGGCCTCACCTCACAAACAAGAAAGAAGCAGCCGCACGAACGTCGACGACAGAGCAGACGCAGCAGCCCTACAAACGACAAGAAAGTAGAAGGAAGAAAATAGAACATGTTAGCACAAGAAAGCAAAGAACCGGAGTCACGCATTTTATCGAGCAGTTGGTAGGCAGGGGAGCAGAGTAGACCTCACCTTACAAACAAGAAACAAGCATGCGCACAGGCGTAGACGGGGAAGTAGACACAACAACCCTACAAACGACAAGAAAGCAGCAGGAAGAAAGAAGAACAGATTAGCACAAGAAAGGGAAGAACTGGAGCCGCAAGAATCAGACGACGAACTCACCCTAACCAAACTCAACAGCAACAACGCAAGGACCCATGGCGAAACAAGGTGACGAAGGGACAAACAAGCAGCGAGCTTGGGCGACGGTGATCGATTGGTAGCGACAATGGCGGAGGCGCAGATGGAAGGAAGTGAACAAGAGGCGGGGGCAGAGGAGGAGAGGAGAGAAGAAGACGGGAAAACACCCCGGGCACCCTGGTCAAGAGCAGTAATAGCAGCCGTTATAACTCCTAGAGGAACCAAAAGAAATACACACACCGTAGCCGACGGATGGGACCAAGGGAAGGAAGGGGCCAGCTGCAGCAGGCCGAAGACAACCACCCCATCGTAGCAGCACGCAGAAGCCGCCGAGCCACCTCTGTGTCGAGCCAGCCAGCGGGACCCTGACGACAGCACACAGAAGCAAAATAGCGAATGAACCCACGGCACTAGCATCTTGGCCCGCCGTCATTGAAGCGGAAGAGATGCTGGTGGGTGCGAACGAGCATGGTAAAAAGAAACCTGCCAAAGCATGAGCAGCGCTGCCCAACCCACGAGGACGGTAAGGGAACGACCGATCGCCACGCGGACACAGGAACGCACACACCATGCCGCTGCCTGATGGGCCCATGCGGAATGCTAGCCCATCCGTCAGCAGCTCAAACCAGATTACGCAACGCAAAAGAAAATGGACGCCCAGATGTATGCCAGGGCGATCAAAAGGACGGTAAAAAATGCCAGCAGTGCACAGCATGCGGACCAGATTGATCTGAAACCGCGGTGGCTCTCGTTAGGCGGGTAACACAGCGACATTTATATTGTCCATGGTGTGGTGGACCCTCCGACACTTGAAACGATAGTGTGCAGAGAAACCATGGCCTTAGCGGAGGATCTCTTGGTGCAGGATTTCGTTATCTTTTCGGATTGTCCATAGGTCGAGTTCGTGACATTCATTTTGGAGGACATGGGCAATATGGCGCCATCATCTCTGAAGTCAAGCTTCGTGCTCAAAGCTTTCGTTGTAACTTTATTTTTGAAGGGCGGCCTATTAATGGCAAATCCCATAGTTTAGCTAAATATGTTCTTTCTCTTGGTCCGGATCGCCATGTGTGGTTGGTTAACCCGCACAATCAAAATTGTATCCCACTTTCAGCGGACTACGATCAATAAAGCTTAGCTTTTTCCTCAAAAAAAAAATTGACCGTTTCACTTTTCTAAACACATTGATTCTGAAAAAATCATCAGAAAACAAAAAATTTGAAAAATAAAATCATGAATGAACTAAAAAAGGTTCATAGATTTGCAAAAAAAAACAAGCACGGATTTTTTTTAAATGAAAAAGATTTAGTGAACTTGAAAAACGTTTGTGGGTTCTGAATAAAAACTTTACGGGTTTGAAAAACATTTATCGATTTGAGAATAACTTCACGAATTATAAAAATATAGTTGGCCGAATTGATTTGGAACAACTTCAAGAATTTGAGAAAAGTTCATAGATTCATAATTTTTTTTATGAATTTGGCCAAACAAAAACATGGATTTGGAACAAGTTCATGAATTTGACGAAAGTACATGAATTTAAACAACGTTTGCAAACTATAAAAATTTCTCAAACTTGAAACAATTTGCGAATTAAGAAAAGAAGGGAAATGAAAAAAAATTAAAACTAAAAAAAGAAAGAAAAACAAGCCAAATAAAAAAATGGAAAAGACAACATTTGTGTTAAGGACAGCAAGTAGACAACATTTGGGTTTGCGTCAGCAAGCTGGACCGGTGTTTTCGTCTGTTTCCATCCAAATGGACAAGCGAGGAACAAATGCGACGGCGCCTTGGAGTTTCCCTAATTCCTTCCACGACATTGGAGAGGCCGAACGTCGACCTGCCCTATCATAGTGATGTTGTCTAGCCGATGATCTGCTACATATGGGTACCGCTAGCCAACATCCCCACATTGTCCTTGGGCGGTGCTCCGGGCTTCCTCTTGCTGACCACCGCACGCGTCATACGTCACCACTCCTCCTTAACCTAGGCCCGAATCGCTTAGCCTCGCCCAATGACCGAATCGATTGCTGCAGACAGCACTACTATGAGGAGCAAACAGGTAAACCACTAAGGCACATCTCAATTTATTTCCACCACATGGCCCTCGTGAATGCCTCTAGAAACTAAAGAATTATTATCTCCCTTAAATTTCACCGTACGATGTGCTTCACCGAATACGGTTTGTCTCAACCGCATTTGCGGGTGGTCCATGACGTGACCATGATGCCACGACCGTATCGCTTACGTTGCCTCTACCTGCTCATCTATCTAGGGGCATAACAACCGCCCCCCTCGTCCCCTCGGTCGAGAGGTTACAGTCGTCGGCCGGACCCTAGAGCGGTCGCCATGGAGTCATCGCTCCTGGCCATCGGCCGCCACAACAAAGGACTGTGACCATGCGAACCCGCCTGCCAGTTTTTTCTCATGGAAGCCCTTTCTTGTGTAACGATTGTCTGATGAGACTAACTATGCAGGAAAAGGGCACAGTTAATCATAGGGCTCCGATTTGTCCCGTAGAGTAGCAGCCCTTTAAGATAGTGAGACCAGTAAATAAAATGTCTAGTGATGCCTGAAACAGACAACTGATTTGACGGCTGAGATGGTATAAATCACACAAAAGTATGGTTAGAAACGTTCATATCGTGAGAGGGCTAGGTTTTGACTCACTTTGTCATTGGGATCAAAATCTTTGTCCACCCCCTAATAATATACATTGTACAGTAGGACCACTAAGATCGAAGGCATGAATTTCTCCTTTTATATCCACTGCATACAACAACTCATCCTTGTAGGTGCGGTCATCATTCAACTCATGGTGAGTAGGAGAAAGACGTAGCATGAGGCGACTTGACGACGCATACCACAGTCGTCCCGTCGAGGGAGATGCATGGCGTATTGTAACATCCAAGATGCGATCATATCCTTCTTTTGGCATGAGGGCCTTGACAGGGATACAAGCGCATCTCGTCGTTTCGCAAGAATGGATATCATTACAAGTACATATACAAAAGAGATGAGTATATGGAATTGGCTTACACTCGCCAGAAGCTACATCAAGATCACATCAACACAACAATGTATTCAATCATCATACATAAGAGAAGGGTCCGACTATGAACGAAATCAAATGATAAAATGACATCCATCCTTGCTAGCCCAGGCTGCCGCCTGGAACCCATCCTATATCAATGATGAATAAGAAGAAGAAGAACTCCAAATCAAACAAGCATCGCTCTCACGTCAAAGTATCGCATTACCTGTACCAGCAATTGTTGTTGTAGTAATCTGTGAGCCACAGGGACTCAACAATCTCATTTCCAAGGGTATCAAGACTAGCAAAACTTAATGGGTGAGGTATGGTTAAGTGGTGAGGCTGTAGCAAGCACTAAGCATTTGTTTGAGTGGCTAAGTTAGGAATACATAAAGTAAAGTATGGTGGCCTACTCATAACGGTCGTGAACTAGTAATGATCACTAGGTGATCCTGAACACCTACTTACGTCAAACATAACCCCATCGTGTTCTCTATCGGATAAGGACTCACGAGAAGAGGCAATCACAGTTACGCACATGGTTTGTTAATTTAATTTGTGTTTACTTCAAGTTTGCCATGCCCGGGTGTTAAAAAAAGTTACCAAGTTGCCACTTAACCGTGGGCCCGACTTCTCGAAAAGATTTAACCCTGTAGGGGTGCTCCAACTCATCCATCACAAACTAATCACACGCTGCGTCGAATAACCTCGACCACGGAAAACCCGTGATATCCTTGGAAATTCTATTGGAAAACCTCAACCTCGAGATAGCCCAAAGTATCCTCAAAATCCCTCGGACAAGACGTTCGAGAAAGGTAAAACGAATCCATCCAGGCCTCCGACGTGTCGATGATCCCGATAGGAGCCGCGTATCTCATTCTTAGGACACGGCGGATAAGCGACGCGTACGGTGGCCTGATAGAAATCACCCAAGTTGCCCTGGGGTGGCCCCACACAATGCTCCAGTTTGGACCAACACTCATGAGGAGCACTGGCCCGGGTTGTTGATTAAAGATCCTCGGGTTAATTACTCCCTATGCGGGGTTTTTAGTTATTATTAGGCAAATGTAGTATGCTACTTCTTGAGCTTGCGTTGGTTTTTCCCTTGAAGAGGAAAGGGTGATGCAGCAAAGTAGAGATAAGTATTTCCCTCAGTTTGAGAACCAAGGTATCAATCCAGTAGGAGTATCAAGATGAGGCACCAAGGCACCTGCGTAAAAACAAACAAACTTGCACCCAACGCGATAAAGGGGTTGTCAATCCCTTTACGATTACTTGCAAGGTGAGATCTGATAGTGATAATAGGTAAATATAAATAAATCAATAAAAGTGCAGCAAGGTATTTTTGGTATTTTTGTATGTAGATCTGAATATATAATGTGTAAAATAGACCCGGGGGCCATAGTGTTCACTAGAGGCTTCTCTCATGATAGCAAGTATTACGGTGGGTGAACAAATTACTGTCGAGCAATTGATAGAATCGCGCAAAGTTATGACGATATCTAAGGCAATGATCATACATATAAGCATCACATCTGAGACAAGTAGACCGATACTTTCTGCATCTACTACTATTACTCCACACATCGACCGCTATCCAGCATGCATCTAGTGTATTAAGTCCATAACAAACAGAGTAACGCCTTAAGCAAGATGACATGATGTAGAGGGATAAATTCATGCAATATGATATAAACCCCATCCTTTTACCCTTGATGGCAACAACACGATGCATGCCTCGCTACCCCTTCTGTCACTAGGTGAGGACACCGCACGGTATGAACCCAAAACAAAACACTTCTCCCATTGCAAGAATTATAGATCAAGTAGTTGGAAATATGCCCTAGAGGCAATAAATAAAGTGTTTATTATTATATTTCCTTGTTCATGATAATCGTTTATTATCCATGCTATATTTGTATTGATTGGAAACACATTGCATGTGTGGGTAAATAGACAACATTGTGTCCCTAGTATGCCTCTAGTGAACTAGCTCGTTGATCAAAGATGGTCAGGGTTTCCTAGCCATTGACATGTGATGTCATTTGATAACGGGATCACATCATTGGGAGAATGATGTGATGGACAAGACCCAAACTACAAACGTAGCATATGATCGTGTCAGTTTATTGCTACTGTTTTCTGCATGTCAATGTATATGTTCCTATGACCATGAGATCATGCAACTCACGGATATCAGAGGAGTGCCTTGTGTGTATCAAACGTCGCAACATAACTGGGTGACTATAAAGGTGCTCTACAGGTATCTCCGATGGTGTCTGTTGAGTTGGCATGGATCGAGACTGGGATTTGTTACTCCGTGTGACGGAGAGGTATCTCGGGGCCCACTCGGTAATGCAACATCACAATAAGCCTTGCAAGCAATGTGACTAATTGTTAGTTGCGGGATCTTGTATTACAGAACGAGTAAAGAGACTTGCCGGTAACGAGGTTGACCTAGGTATGGAGATGCCGACGATCGAATCTCGGGCAAGTAACAAACCGAAGAACAAAGGGAACGTTATACGGGATTAACTGAATCCTTGACAAAGAGGTTCGACCGATAGATCTTCGTAGAATATGTAGGAACCAATGTGGACATCCAGGTCCCGCCATTGGTTATTGTCTATAGAGGTGTCTCGGTCATGTCTACATAGTTCTCGAACCTGCAGGGTCTGCACACTTAAGGTTCGGTGACGTTTCGGTAGTATAGAGTTATGTATGGTGGTGACCGAAGGTTGTTCAGAGTCCCGGATGAGATCCTGGACGTCACGAGGAGATCCGGAATGGTCCGGAGGTAAAGATTCATATATATAGGAAGTCCCAGTTTGGTCGCCGGAAAAGTTTCGGGCTCATCGGTAGTGTACCGGGAGTGCCGCTAGTGTACCGGGAGGCCTCCGAGAGGGGTATTTTGACCCCCAAGAGGTCCATGGGCTGTGGGAGAGTATTAACCAGCCCTTAGTGGGCTGGGAAAACAGCCACAAAGTCCCATGGCGCAGGGAGACAAAGTGCTAAAGGAAAAAGTGGGAAATCAGCCAATAGGGAGCAATCCTAGTTCAACTAGGATTGGAGGTGGAATAGGATTCCACCCCTCCTAGCCGGCCGACTCCTAGAGTCCCTTGGCCTTGCGCCAAGGGCTGCCTCTCCCTCCCTCCTATATATACTAGTGGATTGGGTGGCTTTTGGACATAGTTTACGGCCACGTGCTACCCGTTTCACCGGTGCTCCTCTAGATCGGACTTCTGCAGCGCTTAGGCGAAGCCCTGCCGGAATTGCTCCACCACCACCATCACTAGAGCGTCGTCACGCTGCCGGTGAACTCTCTCTCCTCTCCACCTCCTATTGCTGGATCAATACGGTGGAGATCGTCAGCAAGCTGCACGTGTGCTGAACGCGGAGGTGCCGTCCGTTCGGTACTAGATCGGAAGGATCGTGATCAAGGCCACGGGACGTTCGTGATTGGATCGCAGGACGGATCGTGACGAGATTGCGGGACGGTTCATGATTGGTTCGCGGGATGGTTCATGATTAGATCGCGGGACGCTCGGCAATTTGGATTGCGAAGAAGTACGACTACACCAACCGCGTTTCTTAATGCTTCCCGCTTAGCGATCTACAAGGGTACGTAGATCCACTCTCCCTCTCATAGATGCTCATCACCATGGATAGGTTTGCGTGCGCATAGGAATTTTTTTGTTTCCCACGCGACGTTCTCCAACAAGTGGCATCATGAGCTAGGTTGATGGTTCGATGAGATCTCGAGTAGAACACAAAAGGTTTGTGGGCGTTGATGCTTAGATTGCTTCCTCCCTTGGTCGGATTTTGGTTCAGCGGGATTGTGAGATGAAGCGGCCCGGACCAACATTACTCGTACGCTTACGAGAGACCAGTTCCCTCGACGCAACTTGTTGCTTAGATGGCTTGCGGGTGACAGTTTCTCTCACTTTAGTTGGATCGGATCCGACAAAGGCGGTCCTTGAGAAGGTTGAAAAGCAATCTATGTATCACCGTTGTGGTTTATGCGTAGGTGAGAATCGTTCTTGCTAGATACCCGTAGCAGCCACGTAAAACATGCAACAACAATTAGAGGACGTCTAACTTGTTTTTGCAGGGTATGTTGTGATGTGATATGGCCAATTACATGATGAGATATATGTGATGTATGAGATGATCATGTGATGTATAGAATTTCACGACTTGCACGCCGGTGAATACGGCAACCGGCAGGAGCCATAGGGTTGTCTTTAATTATTGTATGACCTGCGTGTCAATCATTAAGTGCTATGTAATGCTTTACTTTATTGCTAAGCGGTAGCAATAGAAGTAGAAGCAGGGCTGGCGCCACGACTCCAATGGCAGCACATTGATGGAGATCAAGATGATGGAGATCATGGTGTTGTGCCGGTGACGATGGAGATCATGCCGGTGTTTCAAAGATGGAGATCTTGAACATAAGTTCATGGCCATATCATGTCACTTATGAATTGCATGAGATGTTAATCCTTTTATGCACCTTGTTTTGCTTAGTACGGCGGTAGCATTATAAGGTGATCCCTCACTACAATTTCAAGATGAACTGTGTTCTCCCCGAGTGTGCACCGTTGCGAAAGATCGTCGTGTCAAGACACCACGTGATGATCGGGTGTGATAGACTCTACGTTCACATACAACGGGTGCAAGCCAGATTTGCACATGCAGAACACTCGAGTTAAACTTGACGAGCCTAGCATGTACAGACATGGCCTCGGAACACAAGCGACCGAAAGGTCGAACATGAGTCATATAGTAGATATGATCAACATAATGATGTTCACCATTGAAGACACCTTAACTCACGTGATGATCGGACTTGAGTTGGTGAATTTGGATCATGTGACACTCAGATGACCTGAGGGATATCAATTTGAGTGGGAGCTTTAGTAAATTTGATTAACTAAACTCATTATCTTGAACAATAGTCTTAGTAGCCTTTGCATATTTATGTTGTAGATCAATGGCTCGCGCAGTAGCACCCCTGAATTTTAATGCGTTCCTAGAGAAAGCTAAGTTGAAAGATGATGGAAGTAACTTTGTTGATTGGGCCCGTAATCTGAGGATTATCCTCACGGCTTCCCAGAAACAATATGTCCTTGATGCACCACTTGGTGACCAACCAGAAGACATGACCTCCGAAGACGTTAAGAACGCTTGGGAGGCTCGTACTGGAGACTACTCAATAGTTCAGTGTGCAATATTGTATGGCTTAGAACCGGGACTTCAAAGACGTTTTGAACGTCATGGAGCATATGAGATGTTCCAGGAGTTGAAGTTTATCTTTCAGAAGAATGCCCGGATCAAGAGGTATGAGACCTCCGATAAGTTCTATGCTTGCAAAATGGAGGAGAACGGGTCTATCAGTGAGCATATACTCAGAATGTCTGGATATTCAAACTGTCTAGCTGAGTTGGGAATTGCCCTTCCGCAAGAGGCGATCATTGATAGAGTTCTTCAATCACTGCCACCTAGTTACAAGAGTTTTGTGATGAAACATGCACGGGATGAACAAGTCATCATCCGAGCTGTTTGCGATGCTGAAAGTCGCTGAGTCTGAAATCCAGAAAGAACATCAAGTGTTGATGGTCAATAAAACCACTAGTTTCAAGAAAAATGGCAAGGGCAAAGGCAAGAAGGGTAAAACCAAAAAGGATGGCAAAGCAGTTGGTACTCCTACAAACAAGCCTAAGCATGGACCTAAGCCAGAAACTGAGTGCTTTCATTGCAAGGGAACTGGTCATTAGAAGCGGAACTGCCCCAAGTACCTGGCTGACAAGAAGGCGGCCAATGACAAACAAGGTATATATGATATACATGTTATTGATGTGTACCTTACTAGTTCTCGTAGTAATGCCTGGGTATTTGATACCGGTTCGGTTGCTCACATTTGCTACTCAAATCAGGAACTACGGAATAAACGAAGACTGGCAAAGGACGAAGTGACGATGCACGTGGGAAATGGTTCCAAGGTTGATGTGATCGCCGTCGGCATGCTCTCTCTTCGATTACCATCAGGATTAGTGATGAACCTGAATAATTGTCATTTGGTGCCTGCGTTAAGCATGAACATTATATCTGGATCTTTTTTATTGCGAGACGGTTACTCATTTAAATCAGAGAATAAAGGTTGTTCCATTTATATGAGTTATATCTTTTATGGCCATGCACCCAATGTTAGGGGTTTATTCATATTGAATCTAGATAGTGATGACACACATGTTCATAACATTGATGCCAAAAGATGTAGAGTTGTTAATGATAGTACCACTTTCTTGTGGCACTGCCGTTTAGGTAATATTGGTGTAAAACGCATGAGGAAGCTCCATGTTGATGGACTTTTGGAGTCACTTGATTTTGAATCACTTGACACATGTGAACCATGCCTGATGGGCAAGATGACTAAAACGCCGTTCTCTGGAACAATGGAACGGGCAAGTGACTTGTTGGAAATCATACATACTGATGTGTGCGGTCCGATGAATGTTGCAGCGCGCGGTGGATATCGTTACTTTCTCACCTTCACTGATGACTTAAGTAGATATGGGTATATTTACTTGATGAAACATAAGTCTAAAACGTTTGAAAAGTTCAAGCAATTTCAGAGTGAAGTTGAGCATCATCGTAACAAGAAGATTAAATTTTTGTGATCTGATCGAGGAGGTGAATATCTGAGTTATGAGGTTGGCAGTCACTTAAGACAATGTGGAATTGTTTCACAGTTGACACCCCCCGAAACACCACATCGTAATGGTGTGTCTGAACATCGTAATCGAACCTTATTAGATATGGTACGTTCTGTGATGTCTCTTGCTGATTTGCCACTATTGTTTTGGGGTTATGCATTGGAGACAACAACATTCACTTTAAATAGGGCACCATCAAAATCCGTTGAGACGACGCCATATGAACTGTGGTTTGGCAAAAGGCCAAAGTTGTCGTTTCTTAAAGTTTGGGGATGTGATGCTTATGTCAAAAAGCTTCAGCCTGAAAAGCTGGAACCCAAAGCGGAAAAATGCGTCTTCATAGGATACCCGAAAGAGACAGTCGGGTATACCTTCTATCTCAGATCCGAAGGCAAAGTGTTTGTCGAAAAGAATGGAACATTTCTTGAGAAAGAGTTTCTCTCGAAAGAATTGAGTGGGAGGAAAATAGAGCTTGATGAGGTTATTGAACCTTTACTTCAACTAGAAAGTAGCGCAGCGCAGAAAGATGTTTCTGTGGAACCTACGACGGTAGAAGAGGAAGTTAATGATGATGATCATGAAACTTCGGATCAAGCTACAATTGAACCTCGTAGGTCGACAAGGACGCGTACTACTCCTGAGTGGTACGACAACCCTGTCTTGGAGGTCATGTGGTTAGACAACAATGAACCTACGAGCTATGCAGGAGCAGTGATGGGCCCGGATTCCGAGAAATGGTTAGAGGCCAGGAAATTCGAGATGGGATCCATGTATGAAAACAAAGTATGGACTTTGGGAGTACTACCTGAAGGGTGAAAGGCCATTCAGAACAAATGGATCTTTAAGAAGAAGACGGACGCGGACGGTAATGTCACCGTCTATAAAGCTCGACTTGTGGTAAAGTGTTTTTCACAAGTTCAAGGAGTTGACTACGATTAGACTTTCTCAACCGTAGCGATGCTTAAGTCTGTCAGAATCATGTTGGCAATAGCTGCTTATTTCGACTATGAAATTTGGCATATGGATGTTAAAACAGCGTTCCTCAGCGGTTTCCTTGATGAAGAGTTGTATATGATGCAACCCGAAGGTTTTGTCGATCCAGAGAATGCTTACAAAGTTTGCAAACTCCAGCGATCCATTTATGGACTGGTGCAAGCATCTCGGAGTTGGAATAAGCGCTTTGATGAGTGATCAAAGCGTTTGGGTTTATACAAGTTTATGGAGAAGCTTGTATTTACAAGAAAGTGAGTGGGAGCTCTATGGCGTTTCTAGTGTTATATGTGGATGGCATATTGCTGATTGGAAACAATATAGAAATGCTGGAAAGCATGAAGGAATATTTGAATAAGAGTTTTTCAATGAAGGACCTAGGAGAAGCTGCTTTCATATTAGGCATTAAGATCTATAGAGATAGATCGAGACGCTTAATAGCACTTTCACAGAGCACATACCTTGATAAAGTTTTGAAGAAGATCAAAATGGAGCAGTCGAAGAAAGGGTTCTTGCCTGTGTTACAAGGTGTGAAGTTGAGTAAGACTCAATGCCCAGCGACTGTAGAAGATAAAGAAAATATGAGTGTCATCCCCTATGCTTCAGCCATAGGCTCTATCATGTATGCAATGTTGTGCACAAGACCCGATGTCAGCCTTGCCATAAGTATGGCTGGAAGGTTTCAAAGTGATCCTGGAGTGGAGCACTGGCAAGCGGTCAAGAATATCCTCAAGTACCTGAAAAGGACAAAGGATATGTTTCTCCTTTATGGAGGTGATGAAGAGCTCGTCGTCAAGGGCTATGTCGATGCAAGCTTTGACACTGATTCGGACGACTCTAAGTCGCAAATCGGATACGTATTTATTCTTAACGGGGGAGCAGTAAGCTGGTGCAGTTCCAAGCAGAGCGTGGTAGCTGATTCTACGTGCGAACGGAGTACATCGCAGACTCGGAGGCAGCGAAGGAAGGTGTCTGGATGAAGCAGTTCATGACAGATCTTGGAGTAGTGCCTAGCGCACTGAAACCAATAAACCTGTTCTCTGACAACACTGGTGCCATTGCTCTAGCCAAGGAACCAAGGTTTCATAAGAGGACCAGACACATAAGGCGACGCCTCAACTCCATCCGGTTCTACATCAAGGAGAAGGACATAAATATTTGCAAAGTGCACACGGATCTGAATGTTGCAGACCCATTGACTAAACCTCTTCCAAGGGCTAAACATGATCAACACCAGAACTGTATGGGTGTTCGATTCGTTACCATGTAAATCACATAGTGATGTGAACTAGATTATTGACTCTAGTGCAAGTGGGAGACTGTTGGAAATATGCCCTAGAGGCAATAAATAAAGTGTTTATTATTATATTTCCTTGTTCATGATAATCGTTTATTATCCATGCAATAATTTTATTGATTGGAAACACATTGCATGTGTGGGTAAATAGACAACATTGTGTCCCTAGTATGCCTCTAGTGAACTAGCTCGTTGATCAAAGATGGTCAGGGTTTCCTAGCCATTTACATGTGATGTCATTTGATAACGAGATCACATCATTAGGAGAATGCTGTGATGGACAAGACCCAAACTACAAATGTAGCGTATGATCGTGTCAGTTTATTGCTACTATTTTCTGCATGTCAATGTATATGTTCCTATGACCATGAGATCAGGCAACTCAGGATATCGGAGGAGTGCCTTGTGTGTATCAAACGTCGCAACGTAACTGGGTGACTATAAAGGTGCTCTACAGGTATCTCTGATCGTGTCTGTTGAGTTGGCATGGATCGAGACTGGGATTTGTTACTCCGTGTGACGGAGAGGTATCTCGGGGCCCACTCGGTAATGCAACATCACAATAAGCCTTGCAAGCAATGTGACTAATTGTTAGTTGTGGGATCTTGTATTACAGAACGAGTAAAGAGACTTGCCGGTAACGAGGTTGAAATAGGTATGGAGATGCCGACGATCGAATCTCGGGCAAGTAACATACCGAAGAACAAAGGGAACGTTATACGGGATTAACTGAATCCTTGACAAAGAGGTTAGACCGATAAAGATCTTCGTAGAATATGTAGGAACCAATGTGGGCGTCCAGGTCCCGCCATTGGTTATTGGCTGTAGAGGTGTCTCGGTCATGTCTACATAGTTCTCGAACCCGTAGGTTCTGCACATTTAAGGTTTGGTGACGTTTCGGTAGTGTATAGTTATGTATGGTGGTGACCGAAGGTTGTTTTGAGTGCCGGATGAGATCCCGGACATCACGAGGAGCTTCGGAATGGTCCGGAGGTAAAGATTCATATATAGGAAGTCCCAGTTTGGTCGTGGGAAAAGTTCTGGGCTCATCGGTAGTGTATCGGGAGACCTCCGGGAGGGGTATTTCGACCCCAGAGGGTCCATGGGCTGTGGAGAGTAATAACCATCCCTTAGTGGGCTAGAGGAACAGCCACAAAAAGGCCCATGGCGCAGGAGACAAAAAGGCTAAGGAAAAAGGTGGAAAAAAGGGCCAATAGGGAGCAATCCTAGTCCAACTAGGATTGGAGAAGGAGTGGGACTCCTCCCCCTTGGCCGGCCGACTCCTAGAGGCCATTGGACTTGCGCCAAGGGCTGCCTCTCCCTCCCTCCTATATATACTGGTGGATAGCTAGGGTTTTGCACTTGATTTTCAGCCACGTGCAAACCCTAAACCTCTAGTGCATAGTTTCTCCTCTAGATCAGATTTCTGCAGTGCTTAGGTGAAGCCCTGCCAGAATTGGTCCACCACCATCGCCGGAGTGCCGTCACGCTGCCGGTGAAATCTCCCTCCTCTCCGCCTCCTCTTGCTGGATCAAGACGGTGGAGATCGTCATCAAGCTGCACATGTGCTGAACGCGGAGGTGCCATCCATTCGGTACTAGATCGGAAGGATTGTGATCAAGGCCACGGGACGTTCGTGATCGGATCGCAGGACGAATCGTGACGAGATCGCGGGACGGTTCGTGATTGGTTCGCGGGACGGTTCGTGATTAGATCGCGGGACGCTCGGCGATTTGGATCGCGAAGAAGTACGACTACACCAACCGCGTTTCTTAACGCTTCCCGCTTAGCGATCTACAAGGGTACGTAGATCCACTCTCCCTCTCGTGGATACTCATCACCATGGATAGGTTTCACACAAGTTGGCCAAACAAAACCCATAACTCGAAGAGACTTACAGGGATATGAAATCATGCATAGAAGAAATCAGAGGAGACTCAAATAATATTCATAGATAATCTAATCATAAATCCACAATTCATCGGATCTCGACAAACACACCGCAAAAGAAAGTTACATCGGATAGATCTCCATGAAGATCATGGAGAACTATGTATTGAAGATCCAAGAGAGAGAAGAAGCCATCTAGCTACTAGCTATGGACCTGAAGGTCTGTGGTGAACTACTCACGCATCATCGGAGAGGCAATGGTGTTAATGAAGAAGCCCTCCGTGTCCGAATCCCCCTCCGACAGGGCACCAGAACGGTCCCAAGATGGGATCTCGCGGAAACAGAAGCTTGCGGCGGCGGAAAAGTATTTTCGTGGGTCTCTCGGTTGGTTCTGGGATTTTAGGGAATTTATAGGCAAAAGAGGTAGGGCAAATGAGGCACGGGGGGCCCGCGAGCCTGTTAGGCGCGCCCACCCCCCCTCCAGAAGACTTGAGAACCAAGGCAGAGGTCCACGGGGAGCCCACGAGCCTGCTAGGCGCACCCACCCCCCTGAGGCGCGCGTAGGGGGCTCGTGGCCTCCTCCGTGGCCCTCTGACTTGGTTCTCAAGTCTTCTGGATCCCTTTTGTCATGGAAAAAGTCATCCCGAAGGTTTTATTCCGTTTGGACTCCGTTTAATATTCTTATCTGAAAAAGGTTAAAAACACGGAAAAAATAGAAACTGGCACTGGGCACTGAGTTAATATGTTAGTCAAAAAAATGATATAAAATAGCATATAAATTCATATACAACATCCCAAGTTGATAATATAATAGCATGGAACAATCAAAAATTATAGATACATTGGAGATGTATCAAGCATCCCCAAGCTTAACTCCTGCTCGTCCTCGAGTGGGGAAGTGATAAAGACCGAATTTTTGATGTGGAATGCTACCTAACATATTTGTTCTTTGTAACTTCTTTATTGTGGAATGAATGTTCAGATCCGTAAGATTCAAAACAATAGTTTAATATTGACATGAAAACAATAATACTTCAAGCATACTAGCAAAGTAATCATGAACTTTTGAAATAACAAGGCCAAAGAAAGTTATCCCTACAAAATCATATAGTATGGCTATGCTCCATCATCCCCACACAACGAATTTAAATCATGCACAACCCCGGTATTGGCCAAGTAATTGTTTTCGCACTCTTACTTTCTCAAACTTTTTCAACTCTCGCGCAATACATGAGCGTGAGCCATGGATATAGCACTATAGGTGGAATAGAGTGTGGTGGAGGTTGTGAGGCAAAAAGGAGGAGATGGTCACATCGACTCGGCGTATCAATGGGCTATGGAGATGCTCATCAATAGATAGCAATGTGAATGAGTAGGGATTGCCATGCAACGGATGCACTCGAGCTATAAGTGCATGAAAGCTCAAAAATAAAAACTAGTGGGTGTGCACCCAACTTGCTTGCTCACGAAGACCTAGGGAAATTTGAGGAAGCCCATCATTGGAATATACAAGCCAAGTTATATAATGAAATTCCCACTAGCATATGAAAGTGACAAAACAAGAGACTCTCTATCATGAAGAACATGGTGCTATTTTGAAGCACAAGTGTGGAAAAAGATAGTAGCATTGTCCCTTCTCTCTTTTTCTCTCATTTTTTTGTTTGGGATCTTTGGCCTCTTTGTTTCATTTTTTTATTTTTTTGGTAAGCATCTTTGGCCTCTTTTTTTTATTTCCTCACATGGGACAATGCTCTAATAATGATGATCATCACACTTTTATTTACTTACAACTCGATACTTAGAAACAATAATGACTCATGTCATGAGACGGAACGGTGGAAGTTGCATGACAATATATCTCGGAATGGCTATGAAAATACCAAAATAGGTAGGTATGGTGGCTGTTTTGAGGGAGGTATATGTTGGGTTTGTGCACCGGCGAAAGTTGCGCGGCACTAGAGAGGCTAGCAATGGTGGAAGGTGAGAGTGCATCTATACCATGGACTCACATTAGTCATGAAGAACTCATATACTTATTGCGAAAGTTTTATTAGTAATCGAAACAAAGTGCTAAACGCATACTCCTAGGGGAAGGGTTGGTAGGAGTTAACCATCGCGCAATCCCGACCGCCACACAAAGGATGACAATCAATAAATCAATTATGCTCCGACTTCCTAACATAGCGGTTCACCATACGTGCATGCTACGGGAATCACTAACCTCAACACAAGTATTTCTAGATTCACAACACCCTACTATCATAACTCTAATATTATCACCTCCATATCTCAAAACTAATCATGAGGAATCAAACTTCTCTTACTAATCAATGCACTTGAATATGAAAGTTTTTATTATATCCTCTTTGGATGCCTATCATATTTAGGACTAATTTCATAACACACGCCAATTACCAAGTTACTTAGAGAGATAACTATCAAAATGATATAAGTGAATATCGAGTGTTTTTATTTCTACAAAATATGACATCGCCGTGCTCTACAAAGATATAAGTGAAGCTCATGAGAGCAAAATTACCAAGCTCAAAAGATATAAGTGAAGGTCATGGGAGCAAAATTACCAAGCTCAAAAGATATAAGTGAAGCTCATGGGCACGAAATACCAAGATCAAAATATATAAGTGAAGCACATGGGAGCGAAATTATCAAGCTCAAAAGATATAAGTGAAGCACATGTGAGCTAAGTTGCCTAACTCAAAAGATATAAGTGAAGCTCATTGAGTATTGTAACAAATTCATGATGAGTGCATGTCCCTCTCAAAAGGTGTGCATCAAGGATGATTGTGATAAAACAAAAAGCAAAGACTCCTATAATACACGATGCTCCAAGCAAAACACATATCATGTGGTAAATAAAAATATAGCTCCAAGTAACGTTACCGATGGATTGAAGACGAAAGAGGGGATGCCTTCCCGGGGCATCCCCAAGCATAGGCTTTTTGGTGTCCTTGAATTTGGCTTGGGATGACATGGGCATCCCCAAGCTTAGGATCTTTCCACTCTTTATTCCATTGTCCATAAGAACATCACCCACAACTTGAAAACTTCACAACACAAAACTTAAACAGAAACTCGTGATAGCATTAGCATAAGAAAACAAACCACCAATTTTTAAGGTACTGTAGTAAACTTAATTTCCATTTATATTAATGTTAAATTACTGTATTCTCACTTTTACATGGCTCGTACCCCCCGATACTAACCATAGTTTCATCAAAATAAGCAATCAACACAACAAAAACAGAATCTGTCAAAAACAGAACAGTCTGTAGCAATCTATATATTTAGTATACCTCTGCTATCCCAAAAATTCTTAAACAATTGTGAAAATTAGTGCCATTTTCATATAAATCAGCATAAAAAAGAATCAACTCAAAATCTCTTGCTGGATAGGAATTAAAAATAATTTCGTGAGCACAAAGTTTCTGTCTTTTTAGCATGATTAAACAACTATCACCAAAACTAATCATAAAGGTTCTATCTGGCACAAACAATAATTAAAACATAAAAAGCACAATCATAACATAATCATGATGGTGTGGACTCAACATAACAGAAAGTAAAAAGCAAAAATAAATCTATTCATTGGGTTGCCTCCCAACAAGCGCTATCGTTTAATGCCCCTAGCTAGGCTTAACGATTTCAATGATGCTCACATAAAAATAGTAGTTGAGATATGCAAAAGAGCATCATGAATGGAAAAAACACTTTTAAGTATAACCCACTTCATATGCATAGGGATTTTGTGAGCAAACAATTTATGGGAACAAGAATTAACTAGCATAGGAAGGCAAAACAAGCATAACTTCAAAACGTTGAACACATAGAGAGGAAACTTGATATTATTGCAATATGTAAAAGCATATGTTCCTCTCTCATAGTAATTTTCAGTAACATCAACAAGGAATCTTACAATATAACTATCACACAAATCATTCTTTTCATGATCAATTATAGCATAAGGGTCATCACCAAAACTTGGGAAACAAAAAATATCATCTTCATCAAGCATAGCATCCCCATGCTTGTGGTTTTGCATATCATTAGCATCATAGATATTCAGAGAATTCATACTAACAACATGGCAATCATGTTTTTCATTCAAGCATATATCATGAACCACTTTATAATTTTCTTCTTTCAACACTTCATCAAAAATTTCAGATTCATGATTTTCAAACAAAACTCCATAGAGATAGTCAAGTGCACTCAACTCACTAGCAAATTGTTCATCATAATTTGGTATTTTGAAAATATTAGCAAGTGGATGATGATCCATATCAATAGATTTTTAGCAAGCGAAGATGCAAGCAAATAGAAGGCACATGGCAACACAAGCAAACAGAAAGCAAGCGAAAGAAAAGGGGCGAACGAAAAAGGTAAATAAAGAAAGGCAAATATTTTTGTAAATTTTGTTTTAGAGGTGGGGGAGAGGAAAACGAGAGGCAAATGGCAAATAATGTAAATGCAAGAGATGAGTTTGTGATAGGTACTTGATAGATATGCTTCACTTGAATACTCCCGGACAACGGCACATAAATTCTTCCTGCTACTTCTTGAGCTTGCGTTGGTTTTTCCCTTGAAGAGGAAAAAGTGATGCAGAAAAGTAGAGATAAGTATTTCCCTCAGTTTGAGAACCAAGCTATCAATCCAGTAGGAGTATCAAGATGAGGCACCAAGGCACCTGCGCAAAAACAAACAAACTTGCACCCAACGCGATAAAGGGGTTGTCAATCCCTTTACGATTACTTGCAAGGTGAGATCTGATAGTGATAATAGGTAAATATAAATAAATCAATAAAAGTGCAGCAATGTATTTTTGGTATTTTTGTATGTAGATCTGAATATATAATGTGTAAAATAGACCCGGGGGCCATAGTGTTCACTAGAGGCTTCTCTCATGATAGCAAGTATTACGGTGGGTGAACAAATTACTGTCGAGCAATTGATAGAATCGCACAAAGTTATGATGATATCTAAGGCAATGATCATACATATAGGCATCACGTCCAAGACAAGTAGACTGATACTTTCTGCATCTACTACTATTACTCCACACATCGACCGCTATCCAGCATGCATCTAGTGTATTAAGTCCATACAAACAGAGTAACGCCTTAAGCAAGATGACATGATGTAGAGGGATAAATTCATGCAATATGATATAAACTCCATCTTTTAACCCTTCATGGCAACAATACGATGCATGCCTCGCTACCCCTTCTGTCACTAGGTGAGGACACCGCACGTTATGAACCCAAAACCAAGCACTTCTCCCATTGCAAGAATTATAGATCAAGTTGGCCAAACGAAACCCATAACTCGAAGAGACTTACAAGGATATGAAATCATCCATATAAGAAATCATAGGAGACTCAAATAATATTCATAGATAATCTGATCATAAATCCACAATTCATTGGATCTCGACAAACACATCGCAAACGAAAGTTACATCGAATAGATCTCCATGAAGATCATCGAGAACTTTATATTGAAGATCCAAGAGAGAGAAGAATCCATCTAGCTACTAGCTATGGACCCGAAGGTTTGTGGTGAACTACTCACGCATCATCGAAGAGGCAATGGTGTTGATGAAGAAGCCCTCCATGTCCGAATCCCCCTCCGGCAAGGCACCAGAACGGTCCCCAGATGGGATCTCGTTGTAACAGAAGCTTGCGGCGGCGGAAAAGTATTTTCGTGGCTCTCTCGGTTGGTTCTGGGATTTTAGGGAATTTATAGGTGAAAGAGGTAGGGAAAAGGAGGCACGGGGGGCCCACGAGCCTGCTAGGCGCGTCCACCCCCCTAGGGCGCGCCTAGGGGGCTCGTGGCCTTCTCCGTGGCCCTCTGCCTTGGTTCTCAAGTCTTCTGGATCCCTTCTGTCGTAGAAAAAATCATCCCGAAGGTTTTATTCCGTTTGGACTCCGTTTAATATTCTTATCCGAAAAAGGTCAAAAACACGGAAAAAACAGAAACTAGCACTAGGCACTGAGTTAATAAGTTAGTCAAAAAAATGATACAAAATATCATATAAATGCATATAAAACATCCCAAGTTGATAATATAATAGCATGGAACAATCAAACATTATAGATACGTTGGAGACGTATCATAGTACCAAAGTTGGACATTTCCAGACGAGTTTTATCCCAAAACGAAAAATCAACGGGGTCCCCATAACAACCCAAGGATTTTAGGAGCGCTCAATATGGAACATAACATCAGTACAAAAGTAACCAGGGCGGCAAAAGTGGAACAAAACACCGAGCAAAAGGCCAAGCTTTCCACCTTTTACCAAGTATATAGGTGCATTAAATTAAATAGCAATAATATTGTGATATAACAAAAATATCCATGTTATCACATGGAAGCAATTGCACCTGCAGCTAGAAACGCTATAAGAAGGGCTGACCAAGTGGTAACATAGCCAAACAAAGGTTTGCTGGGATGTGGAGGGGTTAGAAGCTTATCATGGCATATTTGGGAGGCTTGTCAAACAAGTGGTAGGTAGCATGACATAGCGATAGAAAACGAGACAACTAGCATGACAATGATAGTAGTGGTATCCAGGGAAATGATCATCTTGCCTGAGATCCCGCTTGGAAGAAGAATGAGTCCGTGAAGCAGACGAGCCAACGGAGTCGAACGAATCCTCACACTCCGAACGCTTTCGTAACTCTATCGAGAAGGAACAATCTAATACAACAATCAACACACGGTACATCACAACAGATGCATGATATGATGCGCAAACAAATATGATGCATGTCCATTTAATTATGCAAGGCATGGCAAAGCACAACAATCAACTCCTACACATTAAGTGAAGCTCAATATGCAGCGAAACTCCATATTTGAATTACTTAGTTCACTTCCGTTTAGGTACACATCAATGTTAAATGTTGTTAAACATGGAAAGAGATGAAGCATAAGTAAACTATCTATCTAGGCATCTTAAATAAGGTCGGAAACAACTTATAGTATTTCCGAAATGACCTCATATGTTAATTTCGAAATTGGTCCAGATCTGAACTAACCATATTTTATATTTGTGAAACAACAGAATAAAGTATAACATGCAATTCTACACATCATTCTAGTTGATTTACATATATGAAACATCTCAAACGAAGCTACGGTCTAAAAGATATGACCAACACAAGCTGAATATGCCATGAATGCAAAGTGCATGAAAATGACAACCACAAGCACTTCAAATCATGAATTCAGCAATATATTATGAAACTACATAAGATTCTAAGCAAGTTTCATATATGGCACGTCCAAAACAGAGCTATGGTTCAACCACAACAACCAACACAAGTTTAGTAGAAATCTGCCCAAAACAGCAACATGACATATTGCAACCCTCAAATCTACAAGCTACATCCATCTACAAATGCACAACAACACATGGGGTTGTAGCTTACATGATGCTTAACAATTCATCTATAACAACAAGTTGAATAGAAGCATGGATCATTAGGAAATGAGCTCACAAGAAGACATATTGAACTAAGCAGTTTCCAGACTTCGTGAAAAAACCCAGTTTTTAATAGAGCAGTTTTTATCATGAAGGCATATTGGCAGCAGTAAAACTATATGCTATAGGGCATATATTGGCATGAAACTTAACAACATGGTAGAGGACATATGAACTACAAATGACTCCATTGCACCAACACCAAAGGGGTTGTACATCACTAGCAAAACACATGGCAAGACGGTAATAAAATATTACAGAATCCAGACTTAGAATTATTTTGGCCATACCAAAACAACACATTTTTATGGCAAGTTGGCAACAAGAAAATAACACCTAAACATGTATTTCTATATCAACCAAAAATACCAGGTCCTAGCACACATGTCCAAGGGCATATCTCATATTGCAACTATTTCAAAATATGCATGGATTAATTCACACAAAAAAAAAAGGCATCATAGCAGAAATGACATGCACGCAAATTACTCAAATGACAAGACTAATTGCACGTATATGTTCTATGGATTTTTCTATCCCAAAAACATATATAATATATGGGTTTGTACAATAGAACAAATGACACAACATTTATACGAGTTTAGGACATAAACCGTTTTAGCAAGTCATTTATGCCAATTATATGCAAAAATCACATCAAATATTTTTATCATATATGAAAATGCAATATAATTAATCTACACATTTTACATATATGGTTCGATTAATCCCGATGCATGGTTAAATATATATGTGCAATACAAAATATGGCATTTCTGCGAGTTCCAAAGAAAACAGCATGTTAAACATTTTAAAAATTTATAAAAATGGGATATAATTAATCTACACAAAATTCTACACATTTTTCATATATAAAATATTTGGATCCGATGAACGGTTAATTACTTATTGCCATTTTAAAATAGGGCATTTCTGAAAAGTTTGAATCTGCAACAGAAAAAAATATGCATGGGCCCAATCTGACTGAGCGCAAAATAGTAAATCTCGCCTGCGCGTGCAATAAGGGGGTTCGGCGCTGGCTCACCATGGGCTTCGCAGGCCAGCCGGTGGAGAGGCTTGGCTGGAGGCCGAAGTGGGCGGCCACGGGGCCCACGCAAGGGGAGGCAGGTAGAGGCCCACCTGGCCGATGCAGCGGGAGCTTCGGCTCCCTCATGCTCTCGCACGAGCAGGAGGCCATGGCAGCGGGGAAGGCCAGGGCGGCCGGGCGACGAGGTACGAAGAGGGCCGGGGAGGCCAGATCCCGGCGGCGGGGTTGCGGATCCGGTTGGTCGGCACCGGATTCGGGTGGAAGCAGCGGCTTGCGAGCTCCGCAGTGGCTTCCATGAAGGTCCTGCGAGAGAGAGGGCAGAGCGAGATGAGGAAGAGCTTGGGCAAGGGAGGAGGAGAAAGTGGCGCGGCAAGGTCCGACCTAGAGCGACTCTAGCGGCGACCAGTCCGGCGAGACCTCCGACGAGGTCTCCAAGAGGCGGCATGGCTCCATGCGGGATCACGGGAGGAGTTTGGGCGCGGCGAGGCTCGGCCGCAGGGATGCGCTCGCGGTCTCGCTCGGGCCCTGGATGGACTCGGGAGGGCCACAGATGGGCCTTGCAGGGCCGGTGGCAAGAGGAGGGAGACATGCACGCCAAGTGGCGGCTGGAAGGAGACTGGGCACGGAAATCCATGCGGGAGAGGCTAGGGAGGCCATTAGGGCAGGGTAGGGTTGCTATTCATAGCAAAGGGGTTAGGGTTAAGGGAGTTGCTTCGTTTTTGGATCGTTTGATCTCGATCGGACGGTCCATAAGTGAAGGGGGCTAGCTGGACTAGTGGGCTATGGATAGATGGTTGGGCTGAGATGAGAGGGAAGATTTGCGGCCCGGTACAGAGTTTTATAAACCGAAAACGTTCGGCGAATAAACCGATGATGACGCTACTACGGCTGACCGTTCGGATATCAACCGACCTCCGATTGCGACGAAATTTGGCTGACAGTCTATCTACACTATATTACGACCGCTCGCCAAGTTTCGACCCAATCCGAGAAAGTTTTATACGTACTTTTACAAAGAATATTTTTTCGATGCAGCGGTCGCATGTCTGTGTGGTTGGACTCGAAACGGTCGATGACACGAACGAAGAGAACCGCCAACTATGATCGGATGCAAGTTTCCAAAAACGATTGACGATGCTATGCAGATGATGTGAATGATGGGATAATGAATGCGACAAACAAAAAAAATCATACGACGAGAATGAAAATAAAAGGGAAATCTTCTGGAGCGCCGGTCTCCGGCTGTTACACGTATGTCTAGAGGATTGATTGAATCGTGTAATTACTGTTATACATTGGTAGTTTCCGGTGTCTCCCATGCCTACTCCTATCAAATATGAATCACTAGCATGCATACACACAACAGATATTGCAAGAATATGTTGTTGGATAATTCTAAGACGGAGAAATAAATCAGGAATAAGTTGTTATCCTTTGCTTATGGAAGCCACGCTCTTTATAAGAGACTTTGGGCGTAGTTAGTGCTCTGGTAGATCAATAGTTGAGAACACTTTCTTATGAGCTTTGTCCTGTGGTAGGTCATAGGCTACAAGATTTAAAACCAACGACATGGCCTAGTAAGTTATGACGTGGTGGTTGCATCACTACTCGTAGCGAACAATTAGATTTTGTTGGTGTTGCTACTTGAAGGATTACATTTGCATTTATGTAGTTTAAGTATGTCCTTCTGTTTCTAGCTACGAGCATGAACAATGAAGGGCAACGCTAGCAATCAGACTACTGATAGGTGCATCCTATCAGACTAGTCCTAGGCCATCGGATGAAAACAAGATGGACGTTCGATGTGATAGTGGAGAGCCCACGCTAGGTAAGTAATGTCTTCCCTTAATGTTTCCATTAATTGCGTGCTTCATAATACTAGGAGGCCCATCACATGGAAGCTTCCTTCATTGAACAAAAAATCCTTTAATTATGTCACTAATCGGGTTAACTACTCTTGAAAAATACTCAACATGTGTTGGTTCATTGAACCAGGACGTCTAAAGCAAAACACCGGGGTGTATCCAAGTAGGGGACTTAAATTGGTACGTGTGAAGCATAAAAGACTAATGTTAGATGCATAGTAGCCTGGTGTGTGACGAAAAGCTTTACTGGGCTGCGAATGAAGCATAATGCACTAACGTTGGAAGCATGGTTAGTATGTAATGGAAACATTTTGTAGTTTTTATGAGCATATTATAGTTTATAAAATTGTGTAAACAAAGTCTTATTCAGCTGTGTTGTGCGTATGACGCATAATGCAGTAGCGTTGGAAGCATGATTAACATTGTTTCCCTCAAACTTGCATCTCATTTGATTGTGTGACAGAAGCATTGTCCTTGATTATGCATATGAAGCAAAATATGGCAATGTTGGGTACACGATTGTTAAATAATTGATTAAAAAATATTACATCTGGGAAGTAGAAAGTACATCTGCTTCAACCAGGGTACAAATATGAGTCCAAAAGAGCGGAAATTTATTTCCAACCGCAGTGTATTTCTAATGTATAAACGAAATCCAAATCATGTATGATTCCATGTAACGTGGGTGCGGGCGAGCGACGAGCACGAAAGGAAGCACGACTGGCCGGAGTCATAAGGTAGCAGCAGAAAGGCTGGCAGGTAGATGCAACGAACGACGATGAGATAGTTGAGGGCTTGAAGTCTTGAAGCACAACCAAAGCAATGCACCCAGAGCACCACCACTGCATAGCCATATCGGCAAGGTGTCTCGTGATTCCATGGCCGGCAATCGAGACAGTGAGTTCCACGAATGGAACACGACCATCAGAGTAGCCTCTGTGACCAGCAAATACTTCGCCCATGAGTCATGGATGTAACGGTGAGTCGGCAACGCATCGGGAGAAGTCTGCACGCCGACAAGATGAGAGGCACATCCGCGACCAGATCAAAGATGCAGCACTCCGGAGAGATCAAAGCACAGTTGTAGCGCGGCGAGATCGAAGGAGCCGTGGTGTGTTTACAGGACGAGAGGAAAAGTTTGTTTTCTGGACGGGAGGAAAAGAAAGGGGGATTATATAGACCAAGTCTAGGTCGTTGGATGTGTTGTCTTCATCGGACGGCTGGGCGTTGGTCTGACAAAATATTCTTATCAGTCGCCTGATAAGAAGTGTTTCCCAACAATGAACATGAAAATAAATATATCATCCGTCACCAATGCTAAGATCTCTATTTAGAAAAAAAACATGAGAGCAACTGGATAGTACCTAAAAAATGGGATACCCAACACACAATATGAATTTCGAACCCAAGTGAGCCATTGACGTGGCTTGAGACTGCGTTGACATTTCCCCAAAGAGGAAGGGATGATACATCACAGTGGCGGTAAGTATTTCCCTCAGTTATGAAACCAAGGTATCAATCCGTAGAGGAATATCAAGCAACTACGTAAACAACTCCTGTACACAAATAACAAATACTTGCAACCCGACGCGTAAGAGAGGTTGTCAAGCTCTCAACGATGATAAGATAGATTAGGTTGCGATAGTTTTGGCAAATAAATCTCACAAGAATACAAAATAAAAGAAGTAAATAAAAATTGAAGCAAGGTTTTTTTGGATTAATATATTTGAAAACAAAAATGCAAAAGAGTAGATCGGAAAGCAATATATTGGAAAAGTAGATCCGGGGGCGTAGGTTTCACTAGTGCCTTTTCTCATGAGTATAACACAGGATGGGTGATGAGGATATGTACCTAGGGTAGGGCACTAGGCATGACCTGCATACCCTACCGAAGGACAATACATTGGAGGACTTGAAGATCACAAGTAAGCTTCCGATTGGATTCCCTGTGACGCTCATGTCACTCGACAGGTAATCCACTCGGTGTCTTCTCCCTCCACTCGACAGTCGTCCGTCACTTGCAAGACCAAACTCCAGATGACGCCTGAAGACTAGAAGCCACCCCCTGGAGGCCAATGGGCATGCGCTAGGCCCCTCCGTCATTAGTAGCTTTTATGATGTACGTTACCAGTAACGTCACTCTTTAAACCCACGATCAGATCCTTTGATGCCAGGTAATTATGAGGGGTAGCGAGCTCTATATAAGCCACCCCTCCCCTCTGGCACAAGGGTTAGCAACTATTGTAATCAGAACATCCACTCGACAAAAGCTCCAGAGCACTAAGACGTAGGGTTGTTACCTCCACGAGAGGGGCCTGAACTCAGGCTCGTTCCCATGACAGTTGGTGCCCACCGTGGGGCAGGCGTCTAAGCGACTTTCGGCGAGGTTGCGTTTCTCCTCCTTCGACATGTCTTCCGGCGGTGTTTTCTCCCTGGGCCACGAGATCCGTTTTGGTGCGCTCACCTTCATTGCCGATGATTCGGCATGGCTTCAGGAAGCGCCTCTCGACGTCGAGGCGCTCCCGATCTGCGGGGCCGTGCACTTCCGAGCGAGTCCCTGCGGCATGCTGCTGCGTCAAGTGTCGATGCCGTACTCGTCGACTCCCCTCGTTGATCGTCGTCGCAAGCGATCTGGTCGCTCTCGACTCCAGCGCTGGGTCGTCTATGCAGCGGCACTCCGAACTTCACTACAGATTGCGGCGCTCGAGCCCACCGAATGCCTGCACAACATGTTTGAGTCGGATTCCGATCCATCCGACGTCCCTTCCGAGTGCGAGAGATGTGACCCCGCAGCGGAGGTCCTGATGGCGGGTTCCCATCAAAGCCCACCGCCGGGCTTAGGTCACGGCAAGCGGGAGGCTGACGGCCCATCGAGTGAACAGCCACGTCGTGATGGTGGAGTACTTCATACTCCCATCGTCGGTACGACCGTGAGGCCGAGGCCTTGGAGGTTACACGCGTTCGGCTGGAGGAGCTCCAGAGAGAACTCGACGAGCGCACTCACGAGCGCCCACCAGTTTCCGGTCGACGTTAGCAACAACTGTTTCCGACTGGATCTCATAACAACATTGAGGTATATCATACCCCTGTGTTGAATGTTGCAGCCGCTGCTAAGATAGCAGATTCTATTCAGCCGTCGTGGTCAGAGGCCGGAAGAGGGTTGATGCAGATCAAAGCTTTGCCAGATGCAGCGCAGCGTCAGAATTCCGTTGTTTCGCAGTCGCGCAATAGGATACACAACAATTTGCCCAGGGCGGAGACCGTTCAGTCGGCACACAGCCCTAGATCGCGCTTACACCATAGGGGTGGAGGTTTTCGTGAGGAACAGGCCAGAGATCAGTCTCACCGTGAAGGCCACCGTCGAGTGCTCACTCCTTTGCAGGGTGGTCCGTACGTGTGCCGGCACCAGGACAAAAGGCATTTGTTCGGTGGCGATCGGAATGCAGGTTTTGATGCTCGCGACCTCCTTACCCAGAGATGGATCGACAAGGACAGAGCCTACAGGAGAAGGACAAGACAGAGATTTGCCGAGTGGTAGTTCGGCGGTGATTTCTGGTCCTGATTGTTTTAGCAGAGCCATCCGTTCTGCGGAGATTCCCCCCAACTTTAGATTGGCGGCTGGGATCGGGAAGTTTTCTAACGAGTCAAAGCCAGAGACGTGGTTAGATGATTACCGAGTGGTTGTACAGATCGGGGGCGGCAACGATGATGTCGCCATGAAGAGCTTTTCTTTGATGTTGGATTGTTCGGCTCAGGCTTGGTTGAATCGCTTGGCTCCTTCCAGTATATGGTGCTGGGAGGATCTTGCCCGAGTTTTCATCCGGACCTTCAAGGGCACTTGGAAGTGCCCTACCGGACTGGTTGACCTGCAGCACTGTGTCCAGAAACCCAACGAGACGCTGAGAGATTACATTTAGTGCTGGTCCACTCTACACTATACAATGGAGAGTGTATCCGAGCACCAGGTTGTGTGTGCTTTCAAGGCCGGTGTAAGATACAGAGAGCTCTACTTGAAGTTCGGGCGAACAGGTGATATATCACTCAGTAAAATGATGGAGATTGCCACTCGGTATGACAATGGCGAGGAAGATGACCGCCTCCTTAGCGGCAAAGAAAAAGGAGTCTTCAATGATGCTGGTGGAAATTCCAATCGGAAATAGAAGCGGAAAGCTGATGGCCCTGTCCAGGCAGAGGCAGCCGCACTGGTGACCCAGGCGAAAGGCAAGGGGAAGTCCACAGGACAGTTTTCCCCCCAAGAAAGGAAAGAATCAGTCAAGGACTAATGTGCTAGATCAACCGTGTGCGATCCACATGAGGAAAGATGAAGAAGGCAATTTGATTTTGCCCAAACACACCACTCGGCAGTGTCGACTGCTTATTCAGAATTTCATAGAGACTCCATCGAATGACAAGACTCCTGATAAGGATGACGAAGATAAAGAAACATTCCCGGATGTCACCGCTACGCTTATGATTTTTGCTGATGTGGAAAGCAAGAGTCGGTTGAAGGTCATCAACAGGGAGGTCAACATGGCCGTGCCTACCACCCCCACATACCTCAAGTGGTCACAACATGCCATCACATTTGACCAATCAAATCGTCCTGCTCATGTGGCTACATCCGGTCGATAGGCTGTGGTGGTTGATCTAGTGGTGGGGGACACTCGACTCCGAAAGGTCCTCATGGACGGTGGCAGCGGCCTGAACATCCTTTATGCAGATACCCTCAAAGGGATGGGCATTCCGATGTCTCGACTAAGTGAAAGAAACATGCAATTTCATGGAGTCATCCCAGGGAAGAAGGCCAGGTCACTTGGCCAAATTGCATTGTATGTGACATTCAGAGATGATAGAAATTTCCGAAAGGAAAAAACTGACGTTTGAAGTCGTGGATTTCTAGAGCGCTTATCATGCTATTCTGGGTCGACCCGCATATGGTCGTTTCATGGCCCGTCCATGTTACGTGTATCTCAAGATAAAGATGCCGGGCCCTAAGGGCGTGATCACGGTCATTGGCAATTGACAATGGGCTGAAGAGTGTCTCCAGCAAGGCTCCAAGATCGCCGACCATCAGATGGACATGGTTGAGATGGAAGAGTACAAGAAAACCGCTGAACCTGCCAATTTTCTGCACTCTAAGAAGCCTGCTTCTGAGTCGGCATTTCAGTCGGCAGGAGAAGTGAAGAAAGTTTAGATTCACCTGACAGATCCAACCGCCGCTCCGACCAATATATCGTTAACACTCGACAACAAATAGGAAGCCGAGCTCATCCAGTTCCTCCGTGAGAACTAGGACATCTTCGCATGGAAGCCTGCTAACATGCCAGGGGTTTCCAGGGAGCCGGCTGAGCACCGACTGAGAGTTGACCCGAAGGCTAAGCCTGTCAAGGAGCATTTGCGTCGATCGGCAGCGGAGAAGCGTAAAGCAATCGGAGAAGAGGTGGCTTGTCTCTTGCAGGCCAAGTTCATTCAGGAGATTCACCACTCCGAGTAGCTCTCGAATGTTGTCATGGTCCTCAAGAAGGATAAGTCATTGCGTATGTGCATCGACTTCAAACATGTCAATCGGGTCTGCCCGAAGGATCATTTTCCACTCTCCCACATAGATCAGATTGTCGACTCAACTGTGGGGTGTGAGCGCTTGTCGTTTCTAGATGCTTACTCTGGGTACCATCAGATCCGTCTGTTTGGCCCAGATGAAATAAGAACAGCCTTCATCACCCTGTTTGGGTGTTTTTGCTACATCACCATGACATTCGGCTTGAAAAATGTCGGCGCTACTTTCATGCGCATGATTAAGAAGTGTCTACTCGACCAGATCCCTCGGAATGTCGAGGTGTATATGGACGATATAGTTGTCCAGTCCCGCAAAGGTTCTGACCTGCTGGCTGACTTGGCAGAAACATTCGCCAATCTGAGGAGATACGACATCAAGCTGAATCCAGCCAAGTGTACTTTCGTCGTCCCCGGCGGCAAGTTACTCGGTTTTCTCGTTTCCGAACGGGGCATCGATGTCAACCCTGAGAAGATTAGCGCCATCACCCGAATGAAGACTCCCGTGCGAGTGCACGACGTTCAGAAGCTCACAGGTTGCTTGGCGGCATTGAGTCGATTCATCTCTCGTCTCGGTGAGAAGGCTTTGCCTTTGTACCGACTGATGAAGAAGTCCGACACGTTCGAGTGGACTCAAGAAGCTGAAGCAACGTTTGTCGAGCTCAAAGCCCTACTCTCCACCCAGCCGGTGCTTGCCGCTCCTGGTAGCAAAGAGCCCTTGCTCCTGTACATCGCGACTAGTAATCAGGTCGGCAGTACAGTGCTTACTGTCGAGCGAGAAGAGGAAGGCAAAGCATATAAGCTCCAAGGACCAGTCTATTACGTCTATGAAGTTTTGTCTCCTTCGAAGCAAAGATATCCGCACTACCAGAAGCTAGTTTATGGTATTTACCTATCAGCAAAGAAGGTAGCACATTATTTTCAAGACCACTTGGTTTCAGTCGTCAGCGATGCTCTGTTATCTGAGATTCTGAACAATCGAGATGCGTCTGGTCGAGTGGCCAAGTGGGCAATTGAGCTTGAACATTTTGACATTAAGTTTGAAGCCAAGAAAGCAATCAAGTCGCAGGCATTGGTAGATTTTATTGCCAAATGGATTGAACAGCAGCTGCCAACCCAGATCCACTCGGCACATTGGACTATGTTCTTCGATGGCTCTAAAATGTTGAATGGATCCGGTGCTGGTGTTGTCTTGATATCTCCAAAAGGTGACAAGCTCAGTTACGTCTTGCAGATTCACTTTGACTCCTCCAACAACGAGTTTGAATATGAAGCACTATTGTATGGGATGCGCCTGGCCATCTCACTCAGCGTCAAGTGCATGATGGTTTATGGCGACTCAGATCTGGTGGTCAATCAAGTGATGAAAGAGTGGGATGTTCTAAACCCCACTATGGCTGGATACTTCAATGCAGTTAGAAAGCTGGAGAACAAATTTGAAGGTCTGGAACTTCATCATGTTCCCCGAGTGAAGAATCAAGTGGCTAATGAGCTGGCAAAGATTGGATCCACTCGACGACCTGTCCCTAGTAATGTGTTTTTGGAACACCTGCATACTCCTTCGGTTCAAGAAGATTCTTTCACCGAAGAGCCTCCGCAAGCTATGAGCTCCACTGATCCGTCTGAAGTTGATGTCCCTGCGGTAATTGATTTGGTCATGGAAATTCTGATCATCATCCCTGATTGGACGGTGGCATACATTGGTTATATTCTTAGACAAGAACTCCTAGAAGAGGAGATAGAAGCTCGACAGATCGTGCGCAGGTCGAAAGCCTTTACAGTGATGGGAGATCAGTTGTTCAAAGAAATCGCGACTGGCGTGACACAATGCTGCATTTCCCATGAAGAAGGTCGAGTTATTCTAGACGAAATCCACTTGGGAATTTGCGGTCATCATGCATCCTCATGGATGATTGTCGCTAAAGCATACCGAGCTGGTTTCTTCTGGCCACAAGCTCATGAGATGGCCAAAGACATTGTCGATCGCTGCGAAGGGTGTCAATTCTATGCAAATTTGTCCCACAAGCCGGCATCCGCTTTGAAAACAATCCCCCTCTCCTGGCCATTTGCTGTTTGGGGACTCGACATGGTTGGTCCTTTTCGTACTGGGAAAGGTGGATTCACTCACTTGCTGGTTGCAGTCGACAAGTTTACAAAGTGGATAGAGGCCAAGCCGATTAAGAAGTTAAACTCTCGCACAAACAGTCACATTCATGAGAGAAATAATTTTCCGATATGGCGTTACTCACAGTATCATCAAGAACAACGGTGCCAACTTCGACTCGGAGGAATTCAGAGATTTCTGCTCCTCTCAAGGCACTCGGGTGGATTATGCCTCTATTGCTCACCCCCAAACCAATGGTCAAGTTGAACGAGCTAACGGTCTCATCCTTCAAGGCTTAAAGCCGCGCCTCATGCGTGACTTGGACCATGCTGCGGGGGCCTGGGTGACAGAATTGCTGTCTGTCCTATGGGGCCTGAGAACAACACCCAATCAGTTAACTGGGCAGACTCCTTTTTCCTGGTCTATGGAGTCGAAGCTGTCCTGCCGAGTGATCTGTTCCACAATTCTCCCCGAGTGGAACTTTATTCTGAAGCTGAAGCTGAAAAAGCAAGGCAAGATGGACTCGACCTCCTAGAAGAAGAACAAGAAATGGCCCTGATCCGGTCTACAATTTATGAGCAAGATCTGTGGCGCTTCCATGCGAAGAATGTCAAGAGTTGATCGTTTCATGAGGGAGATTTGGTGCTCCGAGTGGATCAACAACGACCCCACAAACTCGCTCCAGCGTGGGAAGGTCCCTTTGTCATCACCAAGGTGTTGAACAATGGAGATTATCACTTGTAAAACCTCAAGAAGCAGATGGACGAGCCACGAGCCTGGAATGCAGATCTGCTCCGACGCTTTTATTCCTAGAGACAGAAGAATTTCTGGTGTAATAAAATTACTTCATCTATGCAAGTCAGACTTCCGTAGTTTTTTGTCGATTACGATCGAGCAGTTTCACACTGGGGAACTTCTCCGAGTGTTGAGCAAGCCTCACTCTCGGGGGCTTAGCTGTGAACATGCTTTCGCCTAAGTTAAAAAGCCCGTCGAGTGGATAGCAGTCCATCCACTCGACAGCTTAGCTACAAACCAGTCTTTGCCTAAGTACTAAACTTCTCCAAGTGTTGAGCAACCCTCACACTCTGGGGCTTAGCTGCGAACATGCTTTCGCCTCAGTTAAAAAACCCGTCGAGTGGATAGCAGTCCATCTACTTGACAGCTTAGCTATGAACCAGTCTTCGCCTAAGTACTAAACTTCTCCGAGTGTTGAGCAACCCTCACACTCTGGGGCTTAGCTGCGAACATGCTTTCGCCTAAGTTAAAACCCCCATCGAGTGGATAGCAGTCCATCTACTTGACAGCTTAGCTGCGAACCAGTCTTCGCCTAAGTACTAAACTTCTCCGAGTGTTGAGCAACCCTCACACTCGGGGGCTTAACTGCGAACATGCTTTCACCTAAGTTAAGAGCCCCGTCGAGTGGATAGCAGTCCATCCACTAGACAGCTTAGCTACGAACCAGTCTTTGCCTAAGTACTAAACTTCTCCTAGTGTTGAGCAACCCTCACACTCGGGGGCTTAGCTGCGAACATGCTTTCGTCTAAGTTAAAACTTTTTCCGAAGGAATGGTAATCTATTCGCTCGGGGGCTTAGCTACGAACATGCTTTTGCCTAAGTTAAAAACTCCGTCGAGTGGATAGCAGTCCATCCACTCAACAACTTAGCTGCGAACCGGTCTTCGCCTAAGTACAAAACTTCTACGAGTGTTGAGCAACCCTCACACTCAGGGGCTTAGCTGCGAACATGCTTTCGCGTAAGTAGCAACCTATCCACTCGACAAATTAACTACGAACCAGTTTTCTCTTAAGTCAAGAAACAAATTCAGTCAAATGAATGATTAAAAGCCAAATGCAGTCAGATTCAGCAGTTTAAGAAAAGATCAAGCAAGCGAACAAATGTGCTCAGGCCTAAGGCCTGAATGGAGTTTTAAAGTTGGTACAATTACACTTGGCATACCGAGGCAAATAAAGTTCTTCTCAGAGATTAAAAGTTTTTCAAGCGCCCGATGGGATGGCAAGCTCGACGAACATGTCTAAGTCAATACCGTCCGCGATTCTGGTGGCTGCGTTGATGAAGGTCTCCATGAAGTCTTTGAACTGAAGTTTCTTCGTGTTAACCACTCGGAGCTCCTTCAGCTTGTCTTCGCCCGCCTCCTTGTAACGAACCCTGACGAGGGAGAGCGCCACATCAGCTCTGCAACGTGCAGCAGATTTCTTCCAAGCCTGCACTTGACTGGGGTGGTCGTTCAAGCATGCCATCATTGATGCGAGGTCGAGCTGAAAAGTGTTTTCAGGACACAACTCCTTGTCGATCCTCTCGAGTGCAGATTTTAGCTGGACAATATATGCTTGAACACCCTGGAGTCAGAAGTTGAGTCTGATCATGTTCATGGCCACCGCATCTCCAACTGGTGACTTGGTGGGATCCAGGTTGGGCTCGATGTCCTCTATCTCCTTCTCGAAGTCCTGGCAGAATTCTGTTGAGAAGAAAGTATGAGAAGAAGATTGATGAGATTCATTCATCAAAGATTTTGTGAAGTTCAGTCGACAAGGGCACTTATCGTCAAGCATGATGTACATCTTCCTTGAGAATTCCCCCAGATGCTTCTCCAGGCCGTTGCTCCTTTCGGTCAGCTGTTCAGTCTTCTTAATGATCTCTACAAGCTCCTGCTTCAACTTTGAGTTCTCCACTTCGAGCTTTTTGGCGGCAGTCAGCTTCTGGTCGGCGGCTTCGGTTTTCTCCCTCGCCACCCGTTGAGCGTCAGCGAGCGCTTGGTCCTTGTCCTCTAGCGCCTTCTTCAAGGTATCTACAGAAACAATATAGTTGAGACACGCTTGGAGTCAACGATTTTCATCACGCACGTCTGTTCGTGAAAGCACTCGGTTCAAAGCACAGAAAGAGGAAGAAACAATGATCTGGGTCGACAAAGGTTACCTCCCAAAGTTTTCAGCTCGGCCCGCACTCGCTCGAAGTTGTTATTGGAAGCCTCCAAGCTTGCTCGCAGCTAGTTTCGTTCTTCTTCAAGGTTCTTGTATTGGGTGCCGAGGTCACAAGCTCTCTGAAAACAACAAAGAAAAGAAATTTCAGTCGACAAATTACGCCTACACTTCAGAGTGCAGAGTCAGAAACAGTCGATTATATTCAAGCAAAAGTCCACTCGACATGTCGAGTGGCCCGTGTAACATCTGTACCGAAAACAACCCAGAGTTCAAGATGGTCTCTATCAGACCCGTGCCGATGCAAGCACTCGACAGCGGTCTCGGGGACTACACCAAGGGGTGCACTCAGAGTGCCCCCATTGGACCTAAATCTACTCGATTAAGGCCTGATCTATTCGAGGTCACTCGATCTGTCGAGTGACATGTCACACCACTCCGTGAAGTGCAGTCTATACTTATGTAGCGTCATATCATGGTTTATCAACGATATCCATGAAACCTACAAGGTAGCTTCGGAGTGGTACGCCCAAGGGCAACGTATCCCGCATACGACAAACTATAAGACCCCTGCCGGTGCAAGCACTCAACAGCAGTCTCCGGGACTACACCTAGTGGGTGCACTTAAAGTGCCCCCACTAGAACTGTTAACACTCGACCTATCAAGTGGCAGAAAATATCTATCATTGTAATGTCCGTCACTCGATCTGTCGAGTGACATGTCACACCACTCCGTGAAGTGCAGTCTATCCTTATGTATCATCATATCATGGTTTATCAATGATATCCATGAAACCTACAAGGTAGCTTCGGAGTGGTACGCTCAAGGGCAAACGTATCCCGCATACGACAAACACTAAGACCCCTGCTGGTGCAAGCACTCGACAGCGGTCTCGGGGACTACACCTAGTGGGTGCACTCAGAGTGCCCCCACTGGACCTAAATCTACTAGATTAAGACCTGATCTATTCGAGTGGAGAAATTTTTCAAACATCATTCAAGGGGAAAACACCCACTGGGATTACAACAATCAAAGAAGACATGAATTTTAGCACAACTGTACTTACAAGTGAACTTACTCGGACATTGGCGCGAAGTGCTGTACTTGCATCGTAGGCCAACTTGCTGGCCTCATATGCCTCCTTCGTGCGCAGCATCATATGCTCAGCTTGGATCATTGCTTCCTTCACAGCTCCAGTCTGGTCCTCCGGGACACGATCCAGAGGAAAGGCAGTCGCTGGAGGGATCGACGTTACAGCCGGAGCAGTCGAAGCTGTCTAAGGCAGTTCGCTTGGAGTTGACGTCACGACGATGGAGACAGCCGGTGGAGCACTCGACAGCGGGGCCGCAAGTTTGGCCCTGGCTCGTGTCGAGTCGCTTACCCCCTGGGAGGATCCAACGGTCGACTGCTGAGGCGCATGCGCTGACGTAGTTCTTCGGGCACGGACGCGCGGAGTGCCTAAGGATCTGCCTTCACCCCTCGTGCCACGAGGTCGCTCTTCATCATTTTCCAGTTGAATGATTTCTGCGGATGTTAGTCGGTAATGTTATGCCCTGCAATCGACAAGCCACGTCCAAGAAGCAGAGCCGAGTGAAGATTTACCCCTTTGAGAAGTGGTAGCACCGGAAGTCTCCACATCCATTCGCTCCTCTTCGTCCCGTGAAGGCGAAGTCATTGAGGTAGCAACACTGGCAGATAAAATTCCACTCGGTCAAATGAAAATTCGAAGTCTCAATCGACAGTGAAAGAAGAGAGTAAAAACTTACGTCGAGACGACTGGGACAACCATCTTCATGCGAGGCAGAGCCTTGCGAGGTTTCGCTGGGTTGGGCTTGGGCTGCTTGTGCGATCGGTCGCTCGCCTCGACGGTCGAGGGTCGGCTCCACTTTGAGTTCCTTTCACTCCGAACTGGGGCTTTGCCTGCGGCAGTCGCGGGGTCCTGTCGTGACTTGGAGTGATGTTCGAAGCATGGGGGAGACTCAACCTCCTTCTCACTCTCGCTCGAGTCCTCGTATTCTTCCTCACTGTCATCTTCACTGACGACGTCCACGCTGCCATCGTCGCTCTCCCCAACGTCTTCAGGGTTATTCCCGTTGGGTACAGGGGAGTACATATTCGTCTATTCCTGCATGGTTCAAACGAAGGAATCAAGCAACAAATCAACCAATCACTCGACAAAATAGCGCAACAGTCGACAGGTTAGAACTTACCAGGTTCTTCAGTGGGTTCTCAGTAGAATAAGGTTGGACCCTCTTGGCTCCCAGAGGATTGTGACAAGCTCTAGTGATGCTTCGGAGCCAGTGCTCGATAGTTTCCTGGGAAACCACCTCCGGGTGAGTCCTGGTCGTGTCCTCTGGGCCAGCATAATGCCACATGGTGTTGTCTCTTTCTTGGAGTGGCTGGATCTGTCGACTAAGAAAGGTCTCCAAGATGTCCATGCCAGTCACCCCGCCCCGAATCAGCGTCACCATGGCGTCAACCAACATTCCCACTTGGATCTTTTTTGCCTCGGACACTATTAGAGACTTGGGCATAGCGGACGCTCAGGTGTGAAAGGAGAAAGGCCAGTCGACATATTGGGCGAGGCTACGTCCTTACAGTAAAACCATGTCGACTGCCAACCTCTAACAGACTCAGGAAAGGTCATGACAAGGAAGGAACTACGGGCTCTCTTTTGAATTCCAAGACCCCCACATAGCTGGATGACATGAGTCTTCCCATCTTCTGGGTGGGCCTTTTTCAGCGACTGAGATTTGACTGTGAAAATATGCTTGAACAAACCCCAATGGGGAGGGAAGCCCAAGAAACATTCCCACAACGCGATGAAGGCGGAGAGATAGGCGATAGCATTCGGCGGAAAATGGTGGAGCTGGGCCCCAAAGAAGTTCAAGAACCCCTAGAAGAATGGATGGGGAAGCATAGAAAAACCTCTCTCGATGTGGGAAAGGAGAAGAAATCGCTCCCCTTCACGCGGATCCGGCTCGCACTACCCCTCCGACAATCTCCAGATGCCTACCCCTTATTGCCCTTGCTCTTTGTTGCCCCCTTCTTGGCGTGCTCCAATTTCTCGGTGGATCCCTTCGTCATGGCGGCAGCTTCGCTCGTCGGAGGAGAACAGAGTAGGACATTGGAGACGAGGGAGGCGGAGGAAGACAGGAAATCTGGAGAAGGATACTGTGTAATCCGTGGCGCTTCGAGATTTATACCCCTGCCGAGTGGCTCATTGACGGGTGGGCCCGCGAGATCCCCGCACATCTCAACCGCTGACGACGTCCTGTACGTGGCGAAATAAACCGGAACCGAGGCGTCGTGCCCCCACTTGCATCGATCGTGCCGTCATCGTCGCAGGCGCGCACGCTTTCCAAATTTCATATCCTGCGAGATCTGGGTCTGACAAGGCTGAATTGACCTGGGCGATTGGGGAAGAGTTCATTCGACGCAAGTTTCGTTGAAGACCCGAAAGTCATTCGGAAGATCTAACGCTTTTTTCCGAACTAGCGTCAATACCCTCATTCACCACTCGAACCCCGATCCATTCGGGGGCTAATGACGAGGATATGTACCTAGGGTAGGGCACTAGGCATGACCTGCATACCCTACCTAAGGACAATACATTGGAGGACTTGAAGATCACAAGTAAGCTTCCGATTGGATTCCCTGTGACGCACATGTCACTCGACAGGTAATCCACTCGGTGCTTTCTCCCTCCACTCGACAGTCGTCCGTCACTCGGAAGACCTCACTCCAGTCGACGCCTGAAGACCAGAAGCCACCCCCTGGAGGCCAACGGGAAGACGCTAGGCCCCTCTGTCATTAGTAGCTTTTATGATGTACGTTACCAGTAACGTTACTCTTTAAACCCACGATTAGACCCTTTGATGCCAGGTAATTATGAGGGGTAGCAAACTCTATATAAGCCACCCCTCCCGTCTGGCACAAGGGTTAGCAACTATTGTAATCAGAACATCCACTTGACAAAAGCTCCAGAGCTTTGAGACGTAGGGCTGTTACCTCCACGAGAGGGGCCCGAACTCATACATTCGTGTGTACACCCTCGCCGTAGCTAGGACTCTGCCCTCTCCCTTCGTACCCCTACTATCTACTGTCAGGCTCGTTCCCACAACAGTGGGTGCACAAATTACTGTTGGGCAATTATACGTCTCCAACGTATCTATAATTTTTGCTTGTTTCGTGCTGTTATATTATCATTCTTGGAGGTTTTACAGTCCTTTTATTACAACTTTATATCAGTTTTTGGGACTAACCTATTGACATAGTGCCAAAGTGTCACTTGCTGTTTTTGCTTATTTTTTTTTACTTCGTAGGAAATCAATACCAAACAGAGATAAAACACTACGGGGATTTTTGTGGATTTTTACGGACCAGAAGAAATAAGATGGGCCAAAGAACACCAGAAGAGGGGGCCCAGGGTGGCCAGCCCCCACCAGGACATGCTAGAGGCCCCCTGGCGCGGCCTGGTGGGTGTTGGGCACCTCGGGCACCTCTCAACCGACTATTTTGCCTATAAATTCCTAGAAAATCCAAAAACCCTAGAGGAGTCAACGAAACACAATTCCAGCCGTCGCAAGTTCCAGAACCAGAAGATCTAATCTGAACACCATCACGGAGGGGTTCATCTTCCTCATAGGTGCCTCTCTGATGATGTGTGAGTAGTCCACCATAGACCTACGGGTCCATAGGCAGTAGCTAGATGGATTCTTCTCTCTCTCTCTTATGATTCTCAATACAATGGTCTCTTGGAGATCTATCTGATGTAAATTTTTGCGGTGTGTTTGTTGGGATCCAATGAATTTTGAGTTCATGATCAGTTTCTATCCATGAATACTATTTGAGTCTTCTTCGATCTCTTATATGCATGATTACTTATAGCCTCGTATTTATTCTTTACATCTTTTGTTTAGTTAGGCCAACTAGATCGATTTTTCTTGCCATGGGAAGAGGTGCTATGTGATGGGTTCGATCTTGCGGTGTTCTTTCCTAATGATAGAAGGGGCAGCAAGACACACATGTATCGTTGCTATTAAGGATAACAAGATGGGGTGTATTCCTACATGAATAGATCTTGTCTACGTCATGTCATCATTCTTATTGCATTATTCCGTTTTGCCATGAACTTAATACACTAGATGCATGCTGGATAACAGTCGATGTGTGGAGTAATAGAGTTAGATGCAGGCAGGAGTCGGTCTATCTATCTTGGACGTGATGCCCATATAATGATCATCGCCTTGGATATCGTCATGACTATTCGGTTTTCTATCAATTGCCCAACAGTAATTTGTTCACCCACCGTGCGCTACACTCATGAGAGAAGCCACTAGTGAACCCTACGGCCCCCGGGTCTACTTTTCTATCATATTGCTTTTCGATCTATGTTTTTTGCAATCTTTGTTTTCATATCTACAAAACCAAAAAACCAAAAATATATTTCTGCATATTTACTCTTCTTATTTGTGTTCTTGAGAGGTCTATATCTCCTATCTATCACTACCTAATCTATCATATTACCGTAGAGAGATTGACAACCTCTCTTTAGCGTCGGGTTGCAAGTATCTGTTGTTTGTGTGCAGATGCTGCTTATTGGGTGGTGAAGATCCTCCTACTGGTTTGATAACCTTGGTTTCATAACTGAGGGAAATACTTACCTTCGCTATGCTACATCATCCCTTCCTCTTTGGGGAAATACCGACGCAGTCCAAGCCATGTCGAAGGAATTTCTGGCTCCGTTGCCGGGGAGGAAACAGTCTCTTCTACATGCCTATCATAGGCACCAAGGGGATTCCATCATCATCTACCAGTTTCCTAATCACAAATCTCATCTCCTTGCAATTATATTATTAGTCATTTTCCTCTCGTTTTCCTCTCCCCCACTTCACCAATTTGCCGTTTTCTTCGCCCTCTTTTTCGTTTGCCCATTTTCTTGCTGGATCTCTTGCCTAGTCATTATGGTAGTTCTTCCTTTGTTGCGTGTACTCCCGATAATGAGGTTCTTAATTTAAAGAAAAGATTACACTACTAGGAAAAGGGCTATAGATAATATGGACATTAATGGCGCACCACACATGTGGTGCGCCACTACTATATAGCAGTGGTGCACCATGTGTTGGTGCGCCATTAGTGTGATGGACACTAATGGCACACCACACCCGCGGTGCACCACTACTAACAATCTTTTTTTTTCCAAAACTAGTAATGGCGCACCAGGGCACAGTGCGCCATTACTAGTTATAACTAGTAATGGCGCACCACTCACCCGGTGCGCCACTACTAACAAATTTTTTTACTTTTTTTTTCATAACTAGTAATGGCGCACCAGTGCATAGTGCGCCATTACTAGTTCAAATTAGTAATGGCGCACCAGTGCATAGTGCGCCACTACTAACATTTTTTTATTTTTATTTTTGCACCATTAGTAACCAGGGTTACTAATGGCGTATTTGTAGGTGGTGCGCCATTAGTAACCTGGGACCAGCTAGATATTTTGGACAGCCACCTACCACACTCACTTTTCCCACTTCATTCTCTCCACCTCCTCCTCCAAGCTTGTCTAGGCTGCCTCCTCCTCCTCAACTCATTTGCACCATAGATTCATCCAAATTAAGTGGTTAAATTACCTTTTTTGATAGTTAAGTAAGGGGAAAGCTTTCTTTATGTTGTAGATCTACTTTCTTCTCCCTCCAACAACGTGCACATGCACTTTTTATGGCCTAGCTAGATCTATTTATGTTTGTGGTGTTGCATATGTTTGTGGTGTTGCATATATGTTTGTGTTTGCAGGTACCAGTATTTGAAATGCGATAGTTGTCAATATTTTGCCAGAATGTTGATTCATTTCCGTTTCGGCGAGAATTTGGCACTATGCATTCTTTTTGGTCCTATTTTTAGGCAAAGTCATGCCAAATTTTTTCTTGGTTCTAAAATATCATTTTGCTCTACCCCGCATGCGACCATGGTTCGCACGATGACCGAAGGCATCGTGAATAGGTTTTTGAGCTCCACGAAGGCCGAGATGCTTCAAAATAATGAGACGGAGATAAGATGTCCGTGTCGAAGATGCAAGCTGAGGAGCCTTATGGACCCGGATTCCGTACAGGTGCGGGACCACCTGCTCTTGCGTTGTTTCATGGATGGCTATCGGTGGCAAGGTGAAGAAGATGATTATGAAGTCGTCCATGGGGGCCGGGCAAGAAATGAGGAAGGGCATGAGCAAGACAACCGCGGCGAGGGCGGGCGAGAAGACGAAGAATCTCCAGGACATGATCACGAAGTAGATGCAGTACACAGTCATCATGTAGAAGATGCCGGACATGATGATGAGGAAGATGCCGGAGCAGACGAAGGGCATTATCATGAAGATGAAGATGCCAGAGCAGACGACGATGGACCATCGATGGGCTGGGTGCAGGACCCTCATATTCAAGAGCTGCTTCTCAAGTAGACGGATAACGCAAGAGCTACCGCCCGAGAGAAAGCCAAGCTAGATCAACTGGAGATAGACGCGGTTACTCCGTTGTATGAAGGATGCAGGACCGAGGATAACCGCCTAAAAGTAACGCTCATGGCTCTGGAGATGAAGGTAAAACACAAAATGACCGACGCATGCTTCGACAAGAACATGTCATTCTGGCACAAACGTCTTCCCAATAGGAACAAGTGCCCGACTAGTTTCGAGGAGCGAAGAAAATCGTGTGTCCTATGGATTTACCACACGTGAAATACCATGTGTGCATGAACAATTGCATCATTTATCGGGACGAGCACGCGGCCATATGTCCGGTGTGCGGTGTCACTCGATACAAGAAGAGGAAGAAAGCTCCTCAAAAAGTGTTGTGGTACTTTCCAATCACTCCTCGTCTGCAGCGGTATTTCATGGACCCTAAGGTAGCAAAGCTCTTGCGTTGGCACGCGGATAGGGAGGAGAAGAAGCGAGAAGATGACGCAAATGATCCGGAGATAAATAAAAAAGACAAGATGCTGAGTCACGCTAAGGATGCGAGCCAGTGGCAAGCATTGAACTTCGAACACCCAGAATTTGGGAACGATCCAAGGAACATCATGCTGGGCGCGAGCACCGATGGAGTCAATCCGTTTGGCAGCCAGAGAAGCACACATAGCACCTGGCCTGTGTTTGTGTGGATGTACAACCTTCCCCCCTGGTTGTGCATGAAGAGGAAGTACATTCACATGAGTATGCTAATTGAAGGGCCGAAACAACCAGGGAACGACATCAATCTGTATCTGGGGCTGCTGAAAGAGGAGCTAGACATGCTGTGGAAAACGCCAGCCAATACGTGGGATGCCGCAGAGAAAGAATATTTCCCTATGGGAGCCGCACTGCTCACGACGATGCACGACTATCTCGGTTACGGATATGTCACGGGGCAGGTGGTCCACAGATTTTCTAGATGCGTCAGGTGCTTGGATGACACAACGTATTGCTAGCTAGCTAGAGATCCCGGGTCTTCGAAAACCGTGTTCATGGGACATCGAAGGTGGCTTCGCGATGATGACTCATGGAGAAAACGCAAGGATATGTTCGATGGTGAAACCGAACCCTGAAGACGCCCGCGTACGAGGAGCGGCGAGGAAATAGACAACCTGTTGAAAAATTGGAAAGAGTGCCCACCACCGGGAAAGGCGCCAGAGCCGGGAAAGAAGAGAAAGGCGCCAGAGCCGTTGCTGAAGGTATGGAAAACGAGGTCTGTTTTGTGGGACTTGCTGTTGGAAATATGCCCTAGAGGCAATAATAAATTAGTTATTATCATATTTCCTTGTTCATAATAATCTTTTATTATCCATGCTATAATTGTATTGATCGGAAACTTAAATGCATGTGTGGATACATAGACAAAACCATGTCCCTAGTATGCCTCTAGTAGACTAGCTCGTTGATCAAAAGATGGTTAAGGTTTCCTAGCCATGGACATGAGATGTCATTTGATAATGGGATCACATCATTAGGAGAATGATGTGATGGACAAGACCCAAACTACAAATGTAGCATATGATCGTGTCAATTTATTGCTACTGTTTTCTGCATGTCAAGTATATGTTCCTATGACCATGAGATCATGCAACTCACGGATATTGGAGGAGTGCCTTGTGTCTATCAAATGTCGCAACGTAACTGGGTGACTATAAAGGTGCCCTACAGGTATCTCCGATGGTGTCTGTTGAGTTGGCATGGATCGAGAGTGGGATTTGTTACTCCGTGTGACGGAGAGGTATCTCGGGGCCCACTCGGTAATACAACATCACAATAAGCCTTGCAAGCAATGTGAATAATTGTTAGTTGTGGGATTGTATTACGGAACGAGTAAAGAGACTTGCCAGTAACGAGGTTGAACTAGGTATGCAGATACCGACGATCGAATCTCGGGCAAGTAACATACCGAAGAACAAAGGGAACGTTATACGGGATTAACTGAATCCTGGACATAGAGGTTCGACCGATAAAGATCTTCGTAGAATATGTAGGAACCAATGTGGACGTACAGGTCCCGCCATTGGTTATTGACCGTAGAGGTATCTCGGTCATGTCTACATAGTTCTCGAACCCGCAGGGTCTGCACACTTAAGGTTTGGTGACGTTTCAAAAGTGTAGAGTTATGTATGGTGGTGACCAAAGGTTGTTCGGAGTCCTGGATGAGATCCCGAACATCACGATGAGCTCCGGAATGTTCCGGAGGTAAAGATTCATATATAGGAAGTCCCAGTTTGGTCACCGGAAAAGTTTCGGGCTCATCGGTAGTGTACCGGGAGTGCCGGTAGTGTACCGGGAGACCTCCGGGAGGGGTATTTCGACCCCAGAGCGTCCATGGGCTGTGGAGAGTGATAACCAGCCCTTATTGGGCTGGAGTAACAGCCACAATAAGGCCCATGGCGCAGGAGACAAAAGTCCTAAAGGAAAAGGTGGAAAAAAGGCTAAAAAGGAAGAGTCCTACTCCTACTAGGAGTGGAGGAGGAGTGGGACTCCTCCCCCTCTAGTTCGGCCGACTCCTATAGGGTTTTTCCCTGTGCTAGACCTCCTCCTCCTCTCCTCCTTTATATACTTGTGGATTGGGTGCTGTTTAGACACAGTTTACGGCCACGTGCTACCCGTTTCACCGGTGCTCCTCTAGATCGGTTTTGTGCAGTGCTTAGGCGAAGCCCCGCCGGAATTGCTGCACCACCATCACCGGAGCGCCGTCACGCTGCCGGTGAACTCTCTCTCTTCTCTACCTCCTCTTGCTGGATCAAGACGGCGGAGATCATCATCAAGCTGCACGTGTGCTGAACGCGGAGGTGCCGTCCGTTCGGTACTAGATAGGAAGGATCGTGATCAAGTCCACGAGACGATTCGTGATGAGATCGCGGAACGGATTGTGATGTGTTCACGAGACGGATCGTGATTGGATCGCAGGACGATTCGTGATGAGATCGCGGGACGCATCGTGATGTGTTCACGAGACGGATCGTGATTGGATCGCGGGACGGATCGTGATGAGATCGCGGGACGCTCGGCGATTTGGATCGCGAAGATGTTTGACTACACCAACTGCGTTTCTTAACGCTTCCCTCTTAGCGATCTACGAGGGTACATAGATCCACTCTCCCTCTCGTAGATGCTCATCACCATGGATAGGTTTGCGTGTGCGTAGGAAATTTTTTGTTTCCCATGTGACGTTCCCCAACAGTGGTATCAGAGCTAGGTTGATGGTTCGATGAGATCTCGAGTAGAACACAAAAGGTTTGTGGGCGTTGATGCTTAGATTGCTTCCTTCCTTGGTCGTATTTTGGTTCAGCGGGATTGTGAGATGAAGCGGCCTAGAACAACATTACTCGTACGCTTACGAGAGACCGGTTTCCTCGACGCAACTTGTTGCCTAGATGGCTTGCGGGTGACAGTTTCTCTCACTTTAGTTGGATCGGATTCGACAAAGGCGGTCCGTGAGAAGGTTGAAAAGCAACTAGTGTATCACCGTTGTGGTTTTTGCGTAGGTGAGGATTGTTCTTGCTAGATACCCGTAGCAGCCACGTAAAACATGCAACAACAATTAGAGGACGTCTAACTTGTTTTTGCAGGGTATGTTGTGATATGATATGGCCAATTACATGATGTGATATATGTGATGTATGAGATTATCATGTGATGTATAGATTATCACGACTTGCATGTCGATGAATACGGCAACCGGCAGGAGCCATAGGGTTGTCTTTAATTATTGTATGACCTGCGTGTCAATCATTAAGCGCTATATAATGCTTTACTTTATCGCTAAACGGTAGAAATAGTAGTAGAAGCATGTAGGGCGTGACAACCCCGATGGCGACACGTTGATGGAGATCAAGATGATGGAGATCATGGTGTCATGCCGGTGACGATGGAGATCATGCCGGTGCTTTCTAGATGGAGATCAAGAGCACAAGTTCATGGCCATATCATGTCACTTATGATTTGCATGTGATGTTAATCCTTTTATGCACCTTGTTTTGCTTAGGACGACGGTAGCATTATAAGGTGATCCCTCACTTAATTTTAAGATAAATTGTGTTCTCCCCGAGTGTGCATCATTGCGAAAGTTCATAGTGTTGAGACACCATGTGATGATTGGGTGTGATAGACTCTACATTCACATACAATGGGTGCACGCCATATTTGCACGTGCAGAACACTCGGGTTAAACTTGACGAGCCTAGCATGTACAGACATGGCCTCGGAACACAAGAGACCGAAAGGTCGAACATGAGTCATATAGTAGATATGAGCAACATAATGATGTTCACCATTGAAGCCACCTCAACTCACGTGATGATCGGACTTGAGTTGGTGAATTTGGATCATCTAACACTCGAATGATTGGAGGGATGTCAATTTGAGTGGGAGTTCTTAAGTAATATGATTAATTGAACTTATTATCATGAATATAGTCAGTAGTGACTTTCCAAATTATGTTGTAGATTACTAGCTCGCACTGTAGCTCCCTTGTATTTTTATATGTTCCTAGAGAAATAGAATTGAAAGATGATGGTAGCAATATTGCGAACTGCGTCCGTGATCTGAGGATTGTCCTCATTGCTGCACAGAAGGCTTATGTCCTTAATGCACCGCTCGGTGCGCCAACCCCTCTAACATCGTCTGTAGATGTTGTGAACATCTGACAGGCACGTTCTGATGACTACTTGATGGTTTAGTGCATCATGCATTACGGCTTAGAATTGAGGCTCCAAAACATTTTGAACGTCATGGAACATATGAGATGTTTCTAAGACCTGAAATTAGGATCTCAGGCTCGTGCCCGTGTTGCGAGATATGAGATCTCCAACGAGATTCCTTGCCTGCAGGATGAAAGAGAATAGCTCAATCGTTGAGCATGTACTCAGATTGTCTGGGTGCTATAATCGCTTGAATCAAGTGGGAGTTGATCTTCCAGATAAGATAGTGATTGACTTAGTTCTCCAAGTCACTGTCACTAAGCTACTAGAACTTAGTGATGAACTATAAATTGCCAGGGATAGAAATAATGATTCCTGAGCTGTTCGCGATGTTTGACACCGTGAAGGTAGAAATCAAGAAGGAGCGTCAAGTGTTGATGGTTAATCAAACCACTAATTTCGAGAAGGGCAAGAGCAAGGAGGGAAACTTCATGGATAGCAAGTCAGTTGTTGCCCCAGTGAAGTAACCCAAAGTTGAACTCAAACGCGAGACTAAGTGCTTCTATTATGAGGTGGGCAGTCTCTGAATGGAACAACCCTAGATATTTGGTAGATAAGAAGGCTGGCAACATCGACAGAAGTATATTTGATATACGAGTTATTGATGTGTACCTTGCTAGTACTCCTAGTAGCACCTGGGTATTGGATACCGGTCCGATTGGTAAATGTTAGTAACTCGAAATAAAAGCTGCGGAATAAACGGAGAACTAGCTAAGGGTGAGGTGACGATGTGTGTTGGAAATGTGTCCAAGGTTGATGTGATCAACATCGCACGCTCTCTCTACCTTCGGGATTAGTGACAAACCTAAATAAATGTTATTTGGTGTTTTGCGTTGAGCATGAACATGATTAGATCGTGTTTATTGCAATACGGTTATTCATTTAAGTTAGAGAATAATGGTTATTCTGTTTACATGAATAATACCTTCAATGGTCACGCACCCAGTGAGAATGGTTTGTTGAAATCTTGATCGTAGTAATACACATGTTCATAACATTGAGGTCAAAAGATACAAAGTTAATAATGATAGTACCACATACTTGTGGCACTGCCGCTAAATGTCATATTGGTATAAAGCGCATGAATAAACTCCATGGTGATGGATCTTTGAATTCATTCGATTTCGAATCGGTTGAGACATGCGAACCATGCCTCTTGGGCAAGATGACTAAAGGACCCCGTTAGATGGAGCGGGCAAGTGATTCATTGGAGATGATACATGTTCATGTATGCAATCGAGTGAGTCTTGTAGCATGCAGTGGATATCATTAATTTTATTACCTTCACTGAAGATTAAGTAGATATAGTGTATATTTACTTAATGAAACACAAGTCTGAATCGTTTGAAAGGTTCAAGCAAATTTAGAGTGAAGTTTAAGATCATCATGACAAGAAGATAAAAATAACTGCGATATGATCGTGGAGGTGAATATCTGAGTTACGAGTTTGACATACAACTTAAGACAATGTGAAATTTGTTTCACAACTAACGCCACCTGGAACACCATAGTGTGATGGTGTGTCCGAACATCATGGTCATGCTCTATTGGATATGGTGCATGCTATGATGTCTCTTATCGTTTTCTACTATAATTTTGGGGGTTATGCATTAGAGACAACTACATTCACTTTAAATAGGGCACCATCTAAATCCGTTGAGATGAAACCGTGTGAATTATGGTTTGAGCTGTCATTTCTTAATGTTTGGGGCTGCAATGCTTGTGTGGAAAATGTTTTCACATAATAAGCTAGAACCCGAAGCAGATAAATGTATCTTCATAGAATACCCTAAGAACAGTTGGGTATGCCTTCTATCTCAGATCCGAGTGCAAAGTGTTTGTTGCTAAAACTGGGTCCTTTCTCGAGAAAAAGTTTCTCTAGAAAGAATTGAGTGGGAGGAAGATAGAACTTGATGAGGTTGTTAAACCTTTGTTCAACCAGAGAGTAGCGCAGCGCAGAAAGATGTTTCTGTGAAGCCTACGTTAATTGAAGAGGAAGTTAATGATGATGATCATGAAGCTTCAGGATCAAGTTACTATCGAACTTCGTAGGTCGACAAGGATGTGTACTGCTCCTAAGCGGTATGACAACCCTATCTTGGAGGTCATGTTGTTGGACAACGATGAACCTACGGGCTATGGAGAAGCGATGATGGGCCCGGATTCCGACAAATGGTTGGAGGCCATGAAATCCGAGATAGGATCCATGTATGAGAACCAAGTATAGACTTTGGTAGGCTTGCTCGTTAGACGGCAGGTCGTTGAGTACAAATGGATCTTTAAAATAAAGACAGACACTGATGGTAAATGTCACCATTTGTAAAGCTCGACTTGTTGCAAAGTTGTTTGTGACAAAGTTCAAGGAGTTGACTACGATGAGACTTTCTCACTCGTAGCGATGCTAAAGTCTGTTGGAATTATGTTGGCAGTTGCTGCATTTTTAATTATGAAATCTGGCACATGGATGTCAAAACATCGGTTCCTTAACGGTTTACTTGAGGAAAGGTTGAATATGATACAACCAGAAGGTTTTGTCAGTCCTAAGGATGCTAACAGGTGTGCAAGCTTCGGTGATCCTTCCATGGACTGAAGCAAGCATCTCGGAGTTGGAATATACACTTTGATGAGGTGATCAAAGTTTTTGAGTTTATACAAAGTTTACGAGAAACTTGTATTTACAATAAAGTGAGTGGGAGCACTATAGAATTTCTGATAAGTATATGTGGATGACATATTGTTGATTGGAAATAATGTAGAATTTCTGGAAAGCATAAACAGTTATTTGGAAAGTGATTTTCAAAGTAAAAACTGGATAAAACTACCTAATTGTTGAGCATCAAGATCTATAGAGATAGATCAAAGATGACTTGATGAGACTTTCAATGAGTACATACCTTGACAAGGATTTTGAAAGGAGTTCAAAATGGATAAGTCATAGAAAGAGTTCTCGCCTGATTTTTAAGGTGTGAAGTTGAGTGAGACTCAAAGCTCGACAACGGCAGAAGAAAGAGAAAGGATGAACGTCGTCCCCTATGCCTTAGCCATAGGCTTTGTACAGCATGCCATGCTGTGTACCGCACATGTGTGTGCCTTGGCATGAGTTCGTCAGGGGGTACAAGAGTGAACCAGGAGTGGATCACTGGATAGCAATCAAGATTATCCTTAGTAACTAAAAGACTAAGGAGATGTTTCTCAATTTTGGAGGTGATAAAGAGTTCGTCGTAAAGAGTTAGCACCAATCCGGATGACTAGTGGTAGCAATCTGGATACATATAGTGGAGTAGCCATTTGGAAGTAGTACCAAGTGGAGTGTGGTAGTAGTGTTTACGGTTTGACATAGAGATTTGCAAAGTACACACGGATCTGAATATCGCAGACCCGTTGACTATAAGACCTCTCTCACATGCAAAGCATGATCGAACCCCAGAACTCATTGGGTGTTAGATTCATAACAATACGAATCACATGGTGATGTGAACTAGATTATTGACTCTAGTGCAAGTGGGAGACTGTTGGAAATATGCCCTAGAGGCAATAATAAATTAGTTATTATCATATTTCCTTGTTCATGATAATCGTTTATTATCCATTCTATAATTGTGTTGATCGGAAATTTAAATGCATGTGTGGATACATAGACAAAACCATGTCCCTAGTATGCCTCTAATAGACTAGCTCGTTGATCAAAAGATGGTTAAGGTTTCCTAGCCATGGACATGAGATGTCATTTGATAACGGGATCACATCATTAGGAGAATGATGTGATGGACAAGACCCAAACTACAAATGTAGCATATGATCATGTCAGTTTATTGTTACTGTTTTCTGCATGTCAAGTATATGTTCCTATGACGATGAGATCATGCAACTCACGGATATCGGAGGAGTGCCTTGTGTGTATCAAATGTTGCAATGTAACTGGGTGACTATAAAGGTGCTCTATAGGTATCTCCGATGGTGTCTGTTGAGTTGGCATGGATCGAGACTGGGATTTGTTACTCCGTGTGATGGAGAGGTATCTCGAGGCCCACTCGGTAATACAACATCACAATAAGCCTTGCAAGCAATGTGACTAATTGTTAGTTGCGGGATCTTGTATTATGGAACGAGTAAAGAGACTTGCCAGTAATGAGGTTGAACTAGGTATGCAGATACCAACGATCGAATCTCGTGCAAGTAACATACCGAAGAACAAAGGGAACATTATACGGGATTAACTGAATCCTTGACATAGAGGTTCGATCGATAAAGATCTTCGTAGAATGTGTAGGAACCAATGTGGACGTCCAGGTCCCGCCATTGGTTATTGACCATAGAGGTGTCTCGGTCATGTCTACATAGTTCTCGAACCCGCAGGGTCTGCGCACTTAAGGTTTGGTGACGTTTCGGTAGTGTAGAGTTATGTATGGTGGTGACCTAAGGTTGTTCGGAGTCCCGGATGAGATCCCGGAAGTCACGAGGAGCTCCGGAATGGTCCGGAGGTAAATATTCATATATATAGGAAGTCCCAGTTTGGTCGCCGGAAAAGTTTCGGGCTCATCGGTAGTGTACCGGGAGTGCCGGTAGTGTACCGGGAGACCTCCGGGAGGGGTATTTCGACCCCAGAGGGTCCATGGGATGTGGAGAGTGATAACCAGCCCTTATTGGGCTGGAGGAACATCCACAATATGTCCCATGGCGCAGGAGAAAAAAGTCCTAAAGGAAAAGGTGGAAAAATGGCTAAAAAGGAAGAGTCCTACTCCTACTAGGAGTGGAGGAGGAGTGGGACTCCTCCCCCTCTAGTTCGGCCGACTCCTATAGGGTTTTTCCGTGTGCCAGCCCTCATCCTCCTATCCTCCTTTATATACTGGTGGATTGGGTGCTGTTTAGACACAGTTTACGGCCACGTGCTACCCGTTTCACCGGTGCTCCTCTAGATTGGTTTTCTGCAGTGCTTAGGCAAGGCCCTGCCGGAATTGCTACACCACCATCACCGGAGCGCCGTCACGCTTCCGGTGAACTCTCTCTCCTCTCCACCTCCTCTTGCTGGATCAAGACGTCGGAGATCGTCATCAAGCTGCACGTGTGCTGAACGCGGAGGTGCCGTCCGTTCGGTACTAGATCGGAAGGATCGTGATAAAGGCCACGAGACGATTCGTGATGAGATCGCGGAACGGATCGTGATGTGTTCACGATATAGATCATGATTGGATCGCGGGACGATTCGTGATGAGATCGCGGGTCGGATCGTGATGTGTTCACGAGACGGATCGTGATGGGATCGCGGGACGGATCTTGATGAGATCGCGGGACGCTCGGCGATTTGGATCGCGAAGATGTTCGACTACACCAACCGCGTTTCTTAACGCTTCTCGCTTAGCGATCTACAAGGTTACGTAGATCCACTCTCCCTCTCGTAGATGCTCATCACCATGGATAGGTTTGCATGTGCGTAGGAAATTTTTTGTTTCCCATGCGACGTTCCCTAACACTTGCCGTACTGGAAGATCGTCCGTGTGCCTCACAGCCTTGATGTCATGCATATCACGAAGAACGTGTGCGAGAGTCTTCTTGGTACCCTGCTCAACATGCCAGAGAGGACCAAAGATGGGCCGAAAGCAAGGGCAGACTTGAAATCAATGGGCATTAGGGAGGAGCTTCACGCTAATAATGATGATGATGATGATGAGGCGAAGCAGGACACGGAAAGTCATCGCAAAGGCAAAAAGGCCAAGAAGACCGGAAATGATTTCCCTCCCACGTGCTTCACTCTAAGTCAGGAGGAGACCGATCAGTTTTTCACCCGCCTCGTAGGAGTAAAACTTCCTTACGGTTACGCGGGGAAGATAAGCAGATACCTAGACTCAGCGAAGCAGAAGTTTAGCGAGATGAAGTCTCACGACTGTCACGTGCTGATGATGCGGATACTTCCAGTTGCAATCCGTGGGATCATGGACGCGCACGTCCATGAAATGCTATTTGGCCTATGCAACTTTTTTGACGTCATCTCTCGGAAGTCAGTTGGCATGAGGCAACTCAGAAGGCTATAGGAAGAGATCATGGTTATACTATGCGATCTTGAGATGTACTTCCCGCCTGCATTCGTTGACGTTATGGTGCATCTGCTGGTCCATATCGTGGAGGATATCATCCAACTCGGGCCAACGTTCCTGCACAGCATGATGCCATTTGAAAGGATCAATGGTGTCATCAAAGGATACGTTCGCAACATGTCACGTCCAGAGGGAAGCATAGCCAGGGGCTTTCTGACCGAAGAGTGCATCTCCTATTGCACGAATTATCTAGGCATCGAGAACCCCGTTGGTCTGCCTGTCAACAGGCACCTCGGCAGGCTCGCTAGATGGGGTCACCGTGAGGGTCGCCGCGAAATGCATGTCGACTTCGAGGGTCGACTCGCCGACTTTGAAAGAGCAAACCTAGTCGCGCTACAACACATAGACATGGTCGATCCTTGGGTGGTAGAGTACAAAACCTTTATTGAGAAGACGTACAATGAGCAAGGCCAACAGAGGACGGACGGTGATATAATCAAAGAGCACAACTCATGTTTCATGCATTGGTTCAAGAAGAAGCTTCTGTCGTACCCTTTACATGAGGATTCTTCCATGGAAGAACAACTCATATTCGCCTTGTCACAGGGTGCCGAGCACAACCTGATGACGTATGAGGCGTACGATATCAATGGCTACATATTCTACACCGAGGGAAAGGACATGAAAAGCGATGGTTATCAGAACTCCGGGCTAACGATGGAATCCTACACCGGTAACGACAAGGACGGATACTACGGAAGGACCGAGGAGATCTAGGAGCTGAGCTACGCTGGAGAGAAGGTCCCGATGTTCCGTGTCAGATGGGCCAAGAGCGTCCTAAAAGAAGACCGGTATTTCACCACCATGGTTATACCCGAAGCCAAATCCAAGACCGCGGGCGCAAACGCCACCACGAAAAATGGGCCATGGGTACTGGCTTCCCAAGTGGACCAATGCTTCTTCATTACCGACCCGTCAAAGCCAGTCATGTTGTCGTGAGGAGAGGCAAAAGGAAGATCATCGGAATGGATGGAGTCGCCAATGAGCAAGACTTCGACAAGTACGGCAACCCGAAGATGGAACATGATGACGACGATGAAGTACCAGCATACACCACAAGAAGAAGGAGGACCACCCTACCTAAAGGACGTCCGTTCAAAAGAAGAACTCCATTTGCAAAAAATAAGTGCAAGAAGATTGTGAACAAATAGCTAGCTAAGATCGATTGTATTTAAATTGTAGCCTTCATTTCTCGATTGTATTCACAAATGTTTTCATATTCATAAATGTTTTACCAATTCACAAATGAATGCAACTAAAAATCCAAAAAAAATATTGAAGGTGCACCCCTAGGAGATGCGCCGACCACTGGTATACCAATTTTTATGATTTTTTTTCAAATATTTTCAAATAACAAATTTGATGATATTTTCAAATAACAAATTTGATGATATTTTTTCATATTCATAAATTTTTTCAAATAACAAATAAAAAATTATTAGACGCAATTAAAAAAAAGTTACTTATGGCGCACCCCTCAGTGGTGCGCCATTGCTATGGAAGATATACTTATGGCGCACCCCCGGGAGGTGTGCCGTTGCTATCTGTATGTATGGAGCACCCCTCCCAGTGCGCCATTGCTAGCATCCCTACCTAATACCTATTCCCCACCTCGTCCTGCCGGCTTCCGCTCGCCCCCGCAACCCTCCTCTCGCCGCCGCCGCACGTCTCGCCCCCTCCCCCCACCCGCCCCACTCTCTAGCGGCCGTCGCCTCTTACCCTTCCTCCCCTCCCCCCGACACGCCGACCACACCTCCACGGTCCTCCCTTCCACCCAACCGCGCCGGCGGCCCGGCCCGGCGTGCTCCACTGGACGGCGACGTCTTCGCCCCCCTCCTCTTCGACACCAGCCGCGACGTCTTCGCCAACTCCGCTCCCAGCTTCGTCCCCCCGCCCGACGCTGTCACCCGCCTCACAGCCATCCTCAGTAATCACCCCCTCCCCTCCCCATCCTTAGTAAGCATCCCCCTCCCCTCCTCCATACCCGCAACGTAGCATTATTCCCCACTATGTTGCTTTGACGTGGTCTAGAGGTATCCTAGCCCTGGACCCGGCGTTCTTGGCTAGTGTCTAAATATGATGCTATTGGAGAGACTCTGGTAATTGAAACCTTGGCTGGAGTCTAAATAAATAGTAGTATGATGCAATTGGAGAGCCTCTGGTAATTGAAACCTTGCCTTGAAGGGACGCTCAGCTACTTGCAATGTCAAAGGGGCCCAAGTGGTGATTGAGACCGACTGTCAAGTGGTTTCTACACTTTGGCATAGTGGGGATGACCGATCCTTATGTGGTCAAGTCTTCAGGGAGATCTAGTCATATCTCCATCTCTTCAAGGGATTCAAGCTTTTACATGTCAAGAGGGAAGCAAACACAGTGCACTCACTAGTAGAAAAAGGCCCATTTGTCCCGGTTCTAGAGGGCCATTTGTCCCGGTTCCGGAACCGGGACTAAAGGGTCGTTACTAATGCCCAAAACCTTTAGTCCCGGTTTTCCCACGAACCAGGACAGATGGGGCTCCACGTGGCCTCTACGGCTTGCCCGGGCAGGAGGGCCTTTTGTCCCGGTTGGTAGCACCAACCGGGACCAAAATGTATCCACGCGTCAGCAGTTCCGGGGCTGGGGATTTTTTTTGAGAGGGGGGGGATGGGGGTTTTGTAGGATTAATTTTGGGGTTTAATATATTGTGTTAGCTAGCTAATAGAGAGAGGTGTCCTCTCTTATCTCCGTGCTTGGTCGACGCTACGTACTATACGTATAGAGAGGACTCGACATGCTAGCTAGTAAGCAAATGAAGGAATTAAACGATTAAGTATAGAAGATCGTCATGAACATATACAGAGAGAAGTGAGATTGTTCGAACAACAAGTTTTCGTATATCTATCCGACGCTACTGGCTACATATATACAATATAAGATCTCTTACAATACCCTAACATCTGAAATCAAGTTCCATATGGTATTCTCCCTCTTTCCTGATGACGTGTTCAAGAAAGAATCCCGCCAATTCCTCTTGAATAGCTATTATGCGATCTTGTGGTAGGAGTTGTTCCTGCAGCTCTCAAAGCTAATTCGAAGAAGGGGGTCAATACATATATATGAATGAAACTCAACACAAATGATGGTGATAAAATAAAATTGTGAATATTATTGCTTACGCACATCAAAATCTTTTTTAGAGTAGCCGCCCTGCTTAGAGATCGTCGCATTGTAGATGAACTCGCATACGTAGTATCCACAAAGATTAGTCCCTGGTTGCTGCCACAACCACTTTACGAGAAATAGAGGTCAATCAAACTGATAATCAAGCATTATATAAATGGTATTGATGAAACTAGCTAGAATCAATATAATGGGAGATGCGCGGAACTAGCTAGTAGTACTTACTTTCGGGCGTGCAAATTTCAGCTCCTTCGGTAGTCCCAGAGATTTTGTGGTGAACGGTATCCAAACCCTGCCAGACATAGAAAATAATTATTACCTGATATCATGAAATGAACAAAGTTGCCGAAATGGTGCGATAATGATCGATTGAACTTACTCCTTAAGCATTTTAGTTATGATCGCATACGTCTTGGGATCTTTTCGTCTTGAGTCTAAGACGGTTACTAGTCCCTCCTCAAGCATATTCTCTAGGAGAATAAAGTGGAAGATGCGCACGCATGCATAACTCATCAATTAAATTGCTATAACCTCGAGTAAATAAAGGAAAACCGAATATGCACATTATAACACTCACTCTAAGTTGTAAGGAAAGATTATTTTTTGTTTGTTCTGATGTCGAAGCAACGATTGTAGCAAGTTGGCCTCAGCTTGTTTGGGACTCTTTTTCATCTCCCATTCATCAAAGATATTTAGGTTAATGAACCCAATATTATAGATTTCTCTTTTCTTGCATTCGACGATCTTCAATCTGCATGATATAGTGAATTATATGTACATGCAATGAAAGAGCTGAGCTATATATAGAGACTTAATTAAAGAAGTAATACTTACAGACAGTTGCAAGTGACGATTACTTTATCGATGGCTTTTTGATTGAAAAGCTGGAACAACTCCTCAAATGTAACACACAACATGTCAATTCCAACGAGGTCGTGCTTGTCTTTAACCATAATCATCAAATTATCCAACCCAGAGTTCTTGCAGGTGTCCATGTACCACTGATGGATTTTTTGCATCATCGTTGGTAGCTGTTGATCACATCTGGCAAGAGGATACCCGTGTCGGAATTTGTGTTCATCCACCTCCAGTGTATCAAAATGTGTATCGTCAGGCAGGTAATCAGCAGGATTGGTACCGGCCACCATACCAGCCGGTAGATTTGCAACGACGATATCGCTAGACACCTACAGCGGGGGGCACGATTGTTTCACCTGTTCGCCGAGCTAGGGAATTTTTTTCCCTATTGCAATTTGTTGTTCTCTCCATTTGTCAGTTGCAGTGGTTCCGAACCGGCGCGCTTCTTGCACTTCCTTTTTAAGAACGCGGACATGGTTGTCATCAAGCGGAGCCAGTGCTGGTTGCTTCAGGGCATCCAAAGTGCGCTTCAATTTCACCTCATCTATCTTCTCCTCCGGAGGTGGATTTTTCTTTTTAAAAAAGGCATCCACTTCGCCTTTAGAGATCTTCACGTTTTCCTCATTGCTCCTCTCGTATGGTAACGGCTCAAGAGGCTTGAGAGATGATGGACCGTATTGGTATCGCCTCCCGCCACTGGTTGTAGTGCTAGACGCCAAAGCGACGACTGCTATTTTCCTTTGTTGCTTAAGAGGCGCCAGAGCAGCCGGAGCGGTAGCGGCGGCTCTCTTCTGCTCTTGCTGACGAGGCGGAGGAGGAGTTGGGATGCTCGGACGCGCCGACGCAGGCGGAGAAGGAGGCGGAGGAGGAGGCGTGCACCGATCACTCGCCGGAGGAGGAGGCGGAGAAGGAGGCATGCCCTGATCACTCGCCAGAGGAGGAGGCGGGCCCTTACTCACTGGAGGAGGAGGCGAAGGAGGAGGTGGGCCTTTACTCGCCAGAGGAGGAGGAGGCGGAGGCGCCGTCCAGTTCGAAAGCTTGATGAATTCCTTCGGCCATAGACATGAAGTCCTCAGAGCATTCTCCTGGAGAGTTTCCCCTTAGCTGGTAGGGTAGTCAAGTTCGAGCTCCTCATATCCATCCACTATTTCTTCGACCATGACAACAGCATAGCCTTGTGGAATCGGACGACAGTGAAAAGTGCCGTTGGGTTGAGGAGGTGCAACATGGCCGATAGCCACCGTGGGTTTGAGGTGCATCATCAATTGCTTCTTAAGGTGGCAATCTTGAGACTCCGTGATTTCATCCACGGGGTACCTGGGAGCCGCCAAACCTGGCTGCGCAATGAGCTTAGTGGAAGCCATGCTGCTTCTCCGCTGAGATGGCGGGGTAGCTTCTAGGGTAGCTTCGTCAGCTCGATGCCTCTCCTCTAGCGCATGTACTCTTGCATTCGGGTTCTGTATTTCGCTTTGCTCCTGTTTCCTCTTCCTCTCCCTGCTTTTGTAACCGCTTGCGTCGGGAAACCCATGCTTCCACGGAACGGAGCCTGCCGTGCCTCGTGTTCGTCCTGGGTGCTCAGGATTCCCGAGGGCCATTGTGAGCTCGTCGTTCTCTCTGTCGGGAACGAACGTCCCTTCCTCCGTTTTGGCGATTAACTCCTCAAGCTTGGTGATCGGTACTGCCAGTTGTTCGTTCGTCCAACAGCACTTCCCTGTTTCAGGGTCCAAGGTTCCCCCAACCCCGAAGAACCAATTCCTTCCATGCTCTGGCTAGTTCAATGTCGCTGGTACGATCCCTTTGTCAAGAAGGTCCTTTTCAGCCTTGTCCCACAACGGTCGGGCTTTGTGGTAGCCACCTGACCCCGTGCGATGGTGATGCTTCTTCTTTGCAGCATTTAGTTTGTTTATCGCTGACATCTTCTTACTCTTCTCTGATGTCTTGTGGGCCACAAATGCGGGCCACTGTTCTCTTATCTTCTCAAATCGGCCCTCGAATATTGGAGTCTTATTTTTGTCGACAACTTTTTTTTAACTCATTCTTCCACCTCCTGAATAGCTCTGCCATCTTCTTAAGAGCATGAGTCTTGACCTTTTGCTCTATAACTGGCTTTCCCGGATGCTCCTCTTCCGGTAGGGTGAAATTTGCCTTCAGCATGGTCCAAAGATCATCTTTCCGTCTATCGGTGACAAAAGACACTTCAGGGTCTCCGGCCTTCGGCTTATTCCATTGGTGGATGGTGATCGGGATCATGTCCCTAACAAGAACCCCGCACTGAGCAGAAAATGCATCCTTGGTCCGGCTGGGTTCAATCGGTTGGCCATCTCTATTGATGCTGGTGATCGTGAACCTTTCATCCGGGCGCAACTTTTTCTTCGGGCCTCGTCTCGTTACTGAAGTTTGGCTCGATCCGGATACGGAGGGCTAGAAAAGAAGAAAGAAGAGAGTTAATATGTGTACACATACCAAAACAATTAATGCATCAATTAGCTAGTCAGCACAGGCTTAATTATTATATATACCTTGCCGGACTTTCCAACAACTCCTTCCTCCGTTCGCTCACCGGAGCCGTCATCACGGTCTCCTTCCTCCATTCGCTCACAGGAGCCATCATAAGCATGTCCTTCCACCTCTGTCCGATCACCGGAGCCTGCTTCATCCTCTTCTTCCAGACCATCGATGTCGTTCATAAACTCAAAGGGGTTAACTCCTTCCCGGACGATGTCGCCCACCAACAACTTTCCTTCGCAGATGATTTCCCCCAACATCTCTTCTTCTTCTAAGTTTCTGTGACAATCGTTCATAGTTTTTGCAAAATATTAATTACAACATGATACTTAATATACAAACATGATATAGCATGGATATATTAGTGTGCCAAACATACAAGTTTTGCCGAAAAACATGGGGGCATGTGTTGACACCAGTTTTTGGCACGACAATAAACCTATATAAGATGGCACCCGGAGCCAAACACCCGTGCTACCGATGTCTGATGGAAAACGTGACTAGGGGTGAAACCGGATCGGATTCGGACGGATAATCTCTCATGTCGAAGTTATCGGAGAGGGGGTATATCGGAGAGGACATGACTAGGGATGGAAAACGTGATGGGCCTTGAGAGTTGGTCGCCCAGATATCGAGACGGGGGTGAACATTTTACCTTAGTAACTTAGAAAAAAATGTTATCGAGGAGGCGGATCCGTTGGAAATCTCTCGGGGAGCCGATGCCAACGTGATGATAGGGGGCCGGGGTGCTCCCGTGGCCTTGTTGATAGATAGAGCCGATGCCAACACTTTCATTTAACAAAAAAACAACTTCAAAAAAAGACTTGCTTCGCCAACATGAACATATACACACATGAACATACTTGAACATATACACACATATACATGAACATATATATATATATACATGAAAAAAACATATACATGAAAAAAATACACATATACGGAGGGCTAAAAAAACAGAGCACGCGCGGTGCTGCCGGCCGGCGACCATGTAGCAGCGGTGATAGGGAGCAGGGGACATTGGAAGGGGGCTCACTGTGTGGGGGGGGGGCGCGGTGATGGCTTGATCGATGACGAGGCCGGCGACGAGGATGAGGGGCTCGGGGGGGGGGGCAAGGGAGCGACGAGGACGGCAGGCTCGAGGCCAGCGACGAGGACGGCGCGCGGCGAGGTCGAGGGCACGGGCACGGGCAAGGGCGACGGCGCGGCGAGGTCGATGGCGTCAGCGAGTAGGACGGCGGGCTCGAGGCAGGCGACGAGGACGGCACGCGGCGAGGGCGAGGGCGCGGGCAAGGTCTCGGGGAGGGGAGCACATCGGTGACGGCGTGGGTGTGGTCTGGGATGCCGGCGACGAGGACGGCGGGCTCGGGGAGGGGCGCGGCGTCGGGGATGCCGGAGATGAGGACGCCGGGCTCGGGGAGGCGACGACGCGGCGATGGGGCTGAGGACGACGGGCTCAGGGCAACTGCTGGATGAAAACTGAAATTTTCTAAGTGTTTTCTTATATACAACAAGCATTGGCACCAACCGGGACCAAAGGTGGGGTTGGTCCCGGTTGGTGCCACCAACCGGGACCAAAGGTTCCTTTTCGTCAGCCCAAAGGGGGGGAAGCACAGACCTCTGGTCCCGGTTGGTGGAACCAACCGGGACTAAAGGTGGGTATGGGTCCGAGTTGGTGCCACCAACCGGGACCAAAGGTCCCTTTTCGTCACCCCAAAGGGCGGGAAGTAGAGACCTTTGGTCCCGGTTGGTGCCACCAACTGGGACTAAAGGTGTGTATTGGTCCCGGTTGGTGCCGCCAACCGGAACCAAAGCCCTGTTCCTGGTGCGGCGGTAGTTTAGTCCCACCTCACCGTGCGAGGAGTGCACATACTGGTTTATAAGCACGTCTGAACTGACTGTCGCGAGTTCCTCTCTACCGTAGGCAGTGCATGCCTAATTGTCTCTGCCTGTTGGGCCTACTTTCCCCGTGGGCCTGCGTCCTAGCCCATGTATATTGGGTTACTAGTCATATACAGGCCATGGTGGCTTAGTAGGTGGGCATTTTTTTATGTTATTTTTTTGCATATTAAAAGTTCTTAACAAAAAATACTTTATGGTGGCTTAGTGTGTTTTATCATTATATTCTTTTGCTATTAATTTTTTGAACAAACAATACTTTGATAATTTTAGTTGCACAATTTCCATTATTTTTGTTTTGTTTTTTGCTTTATTTATTTTTGCTTTATTTATTTCCAGTGTGTTTTATCGTTATATTCCTTTTGCTATTAATGTTTTCAACAAAAAATACTTTGATAATTTTAGTTCCATAATTTTTATATAATTATAGTTTCAGAAATACTAGAGGTTTGTAAAAGCTTTTTAGTTGATTCTTTTTTGAACTCCACTCCCACAATGTTTTGAAAGAAATTAAAAAGCACTTCAAATGAACTCAGAAAAGGTTGAAAGTTGGCATGGTATCATAATTTCACCCACATAGCATGTGCTAAAAAGTTGAGAGGGTTACGACAGAAATTGGATCCATTTCGTGCACAAAAGGGACAATCTCTTTCAAAGTATCACGGTTTCGGACGAAAACTCATCTATTACAATGGGATTTCATTTTTCTAAACTTATTTGAACTCAAGAATTTTTGTGCATTCAATATGCACCATTCAAAGCCACATACTAAAATTTCAACCCTTTCTGACTTAATTTGCTAGTTTTCATGCATTTAAATATTTAATTTGAGCTAAATGACCCTGAAATTGGAAAGCACTACAAATGAACTCAGAATAGGTTAAAACTTGGCATGGTATCATCATTTGACCCACATAACATGTGTGCAAAAGTTGAGAGGATTACAGCAAAAACTGGATGCACTTCATGTACAAACTAGACCATCTCTTTCGAAGTACGAGGGTTTCGGATGAAAACTTTCTGACTTCATCAGTCTTCACTTTTTCTTCGCTTGTGTCCTTTGCTTATTGCTCCATAACCATGGATATTCTTCATCGCTTAACATGGTGCTTGGATCAGCCTTGACTTTGAAGGGAGGAATTTCATGAAACTTTTCATAATCTCCAGACATGTCTGTCTTGCCCTCCAATCCCACGATGTCTCTTTTCCTGAAAGAACTATGTGGCGCTTTGGCTCATTGCATGATGTATTCGCTTCCATATCTTTTCTTTTTCTCGGTTTGGTAGACATGTCCTTCACATAGAAAACCTGCGCCACATCATTGGCTAGGACGAATGGTTCGTCTGTGTACCCAAGATTGTTCAGATCCACTGTTGTCATTCCGTACTGTGGGTCTACCTGTACCCCGCCTCCTGACAGATTGACCCATTTGCACTTAAACAAAGGGACCTTAAAATCATGTCCGTAGTCAAGTTCCCATATGTCCACTATGTAACCATAATATGTGTCCTTTCCCCTCTTGGTTGGTGCATCAAAGCGGACACCGCTGTTTTGGTTAGTGCTCTTTTGATCTTGGGTGATCGTGTAAAATGTATTCCCATTTATCTCGTATCCTTTGTAAGTCAATACAGTTGAAGATGGTCCCCTGGACAACGAGAACAGCTCATCATAAACAGTGTTGTCACCTCTGACACGTGTTTCCAACCAATCGCCAAAAGTCCTGATGTCTTCATGTGTAATCCAGTCGTCACACTCCTCCGGGTGTTTGGAGCGCAGACTGTTCTTGTGTTCATCGACATACGGGGCCACCAAGATAGAGTTCTGTAGAACTGTGTAGTGTGCTTGAGACCAAGAATGTCCGTCCCTGCATATTATTGAGTCCCTTCCAATCGTGCCTTTTCCAGTCAGTCTCCCTCATACCGCGATTCAGGTAGACCTATCTTCTTAAGGCCAGGAATGAAGTCGACACAAAACCCAATGACATCCTCTGTTTGATGGCCCATGGAGATTCTTCCTTCTGGCCTAGCGTGGTTACGGACATATTTCTTTCGAACTCCCATGAACCTCTCAAAGGGGAACATATTGTGTAGAAATACGGGGCCCAGAATGAAAATCTTGTTGACTAGATGAACTAGGACGTGCGCCATGATATTGAAGAAGGATGGTGGGAACACGAGCTCGAAACTGAGAAGACATTGCGCCACATCACTCCTTAGCCTTGGTAGGATTTCTGGATCGATCACCTTCTGAGAGATTACATTGTGGAATGCACATAGCTTAACAATGGCTAATCGAACGTTTTCCGGTAGAAGGCCCCTCAATGCAACCGGAAGCAGTTGCGTCATAATCACGTGGCAGTCATGAGACTTTAGGTTCTGAAACTTTTTCTCGGCCATATTTATTATTCCCTTTATATTCGACGAGAAGCTAGACGGGACCTTCATACTCAGCAGGCATTCAAAGAAGATTTCCTTGTCTTCTTTGGTAAGAGCGTAGCTGGCAGGACCTTCATACTGCTTTGGAGGCATGCCGTCTTTTTCGTGCAAACTTTGCAGGTCCTCCCATGCCTCCGGTGTATCTTTTGTCTTCCCATACACACCCAAGAAGCCTAGGAGGTTCACACAAAGATTCTTCGTCACGTGCATCACGTTGATTGAAGAGCGGACATCTAGGTGTTTCCAGTAGGGTAGGTCCCAAAATATAGATTTCTTCTTCCACATGGTTGCGCGTCGCTCGTCGTCATTCGGAACAGATAGTCCGCCGGGACCCTTTCCAAATATTAATTGTAAATCATTGACCATAGCAAGTACGTGATCACCGGTACGCATGGAGGGCTTCTTTCGGTGATCTGCCTCACCTTTGAAATGCTTGCCTTTCTTACGACATTGATGGTTGGTTGGAAGAAATTGACGATGCCCCAGGTACACATTCTTCCTGCATTTGTCCAGGTATATACTTTTGGTGTTAGCTAAACAGTGCGTCATGCGTGGTATCCCTTGTTTGTCTGTCCTGAAAGGTTACTGAGAGCAGGCCAATCATTGATGGTTACAAACAGCAACGCATGCAGGTCAAATTCCTCTTGTTTGTGCTCATCCCACACACGTACACCGTTTCCATTCCACATCTGTAAAAGTTCTTCAACTAATGGCCTTAGGTACACATCAATGTCGTTGCCGGGTTGCTTAGGGCCTTGGATGAGAACTGGCATCATAATGAACTTCCGCTTCATGCACAGCCAAGGAGGAAGGTTATACATACACAGAGTCACGGGCCAGGTGCTTTGATTGCTCCTCTGCTCCCCGAAAGGATTAATGCCATCCACGCTTAAACCAAACCATAGGTTCCTTGGGTCATCTCCAAACTCATCCCGATACTTTCTCTCGATTTTTCTCCACTGCGACCCATCAGCGGGTGCTCTCAACTTCCCGTATTTCTTACGGTCTTCATTTTGCCATAGCATCAACTTGGCATGCTCTTTGTTCCTGAACAGACGTTTCAGCCGTGGTATTATAGGAGCATACCACATCACTTTGCCAGGAACCCTCTTATCGGGGGGCTCGCCGTCAACATCACCAGGGTAATCTCGTCTGATCTTATACCGCAATGCACCGCATACCGGGCATGCGTTCAAATCCTCGTACGCACCGCGGTAGAGGATGCAGTCATTAGGGCATGCATGTATCTTCTGCACCTCCAATCCTAGAGGGCATACGACCTTCTTTGCTGCGTACGTACTGTCGGGCAATTGGTTATCCCGTGGAAGCCTCTTCTTAAATATTTTCATTACATCCTCAAATCCCTTGTCAGGTATACCATACTTTGCCTTCCACTGCAGCAATTCCAGTACGGTATCGAGCTTTGTGTTGCCATCTTTGCAATTGGGGTCCAACCCTTTTTTGTGATCCTCTAACATCCGATCGAACTTCAGCTTCTCCTTTTCACTTTCACACTGCCTCCTTGCATCAACAATGACCCGACAGAGATCATCATCATCGGGCACATCGTCCGGTTCCTCTTGATCTTCAGCTTCCCCCGTTGCAGCATCACCGTATTCAGGGGGCACATAGTTGTCATCGTACTCTTCTTCTTCGCCGTCTTTCATCGTAACCCCTATTTCTCTGTGCTTGGTCCAAACATTATGGTGTGGCATGAATCCCTTATAAAGCAGGTGGGCGTGAATGTTTTTCCGGTCAGAGTAAGACTTCGTATTCCCACATATAGAGCACAGACAACACATAAAACCATTCTGCTTGTTTGCCTCAGCCACTTCAAGAATATCATGCACGCCCTCAATGTACTCGGAGGTGTGTCTGTCACTGTACATCCATTGCCGGTTCATCTGCGTGCATTAAGTGTGTCAAAAACCATTACAGAACATCATGAATAGATAAGTGACCAAATTAATAGAAGTTCATCATCACATTAAAACCAAAATACATACATAGTTCTCATTGAACAACATATAGCTCTCCAGAGCATCTAATTAAACCATACATTGAAACTATGTAAAACATTTCAATGCAACAACAAATACGATCATAATCGCAACCAAGGTAACAATTGATCCAACGGCATAATGATACGAAGCCTCGCTATGAATGGCATATTTTTTAATCTTTCTAATCTTCAAGCGCATTGCATCCATCTTGATCTTGTGACCATCTACGACATCCGCAACATGCAACTCCAATATCATCTTCTCTTCTTTAACTCTTTTCTTCTCTTCTTGAACTCTTTTTAATTTTCCTTTTAAATACTCGTTTTCTTCTTCAACTAAATTTAACCTCTCGACAAGAGGGTCGTATGTAATATCCGGTTCACATACCTCCTAGATAAAGACATCTATGTCAAGTTGGTGTCGGCATAATTACCATAAACACTAAATGAAACAAATAGTTATAAAAGATAATATATACCACATCCGAATCATAGACAGGACGAGGGCCGACGGGGGCGGATACCGAAACCATCGCACTATATAATAATAAGCAATAATACAAGTAAGAAAATTAGACAATTATCTATCTAATCATACAATTAAGAATTTTTTTCTTTTATAAAGAAGATAAGAACAAGAGGCTCACCACGGTGGTGCCGGCGACAAGATCGACGCGGGCGATCGACGGCGGTGAAGACAGGGATGGGAGGTGACGGACCGCTAAATCTGGACAAATCTTGAGGAAAATGGAGCTTGGAGGTCGAGTTTGGAGAGGAGAAATCTTAAGTAGTGTGGCTCGGGCATTTCATCTAACAACTCAAGTGCATAAGAGGTGAGCTAGAGCACCACAAAGCCCTCTCCTCGCCGGCCAGGAAAAAACAGAGCAGTGTGGCTCGCGGGCGAGGGGTATATATAGCCAATTCATTGGTCCCGGTTCGTAGCTGGAACTAGGACTAAAGGCCATCCTTTAGTCCCGGTTCCAGCTACGAACCGGGACCAGTGGGTGTGGGCCAGGAGCGAGGCGCATTGGTCCCGGTTGGTGCCACCAACCGGGACTAAAGGTGTGTATTGGTCCCGGTTGGTGCCACCAACCGGAACCAAAGCCCTGTTCCTAGTGCAGTGGGAGTTTAGTCCCACCTCGCTGAGCGAGGAGCGCACATACTGGTTTATAAGCGCGGCTAAACTCACTGTCTCAAACTCCTCTCTACCGTAGGCAGTGCATGCCTAATTGTCTCTGCCTGTTGGGCCTACTTGCCCCGTGGGCCTGCGTCCTGGCCCATGTATATTGGGTTACTAGTCGTATGCAGGCCATGGTGTCTTAGTAGGTGGGCATTGTTTATGTTATTTTTTTGCATATTAAAAGTTCTTAACAAAAAATACTTTATGGTGGCTTAGTGTGTTTTATCATTATATTCTTTTTGCTATCAATTTTTTGAACAAACAATACTTTGATAATTTTAGTTGCATAATTTCCATTTTTTTTGTTTTGTTTTTTGCTTTATTTTTGTTTTTTGCTTTATTTTTTTTTGCTTTACTTTTTTATTGCATTTTGTTCTCGGCCACAATCGAAATTTAAGAAAACCTGAATGGAAAAGCACTACAAATATATAATAGCTAGAGATATATGTAATATATAATAGTTCAGATATCCTTTACAGAAAGTACTCGTCCAAGCGAACACTACTAGCTAGTCTGAATCAGAAGAATATTCCCGTGGTGGTGGTGGTGCGAGGTGACGCTGCCCATAGTTTACGGTTCGAATCTTGCGGTACAACTCATATGCAACGTATGCATCTTTTGCTGCATACTCAATTTTGATAGGTTGAAGTGGGGTCCTCTCCCACTCTTTGTGCCGTGCCCGGGGAAATTTGGTCTTCATATCTTTGTAATCATTGTCGATCAAGGCGACTGCCATAGAAGCCATCGAAGTCCTCTCATACCGAAGCCTGAATATGTCTTGAATATCAATAAGGCAGCCAGCTGGTATCTCAATACCGAAGCTGCGCCTCATCTTCAGCTTGTCATTCCTTACATCAACGCTAGCAAAATGTATGCCGCTGCGTAGGAAGTCCATGAGTGTTGGACAGTGCTTGTCACTACTGCAACATCAACAAATTAAAATAGAACGAATGTTAAATATTACTACAACTTAAGAGAAATTGATCTTTGCCATAGGATTCAAAATAGAAAATATATATTGCTATATCCTGTATAAATATATATATATGCAATTTTCATATCGTATGAATTGATGAAGAAACCCTAAATTAACTATATGACATATATGTTCTCCCATGTTTTGCAACAAGGAAAATTGTTTTACTACAAACTTAAAAGAAATATTGATCTTTCCCATAGGATTCAAAACGGAATATATTTCTATCCTCTGCAATTTTCATAATAATCTATAAATTGTTAATTGATTAAAGAAAACCCTCAAAACTCACCTTGCCCATTGGAAGATCATGACATATTTCTTGAAACATAGCTTGATGACGGCAACATCTTCTTGCTTGGCCATGTACTCGATATCAAGCCCTCTGAACTTGTCTTTCTCATCCGCCACTTCAAGCCATTTATGAAAAAGGGAAAGAAAACACGGCACCATGGCGCTGTCGTTCGTGTAGACGACATCGAGATTGGTCGTTCCATGTGCGAGCACCTCCCCATTGCGAGTGATTGGAGTCATGGTAGAAGATATGGGGAAGAAGAGATGAGAATGGAGGAGAAGAAGAGAGGAGAATGGAGGAGAAGAAGAGAAATGGGCGAAGTTACTGTAGCGCTCGCCGAGGAACAGTTGCCTCTTTCTCGGAGCACGAAACGTCGTGGGATGCGAACCGTTCGAACCTTTAGTCCCGGTTTGGGCCACCAACCGGGACTAAAGGGGCTCGCACCAGGAGAACGGTTACCCCTTTGGTCCCGGTTCCAGCCACGAACCAGAACCAATGGTTGTGGGCCAGGAACGAGGCACATTGGTCCCGGTTCGTGTCTTGAACCGGAACCAAAGGTGTCCTACGAACCGGGACCAATGCCCCACGTGGCCCGCCCGACCCCCTGGCCTCACGAACCGGGACCGTTGCCCCCATTGGTTCCGGTTCGTGAATGAACTGGGACTAATGGGCTGGCCCGGACCGAACCAATACCCTGTTTTCTACTAGTAACTGTGCAAGGGAGGGACGTGCTTAAGCCTGCCTTCTGATTGACATTGTACAATGTGAATCCGCCTATTACTCAAATAAATGCAGAGAGGGCGGTTCGATTATTAAAAAGAAAAGGCAGTACCCGTTTTTCTTCTCCTGCCATTTTAAAAAGAAAGGAGAATTTCGTTTTCAAGCCTCATCGTTGATCAAAATGTGGGTCAATACTTAATCCCTTCTCAGACAATTAACTGGCCGCTTTGACAATTACTAATCACCTACTAACCAGCGACCAAGAGGTTACCAGTTAACAATTTCCTGAGCATTGGCTGCGTGTGACTTATAGAAAACATGTTCTCAACTTATAGAAAACTGAATGCTCACAGAATAAGAACACGTATTCTCAACTTTCTGTAATAGAAAATTTGGTGGATGAAAAGTTACACCGCGCCACGCCATGCCACGCCATTGTGGCACCGCTGCTCTGTTTTTCTACTGACATAAAAAATGTGCATGCGTGTAGCCTGCTGAACCTCACGGACAGCAGCCACTGCTGCCAGTGCAACTGTGCCAAGTGATTTTGCATGTTACTGCTAGTTTCTCTCATGAGTGTGCATTGCTCTGCTTAGGGTTTGGCTCGAAACATTGCATTACAGTTTTTTGTCACAGTGAGTTTGGTGTTTAGTGTATTCATGTTGCTCTGCCAGCTTCCGTTCCTGGCTGCTGGTGCTAGTGCTGGTTCAAGCATTGCGTTACATTCCTTGTGTCTGTGCCTGAGTCAGTTTGGAGTTTTTTCATATGTGTCATGATGAGTCTGCGTGACTCTGCTTCATGAGTTTTGTCTGTGTTACTCTGCTTGCTGGGTTTTACATGCCATTAGCTTCCATTCCTCACTGCTGTATGTATGGCGCACCCCTCCCAATGCGCCATTGCTAGCATCTCTACCTAATACCTTATTTAGGAGATAATAAGTATATAAATTATTGAGGCACTTGGACCAGGAGATTTGCCAATTTTGGCAAGACATAGGAAGCAAGAATACATAATTATTCAGATAAGAGAAGTGTGAGGCAGCAGTGTGCGGCGCTCATTGGATAATGATTTTGCAGGTACCCCGAGAGGCCCTTGAGTTTGCCGGAATGTTGATTAACTTCCGTTCCGGCAAATTCGGGTACTCCATATGTCCTATTTTCAGCAAAGGTCATGCTAAAATATTCCATGAATTTTAGCATGACTTTGCTAAAAATAGGACATATGGGGTACTTGCGACTAATGTATGGGCCGGGGTTTGAATTCCCCTAGTCGTTTTCTCCCTACTCTGCTCTGCCCACATGCACCTAAACATGTAAACACTGAGCCATTATGCCGTCACCCTTGAAGCCTTGCGGGCATTTGCAGCCCTTAGCTTGTTCATTCTGTAGATTTCCAAAACTCAGTTTTGTCGGCCCTTGACAATAACCAACTTTTTGACCAAACTTTTTTGTCCTATTTAGAGCGAAACATGGCCCACAACGATGAGGCCGGCGGTTCGGGCAAGGCATTCTAGGAGCTGTCCCAGGAGATGGAGGAAGAACCTCACCGCTATGAGGACGCCACGGAAGACACCGATCCCGACTACACAACCCCTAGTGGTGTTGGGGATGACACCACTGATGGTGCTGCCGAGGATGCCACCACTGATGATGGCAGCGCACGCACAAATGGCAGCCAACCGAAGAGGCAACGGAAGGACCGGCGCCCGAACGTGCTCTGCACCGTCAAGGAGGAATTTACTGAAGTGTCCTCCGAGGGGCATCCAACGGCGCCCAAAAAATTAGTCAAGGGGTACTCGGTTCATCTCGGGTGCATTCTCCGAAGCACCGTCTCGATCAACACCGAGAACCTAAGGCATCCTGACCGAGGGAATTTGCGCAGCCTCCTCGTCACGAAGCTGCACGAACGATACAAGTTCCCCGGTGACGTCGCAAACACACGCCTCTCAGGGAATAAAGTGAACAGTGCCGCCCTCACAAAGATGAGCACGGCCCTGTCTACTTGAAGAAGCGCGATGAAGAAAATGATTGACAAAGGTGATAGTTATGAGAAGATCAAGGTGAAAAATCGTTCGATCAGCGAAGATGACTACAAGGAGTTCAAGATCAAGTGCGAGAGCAGCGCAACCGTGGAATCAAGTCAGTGGGGGAAAGATATGCTGGACTTGAGCTTAGGGGTCCACCAACTTGGTCCCGGTGGTTACAGAGTGGCGGAACCTATATGGGACAAGGAGGACGCGGAGCGTGCCGAGCAAGGCCTACCGTCCCGCTTCGAGAAATACCATGACAAGCAGACCAGGAACTATGTCAGGGCCCGGTACAAGGTGGACCCGGTAACAAAGGAGCTTACCACGGATGCAAAGACCAAGGCGCTTGAGCGTGTTCTGGTAAGGAATACAACCCCCCGTAACTAGCTCCATATGGTTGCATTCTAATTAATGAAGCCAAATTTCTAAATGGTTCACATTCCTTCCGTAGGAGACTGAAAGCAGTAGCGCGGGGTCGTCTTAGAGCTCCCCTTGGGACAACACTTTAAATAGGGCGTTGAACGTAATGAAAAACAAGGATAAGTTCAGTAAGCCGTCATCAGCTGGTCGTGTGGCTGGCAAAGGCTTGTCCACAAAATGGTCGTCATACTATAATGTTGGTGTGCGAAAGGAGAGAAAGACCAGCTCGGAAAGCCAGTCGCGCGAGGTTCAAGAACTCAAGGCACAAGTGGCGTGGATTCCGAAGATGGTCCAAGAGCAAGTGCAACAACTGGGAACGACACTCACCGCCATTGTGCCTACCTTGATTCAGGGGCTGCAGACGTGGATTGCGGGCGGCCAACAGGGGCCGCCCCCGGTTCCCAGCTTCACGGCCAGCAACTCGCACAACGCGCAGGCGGAGCCATTGGTGTCTCCGGCGGAGGCGGTATTGGTGTCTCCGACACCGGCACGGGCATTGGAGCTTAATGCACCCGGGTGTACGCCGACCGGCACCTCGGCAGCAAGCGGCCCCTCCGTCAGTTGCACGCCCGCCGTTGGCGGTGCCTCGACATTAGCCGAGCTCGACGCCATCCCGGTAACTAAGCCTCTCGGCCGATGACTTCATCTTCTTGCCTTTGACTGGGCATCCGTGACGCCCTACATGTTTTCGCAGGGTGCCGCCGATGTTCCATGCACTCTCCTGCACTTCGTGGGCGGCGAGTTGATCAATGTCGCCAAGGGCAGAATCATTCAACCGGGCAACCCCGTGTTCCACGGTAATCCGATGCCACCCACCGTGTATAGGGTTGAACTGGTTCGGGTGCTGCCAGGCTGCGACGACTTGTTACCTCCGATTCGACCCGCTGGGGCCGACGAAGATGATGTGACGACCCTCAGCGCCTGAGTAAGCTGGCCCCTGCTTTGGGCAAAGAGCCAGATTCGTTTGGGGGTGGGGGACACCACCCCAAAGACAACACCGCCTGTCGTGCCGGCGCCAAGCCATGGCAAGACCGCCGCAACACTGCCGGACATGCCGGACATGCATATGGCACAGGATCCGGACATGCATATGGCATAGGATCCGGACGACGACGAAGATGATGGTACATTTACCAACGTCGATAAGTACTTTGCCGAACATGGGTACGATGACGAATTCTTCGGGCCTCCTTCTCAAGAACCCGACCCTGCAAAAGACGACCGCGATCTAGCCGGTACCGCGGAGAAACCCAATTGCAACAGGCGTCGTCTGGCGTTCAGTTCTCAGGAGACGCCTCCAGCTGCCGCCTTCACTGAGCCTCAGATAGCCGAGGTGCAAAATATTATCATCCCCAACACACTCAAGAAGGCGGTCTGTGAGCAAAACTCGATCCCATTACAGCAGAAGAAGAAGGGACGGAAAAGAAAGAATAACAAGGGCGGTGCTAGCCAGCCGGCACCGAGTACGATCCGTGCTCAGGATGGGCCACCTTTACCTAAGGATATCTCGAGGAGGGTGCATGTGGCGGGTAGGACGATGCTACCGACTAATCTGCTCAATGTTGCAACCGGTGCTATGCGGAGTCCGCATGAAAGTGTTCTTTCTTTGGAGAAGCGGCGTCTCTCCGAGAATGATGTGGCATACCCGGTTTTCGTGGCCAAGGTGCCAGAGGGCAAGGGCTTTGTGGATAGCACCATCGGGGTACGATCGTCCTGCGGTTTGATGACATCTTCGCTATGTTTAACCTTCATCCGTTGCACTACACCTTCATTCGGCTTTTTTCGTTGAGTATGGAGATGCGGATCATTAGAGACAAGACCCCGGACATCGTGATAGTCGACCCCTTCTACATGTGTGCCAAGATCTTGGGCAGTGTTGGGGACCGGCAAGTTGCGAGTTCACACCTCGAAGGCGTCATTCTGGCAAACCCAGGTAAGGATAACTTCCTCGTGCCTTACTTTCCCGAGTAAGTCATCCCCTCACCGCCCCGTAACATATGATTTCTTAGATTTCGATCGTTCTTTTTTTTCTAACATTCCGTGTTTTGTGCAGTGACACACATTGCACACTCATCCTATTAAGCCCGAAATATTCCATGGCCACGTATTTTGACTCGGACCATCAGTCGAAGAAAGACTACACAAATATCAAGAAAGTTCTTGATGATGTTCTCCCCGGCTATGCCAGATCTGGAGGCACCTTCAGCAGGACAATTTGTAGGTACGGCAAGCACGTGTTCACCCACAATACGACGTTCCCCTGCGTCAAGCAGCCACCTGGCAGTCAGAAGGATGCCTACTACGCCCTCCATCACATGCGAGTGATCGTACGAGACCAACATCACCTTCTGCTACCAAATAATCTCAAAGATTGGGCCACACGCTTGTCGGCAATCCAGGACGCAGACATCAGACAAGAATTCTATCGCATCCAGTCGGAGTTTGTGGAAATCATCTATCAAGATGTCCTTCGTACCTAGGGGAAGTTCTACCTCAGATATCAACCGTCCAACAGTGAGATAGAAACAACGCTACAAATGCAGGCTGACAACGCCCGCGATTTCATGACCATCACGAAAGACGGCGGCTTCATCCACGTTCCGGTCCCTGAGTCGAGTCGAAAGTAGTTATGCTATGTACTTTTGAAATGTTGATTGGCTCATGTTGTAATATGAAACTTTAATGAACTTGTATGTCTCTTTGGTTTGGACAGTCGTTCAACTTATATGTAATCGATGCTATTTATTAGTAGGACCATGAATCGCGCTATTAATGTGTTGCTTTTCTCTTTCGATCCTTTTGTTGCATACTTATATATTGCTTATGTATTGTCTGTGAATTGCTACTAACGTTTTGTTTGGCTAGTGCATAGAGATGCCGCCGTATGTCGTGTACAAGGGTAAGGTTCCTGGAGTCTACGACGACTGGGAGAAGTGTCGGAGACAGGTTCACCGTTTCAGCGGTAACAGTTACAAAGGGTACACCACTAGGGCGGAGGCGGAAGCTAGATACGCGCTCTATCTAGCGGGAGAGAGGAGGGAGCGTTAGAGGAACCGGATGAAGACCGGTTTCATCGCGATGATGCTCATCGTGATGACCGCAGCTCTCTTCTATGTGATGGTAGTTTAGATGATCGATATCGACTTGTAATGTGAAGACAAACTCGCTAGTCGCGGTCTCGAGACTTGTAATGTTCTAACTTTGTTCGGTATTTTAAATTCGGAGACTAATATGATGAATTGTATTCGGAGACTAATCTTCTATTGTATTCGATAAATCTGCTATTTATATGTTGTGCTGTCTATATTCTGTGCAGTAATATGTTTTGTAACCTGTGCAAATATCAGAAAAGAAAAACAATAATCCCTAATATTCATACTAGTGGCGCACCACTCTGCACTTTAGTGGCGCACTGCAGTAAGCACACTAGTGGCGCATCATCTACAAGTGCGCCATTAGTAAGCCAGAGCACAAGGTAAATATGGCCCCCCGGGAGGCATACTAATGGCACACCGTGTGATATACTAATGGCGCACTCCTAGTGCGCCACTAGTATATCAAATGGCGCACCAGGGGTGCGCCATTAGTATTAATTACTAGTGGCGTGATGCTAGTGGCGCACCTATAGTGCGCCATTAGTGGCCAAAACAGGTGTGCCACTAGCAGGCCTTTTCCTAGTAGTGTGAGGGGAGAACTTAAAAGATGCTTGGTATAGGATTTGCAATGCTCATAATAGATCTATCCATAAGCAATCTACTGTTGTTCTTCTTCGCAGCTTTATGTTGGCATCACCACTTGGTATAGATTCATCCTTCATGCAATTACCGGTGGTAATTTCTTGATGTGTCCATCTTTGGATGCTTTTAATGCTTTGGGAAGTCTAGTGGGATCACCACCTACCATGATCAACGAAACAACTTTAACTCTCGAACATGTTATGGAGAGATTAGATGCTATTGAAAAGAAGATGGTTACTAAAGAACATCTTGATGATCTAGATAAAAGTTTGCATAATCTTGCTAATAAAATTGGGGCTAAGGAGAGAGATGCCATTAAATTACTAAAGGCAAAGGAAATCGTAGTTAACGAAAGGTTAGAAGAAAGTCCTTACCGTATTGATAAGTTGGAAGAGATCTTTAGTAATTTGGGTTCGGATTTTTATTCTATCAAGTATATTGAAAAAACTGCCGTAAAAATTGTCAAGGGCATACAAGTTACTAAGAACAAAGTTGCTACACCTAGTGGGCACAAGGGAGATCTTAAAATGATTAGTATTCATCCCGACTTTGTTGAAATCATAAGAGATCCTATTTACAAGAATGACTTTTTGGTTTTCTTCCTAGGAGTGTTATCGTTAAGAACATGCATGCTAAATCCTTGAAGAAATCTAGTTGTGTGATTGAAGAGTTGAAAACCAAGGATGACAAAGTTGAATCTATCCAATATGCCTAGCTAGGGGCGTAAAATGATAGCGCTTGTCGGGAGGCAACCCAATGAATAAATAATTTTTTTATTTTTTATTTTTATTTTTTTGAGTGTTGACACAATTATGCCTCTGTTATGATTTTTTTATGGTTTATTTAGTGTTTGTGCCAAGTAGAACCGTTAGGATAATTCATAGGATGAGTAGAAGTGATGCTGAATCTGAAACAGAAACTTTGCCTCCAGTTGATGAATTTTCGTTTTTTGTTGGAACATGATCCTGAGCTGAAATTTTAACACAGTGTTTCTATACAATTCCTTACGTTGTTCTAAGTTTTCAGAATTGTTAGAGTTACATAAGTATGGGTATGATACAGATTACTACAGACTGTTCTGTTTGAAACATATTCTGTTTTTGTTGCATTGTGTGCTTGTTTGATGAATCTATGGTTTGTATTGAGGGGTATAAGCCATGATAAAGTTAAAATACAGTAGGTATAATGCAATTATATTTTTAATGGGTTTACAACAGTACCTAAGTAGTGATTTGCTTTCTTATACTAACGGATCTCACGAAGATTTTGTTGAGTTTCGTGTGTTGAAGTTTTCAAGTTTTGGGTGAGATCACGATGGATGAAGGAATAAGGAGTAGCAAGAACCTAAGCTTGGGGATGCTACCGCACCTCCAAGATATATCCAAAGAGTATCAAGCAACTAAGCTTGGGGATGACCCCGAGTGGCATCCCCTCTTTCTTCTAGCGACCATCGGTATTTTACTTGGAGCTATATTTTTATTTGTCACATATCATGTGTTTTGCTTGGAGCGTCTTGTATCTTTGCTTGGTTTGTTTGTTAGTTTTTCCTTTGTATCCTTGATGTACACACATATTTTAGAGATCCACAATCATGCTATGATTTGTTAGAATTGCTCTATGTGCTTCACTTAAACTTTTTGAGCTATAGGAATTGCTCTAGTGATTCACTTATATCTTTTTGAGCATGGTGTGCTTGGAAATTTTTGTAGAAACACTCTCATGCTTCACTTAGATTAATTTTAGAGTAGGTAAAATTTGGAAGAAATACTCTCATGCTTCACTTATAGCTTTTTGAGAGATGAAATCTTTATGCTCATGTGCTTCACTTAAATTTGTTTGAGCTTACCAAAAAGCAATGGCAATATATGAAACTAGTCCCAAAGTGATAGATATCCAAGGAGGATATTATAAAAAATTTCATGAATATAATTGGACAAATTAGACTTGATTCCTTGTAATAGTTTTGAAACATGATGATAGTAATATGTGAGTCATGTTAGTGAGTAATTATGCTTAGTAGGAATATTGGTGTTAAGGTTTGTGATTCCCTATGCATGCACGAAAGTCAATATTTATGCAATGAAGTCACATCCTACTTGTGGTGCATTATTCGGTGTTAGTTATGTTCAATGCTCACTTACGTGATTTTACGTTTCTTGGTTTCGCTCCTTCCCAATCTATTTTCTAGACTTCATTTGTACTAAGTAGAGATACTACTTGTGCATCCAAAATCCTTAAACCAAGTTTTGCCTTATAAGTCCAGCATACCTACCTATATGCGGTATTTCCATGTTGTTCCAAGCAAATTTGTATGTGCCATCTCTAAATTTTCAAAATAATTTTTCTCTTTTGTGTGCCCGAACCGCTCATGAAATAGGGGGAGTGTCCAATATTTTTCCATGCTAGATGTGTTATTCCCAAGATGAGTGTTTATTCACTTGTCATTGCATGAGAGTGCGGCTTTCATAGAGATGCCCATTTCCGAAATGAAAAAAATAATATTTACTTTATGTTCTCAAATAATAAATTCCTTGGAAAGTGTTGGTATGGAAGGCAACCGGGGATACGGCCCGCCTTGAAAGTGAAAGTTTGGTGGAAAAAGGAATAAACTTTATTTTCTGTTTGGGAACCGCCTATGATATATCTAGCACGGAAAGTATTGTGAGATACTTTGTCATTTTCGTTGAAAGGAAAAGCATGCCACCCAAAATATTTTTTCTCTCTCAATTTAAAACTTTGAGCTCTGGCACCTCTACAAATCCCTACTTCCCTCTGCAAAGGGCCTATCTATTTACTTTATGCAATTTTTACTTTTGCTTTGAGTCTCCATCTTCTCTTATAAGCACCAACTGGGGGGCACTATGAACATACTTGAGCATTGGACACTGCTAATATTTGAGTGTGTTTCATGAATGGATCAATGATTGAGCATGATGGGCTAGGGATAACTTTCGTTAGTGTTGATATTTTGAAAGACATGGTTGCTTGTTGACATGGTTGAGTATTGAAGTCATTATGTTAAAACTAGACTATTGCTTTGAATAATGTACAAGTCCAAATGTCCATGATATACAAAAGAAAAGAATATGAGGAACATGTTAGTCAGCATTCCACATTAAAAATTCTGTTTTGATCATTTACCTACTCGAGGACGAGTAGGAATTAAGCTTGGGGATGCTGATACGTCTCCAACGTATCTATAATTTTTGCTTGTTCCATGCTCTTATATTATCATTCTTGGATGTTTTACAATCCTTTTATTACAACTTTATATCATTTTTGGGACTAACCTATTGACATAGTGCCAAAGTGCTAGTTGCTATTTTTGCTTGTTTTTTTACTTTGCAGGAAATCAATACCAAACAGAGATAAAACGCTGCTGGGATTTTGTGGATTTTTTATGGACCATAAGAAAGAAGATGGGCCAAAGGACACCAGAAGAGGGGGGCCAGGGTGGCTAGCCCCCTCGAGGGCGCACCAAAGGCCCCCTGGAGTGTTGGGGAACGTTGCATGGGAAACAAAATTTTTCCTACACTTCACCAAGATCAATCTAGGAGATGAGCATCTTCGAGAGGGAGAGTTGATCTACATACCCTTGTAAATCACTAAGAGGGAAGCGTTAAGAAACGCAGTTGATGTAGTCAAACATCTTCGCGATCCAAATCGCCGAGCATCCTGCGATCCAATCACGATCTGTCCCGATCTAGCACCGAACGGACGGCACCTCCGCGTTCAGCACACGTACGGCTTGATGACGATCTCTACCTTCCTGATCCAGCAAGAGGGAGCGGAGAAGTAGAAGAGTTCTCCGGCAGAGCGACGGTGTTGCAGCGATGGTGGTGGAGAAATTCCGGCAGGGCTTTGCCTAAGCACTGCAGAAAACTGATCTAGAGGAGAAACTATGCACTAGAGGAGAGGGTAGCACGTGGCTGAAAATCAAGTGAAAAAACCCTAAAACCTCTAGTATATATAAGAGGAATTGAAGAGGGGGCTAGCGCACAAGGTCCAACCCTCTTGCCTCTTGCGCAAGGAGTAGAGGAGGAATCCTCCTCCAATCCTAGTAGGACTAGGATTCCTCCTTTCCTACTTGGAAACTCTTTCCACCTTGGTTTTTTTTTCTCCTTCAACTCCAGCCGCATGGGCCTATTGTGGGACTTCCACCAGCCCACTAAGGGCTGGTATTCATCCTCTCACAGCCCACGTAGCCTCTTGGGTCGAAATACTCCTCCCGATGGTCCCACGGTACACTACCGGCAGTCCCGGTACACTACGATGAGCCCGAAACTTTTCCGGTGAACAAAATAGGACTTCCTATATATCAATCTTTACCTCCAGACCATAATGGAGCTCCTTGTGATGTCCGGGATCTCATCTGGGACTCCGAACAACCTCCCGTCACCACCATACATAACTCTATTCTACCAAAACATCACCAAACCTTAAGTGTGCAGATCCTGCGGGTTAGAGAACTATGTAGACATGACCGAGACACCTCTACGGTCAATAACCAATAGCGGGACCTAGATGCCCATATGTGTTCCTACATATTCTACGAAGATCTTTATCGGTCGAACCTCTATGTTAAGGATTCTGTTAATCCCGTATAGTGTACCCATTGTTTATCGGTATGTTACTTGCCCGAGATTCGATCGTCGGTATCTGTATACCTAGTTCAACCTCGTTACCGTCAAGTCTCTTTAGTCGTTCTTTAATACAAGATCCCGTGGCTAAAACTTAGTCACATTGCTTGCAAGGCTTGTTGTGATGTTGTATTACCGAGTGGGCCCTGAGATACTTCTCCATCACACAGTGTAACAAATCCCAGTATTGATCCATGCCAAACCCATAGACACCCTCGGAGATACATGTAGAGTACCTTTATAGTCACCCAGTTATGTTACGAAATTTGATACACACAAAGCACTCCTCCGGTGTCCGTGAGGTCCATGATCTCATGGTCATAGGAACATATACTTGACATGCAGAAATTGTAGCAATAAAGTGACACGTTCATATACTACGTTTATAGTTTGGGTATAGTCCATCCCATTATTCTCCTAATGATGTGATCCCATTATCAAATGACATCTCATGTCCATGGCTAGGAAACCTTGACCATCTTTGATCAACGAGCTAGTCTACTAGAGGCATACTAGGGACATAGTTGTGTCTATGTATCCACACATGCAACGTGTTTCCAAACAATACAATTATAGCATGGATAATAAACGATTATCATGAACAAGGAAATATAATAATAATTACTTTATTATTGCCTCTAGGTCATATTTCCAACATGGAGTGGCCTAGTGGGTGCTGGGCACCTCGGGCACCCCCTCAACCGACTATCGTGCCTATAAATTCCCAGAAAATCCAAAACCCCTAGAGGAGTCGACGAAACACAATTCCATCCGCCGCAAGTTCCAGAACTGCGAGATCCAATCTAAACACCATCACGGAGGGGTTCATCTTCCTCATAGGTGTCTCTCCGATGATGCATGTGTAGTCCACGATAGACCTACGGTCCGTAGGCAGTAGCTAGATGGCTTCTTCACCCTCTCTTATTGTCATTGTTTTTTCGTGGCAGATGTCCGAAGACTTAGGTTCGAGGCCATCGCCAAGGTAGTGGACTCAAAGGGGTTGATCAGGACGAAAGACACAGGTTTATCCAGGTTCGGCCCGTCGATCTGAGGTAAAAGCCTACGTCCTGCTTTGGGTGTATTGATGGGTGTATCGATTACAAGGGAGCGTAATTTCTTGACCTAGTTCTCGATAGAGTGGTTTCTCACCCCTGTTGTTCCCGAATCTCACCTTTATATAAGAGGTCAAGACCCTAGGTTACAAGTCTCACGCCGACTCTTACAACGTATCCGACTCCGTCTCTTAGTTATCTTGCCTTTCTTTGGCGTGTCGTCCCCGGGCGGCTCTCTCGCCCGGATCTTGTGCCTTCCTGTCTTTGGGCCTTTGCCTTCAGCCACCTGATGAAACGCCGTGTAGCCAAATCTTCATCTTCCAGCCCATATACTGACGAGCCGCCAGGTATGACCGGACCCCTGCTGGGCGGGTCTTACCACGGGATTATATCCCCAACATTAGGCCCCAGATTGACTTGAGCTTGCTTATGTCAATCTTCACTTCCGTTCAGCGGCAAGTCTCACAATCTTGCCACCTGTAAAACATATAATCCGCCATGACGTCACCTTCATACACGTTAGAAAAAAAATCCATGACGTATGCTATAGATCCTTTTATTAAAATGGTCGCCCAAAAATCGAAGCGTCCATTCGGTCGGTCATCATTTCTTGCCTCAATTCCCGTGCGTCTCGTTCGCCCCCCATCCCATAAATAGAGTCACGTGGGGTCATTTTATTTTCTCCGCCGCCACCTCTTCTTCTTCTTCCTCCCGACCTCTATGCTCTCAAGCTCCATCGCGCTAGTGCATCCTCGTGCTCGTCCTCAACTCCGGCCGCTGCATCAACCTGACCGTGTCCAGACCCTCGCCGTCACACGCCGTGTCTCCAGGTACGGTCTTCGTCCCCATTAGATCTGTTTACTCCCCCACTCGAACCCTACTGAGTTCATCAGAGTTTCCATGCCCGTTCATCTTTGCAATGCCAATCGTTGGGTAGTCCTTTAGTTCTTGCCATGCTACTATCCACCGCGGCCACCCGCATGCAACCAACGGTAGTCCAACCTAGGTCTGTATTCCTGCTCCTATTCTTGTGCTCAGACCGTTCATTCTTCTTCGCCCCCCTTTTTAGGTTTGAATTAAATCTAATTTCTTCTTGCCTGTAGATCTTGTATTTTCAATATAGCATGCAAAACCTGTTTGTATTACTTAGCAATATTTGCGCCGTAGCGTGGTTCACATGACCCGCCATTAGTCCTCCAGCCTCTCTGATGGTTGTGTCAGTGGCTTAACATCTTCATATTTAGCTTTATCCGTCGCCTCAGTTATTTGGCCAATCTCTGACCCGCTGAGCCTTTGCAGTCGCCATCATTTCTCGCGCCCTTTCATCTTGTGACTGGATCGGCTCCGGGGTTACTGAGCCTTTCCTACGACACTATGTAGAGGCAGGAACGTTGCCGACTCAAGACCTCATACACCAGCGGGTTCCAGGGAAAGAGATAAAACCCATCCAGCGAGAGGGAGAAGTCGTTGTCTTCACTGATCACATCGTGCGTGGCTTCTGCCCTCCTGGATCCAAATTTTTTCGAGACGTGCTCCACTTCTTCAACCTGCACCCTCAAGACATTGCGCCAAACTCTGTCTCCAACCTGTGCAACTTACAAGTCCTCTGCGAGGTCTTCCTGCAAGAAGAGCTGTTAGTGGACCTCTTACATGATTTCTTCTATGTCAACCGCCAAACGGAAGTGGCTGGCGGCCCAAGCTTGGAGCTCAGTGGAGTCTCTATCCAAAGGATAAGGGACTTGGCCTATCCGGCTGTTAAAATGCCAAGTCACCCCAAAGACTGCAATAGGATGTGGTTTTATTGCAGAGACACCTCTCCAGAGGGTAAAAACCCCATGGCGGGTTACTGTCGTACCCGGCTCTGCACCTCAACTGAACTTCTGGACCGAATAACAGCCACGGCCCAGGCAAAGTATGCTCCTGAGTTTTCCAAGATTAGAGCTCTTCTGGCCAACGGCTTGACAGGGATCGACCTAACCCGCTGCTGGGTCTCCTGGAGAGTTTTGCCTTTGAGCCGGCGGGACTGTCTTATGTGTGAATACTCAGGCGAAGCCGATGACCCTCTCTATTTCACCCATACCACCCTAACAGAAGAAAATGTCACCACCACCGTCAAAGGACTTACCCGCGAACCCCTGGAGGCTTGCAGCAGTGTCGGTTTACAACCGTTGTGCATCGTGAACCCGGCTCCAGAAGTAAGGGCGGATCTGAATCTGGCTCCTTGTTTTGATTTTTAAATATAACATCCTTACCCTTTTTCGACGGCTTCCCTTGCAGGCCAGTTCCAGTTTTTGGAAGAAGAAGCTTACTCTTCCTGCGAAGAAATGAAAATCTCAGGTGGGTCAAACCCGCGGTCATAAGCCGAAACCCTCAGGTCAAAATTTGCTTGAGCTTGACGACTTAGAGGTAGAACTCGACTCCCTTGGCCGTCTTTTTGTGCATCTTATTGACCATGATTATACACAGGAGGAATCAGATACAAGCCGTGCTACCGCTCGTGAGGTAACTTATTCCTCTTCCGACTCAGAAATCTTCCTGCAAGCGAATATACGGCGAGTCATCCGAAAAGTTCCTTTTTCGCATCCTCTTGCTTACTTAGATCCCGACTTTCCCTTGAAAAAACAATAGCATGAATCTTGGCATCAGACCCAGAGTACCGGCTCTAAGGATCTTATGGATGGCTTACCCAACTCCCCGGCACCAAGAAAACGCCCTCCTAAGGTATTTTACTAAGACCCCAAACCTTTGTCTTTAGATTTTCGCAACACTATATTACTATGGTCTTGTCAACTTAACCTTGTAGGGAGCACCTCCTTCGTCTGGCGACTCAACGGCCTCCAAGCTTCCTCCCATGAAGGTCAATCCAGGGTACGTTTCTTTCCTGTGCTGTGCATATATTGCTGGTATTATAGGTAAACTTGATCATTAATTCTTTGTCCTTCTCAGGGCGCAGGCCAAGCGTAGGAAAATGGGCGGGTCTAACGTTGATCCCCCATACAATAACCGGCTCCTGCTGAGCCAACTTCCTCTCGTGCCAGATCCTTCGAACTTAACAAAGAAATGCCTGAGCAATCTCCACCGCCCTCAGGGTTGGTGGGTCTTGACACGGCTGGTCGTGACAGCCCAGCAACCGACCCTAAGCCGCCCAGTCCAACCGCCGAAGATGCATCACCCCCCGACGTTGTTATCACTAGGGCAGGTTATCGATCTCCAACTCACCACACTCTGACCAAGCATATAGGCAAGGCTGAATGCCCTTCTAAAAACCTTACCTTCGAATTGCCCGTCTTGGAGACGATGAGAATGGACAACTTGCATGCTGGTTACTTAAACCGCCTGTCCGCTAGTCGCAACATGGAGACCAAGCTTGTTGGTCTGATGAAGAAGAAGTTTGAGGTACTTTTCTTTCTCTCTCTTCTCATATCCGTATGTAGCCCCCAAGAGTCGGGCTAATATTGCAAATAATAGCTCGAGTCTTCCATTTCTCAATCATATCGGAGCTTTTACCCTCTGATCACAGATACCAGACTAGATTGCATGTTTAGCCGGCTTACGTACTGTTTATAGATCCACTTGTAGCCCCAAAGTCCAGGATATTATGACAATGATGAGCCGGATCTTCCTTTTTAGAAACAGCTTGCCGGGTGTGGCTCCCAAGTCCGGCTCATTATGACAATTATGAACCGGATCTTTTACTTTTAGGCGTAGAATGAAAATGTAACATTAGTCCCCAAGTGCCAAGTATATTATTTGTAATCTGCTTGGGACTTGTATCCAATTGTTACTCTATTCTGGCGACTTAAATCTTTATACCTTTCCACTTGTGTAATACAGGAGGCGCTGGCTGCAGCCGATTTTGAAAGAGCCGGTTTGAAGAAAAGCCTGGCCACGCAGTAGAGCGCCCGAGCCGCTGTAGATGAGAAACTTCGAGCGGTTGTCGAGCAATTGGAAAAACTTGAAGCTGAGTTTGCTGCTTATAAGAAGGCTTTCGAGTCTGAGCAAGCTTCTCTGTCAAAATAGGCTGCCGACGCTGAAGAGCGGGCAAAACTTATGGCCGCCGAACTGAACACCCTTAACGGTCATATATCCAAGATGACTGCCGCGATATTTGGTAAGTACTTCTGTATTTTGAAAATTTTCCATGTTATAAAAGTATCAGCCAGAAGGCTTATAATCTTTGATCTATCTCTTGCAGGAGAACGGAGTCGCCAACTGTCCTCTGATAGTATACTCATGCTGAAGGCAATCTATACTCTGACAGAGCAATTCTACAGCGGAGCCCTCTACACCATCAAGGCCATCATGACATCCAAGTATGTCCCCAAACTTATGAAGGGCGTCTTGGAAACCTTATCTACTCTGCCTCAGCAAGTCAACGAGATGAGGCAATCAGCCGGCAGAAGAGGGGCTATAGCAGCACTAAGCCACTCCCTTGCCTTTGCTCCGGAGCTGACTGCTGAAGAAATGATGAACGACTTCCCTTCCAAGAAGGATGATGGCTCAGATTTCACCGAAGTTGACTACGCCAGATGTGTCAAGGCTTCCAGGTGGCTCGCCTCCATATTGGTCGACGAGACGGACCTCATACCTTACCAGGCGGCTTATGATGAGAACAAAGGTTGCGCTGCCCGACCTTTGAAGCAAAATGCCTAATCCCTGCACGTTGTAAGCCGCTCTTTGCTCCTGAAGTTGATCCGTCTCCGATTTTCAACGATGCCCAATTTGAAGCTTTACTTAACTGCAACTAGGACATGGATCATCTCCAGATCGAGGAGCCCGAAGACCCGACGAAGAGCGACCCGCGGCGAGTTAAATTCCTTGCCTTCTACCTCACATAACTTGGCCAGTTGAGCCGTCAGGATGAACAAGCATCGAAATTTTGTAACATAACTTCATATTTTGAGCTTCTTCGAGAGCCTTGAAATATATCTTAGTATTTCTTAAACTTTGCTGGCGATTCATAGCCAAAATCTGCAAAAAATTCTGCAATGACCCGCCTTGGCGGCTTTTAGGAAAGCATGACTCGGATATCTCAACATAATCTTGCTTCATCTTTCAACCTTACTCATGCCGCCATAAATACAATGTATGATGCAATATGCATGATGTTATATGTATAATGCAATATAATGCAATATGTGATGTAACTTTATGAATTTTTCCTTTCTCCTTGTTTTTTCTTTTCAAAATTCATATTTTGACCCTTTAAGTGCAACTGTTGCTACGAATTGCTGAACAGTACAGGGTCTCTAACGAGATTGACCGCCAGTCTTGCACGGCTCAGGGTCTCTAGGCGAGATTAACTATTAAGGACGCAACAGACCAGAATTTTGCAACAGAGTGAGTGGCCCGACCCCATAAGCTACTTCTCACGTCACATAAATCCGTCGTTTGAACCTCAAGGGTATCAAGCTTGAGAGTACGACGGGCCACTTGGTGGAGAGTGTTGTAGCAGATGAGAGAATTTCCCTCGCCGCTATATGAGGCCCTCGGAGGGGGTGAGTTGACAGCTCACTGCACCCCTACACGAGTGGCAGCTACACACAGGCAGGTATAACTCAGTCTTTCCACGGTTGAAAAGCCAACCAAGAGTGGGGCAGCCTTCACCCACCCTTGAACTTGCTCTGGATTCATGACCCGCCTTTGATCATGGTGCCTATGTTTGAACGGGTCGCATCATGGCGGCTCATCATCTTTGGCATCCATGGCGCCCATGTTTGAACGGCTCGCATCATGGTGGCTCGCCCTCTTGAGCGACTTAAGATCTTTCACTCGTAAGGTAGTGCACTCATGTTTGAATGGCTCGCATCATGGCGGCTCGCACTCTTGAGTTACTTGGCACCCATGTTTGAACGGCTAGCAGTATGGCGGCTCGCCCTCTTGAGTGTATTAATCTTGCATCAACGAGGCAGTGCACCCATGTTTGAATGGCTCACAGCGTGGTGGCTCGTCCTATTGAGCGACCCTCAATCTTCTTTTGACAAAATGGTGCACCCATGTTTGAACGGCTCACATCGTTGTGGCTTGTCCTCTTGAGCAACCTCAGATCATGTTTATCTTGCAACGCCGAACTGTAAGCCGCCACACGGAGGGGCCGCCGTATTTAAAATCGTCCCAAGGGGTGAGCATGCCAGACCCGGTGGGTCGGAAGCCCCCAAGCGACCAAGCAGAAAATATTCGTTCTTGCACAAATCTGTAATGCAAGAGAAAACGGTAGGGCCCCCCATCTTGCAGGGATGCCAACCTTATTATACTGACTGTCTAAATACAAAGAAACATGTATGTACAAAGATAAGAGTTTGGATGACTCAAGTATAGTAAGGCCACATGTGAGTGATATTCCATGGCCGGTGAGTTTCTTGCCCAGAGGTACGCGACTCGTCTCGTACGTGGATGAGGTAATAAGACCCATTGTTTAGGTTTACGCTAACCATAAAAGGTCCTTCCCATGGGGGTGATAACTTTTGCACGTCCGTCTGATCTTGAGTCAAACGTAATACCAAGTCGCCTTCTTGGAACATCCGGGTCTTGACCCTATGGCTATGGTAACGACGTAGGTTATGCTGGTAAATCGCCGATCGAGCCGCCACAAGATCACACACTTCATCAAGAGCATCCAATGCATCATGTCATGCTGTCTCATTATAAGCTTCCACATAAGCCGCCACCCGCGGCGAGTCATGTCGTATGCCACTTGGTAACACGGCCTCCGCACCGTAAACCATGAAGAAAGGTGTGAAACCCGTCGACCTGTTAGGCATAGTGTTGATGCTCCAGAGGATAGATGGCTGCTCTTCAACCCAACACCCCGACGTTCTCTACAATGTAACCATGAGCCGGGGATTGATACCTCTCAATACTTCTTGATTTGCCCGCTCTGCCTGCCCGTTGGATTGCGGGTGAGCCACAGCCGAAACATCAAGCCGGATGTGCTCATTTCTACAGAATGTCTCTATAGCCCCATTGGATAGGTTTGTACCATTATCAGTGATGATACTATGGGGGTATCCAAACCGGTAGATCAACTTCTTGACAAACTGAACCACCATGGCTGCATCGCACTTGCTCACCGGCTCAGCCTCCACCCACTTGGTGAATTTGTCTACTGCTACCAATAGGTGAGTCTTTTTATCCTTAGACCGTTTGAAAGGTCCAACCATGTCAAGCCCACACACTACAAACGGCCACGTGATTGGTATCGTCTGTAACTCCTGCGCCAGCACATGAGCACTTCTACCGAATTTCTGACACCCGTCGCACTTGTTGACAATATCTTCCGCGTCCTTGTGGGCTGTTAACCAGAAGAAACCGTGGCGAAAGGCTTTCGCCACCAAAGACTTTGACCCGGCATGGCGTCCTCAATCGCCAGCATGTATTTCATATAATATCTCCTTGCCTTCCTCTGGAGAGACACAACCTAGAAGACGTCGGTGACGCTGCACTTGTGCAACTCCCCCCTGACGATGGTCATGGACTTAGAATGCCTCATGATCCACCGTGCGAGAATCTCGTTGTCAGGTAACTTGCCGCGCATCAGATATGCTAGATATGGCGACGTCCAATCCGGAACAACGCGTAAAGCCACCACCAACTGCTCCTCCGGGTCAGGTATTGCCAGATCCTCCTCTAAAGGTAACTTAACAGACGGATGATACAGCACATCCAAAAAGATATTGGGCAGCACCGGCTCATGCTGAGAGCCCAATCTTGACAATGCATCCGCCTCTTCGATCTTACGACGGTCGATATGATCCACTTGATAACCTTTGAAAAATCCAGCTACAATGTCCACCTCTTGCCGATAAGCCGTTCCTGACACCTGTTGCGCCACGTGCCTGACACCTGTTGCGCCACCAAGTCTGAGTCGCCGAGGCACCGAACCCGGCTCAAGTTCATTTCTTTGGCCTCACGAAGTCCATGGAGCAAAGCTTCATACTCAGTTGCATTGTTCGTGTAAGGAAACATCAGCCTTAGCACATAAGAAAACTTATCACCGTTGGGGAAAGTTAAAACAACTCCAGCCCCAAATCCCTCCAATTGTCTAGATCCGTCAAAGTGAATTGTCCAATATGTGTTGTCCGACTTTTCTTCTTGTGGTTGACACTCAGTCCAATCATTGATAAAGTCCACCAAAGCTTGAGACTTCACGGCTGTGCGAGGCACATATCTCAAATTTAGAGGCCCAAGCTCCAGTGCCCACTTAGCAATTCTTCCAATGGCCTCCCGATTCTGAATTATATCCCCCAATGGAACAAAACTAACCACTATGATCTGGCGCCCTAGGAAATAATGTTTCAACTTGCGATTTGCCATGAACACCCCATATCTCAGCTTCTGCCAGTGTGGGTACCATTGCTTTGATTCTATGAGCACCTCACTGACATAATAAACCGACATCTAGACTAGATACTCTTTTCCTGCCTCTTTGCGCTCCATCACAATCGCAGCACCGACCGCCTTATTGTTAGCCGCCACGTACAAAAGCAAGGGCTCCTTTTCAGTCGGAGCAACTAAAATTGGCGGCTCAACCAGCTGTTTTTAAGCGCTTCAAGAGCTTCGTCCGCCGCCTTACTCCACACAAAATTATTTGTCTTCTTCATCATCTAGTACAGAGGGATGGCTTTCTCCCCCAGGCGGCTGATGCAGCGGCTTGAGGCAGCAATATGACCCACCAGGCGCTGCACATCATTGATGCTCGCCGGCTTAGCCAGAGACATGATGGACTTTATCTTGTCCGGGTTAGCTTTGATGTCTCATTTTGAAACCAAAAAACCCAAAAGTTTACTTGTAGGAACACCAAAAGCACACTTGGCCAGGTTAAGCATCATCTTGTAGACCCGTAAGTTGTCAAATGTTTCCCTCAGGTCGTCTAACAGCGTCTCCTTCCTCCTTGACTTGACCACAATATCATCCACATAAGCATGAACATTGCGCCCGATCTGACTGTGAAGGCAATTCTGCACGCAACGCTGATAAGTCGCCTGCGCACTTTTGAGTCCAAACGGCATAGACACATAACAAAACGCCCCAAAAGGTGTTATAAACAAGGTCTTCTCTTGATCCTCAATCGCCATCTTGATGTGATGATAGCCTGAATAGGCATCCAGGAAACATAAACTCTCGCAACCCGCCATCGCATCGATAATCTGATCAATACGATGGAGAGCAAATGGATCAATTGGACAGGCTTTGTTAAGATCCGTGTAGTCTATACACATGCGCCACGTGTTGTTCTTCTAAAGCACAAGCATGGGATTGGCTAACCACTCTGAATGAAATACTTCCACAATGAACCCTGCTGCCAAGAGCCAGGCTACCTCTTCTCCGATTGCTTTACGCCGTTCCTCGTTGAAATGGCGACAGAACTATTTGACTGGCTTAAACTTAGGATCCACATTAAGACGGTGCTTAGTGAATTCCCTCGGGACATCCGGCATGTCATACGGCTTCCATGCAAAGATGTCTCGATTCTCACTGATGAATTCGATGAGCGCGCTTTCCTATGCGGGGTCGATGTTAGCCCCGATAGTGAACTGCTTGGATGAGTCGCCCTAGGTAAAATCCACCAACTTAGTATCATCTGCCACAAATTTCAGGGGGCAGCTCAGACTCCATGCTGGGTCAACATTATCTTTGTAAAGCTTAAGCTCCGCCTCAACACAACTCGATTCTGCATAGGCTGTGTCTCCTTCACATTCGGTGGCGATTCTCCAATCACCATGAACCGTAATTGTCCCGTTCAGAGCCGACATCTTGAGTTTCAGATAAACATAATAGGGTCTGGCCATAAACTTTTCAAAAGTCGGTCTACCAAACAAAGCATGATACAGGCTCTTAATTTTTACCACCTCAAACCACAAGGTCTCCACCCTGTAGTTGTACTCATCCCCAAACGCTACATCCAAGGCAATCTTTCCCACTGGAGAAGCTAACTTTCCTGGCACCACTCCATGAAAAACAGTTGACGATGGCTTAAGATCTTTATCCGTCAATTCCATCCGACGGAATGTGTCATAGTATAAGATGTTGATACTGCTACCGCCGTCCATGAGTACCTTCATGAGCTTGTATCCTCTGACTTGAGGCGCCACCGCTAGGGCTAAATGACCCGGATTGTCGATACACGGCGGGTGATCCTCCCGGCTCCATGTAATTGGATATTCTGACCACTTCAAATACTGTGGGAGAGCCCGCATGGCTGTATTGACAGCCCTCTTGCGGAGCTTCTGTTCCCGCTTGTCCAGACTCGTAGTGAAAACATGATACTGCCCCCACTAAGCTGCTTTGGGTTACTCTAATACCCTGAATGGTTATTCTGCTACTCACCACCATTACCCTGCTGCTGATGATGATTCCCTTGGTCTCCTCGGTTCTGATTGTTTTGATTCTCATAACCTGATCTTGACCCACTGGCTCCGGAACCGGCCCCAGAGCTGCCTGGACCTGAGCCACCCGAAGGGCCATTGCCGTTATGACTTTGATGAATACTTTGCTCCCGAAACTGGCGCATGACACTGCAGTCCTTCCAAGTGTGGGTAGTTTCCTTGTCTGGCCGGCTGTGCGCCGGGCAGGGCCTGTTCAGCGCTTCCTCCAAATTAAAAGGCACATGCGCCCTATTTCTGTTGAACAGCGGTTTAGAATTTCCGTTGCTACATTGACGATTGTCCCCCACATTGGTGTTTGCCACAAATTCTGACCCGCCCTCGGGGTTCTTCCGTTTGCCTCGGTTATTGTTCCCGCACCTCCATGCTGACCCTTATCGTTGTTACCCTTCATTTTCTGAGCCAGCTTCTCATCATCAGAGTCCGGGTGTTTGGTGGTATCTGAATCTGCGTACTTGGTGAGAGCCGTCATGAGCTCACCCATGTCTTGACAAGAGCGCTTCAACCATCCAAGCTTCTGCTTTAGGGGCAAAAAGTGAAAATTCATTTCTAAAATTAGAACTGCCTGGGATGCTGATATATTCTCAAACGAGTGGATCACCATCAAGACCCGCCACACCCAATGATGGACCGACTCTCCTTCTCGATGCACACAAAGGTCTAGATCCACAATCGTCATCGGCTGCTTGCAGGTTCCTTTGAAGTTTTTGATAAAGCGTGCTCTCAATTCGGCCCAAGACGTGATGGTATTGGGTGGCAACCCCTTTAACCAAGTGCGTGCCGGCCCTTCCAACATCATGACGAAGTACTTCGTGCAAACCGCCTCATCAATGTCCAGCATCTCCATAGCGAGCTCATAGCTCTCAATCCAAGCCTCTAGGGGCAGGTCCTATTGGAAATATGCCCTAAAGGCAATAATAAATTAAGTTATTATCATATTTCCTTGTTCGTGATAATCGTTTATTATCCATGCTATAATTGTATTGATCGGAAACTCAGATACATGTGTGGATACATAGACAACACCATGTCCCTAGTATGCCTCTAGTAGACTAGCTCGTTGATCAAAAGATGGTTAAGGTTTCCTAGCCATGGACATGAGATGTCATATGATAACGGGATCACATCATTAGGAGAATGATGTGATGGAGAAGACCCAAACTACAAATGTAGCATATGATCGTGTCAGTTTATTGCTACTGTTTTCTGCATGTCAAGTATATGTTCCTATGACCATGAGATCATGCAACTCACGGATATCAGAGGAATGCCTTGTGTGTATCAAACTTCACAACGTAAAGGGGTGACTATAAAGGTGCTCTACAGGTATCTCCGATGGTGTCTGTTGAGTTGGCATGGATCGAGGCTGGGATTTGTTACTCCGTGTGACGGAGAGGTATCTCGGGGCCCACTCGGTAATGCAACATCACAATAAGCCTTGCAAGCAATGTGACTAATTGTTAGTTGTGGGATCTTGTATTATGGAACGAGTAAAGTGACTTGCCGGTAACGAGGTTGAACTAGGTATGGAGATACCGACGATCGAATCTCGGGCAAGTAACATACCGAAGAACAAAGAGAACGTTATACGACATTAACTGAATCCTTGACATAGAGGTTCAACCGATAAAGATCTTTGTAGAATATGTAGGAACCAATGTGGACGTCCAGGTCCCGCCATTGGTTATTGACCATAGAGGTGTCTCGGTCATGTCTACATAGTTCTCGAACCCTCAGGGTCTGCACACTTAAGGTTCGGTGACGTTTCGATAGTGTAGAGTTATGTATGGTGGTGACCGAAGTTTGTTCGAAGTCCCGGATGAGATCCCGGATGTCACGAGGAGCTCCGGAATGGTCCGGAGGTAAAGATTCATATATAGGAAGTCCCAGTTTGGTTTCTGGAAAAGTTTCGGGCTCATCGGTAGTGTACCGAGAGTGCCGGTAGTGTACCGGGAGTGCCGGTAGTGTACCGGGAGGCCTCCGGGAGGGGTATTTCGACCCCAAGAGGTCCATGGGCTGTTGGATAATAATAACCAGCCCTTATTGGGCTGGGAAAACAGCCACAAAGGCCTATGGCGCAGGAGAGAAAGTCCTAAAGCAAAAAGTGGATAATCAGCCAATAGGAGGCAATCCTACTCCAACTAGGATTGAAGGTGAAGTAGGATTGCTTCCCACCTCCTATTTCGGCCGACCCAAAGGCCTTGGATTCCTCTCCTCTCATCTCCTCCTATATATACTAGTGGATTGGGTGGTTTTTGGACAGAATTTCCGGCCACGTGCTACCCGTTACACCGGTGCATAGTTTCTCCTCTAGATCGGTTTTCTGCAGCGCTTAGGCGAAGCCCTGCCGGAATTGCTCCACCACCATCACCGGAGCGCCATCACGCTGCCGGTGAACTCTCCCTCCTCTTCACCTCCTCTCACTGGATCGAGACGGTGGAGATCGTCATCAAGCTGCACGTGTGCTGAACGCGGAGGTGCCGTACGTTCGGCGCTAGATCGGAAGGACCGTGATCAAGATCGCGAGACGGTTCGTGATGTGATCACGGAACGGATCGTTATGAGTTTGTGGGACAGATCGTGATCAAGATCGTGAGACGGATTGTGATGAGTTCACGGTACGGATCATGATGTGTTCGCGGGACGGTTCGTGATTGTATCGCGGGACGCTCGGCGATTTGGATCGCGAAGAAGTTTGACTACACCAACCGCGTTTCTTAACGCTTCCCGCTTAGCGATCTACAAGGGTACGTAGATCCATTCTCCCTCTCGTAGATGCTCATCACCATGGATAGGTTTGTGTGTGCGTAGGAAAAAATTTGTTTCCCATGCGACGTTGCCCAACAGTGGCATCATGAGCTAGGTTGATGGTTCGATGAGATCTCGAGTAGAACACAAAAGGTTTGTGGGCGTTGATGCTTAGATTGCTTCCTGCCTTGATCGGATTTTGGTTCAGCGGGATTGTGAGATTAAGCGGCCCGGACCAACATTACTCGTACGCTTACGAGAGACCGGTTCCCTCGACGCAACTTGTTGCTTAGATGGCTTGCGGGTGACAGTTTCTCTCACTTTAGTTGGATCGGATCCGACAAAGGCGGTCCTTGAGAAGGTTGAAAAGCAATCTATGTATCACCGTTGTGGTTTATGCGTAGGTGAAAATCGTTCTTGCTAGATACCCGTAGCATCCACGTAAAATATGCAACAACAATTAGAGGACGTCTAACTTGTTTTTGCAGGGTATGTTGTGATGTGATATGGCCAATTACATGATGAGATATATGTGATGTATGAGATGATCATGTGATGTATAGAATTTCACGACTTACATGTCGTTGAGTACGACAACCGGCAGGAGCCATAGGGTTGTCTTTAATTATTGTATGACCTGCGTGTCAATCATTAAGCGCTATGTAATGCTTTACTTTATCGCTAAGCGGTAGCAATAGAAGTTGAAGCAGGGCTGGCGCCACAACCCCAATGGCAACACATTGATCGAGATCAAGATGATGGAGATCATGGTGTTGTGCCGATGACGATGGAGATCATGCCGGTGTTTCGAAGATGGAGATCTGAAACACAAGTTCATGGCCATATCATGTAACTTATGAATTGCATGAAATGTTAATCCTTTTATGCACCTTGTTTTGCTTAGTACGGCGGTAGCATTATAAGGTGATCCCTCACTTGAATTTCAAGATGAACTGTGTTCTCCCCGAGTGTGCACCGTTGCGAAAGTTCGTCGTGTTGAGACACCACGTGATGATCGGGTGTGATAGACTCTACGTTCACATACAATGGGTGCAAGCCATATTTGCACATGCAGAACACTTGGGTTAAACTTGACGAGCCTAGCATGTACAGACATGGCCTCGGAACACGAGAGACCGAAAGGTCGAACATGAGTCATATAGTAGATATGATCAACATAATGATGTTCACCATTGCAGCCACCTCAACTCACGTGATGATCGGACTTGAGTTGGTGAATTTGGATCATGTATCACTCGAATGATCGGAGGGATGTCAATTTGAGTGCCTAAGTAATATGATTAATTGAACTCATTATCATGAACATAGTCAAAGTGTCTTTGCAAATTATGTTGTAGATTACTAGCTCGCGCTGTAGCTCCCTTAAATTTCTATATGTTCCTAGAGAAATAGAGTTGAAAGATGTTGGTAGCAATATTGCGGACTGGGTCCGTGATCTGAGGATTGTCCTCATTACTGCACAGAAGACTTATGTCCTTAATGCACCGCTTGGTGCGCCACCCCCTCTAGTGTCGTCTATAGATGTTATGAACATCTGACAGGCACGTTTCGATGACTACTTGATAGTTTAGTGCGTCATGCATTACGACATAGAATTGAGGCTCCAAAAGGTTTTGAATGTCACGGAACATATGAGATGTTCTAGGAGCAGAGATTGTGATCTCAGGCTCGTGCCTGTGTTGCGAGATATGAGATCTCCAACAAGATTCTTTGCCTGTAAGATGAAGGAGAATAGCTCAATCGTTGAGCATGTACTCAGATTGTCTGGGTACTACAATCGCTGGAATCAAGTGGGAGTTGATCTTCTAGATAAGATAGTGATTGATATAGTTCTCCAAGTCACTGTCACTAAAGCTACTAGAACTTAGTGATGAACTATAATACACCAGGGATAGAAGTATTGATCCCTGAGCTGTTCGTGATGTTTGACACCGCGAAGGTAGAAATCAAGAAGAAGCGTCAAGTGTTGATGGTTAATCAAACCACTAGTTTCGAAAAGGGCAAGAGCAAGGAGGGAAACTTCATGGATAGCAAGTCAGTTGCTGCTCCAGTGAAGCAACCCAAAGTTGAACTCAAACCCGAGACTAAGTGCTTCTATTATGAGGTGAGAGGTCGCTGACGCGGAACAACCCTAGATACTTGGTAGATAAGAAGGTTGGCAACATCAACACAAGTATATTTGATATACGAGTTATTGATGTGTACCTTGCTAGTACTCCTAGTAGCACCTGGGTATTGGATACCGGTTCGGTTGCTAAATGTTAGTAACTCAAAATAAAAGCTACAGAATAAACAGAGAACTAGCTAAGGGTGAGGTAAGGATGTGTGTTGGAAATGTTTCCAAGGTTGATGTGATCAACATCGCACGCTCTCTCCACCTTTGGGATTAGTGACGAACCTAAATAAATGTTATTTGGTGTTTTGCGTTGAGCATGAACATGATTAGATCATGTTTGTTGCAATACGGTAATTCATTTAAGTCAGAGAATAGTAGTTATTCTATTTACATGAATAATACCTTCAATGGTCATGCACCCAGTGAGAATGGTTTGTTGAAATCTTGATCGTAGTAATACACATGTTCATAACATTGATGTCAAAAGATACAAAGTTAAATAATGATAGTACCACATACTTGTGGCAGTGCCGCAAAATGTCATATTGGTATAAAGCGCATGAATAAACTCCATGGTGATGGATATTTGGACTCATTCGATTTCGAATCGGTTGAGACATGCGAACCATGCCTCTTGGGCAAGATGACTAAAGTACCCCGTTGGATGGAGCGGGCAAGTGATTCATTGGAAATGATACATGTTGATGTATGCAATCTAGTGAGTCTTGTAGCGTGTAGTGGATATCGTTATTTTCTTACCTTCACTGATGATTTGAGTAGATATAGTGTATATTTACTTAATGAAACACAAGTCTGAATCGTTTGAAAGGTTCAAGCAAATTCAGAGTGAAGTTTAAAGATCATCATGATAAGAAGATAAAAATGACTGCGATATGATCGTGGAGGTAAATATCTAAGTCACGAGTTTGGCATACAACTTAAGACAATGTGAAAGTTGTTTCACAACTAAACGCCACCTGGAACACCATAGTGTGATGGTGTGTCCGAACATCATAGTTATGCTCTATTGGACATGGTGCGTGCTATGATGTTTCTTGTCATTTTACTACTATAATTTTGGGGTTATGCATTAGAGACAACTACATTCGCTTTAAATAGGGCTCCATCTAAATCCGCTGAGATGATACCATATGAATTATGGCTTGATAGAAACCTAAGCTATCATTTCTTAATACTTGGGGCTGCGACACTTGTGTGAAAAATGTTTTCACCTAATGAGGTCGAACCCAAGGCGGACAAATGCATCTTCATAGAATACCCTAAGATCAGTTGGGTGAACCTTCTATCTCAGATCCAAGTGCAAAGTGTTTGTTACTAAAACGGATCCTTTCTCGAGGAAAGGTTTCTCTCGAAAGAATGGAGTGGGAGGAAGATAGAACTTGATGAGGTTGTTAAACCTTTGTTCAACCAGAGAGTAGCGCAGCGCAGAAAGATGTTTCTGTGAATCCTACGTTAGTTGAAGAGGAAGTTAATGATGATGATCATGAAGCTTCAGGATCAAGTTACTTTCGAACTTCGTAGGTCGACAAGGATGTGTACTGCTCCTAAGCGGTACGACAACCCTGTCTTCGAGGTCATGTTGTTGGACAGCGATGAACCTACGAGCTGTGGAGAAGCGATGATGGGCCCGGATTCCGACAAATGGTTGGAGGCCATGAAATCCGAGATAGGATCCATGTATGATAAACCAAGTATAGACTTTGGTAGACTTGCTCGTTGGACAGCAAGTCGTTGAGTACAAATGGATCTTTAAAATGAAGACAGACACTGATGGTAAATGTCACTATTTGTAAAGCTCGACTTGTTGCAAAGTTGTTTGTGACAAGTTCAAAGAGTTGACTGCGATGAGACTTTCTCACTCGTAGCAATGCTAAAGTCTGTTGGAATTATGTTAGCAGTTGCTGCGTTTTCAATTATGAAATCTCACAGATGGATGTCAAAACATCATTTCCTTAACTGTTTACTTGAGGAAAGGTTGTATGTGATACAACCAGAAGGTTTTGTCAGTCCTAAGGATGCTAAAAGGTGTGCAAGCTTCGGTGATCCTTCCATGGACTGAAGCAAGCATCCCGGAGTTGGAATGTACACTTTGATGAGGTGATCAAAGTTTTTGATGTCTATACAAAGTTTACGACAAACTTGTATTTGCAATAAAGTGAGTGGGAGCACTATAGAATTTCTGATAAGTATATGTGGATGACATATTGTTGATCAGAAATAATGTAGAGTTTCTGGGAATCATAAAACGGTCATTTGGAAAGTGTTTTTCAAAGGAAGACCTGGATGAAGCTACCTAATTGTTGAGCATCAAAATCTATGGAGATAGATCAAGATGCTCGATGAGACTTTCAATGAGTGCATACCTTGACAAGATTTTGAAAGAGTTCAAAATGGATCAGTCAGAGAAAGAGTTCTCGCCTGATTTGTAAGGTGTAAAAGTTGTGTGAGACTCAAAGCTTGACAACGGCAGAAGAAAGAGAAAGGAGGAACGTCGTCCCCTATGCCTTAGCCATAGGCTCTATATTATGCCATGCTGTGTACCGCACCTGTGTGTGCCTTGCCTTGAGTCCGTCAGGGGGTACAAGAGTGAACCAGGAGTGGATCACTAGACAACGGTCAAGATTATCCTCAGTAACTAAGAGACTGAGGAGATGTTTCTCGATTATGGAGGTGATAAAGAGTTCGTCATAAGGAGTTACGTCGATACAAGCTTTAACACTAATCCGGATGACTAGTAGTAGCAATCTGGATACATATAGTGGAGCGGCCATTTGGAAGCAGTACCAAGTGGACTGTGGTAGTAGTGTTTACGGTTCGACATAGAGGTTTGCAAAGTACACACGGATCTGAATATCGCAGACCCGTTGACTATAAAAGACCTCTCTCACATGCAAAGCATGATCAAGCCCCAAAACTCATTGGGTGTTAGATTCATAACAATGCGAATCACATAGTGATGTGAACTAGATTATTGACTCTAGTGCAAGTGGGAGACTATTGGAAATATGCCCTAGAGGCAATAATAAATTAAGTTATTATCATATTTCCTTGTTCGTGATAATCGTTTATTATCCATGCTATAATTGTATTGATCGGAAACTCAGATACATGTGTGGATACATAGACAACACCATGTCCCTAGTATGCCTCTAGTAGACTAGCTCGTTGATCAAAAGATGGTTAAGGTTTCCTAGCCATGGACATGAGATGTCATTTGATAACGGGATCACATCATTAGGAGAATGATGTGATGGAGAAGACCCAAACTACAAATGTAGCATATGATCGTGTCAGTTTATTGCTACTGTTTTCTGCATGTCAAGTATATGTTCCTATGACCATGAGATCATGCAACTCACGAATATCGGAGGAGTGCCTTGTGTGTATCAAACGTCGCAACGTAACTAGGTGACTATAAAGGTGCTCTACAGGTATCTCCGATGGTGTCTGTTGAGTTGGCATGGATCAAGACTGGGATTTGTTACTCCGTGTGACGGAGAGGTATCTCAGGGCCCACTCGGTAATGCAACATCACAATAAGCCTTGCAAGCAATGTGACTAATTGTTAGTTGTGGGATCTTGTATTACGGAACGAGTAAAGTGACTTGCCGGTAACGAGGTTGAACGAGGTATGGAGATACCGACGATCGAATCTCGGGCAAGTAACATACCGAAGAACAAAGAGACCGTTATACGACATTAACTGAATCCTTGACATAGAGGTTCAACCGATAAAGATCTTTGTAGAATATGTAGGAACCAATGTGGACGTCCAGGTCCTGCCATTGGTTATTGACCATAGAGGTGTCTCGGTCATGTCTACATAGTTCTCGAACCCTCAGGGTCTGCACACGTAAGGTTCGGTGACGTTTCGGTAGTGTAGAGTTATGTATGGTGGTGACCGAAGTTTGTTCGAAGTCCCGGATGAGATCCCGGACGTCACGAGGAGCTCCGGAATGGTCCAAAGGTAAAGATTCATATATAGGAAGTCCCAGTTTGGTTTCCGGAAAAGTTTCGGGCTCATCGGTAGTGTACCGGGAGTGCCGGTAGTGTACCGGGAGGCCTCCGGGAGGGGTATTTCGACCCCAAGAGGTCCATGGGCTGTGGGAGAATAATAACCAGCCCTTAGTGGTCTGGGAAAACAGCCACAAAGGCCCATGGCGCAGGAGAGAAAGTCCTAAAGCAAAAAGTGGAAAATCAGCCAATAGGAGGCAATCCTACTCCAACTAGGATTAGAGGTGAAGTAGGATTGCTTCCCACCTCCTATTTCGGCCGACCCAAAGGCCTTGGATTACTCTCCTCTCCTCTCCTCCTATATATATACTAGTGGATTGGGTGATTTTTGGACAGAATTTCCGGCCACGTGCTACCCGTTACACCGGTGCATAGTTTCTCCTCTAGATCGGTTTTCTGGAGCGCTTAGGCGAAGCCCTGCCGGAATTGCTCCACCACCATCACCGGAGCGCCATCACACTGCCGGTGAACTCTCTCTCCTCTCCACCTCCTCTCGCTGGATCGAGACGGTGGAGATCGTCATCAAGCTGCACGTGTGCTGAACGCGGAGGTGCCGTCCGTTCGGCGCTAGATCGGAAGGACCGTGATCAAGATCGCGAGACGGTTCGTGATGTGATCACGGAACGGATCGTGATGAGTTTGCGGGACAGATCGTGATCAAGATCGTGAGACGGATTGTGATGAGTTCACGGGACGGATCATGATGTGTTCGCGGGACGGTTCGTGATTGGATCGCGGGACGCTCGGCGATTTGGATCGCGAAGAAGTTCGACTACACCAACCGCGTTTCTTAACGCTTCCCGCTTAGCGATCTACAAGGGTACATAGGTCCACTCTCCCTCTCGTAGATGCTCATCACCATGGATAGGTTTGCGTGTGCGTAGGAACATTTTTGTTTCCCATGCGACGTTCCCCAACAGGTCCTCCATGTAATTGGGCACCTTCCGCGTCCCCTTAAAATCCTTGGGAAAACATGCACTCCTCAAGTCCATCGCAAGACACTGCATGCCGAAGCCTCTGGATGAGACGCCGACGGGTGTTGCTGGCGCCAGCTCATAATTCTCCTGATAAGCTATCGCCGGTGTTGATCCTCTTTCACCCCTATTCGCATGCCCCTAAACATCCATCTCGAGCGGGTCGTTACATGGCGGGCTTCATCTTTGCCTGCTGCTGGAGACCGCTGGCGACTCAATGTGCTGACTGTAACTACGACTGTGAACCGGTGTGGAGTGCAACCGGTCTTGGCTGTAATTGTATTTTTCTTGCTAAGCCACCATAGTCTGTAACAGTTCAATTGTTCCTCGCTTCCTAAGCAAACAACGTTCCTTCGGCCAAGGGAAGGGCGTCAAGCCGAGCTGCCACCGCGACCATATTCTCCACAGGATTAGAATAATGGCCAGGCGGCGTCACAACGTGCCGTGCCGATGGCCTGTTCCTTCGTGGCGGGTCTAGCTGTCGAGGCGCCTCAGCCCCCTTGGTCACCGGCGACGTATTAGCCCTAGCTCCAGGAGAGTTGAAGAGGTTCCGGGGTTGGACAGGTTACCCGGCTTGGGTCCTTCTATGCTGAACTGCTTCTAACGCTCGCTAATCCAGATCAAAATGGAGAGCCTCTGCTCTCAAACGTTCTGACTCAGCATTCATATGATCTTGCATTGCCTTGATATCTCCCTCGGCCTGAGCCATCTGTTCCTTGATACGGTTGATCTCGGCGTTGTGCTCCGCCAAGTTCTTAGTCGTTACCTCTGTTGCCATAAGAGTCGCTAACTCCTCCATAAGCCCCAGTAGGACTAGAGCCGGTGTCTTAGGAGGATCTATGTCGGGCGGGGCCACACCAGCCGCGACCCCAGATCCCGCTCCATTGGAAGCCGGCGTCCGGCCTGCCATAAATACGGCGGCTCGATTCGGTGGGTTATAGGAGTCCAGAACACCATCACCATCGGAATAACACCCTAATCCACCGTCGTGAAGTCTATAGATCGATTCGCCATCCTCGCTGGAAGAACCTTCATCCGAGAAAACCAAGGTCTCTCCCGAAAGAGAATCCCCCATGTCTTGCGTAAATCCGACGATAACACTCTTTCGCCCGGCTTGAACACGAGCAGGTGTCCCACGCTGGGCCAGCTCAACGAGGTCGGTGCAGATGTTTGGCCCGGGTGTTGATCCGTCTAATTTCTCGATGAACATGTGCATCTTGCCGATAGGAACCCGGTACCCATACTCGATTGAGTCGGCCTCCGGTTCCCATCCAGCGTCGTCGATGTAGAGCTTGCCGCGGTGACTCTTCATCATTAAGCCGACGGCGTATCCTTCGATCCCTGGGAGAGAGCCCTTTGATAACTCAACACCACCGCGTGCGAGCCCCACCGTGGGCGCCAACTGTCGTGGTTTTCTCACGGCAGATGTCCGAAGACTTCGGTTCGAGGCCATTGCCAAGGCACTGGACTCAAAGGGGTTGATCGGGACGAAGGACACAGGTTTACCCAGGTTTGGCCCCTTGATCTAAGGTAAAAGCCTACGTCCTTCTTTGGGTGTATTGATGGGTGTATCGATTACAAGGGAGCGTAATTGCTTGACCTAGTTCTCGATAGATTGGTTTCTCACCTCTGCCGTTCCCGAATCTCACCTTTATATAAGAGGTCAAGACCCTGGGTTACAAGTCTCATGCCGACTCTTACAAGGTATCCGACTCTGTCTCTTAGCTGTATTGCCTTTCTTTGGCGTGTCGTCCCCAGGCGGCTCTCTTGCCCGGATATTGTGCCTCTCTGGGCCTTTGCCTTCAGCCCACCTGATGAACCGTCGTGCAGCCCAATCTTCATCTTCCGACCCATATACTCACGAGCCGACAGGTATGACCCGGTCCCTCCTAGGCGGGTCTTACCACAGGATTATATCCCCAACACTTATGATTCTCAATACAATGGTATCTTGGAGATCTATTTGATGTACACTTTTGCGGTGTGTTTGTTGGGATCCGATGAATTTTGAGTTCATGATCAATTTCTATCCATGAATATTATTTGAGTCTTCTTTGATCTCTTATATGCATGATTACGTATAGGCTCGTATTTCTTCTTCGAATCTTTGGTTTAGTTAGGCCAACTAGATCAATTTTCTTGCCATGGGAAGAGGTGCTTTGTGATGGGTTCGATCTTGCGGTGTTGTTTCCTAGTGACAGAAGGGTCAACAAGACACGCATGTATCGTTGCTATTAAGGATAACAAGTTGGGGTCTATTCCAACATGAATAGATGTTGTCTACATCATGTCATCGTTCTTATTGCATTACCCTGTTTTGCCATGAACTTAATACACTAGGTGCCTGCTGGATATCAGTCGATGTGTGGAGTAATAGATGTAGATGCAGGTAGGAGTCGGTCTATCTATCTTGGACGTGATGCCTGTATAATGATAATCGCCTTGGATATCATTATTGAGGGAGTCCGGGATTAAGGGGTCCTCGGACTGATGGCCTATTCCCTATGGGTCGGACTCGTGGGCCACTCGTTGGAGGATCGGACTAACCGGATACCTTGTGACTAGGGGAGAAACTTTAGGAGTTGTGGCGTGCCCTTCAAGCTTAAGATGATAGAATAGGCATGTTTAGTCCTTCGATCAGCAACCAACTATGTGTAACCCTAGGAATCCCTGGTATCTATATAAGCTAGAGGGTTTAGTTCGTAGAGGGCAAGAGACTCTATAATCTTCATACACATCAATACAACCAAGCATGACGTAGGGTTTTACCTCCTTTGGAGGGCCTGAACCTGGGTAAACACCGTCTCCTTCGTCGGCTGTTACCCATCGATTCTAGATCCCCATCTTGGGACCCCCTACCCAAGATCTTCCAGTTTTGAAGCCGACATTGGTGGTTTCATTGAGAGTTCCGCTGCGCGATCGCTAGAGGAATCGATGGCTCTGTTGGGGAACGTAGTAGTAAATCAAAATTTTCCTACGAACACCAAGATCAATCTATGGAGAAACCAGCAAACGAGCAATGGGAGAGTGCATCTTCATACATTTGAAGATCGCAAAGCGGAAGCATTACTAGAACGCGATTGGTGGAGTCGTACTCGCAGCGATTCAGATCGCGGTGGATTTCGATCTAAGCGCCGAACAACGGCGCCTCCACATTCAACACACGTAAAACCCGGTGACGTCTCCCACGCCTTGATTTAGAAAGGAGGAGGGATAGGTTGGGGAAGAGCTCCAACAGCAGCACGATGGCGTGGTGGTGATGGAGTAGCAAGGTATTCCGGCAGGGCTTCGCCTAAGCACTGCGGAGGAGGAGGAAAAGAGGCAGGGCTGCACCGTGGGAGAGAGAGATCAAATCTTCTCAAAATAGCCGAAACCTCAAGTATATATAGGAGGAGGGAGAGGGAGGGCTGCCTTGGCCCTCCTCCAAGGAGGAGAGGTTCGGCCGAAGCTAGGGAGGAGTCCAACTCCCACAAGGGAGGTGGATCTCTTCCTTTTGAATCTCCTTTAGCCTTACCTCTTTATCCCTAGCCGCATGGGCCTTTTCGGAAGGACTTGGACAGCCCAATAAGGGCTGGTACACCTCCTCTTACAGCCCACGAAGTCTTTTGGTCGTCACACCCCTCCCTGGGGTCCTCCGGCACCCTCCCGGCACTCCCGGTACACTACCGATGAGCCCAAAAAATTTCCGGTGACAAAAACAGGACTTCCTATATATCAATCTTTAACTCCGGACCATTCCGGAGCTTCTCGTGATGTATGGGATCTCATCTAGGACCCCTAACACCTTCGGTAATCACGTATACCATTTCCCTATAACCCTAGCGTCATCGAACCTTAAGTGTGTAGACCCTACGGGTTTGGGAGACACGTAGACATGACCGAGACACCTCTTCGATCAACAACCAACAGAGGGATCTGGATACCCATGTTTATTCCCACATACTCCATGATGATCTCATCTGATGAACCACGATGTCGGGGATTCAATCAATCCCGTATACAATTCCCTTTGTCTACCGGTATGATATTTGCCCGAGAATCAATCATCGGTATCCTATACCTTGTTCAATCTCATTACCGGCAAGTCTATTTACTTGTTCTATAACACATCATCCCGTGGCTAACTCCTTAGTCACATTGAGCTCACATCCGAGTGGGCCTAGAGATACCTCTCCGTCACACGGAGTGACAAATCCTAGTCTCGATTCGTGCCAACCCAACAGACACTTTAAGAGATACCCGTAATGCACCTTTATAGCCACCCAGTTATGTTGTGACGTTTGGCAGACCCAAAGCACTCCTACGGTATCTGGGAGTTGCACAATCTCATGGTCTAAGGAAACGACACTTGACATTAGAAAAGCTTTAGCAGACAAACTACACGATCTTGTGCTATGCTTAGGATTGGGTCTTGTTCATCACATCATTCTCCTAATGATGTGATCCCATTATCAATGACATCCAATGTCCATGGTCATGAAACCGTGACCATCTATTGATCAACGATCTAGCCAACTAGAGGCTCACTAGGGACATGTTGTTGTCTATGTATTCACACATGTATTATGATTGCTGGTTAACACAATTATAGCATGAACAATAGACAATTATAATGAACAAGGAAATACAATAAAAACCAATTTATTATTGCCTCTAGGGCATATTTCCAACAGTCTCCCACTTGCACTAGAGTCAATAATCTAGTTACATTGTGATAAATCGAACACCCATAGAGTTCTGGTGTTGATCATGTTTTGCTAGTGGGAGAGGTTTAGTCAACGGATCTGCGACATTCGAGTCCGTATGTACTTTACAAATATCTATATCTCCTTTCTGAATGTAATCACAGATGAAGTTGAAGCGGGGCTTGATGTGTCTGGTGTTCTTGTGAAACCTGGGCTCCTTGGCAAGGGCAATAGCTCCAGTGTTGTCACAGAATAGAGTTATCGGGCCCGACATGCTGGGAATCACTCCTAGGTCGGTAATGAACTCCTTCATCCAGACTCCTTCCTTTGCCGCTTACGAATTAGCTATGTACTCCGCTTCACATGTAGATGCCGCCACGACGCTTTGCTTGCTGCTACACCAGCTGACTGCCCCTCCATTCAAAATATACATGTATCCGGTTTGCGACTCGGATTCGTCCGGATCTGTGTCGAAGCTAGTATCGACGTAACACTTTACGCCGAGCTCTTCGACACCTCCATATATGAGAAACATGTCCTTGGTCCTTTTCAAGTACTTCAGGATATTCTTAACCGCTGTCCAGTGTTCCGCTCCGGGATCACTTTGGTACCTCCCGACCAAACTTATGGCAAGGTTCACATCAGGTATGGTACACAGCATGGCATACATAATAGAGCCTATGGCTGAAGCATAGGGGACGACACTCATCTTTTCTCTATCCTCTGCCATGGTCGGGCATTGAGTCATACACAATCTCACACCCTGTAACACAGGCAAGAACCCTTTCTTGGACTGATCCATATTGAACTTCTTCAATATCTTGTCAAGGTAAGTGCTTTGTGAAAGCCCTATGAGGCGTCTCGATCAATCTCTATAAATCTTGATGCCTAATATGTAAGCAACTTCTCCAAGGTCCTTCATTGAAGAACTCTTATTCAAATAGGCCTTCACACTTTCCAAAAGTTCTATATCATTTCCCATTATCAGTATGTCATCCACATATAATACGAGAAATGCTACAGACCTCCCACTCACTTTCTTGTAAATACAGGGTTCTCCATAAACCTGTACAAACCCGAATGCTTTAATCACCTCATTAAAGCGAATGTTCCAACTCCGAGATGCTTGCACCAGCCCATAGATGGAGCGCTGGAGCTTGCATACTTTGTTAGCGCCCTTAGGATCGACAAAACCCTCTGGCTGCATCATATAGAGTTCTTCCTTAAGGAAGCCATTAAGGAATGCCGTTTTGACTTCCATATGCTAGATCTCATAATCATAAAATGCGGCAATGGCTAACATGATTCAGACAGAATTCAGCATCGCTATGGGTGAGAAAGTATCATCGTAGTCAACTCCTTGAACTTGTCGATAACCCTTAGCGACAAGCCGAGCCTAATAGACGGTCTCATTACCATCCACGTCAGTCTTCTTCTTAAAGATCCATTTCATTCCAATGGCTCGCTTATCATCAGGCAAGTCCACCAAAGTCCACACTTTGTTCTCATTCATGGATCGTATCTCGAATTTCATGGCTTCAAGCCATTTCTTGGAATCCGGGCCCACCATCGCTTCTTCAGAGTTCGAAGGTTCACCGTTGTCCAACAACATGATCTCCAGTACAAGGTTGCCGTACTACTCCGGTGTGGAACGTGTCCTTGTGGACCTTCGAGTTTCAATAGCAACTTGAGCTGAAGTTTCATAATCATCATCATTAACTTCCTCTCTAGCCGGTGTAGGCTCCACAGAAACAACTTCCTGTGCTGCGCTACTCTCCGCTTCGAGTGGAGGTACAATTACCTTATCAAGTTCTATTTTCCTCCCACTCACTTCCTCCGAGAGAAACTCTTTCTCTAGAGAGGATCCATTCTTGGCAACAAAGACTTTGCCTACGGATCTGAGGTAGAAGGTATACCCAACAATTTCTTTGGGGTATCCTATGAAGACACACTTTTCCGCTTTGGGTTCGAGCTTCTCAGGTTGAAGTTTCTTCACATAAGTATCACATCCCCAAACTTTTAGAAACGACATCTTAGGTTTCTTTCCAAACCATAATTCATACGGTGTTGTCTCAACGGATTTTGATGGTGCCCTATTTAAAGTGAATGCGGCGGTCTCTAATACATATCCGGAAAATGATAGCAGTAAGTCGACAAGAGACATCATAGATCGCACCATATCCAATAGACTGCGATTACGACGTTCAGACACACCATTTCGCTGAGGTGTGCCAGGTGGCATTAGTTGTGAAACAATTCCACATTTCCTTAGGTGCGTGCCAAACTCGTGACTCGAATATTCTCCGCCACGATCAGATCGTAGGCACTTTATTCTTTTCACGTTGATTCTCTACCTCACTCATAAATTCCTTGAACTTTTCAAAGGTTTCAGACTTGTGTTTCATCAAGTAGACATACCCAAATCTAGTCAAGTCATCAATGAGAGTGAGAACATAATGGTAGCCACCACGAGCCTCGACGCTCATTGGACCGCACACATAGGTATGTATTCTCTCCAATAAGTCGGTCGCTCGCTCCATTGTTCTGGAGAATGGAGTCTTGATCATCTTGCCCATGAGGCATGGTTCGCACGTGTGAAATGATTCAAAATCAAGAGACTCCAAAAGTCCATCAGCATGGAGCTTCTTCATACATTTGACACCAATATGACCAAGGCGGCAGTGCCACATGTACGTGGGACTATCGTTATCAACCTTACATCTTTTGGTACTCACACTATGGACATGTGTAACATCACGTTCGAGATTCATGAAAAATAAACCATTGACCAGCGGGGCATGACCATAAAACATTTCTCTCATATAAATAGAACAACCATTATTCTCAGATTTAAATGAGTAGCCATCTCGCATCAAGCGAGATCCAGATATAATGTTCATGCTCGAAGCTGGTACTAAATAACAATTATTGAGGTTTAAAACTAATCCCGAAGGTAGATGTAGAGGTAGCGTACCGACGGCGATCACATCGACCTTGGAACCAATCCCGACGCGCATCGTGACCTCGTCCTTTGCCAGTCACCACTTATTCTGTAGCTCCTGCTTGGAGTTACAAATGTGAGCGACTGCACCAGTATCAAATACACAGGAGCTACGACGAGCGCTAGTTAGGTACACATCAATAACAAGTATATCACATATACCTTTAAGGTTGCCGGCCTTCTTATTCGCTAAGTACATGGTGAAGTTCTGCTTCCAGTGACCGGTACCCTTGCAATAAAAGCACTCAGTCTCAGGCTTGGGTCCATTCTTGTTCTTCTTCCCGGCAACTTGATTACCGGGCGCGACAACTGCTTTGCCGTCCTTCTTGAATTTTTCTTACCCTTGCCTTTCTTGAAACTAGTGGTCTTATTCACCATCAACACTTGATGCTCCTTTTTGATCTCGACCTCCGCTGATTTCAGCATCGAGTACAACTCAGGAATGGACTTCTCCATACCTTGCATGTTGTAGTTCATCACAAAGCTCTTGTAGCTAGGTGGAAGCGACTGGAGGATTCTGTCAATAAGCGAGTCATCCGGGAGATTAACTCCCAGCTAAGTCAAGCGGTTGTGCAACCCAGACATTTTGAGTATGTGCTCACTGACAGAACAATTTTCCTCCATCTTACAACTGAAGAACTTGTCGGAGACATCATATCTCTCGACCCGGGCATGTGCTTAGAAAACCAGTTTCAGCTCTTGGAACATCTCATATGCTCCGTGTTGCTCAAAACGCTTTTCGAGCCCGATTCTAAACTGTAAAGCATGCCGCACTGAACCAGGGAGTAATCATCACAACGTGTTTGCCAAGCGTTCATAACGTCTTGTTCTGCTGGGAGAACGAGTGCGTCACCTCGCGGTGCATCAAGGACATACAATCTTTTGGAAGCTATGAGGATGATCCTCAAGCTACGGACCCAGTCCGCATAGTTGCTTCTTGTTGGAAATATGCCCTAGAGGCAATAAATAATATGTTTATTATTATATTTCCTTGTTCATGATAATTGTTTATTATCCATGCTAGAATTGTATTAATTGGAAACATGGATACATGTGTGGATACATAGACAAACACAATGTCCCTAGTATGCCTCTAGTGAACTAGCTCGTTGATCGAAAGATGGTTAAGGTTTCCTAGCCATGGACATGAGATGTCATTTGATAATGGGATCACATCATTAGGAGAATGATGTGATGGACAAGACCCAAACTACAAACGTAGCTTATGATCGTGTCAGTTTATTGCTACTGTTTTCTGCATGTCAAGTATATGTTCCTATGACCATGAGATCATGCAACTCACGGAATTCAGAGGAGTGCCTTGTGTGTATCAAACATTGCAACGTAACTAGGTTACTATAAAGGTGCTCTACAGGTGTCTCCGAGGGTGTTTGTTGAGTTGTCATGGATCAATACTGGGATTTGTTACTCCGTGTGACGGTGAGGTATCTCAAGGCCCACTCGGTAATACAACATCACAATAAGCCTTGCAAGCAATGTGACTAATTGTTAGTTACAGGATCTTGTATTACGGAACAAGTAAATAGACTTGCCAGTAATGAGGGTGAACTAGGTATGGAGATACTGAGGATCGAATCTCGGGCAAGTAACATACCAAAGAACAAAGGGAACATCATACGGGATTAACTGAATCCGTGACATAGAGGTTCGACCGATAAAGATCTTTGTAGAATTTGTAGGAACCAATGTGGACATCCAGGTCCCGCCATTGGTTATTGACCGTAGAGGTGTCTCGGTCATGTCTACATAGTTCTCGAACCCGTAGGGTCTGCACACTTAAGGTTTGGTGACGTTTCGATAGTATAGAGTTATGTATGGTGGTGACCAAAGTTTGTTCAGAGTCCCGGATGAGATCCCGGACATCACGAGGAGCTCCGGAATGGTCCGGAGGTAAAGATTCATATATAGGAAGTCCTGTTTTGGTCGCCGGAAAAGTTTCGTGCTTATCGGTAGTGTACCGGGAGTGCCGGTAGTGTACCGGCAGGCCTCCGGGAGGGGTATTTCGACCCAAGAGGCTTCATGGGCTGTGGGACAGTGAATATCAGCCCTTAGTGGGCTGGTGGAAACTCCCACACAAGGCCGATGTGGCTGGAGAAGAAAACCCAATAGGAAAAGGTGGAAAAAGGAAAAAAAGGACGAATCCTAGTCCTACTAGGATTGGAGGAGAGTCCTCCAATCCTAGTTGGTTCGGCCAACTCCTATAGGATCCTTGGCCCTTGCGCCAGCCTCCCCTCCTATCCTCCTATATATACTGGTGGATTTTAGGGTTTTGCACTAGTTTTTTACAACCATGTGCTACCCGTTCTTCCAGTGCATAGTTTCTCCTCTAGATCGGATTTCTACAATGCTTAGTCGAAGCCCTGCCGGAATTGCTCCACCACCATCGCCGGAGTGCTGTCACACTACAGGAGAACTCTTGATCCTCTCCTCTCCATCTTGCTGGATCAAGACAGTGGAGATCGTCATCAAGCTGTACGTGTGCTGAACGCGGTGGTGCCGTCCGTTCGGCGCTAGATCGGAAGGATCGTGATCAAGTTCATGGGACGGATCATGATCAAGTTCGTGGGACGGATTGTGATCAAGTTCGTGGGACGGATCATGATCAAGTTCGTGGGACGGATCGTGATTAGATCGTGGGATGAATCGTGGTTGGATCACGGGACGCACGGCGATTTGGATCGCGAAGATGTTCGACTACACCAACCGCGTTTCTTAACACTTCCCGCTTAGCGATCTACAAGGGTATGTAGCTCCACTCTCCCTCTCATAGATGCTCATCACCATGGATAGATCTGCATGTGCGTAGTAAATTTTTTGTTTCCCATGCAACGTTCCCCAACACTTCCATCATGTTTCAGCTTGGTTTTCTCTAGGAACACGTTGAAATTGAGGGTGACATTAGCATTGGCCATTGGATCTAAAATATAGATTGTAACGAAAATTTTAGAATAACTTCATGATAATTAAGTTCATATAATAAAATTATTTAATGAACTCCCACTTAGATAGACATCTCTCTAGTCATCCAAGTGGTACATGATCCATGTCAACTAGCCCGTGTCCGATCATCACGTGAGACGGACTAGTCATCCATGGTGAACATCTCTATGTTGATTGTGTCTTCTATACGACTCATGTTCGACCTTTCGGTCTTCCGTGTTCCGAGGCCATGTCTGTACATGCTAGGCTCGTCAAGTCAACCTAAGTGCTTCGCGTGTGTAAATCTGGCTTACACCCGTTGTATGCGAATGTTAAAACCTATCACACCCGATCATGACGTGGTGCTTCGGAACAACGATCCTTAGAAACGGTGCACAGTTAGGGTGAACACCTTTCGTGAAATTTTATTGAGATATCATCTTATTTGCTACCGTCGTTCTAAGCAAATAAAATGTAAACATGATAAACATCACATGCAATCAATATAGTGACATGATATGGCCAATATCATCTTGCTCCCTTGATCTCCATCTTTGGGGCACCATGATCATCACTGTCACCGGCATGACACCATGATCTCCATCATCATGATCTCCATCATCGTGTCTTCATGAAGTTGTCTCGCCAACTATTACTACTACTATGTCTAATGTTTAGCAATAAATTAAAGTAATTACATGGCAATCTTGATTGACATGCAGGTCATACCATAAATTAAGACAACTCCTATGGCTCGTGCCGGTTGTCATACTCATCGACATGCAAGTCGTGAATCGTATTACATGAACATGATCAATCTCATACATCACAATGCATCACATCACATTATTTGGCCATATCACATCACAAGGCACATGCTGCAAAAACAAGTTAGGCGTCCTCTAATTTGTTGTTGCAAGTTTTACGTGGCTGCTATAGGTTTCTAGCAAGAACGTTTCTTACCTACGCCAAAACCACAATGTGATATGCCAATTTCCATTTACCCTTCATAAGGACCCTTTTCATCGAATCCGATCTGACTAAGGTGGGAGAGACAGACACCCGCTAGCCACCTTATGCAAAAAGTGCATGTCAGGCGGTTGAACCGGTCTCTCGTAAGCGTACGTGTAAAGTTGGTCTGGGCCACTTCATGCCACAATACCGCTGAATCAAGATAATACTAGTAACGGCAAGCAAATTAATGAGATCGATGGCCACAACTACTTATGTTCTACTCGTGCATAGATTCTACGCATAGACCTAGATCATGATGCCAATGTTGGGGAACGTACTAGTAAATGAAAATTTTCCTACGAACACCAAGATCAATCTATGGAGAAACCAGAAAATGAGCAAGGGGAGAGTGCATCTATATACCTTTGAAGATCGCAAAGCGGAAGCGTTACTAGCACGCGGTTGGTGGAGTCGTACTCGCAACGATTAATATCGCGGTGGATTCCAATCTAAGCGCCGAACAACGGCGCCTCCGCGTTCAACACACGACACCCCGGTGACGTCTCCCACGCCATGATCCTGCAAGGAGGAGGGAGAGGTTGGGGAAGATCTCCAACAGCAGCACGACAGTGTGGTGGTGATGGAGTAGCAAGGTATTCCGGCAGGGCCTTGCCTAAGCACCGCCGAGGAGGAAGAAGAGAGGCAGGGCTGCACCGTGGGAGAGAGATATTAAATCTTCTCAAAATAGCCAAAACCTCAAGTATATATAGGAGGAGGGAGAGGGAGGGCTGCCTTGCCCCTCCTCCAAGGAGGAGAGGTTCGGCCGAAGCTAGGGAGGAGTCCACCTCCCACAAGGGAGGTGGATCTCTTCCTTTTGAATCTCCTTTAGCCTTATCTCTTTATCCCTAGCCACATGGGCCTTTTCGGAAGGACATGTCCAGCCCAATAAGGGCTGGTACACCTCCTCTAACAGCCCACGAAGTCCTTTGGTCGTCACACCCCTCCCGGGGGTCCTCCGTCACCCTCCCGGCACTCCCGGTACACTACCGATGAGCCCGAAAACCTTCCGGTGACCAAAACAGGACTTCCTATATATCGATCTTTACCTCCGGACCATTCCGGAGATCCTCGTGACGCCCGGGATCTCATCGGGACTCTGAACAACCTTCGGTAATCACGTATACCATTTCCCTATAACCCTAGCGTCATCGACCCTCAAGTGTGTAGACAATACGGGTTCGGGAGACATGTAGACATGACCGAGACACCTCTCCGGTAAATAACCAACAACGGGATCTAGATACCCATGTTGATTCCCACATACTCCACGATGATCTCATCGGATGAACCACGATGTCGGGGATTCAATCAATCCCGTATACAATTCCCTTTATCTGCCGGTATGATACTTGCCCGAGATTTGATGGTCGGTATCCTATACCTTTTTCAATCTCGTTACCGGCAAGCCTCTTTACTCGTTCTGTAACACATCATCCCGTGGCTAACTCCTTAGTCACATTGAGCTCATTATGATGATGTCTTACCGAGTGGGCGCAGAGATATCTCTCCCTCACATGGAGTGACAACTCCCAGTCTCTATTTGTGCCAACCCAACAGACACTTTCGGAGATACCCGTAATGCACCTTTATAGCCCCCCAGTTACATTTTAACGTTTAGCACACCCAAAGCATTCCTACGATATCCGGGAGTTGCACAATCTCATGGTGTAAGGAAATGACACTTGACATAAGAAAAGCTTTAGCAAACGAACTACATGATTTTATGCTATGCTTAGGATTGGGTCTTGTACATCACATCATTCTCCTAATGATGTGATCCCATTATCAACGACATCCAATGTCCATGGTCATGAAACCATGACCATCTATTGATCAATGAGCTAGCCAACAAGAGTCTCACTAGGGACATGTTGTGGTCTATGTATTCACACATGTATTACAGTTTTCGATTAACACAATTATAGCATGAACAATAGACAATTATCATGAACAAGGAAATACAATAATAACCATTTTATTATTGCCTCTAGGGCATATTTCCAAAAGGCTCACCTTTACATCAGCGATGAAGTGTGCAGCAAGACCATTTTCGTTCCTGGTCAAAATTTCGCGTTCAGCAGCATCATATTGCATGTCGATCTGGCCGGCCGTCTGGGCCAGGTTGGAAGTTTCATCCCTGATCAGGAAGTCAGATTCGGGAACCTTGAGTTTGTCGTCGACTCCCAGGGAGACCTTGCTCTAACGAAGCTCTCATCTCTCACGGAGGAGCCCGCAAGGCACGACGCCTTAACGCCGGAGGTTGTAGGTCCCACCACTGAGGTGGCTCTATCCCTGGGTCGGCCATAATGCCCAACCCAGCTAGTACTCCCGGATTTGCCGCGGCTGAATACAACCCGGGCGCGTCCTCAAGCAACCCTGGGACAACGGCGCTGCAGATCAACCCCATGTGCTCCAACGACATGGACCCCGCCAGCATCTCATAATTAAACGAGTTGCTTGGTCGGATTCAAGCCATGGGTGTGACCGACGGCCAAACCTCAATGTATGAACGGATCGGGTTTAAACCCGATGATAGGGAGATTCATACGCCACTGATAACTCACTTAGTCGCCACCACCAAGTGTCTAGCCGGAGGCTCGTCCGCTCAACTACCAGAATTAAAAACAGTTTACATCCCGGTTTCCGGCCATCAGGATCTCTCCTACCATCCGAAATCCAGAACCCACGCTGGAAAGAGCTCGGGATCGGCTGCCGATCTAGCGCGCGACTTAGAACCCAGTAGAAGGGTCTTGTCTATAATATGGACTCTGAACTTGCCATGCCGGATCCCGCGAGGACACGGGAGGCAAACGTCGTGATCCCGGACTCACATCCTGGCGAGAAACTAAAATTTTCCCCGCCCACCACCCAAGTTGAGCACTCCTCAAGCAACGTAGGAGAGCCCAAGTTATCGGGCTTATGGGAAACTAAACAACAGCCACGGGAATCAGTCCATCATTTTTGGGCTAGACTCCTCCTTATCAAAGATAGAGTACTAGACTCTAGTGGCCAGGAGATAATAGCAACCTTCAAGAAAAATTGCCACAATGAAGGAATCCTCAATGCCCTAACCCATCATCACATTCATGACTTCACCGAGCTATTGGACTTGGTACAAAAATATTGCGCCATGGAAAGCACCTGGCAAGCCGAACGTTTGTTTTCGGTCCCTGCCGAACACCCTAGAGGAGCTCGAAAAAAGCGAATGCCTCCAAAACGGCTGGCTAAACACGAACCTATTGAGAAAAAGAATAGACCCCCTACGGGAGTCAGAACTGTCCTTGACGGGCTATTAGACAAGCCATGCCCTATACACTCTGTATCACTGAATACAAGCCCGACGCATAGCCTTAGAGCTTGCTGGGTCGTCGGGCAGGTCGCAAAAAGCGGAGAGGTGATCCTCGAGGCCATACCTCCAGGCAGACGTTCAACAGTGCCACCAAAATGCAATGCCGAGGTCCTGACAATCTACGAAATGTTTTCCTCTAGGAATAAGAGGAAGAGAGCTCTTTGAGAACTTCAACAAATCGATCACGTGGCAGCAACGAATTCATGGACAGACACACCGATCACCTTCAGAGAAGCTGATCAACCAATCATCCGCCCCGCCCGAACACCTGCCGCACTGGTCCTCAACCCCATCGTCGACGGTTTTACGTTACAAAAGGTGCTAATGGACGGCGACAGTGGTTTAATCCTCATTTACGAGGATACCTTGGAAAAAATGCAGTTCGACCGATCCCGCATTGAACATAGCAACACAACCTTTCGTGGGATTATTCCTGGGAAAGAGGTATGTTGTTCCGGATGCGTCATCCTCGATGTGGTATTCAGCACGCCTGAGAACTATAGATCTGAAGAACTTCCCTTTCATATCGTGCCCTTTCAAAGTGGTTACCACGCTCTGTTTTGGCGGGACACTTTCACAAGATTTGAATCTACACGACATTACGGGTATATGAAGGTCAAAATGCCGGGCCCAAACGGGGTGATCACAATCACAAGTGATCCGCATAAAGCCCTTCAAGCTAAAAACAGAACAGTAGTGCTCGCCCTCGAGGCATTAGCTGAGACCTTTGAAGCAGAGGAATTGACCGCACTCCGATCAACAGTGGACAAGGGTGATGTGGTCCTTAGCAAGAGGCCCAAACCCACGTCCTTTAAACCTGCAAACAAATTGTCAAATTTCAGGTACATCCAACAGACCCCAATAAAACAGCGTCCATTGGTGCTCAGCTGGACCCCATGGTGCACGAAGCATTGCAAACATTTTTATGAGAAAACTAGGATATCTTTGCCTGGCATCCTTTGGATATGCCAGGAATCCCACGACGGCTAGCGGAATACATTCTGAACATAATCGCAGGCTTCAAGCTCGTCAAACAGCCTTTACGCCGATTTTCCGAACCCAAGCGACAAGCTATGGGCGAAGAACTAGCAAAATTGCTGGAGGCCAGATTCATAAGGGAAATCAAACACCCCGAGTGGTTGGCAGACCTGGTGATGGTACCGAAGAAAGAGAAATGTTGGCAGCTGTGTGTCGATTTCAAAGACCTTAATAAAGCCTGCCCCAAGGACCCTTTCCGTTTACCATGCATAGACCATATTATTGACGCCACAGCCAAACATGACTCATTGCGCTTCCTCGACGCTTATTCCGGATACCATCAGATCAAAATGACGGAATCCGACCAAGCTGCAACTGCATTCATCACCCCCTATGGGCCTTTATGCTTTAACACAATGCCTTTCGGGCTAAAAAATGCAGGTACTACATACTCGCGTATGATTCATACATGTCTCGAAAAACAAGTCGGTAAAACAGTCGAGGCATACATGGACGACGTGGTCATCAAGACCAAACACATCGGACAGCAGATAGACGACCTTAGGCAAACTTTTGCTAGTCTTCGGGAATATGATATACAGCTCAATCCAGACAAATGTGTCTTCGGAGTTCCCATTAGTAAGCTGCTCGGATTCATTGTTTCCCATAGAGGAATAGAAGCGAATCCTGCTAAGATCCATGCACAATCTCAACTTGCGATTCCTACAGAGCAAAAGCACGTCCAAATACTGGCGGGCTGCATGGCGGCTTTGAATCGCTTTATCTCCCACCTTGGTGAAAAGGCTTTACCACTCTAGAGGCTACTAAAACGGACCAAAAACTTCAAGTGGACCGACAAAGCAATGACTGCACTAGAGGAAATTAAAACACTACTGGCCAGCAACCCCATACTCACGGCGCCAGGCGCCGGTGAACCAATGTTACTGTACATCTCGGCCACCAATCAAGTGGTTAGCGCAGTGCTCGCCATCAAACGATAGCCTATACAGTGTTTATGGCATCACGAAAGCTCAGACATTACTTTCAAGAATGTTCGGTCATGGTGGCATCCGAAGTACCCCTAAACAATATAACCAATAATGGGCACTGTTGATGTCAAATCCGGCATATCTCGTAGTAGGGGTCCTAAGCTAGGCGTCTTGGAGCGATGGTAACACGGACACAGGATTTTACCTAGGTTCGGGCTCTCTCAAGGAGATAATACCCTACATCCTACTTTTGATTGTATTGATATGGGAAGAGTACTTAGTATAGGTATCTACCACGAGATTTTTGTATGAATATGAGATCGTCTATTGACTAGCCTGGCCTTAGTTTATATAATGCACTGTAGGCATCGGGTTTAGAGGAGTCCTTGTCTTGTGTGCCAGGTCTTGTGGGATCTTCCTTGTATGCATCATGGGCTACCCGAAGTGGCCCGTTAGTGAATCACCTTGGGGGTCCTCAGCCCGTCCCACTGGTCGGGAGACGACGTGGTGAGTATGCCCTAGTCTAGGACACTATCAGTAGCCCCCTGAACCGGTCTTGAATTTGGGGACGCTCCTCAGTTCTTCCCAACTGCTCTTCGTCTTCAACGCAGGTCTTGAAAACTGGTTCAACAAATCTTCCTAACTCCGATCTTGAGGATCGTTGAGGTGTATCCAAAGAGTTCACATGTCGGGTATTCGAGGAGCCTCTTTAAGTTCTCGGCCTTTATCAATGCCTTGTAACATTTACGCCACACATCGAGCTCAAAGTGTTTCCTGTGTGGCGGTCTCCTCTCGCATCCGAGCTCCAATGCTATCATGGTTTTATCACGGGAGATGTCTGGGTGAACGGACTTCGGTTCGAGGCCATCGCCAATGGGGTGGACTCAAAGGGGTTAGTCGGGACGAAAGACACGGATTTACCCAGGTTCGGCCCCTCGAATCAAGGTAATAGCCTACGTCCTGCTTGTGTTTGTATTGCTTGCGTATCGATTACAAGGAGCTAAAAGCTTGACCTAGTTCTTGATTGCCTGTCCTCTAAGTCGCCCCGGGTCTACCTTTATATAAGAGGTCAGAACATCCGGGTTGTAAAATTGCTAACCGAGTCTCTCTCTCTCTCTCTATCTTCTTGTCCAAGCCGTCTGTGAGTCAGCTTGCACGCCCGGGTCTTTTCGGTCTGGGCCGTCATACGGCCCACACCGTGAGCCGCCTATCCTCTTGGGTCACTTAATCTTACGGCTCACCTTTCGGCCGGTTCATGAGCTAATAACATGACCCGGAGCCTCTTCGGCAGGTCATATCCCCAACATTAGGCGCCAGGTTGAACTGAGCTTGCTCACTTCATCCTTCTCTTCCACTTTTGGCGAGCCGCCCGGAAATGACCCGGCGTGACGTCATGAGATCTGCTGACGTGTCACCAAATCTTTCACTTTAACTGTCATCCCGAGAATCGAGGCGTCCACCTCGGTCAAACAATGTCATCGCCTGGATTTTCGCGCCTTCCTTAACCTCCTTTTAAATATGACCCGTGCGGGTCGGAGTTTCCCATTCTCCCGCTCGTGCCTCTGCTTTTTTTCTTCGTCCCGTCGCCGCCCCAGTGTCTTCGAGCTTTGCTCCGGTGCCGTCCTAATGTCGTCCCCAACCTTGGCCATCGCATCACCCTGAACGTACCAGAGATTCATTCGCCTCTACCGTGCCATCTCCGATAAGCTTTCCTGCTCCCTAGACTGCCGCTGCTGTAGTAGGGTTTTCACCGGTGCTCCGCCGCCGCCATTCGGGCTGCAGCACTGCCTTCGCCAGTTTATCTCGACGCCACTAACGCCTTTAGAGTGCGCTCTTGCACCACCGCCACACGCGGGCCGGACGCGCGTAATGCACGGGCCACGATGGCCCCAATCCGTTTCTTTTTCCTTCGTTGTTCATCACTAGGTCAAAATAAAATTTATTTTATCTGCTTTTGTAGATCCGTAGATATAGTAACATCTTGCGGAATCTGTTTTTAGGACTTAGCCGATTTTTTGATCTTCCCTTTCCCTGTTGAGTCACCAAGCTTCTCCGGCTCTTATCAGCCGGGTCTTCCGCTTTATCCGTAGAGCCCTTAAACTTTTTAAGCCGTCAAAAATATTTGCATGCGCTTCAACTCATCGCGCCTTTTATCTTGCACAACACTTAAGCCGCCAACATGTCTCGTGCGTCCAACTGATGCAACTGGGTTGGGTCATGCATTAAGGAGGACTTTTTGTCAGATTTTGTTCACGCGGGTACTCTTCGTCCTAAGGAAGTCATTAGCTGGCGGGTCCCAGGTGATGAGACGCGGCCCAAACCTCAAGAAGGTGAAGTGGTGGTTTTTTCTGACCACATTGAACGAGGGTTCATGCCTCCCGGCTCAAAATTCTTTCGGGACGTCCTTCATTGTTATAAGCTTCACTCGCAAGACTTGGCCCCCAATTCTGTCTCAAACATAAGCAATTTCCAAGTGCTCTGTGAAGCTTACCTTCAAATCAAGCCGTATGTGGGGTTCTTTCGGGAGTTCTTTTACGCTAACCGACAAACTGAAGTGAAAGCCGGCCCGAGCCTAGAACTTGGAGGCATATCCATCCAACGGCGTAGAGATATCATCTTTCCAGCTGCACAGATGCCGAGTCACCCCAAGGACTAGAACAGGACCTGGTTCTATTGCAAGGACACCTCTCTTGAGAACTAGCGTCCATTGTCGGGTTATCATCCTTCCCGGCTCACAACAACACCAGAGCTTCCTGGTCGGCTATCAGCTTCAGAACACCCAAGATATGAGCCGGCTCATGCCAAAATCAAGGCTCTCATGGAGAACGGCTTAATGGGGCTGGACCTGAGCCGCTGCTGGATTTTGTGGCGGATTATGCCTTTGAGCCATAGAAGCCGACTCATGTGCAAATATAAAGGCAAGTATGATAGCTCATTATGCTTCAGCCGATCCACATTGACAGAGAATGACATTACCCTCGCCATCCGGAGCCTCGTCCATGAAGCTTCCCGATCATGTAGCGAAATCGGCCTGGCCCCTTTTTGTGCCATCAATCCGGCTCCCGATGTAAGTTTGATATCTTCCCTTCCGTCTCTTAGACGTTGTTTGCACTTTGTTGATTTGATATTCACTCTCCGGGTCATTCTTATAGGACAACTCAGACTTCTGGAAGAGGGAATATGTTGCCCCTCCGAAGAAATCCAGGAAGAAGGTCCCAACCAAGAGGGCTAAAATATATGCCCCGCAAGATAATTTGCTTGACCCGCCACCATCATCCAGCTCAGAGGTAAAGTTTCAACTGTCTTGATTGATCTTTTACCTTCCTATTTTAACACTTACTTTACTCATAGGATGAAGTTGAAACCAGCCGTGCCAATGCTCCTGAGGTAAATTACTTTTCCTCCGGCTCAGAATGTTTCGTCCCCTGAAAGCCGCGGCGGGTTATCAGAAAAGTTCCTCTTTCTCACCCTCTTGCTTATCTGGCTCCCGATTTCCTCTTAAAAAAGCAACAGCAAATCGAGCGTCGACAAACTCGAAGCACCGGCTCTACCGAGCTCATGTCCGGGTTGCCAAACTCTCCGGCTCCCAAGAAACGCCCCGCCGAGGTTTAAACCCCTTCTTTTCCTTTATCTCTCCTTTGTAAACTTGATACTCTCTTCACCTTTCTGTTTTATTTTTGTAGAAATCTCCTTCCTCCGGCGACTCTTCAGAGTCAATCATACCACCGCCCAAGATTAATCCGCTATAAGCATCTGGATATTCGGCTGTTACTATGATAGCAATATCTTCAACTACTGATTCTTCTTGTTTTTTGCAGTGCTCAAGCTAAACGTCGCAAGGCCAACAAGCCCTCCTCCGGCCCAGTTATCGAAGAATCGGAGCCCGAACAACCGGAGGAAACTCAACCGGAAGAAAACCCGCCGGCTGCCTCCACAGAGCCGACCGCTGAAGATGTCATCATGGAGAGCCCTCCAAGAGCTCCTTCCAAGCCGGCGACTCCTGCCAAGACCCCTGACACTCCGGATGTTGTTATCACCGGGTCTGTTCATCAAACGCCTCCGACTCATGTGTTGACCAAACATACAGAGCCGGCTGAAGCTTCAAAGAAACTGAACTTCGACTCTTCATGCGAGAAGATGACCGTTGAAGAGCTACACGCTGGGTACATAAACCGGGTTACCACCAGCCGGGATTTTGATCTTCGGTTGATCTCTTTCATGAAGACAAAATATGAGGTACTTTTCGTTCTTACTATATCTTTACCTAGCCCCCAAGAGCCGGCTTAATGTATTGAATCGTTGAGCCGGGTCTTTTTGTGACCTCTGTAGATATCGTCATGTCAAATTCCTTTAAAATTGCCTTAACTTTGTACTGTAAATAAAGTGAACCACCAATCGTAGCCCCCAAGGGCCGTCTCAAATTAAATTTGAGCCGGGCCTGTAATGTAGACAACTTGAAGATCTAATCGTAGCCCCAAAGGACCGGCTCAAACTTGATCAAGTTGAGTCGGTGCTTCCACTATTAGTACACTGAATAGCCATAGTGTAGCCCCCAAGTTCCGGATTAGCTTCGAAGGAGATGAACCGGAACTGCATACTTGAAAGATCAAATATACATTAGCCCCCAAGTGTCAAATATATTGTTTGCAATCTGTTTGAGACTTGTATTTGCTTTTAACACTCGTCCTGCATTTTGGCGGCTTATCCTGTGTTTTGATGTATTATGGGAAGCTTTGAATGAAGCCGGGTCTCAGTTGACGGATCTGAGGGCCAACCTGGCAGCTCAGCAAGAAGCCCGAAATATTGCTGATGAAAAATGTCGGCTTCTCTCTGAGGAATTGGCCAATGTTACCGTGGAGCTTACCTCTTTAAAAGAGACAGCTGAATCTGAAAAGACCGCTTTAACCAAACGAGCGGACGATGCTGAGCAGCGGCTTACAGCTGTGGCGGAGGAACTTCAAGGTATGAAACAGCACATTGCGAAGATGTCAGCCGCCCTATTTGGTAAGCTTTCTTGTTTACTTTGTACTGTTTAGCATTGCTAGTGAGAAATCTGTCGACTCATTAATTTTATCCGACTCATCCAGGTACCAAGAGCCGGAAGTTGGCTTCTGATAGCCTTCTGCCACTGAAGGCCATTTATACTTTTGTGGTGCAGTTATACTGTGGCGCCATCTTCACGATCAAGAGTGTGCAGTACAAGGAGAAGATCCCCACTGCTCTGAAAGGGGTCTTGGAACTCTTCTCTACAATGCCCAAGCAGATTGAAGAGCTCAAGAAGTCTGCCTTCCGCCAAGGAGCCGTTGCTAGTTTGAGCCGGGCTCTTTCCTTCGCTCCCGAGCTAACGCCGTCTGAAATGATGGATGGCTACCCGTCTAAAAGAGATGACGGCTCAGAATTCACCGAAGAAGATTATAATCGATGTGTCAAAGAGTCGCGCTATTTGGCCTCTGTTCTAGCAGATGAAGGTGACATGAGCACCTATCAGGCGGCTTACAACGCAGAGGAGAAGAGAATCTGCAGGCCTCTCTACGAGTGGAAAGATCTGACACCCGCCCGCAGCAAGGATCTCTTTCCTTGTGAGCTTGACACGTCTCCATTCCTTGAGGGGTCATTTGCTGCTCTGGCTGACTGTAACTGGGACTTGGGCAATCTTCAGATAAAGCCAGCAGAAGACCCGGAGCAGGATGAGCCGGCCAACAACTGAATTGTAATCTTTTAGCCTTTCTGAGCACAGCCTTATGTATTGACCCGCTGTGGGCGGTTAACAATGCTTTTGCTCCTTCTGAGAGTATTTTTTGTAATAGAATAAACATGACTCTGCCGCTTGGTGGCCGTATATATTTGCACCTCTCTATGTTTTAATGAGTTGCTGGCTCTTCAGGGATATATCTTTGAGATTTTTCTGATGAGGGGTGTCTACCTTTTAAGACGCCATTCCTTTCTCCAGAATATTAGAGCCGGGCAATCTCTTTGAAACCTTAAATTTTGTCAACCGAAGCAACATGGCTCCGGCTCTCATCGGACGAAGTCATTACAGAGCCGATTGTCTTTAGGATAATGTAAGATATACCTGATGGTAAGAAGCCTCTATAGACAACTGCGGCTATGGATGAGCCGGAACTTTTGAGGAAAATTGCGGCTGTGTAGCCCCCAAGTGCCGGGTAGTTCCGCCTGCGACAACCCGGGATTTTTGTTGCTCTGACCCGGTTTTGATAAGCCGGCATGATACAATACGTGATGATGATCTTTCTTTCCTTAAAAAACTCATATGACGGCTCTTCTGCGTGGATTCGAACGGTTAAGCTCATACCAGTTCAGGGTCTTTGTCGAGATTGGCCGTCAATTTCTTGAACCAGCTCAGGGTCTCTAAGCGAGATTGGCCGTCATTTTCTTCAACTGGCTCAGGGTCTCTAAGCGAGATTGATTGGTAAGAGTACAGTGAACACCGGCTGTCGATGGGAGATGTAAGCTATACCCCGAGGCAAGAAGCCTACATCGACAACCTTGGCTAATAATTAGCCTGAGACGGCATGAAGCCAGCTGTTTGAAAGGAGAAGTAAGCTATACCCGAAGGGCAAGAAGCCGCTTTCAACAGCTACAGTTGATAAGCAACTGAATTTTGGCGTAAACGCCGGTTGTTAGGGTGAGATAAGGGAACCCGTCGGTAAGAAGCCCCCTTCGACAACCACGGTTAATAAGTAACCGGATGTGGCATAAAGCCGGCCATTAGGGTGAGATAAGCGATACCCGTCGTTAAGAAGCCCCCTTCGATGGCCGCAGTTGATAAGCAACTGGAATTTGGCGTACACGTTGCTGTCTTAGGGTACTGTAAGCTATACCAAAGGTAAGAAGCCTCCATCAACAACAATGCTTAATATACCCAAACTGGGCATAAGGCCAACTGTGCAAGGGATAAGTAAGCTATACCCGGAGGCAAGAAGCCTCCTTGCAATAGTTTAATGACAGCTGGCTGTGCAAAGGAGAAGTAATCTATACCCGAAGGCAAGAAGCCTCTTTGCAATAGTGCTTAATTGGACATATTGCCGGTTTTACAAGGCAGAAGTAAGCTATACCCAAAGGCAAGAAGCCTCCTTGCCACAACGCTTGATAGGGCACAAACGGGAGGGTAGACCAGATGTTTTGACGGCAAACAAACCACTTCAACTCGAATTTTTTGAGCCAGAAAATTTTATCTTGTTTGTACAAAGGTGTACATAAGAGCTGAGGCCCCAGTCTTTTGCGGGGATACTAGCTTTTACTCATATGAACATGATATACAATGATAGCGGTTTTCAATCCCTGCTAAGTAAAGTATGGTCATAGATGTGCGATATTCCGTGGCCGTAACGTCTCTTGACCCGCGGTTTCCGACTCATCTGTGACATCAATGAGGTAATATGACCCATTGTTAAGGTTCCTGCTGACCACAAAAGGCCCCTCCCATGGTGGAGATAACTTATGCATTCCAGATTGGTCTTGAATCAACAGGAGCACCAGACCACCTTCCTGGAACGTCCAGGTCTTTACCCTGCGGCTATGATAGCGTCGTAGGTCTTGTTGATAAATTGCCGACCTGGCTGCTGTTAACTCTCGTGCTTCATCCAAGGCGTCCAACGCATCTTGGCCGGCTAACTCATTGTCCGTCTCAACATAAGCCGCCACCCTTGGTGAGTCGTGCCGGATGTCACTAGGTAGAACCGCCTTAGCACCGTACACCATGAAAAAAGGTGTAAAACCTATAGATCTGTTAGGTGTAGTTCTGATGCTCCATAAGACGGAAGGCAACTCCTCAACCCAACATCCAGGATACACTGATTCTGTCTCCCCACTGGAAGACTCATCTTCTGAGCAAACGAGAGTTCCCTGTGACCCAGACGCTTCTAGGTCCATGCCCTGAATGAAGCCCACGAGAACGTGCTTTTGACCCAGACGGGCACGGGCCGACTGCATAACACGCGTAGATTGGAGGCGCCGAGCCGGCTCGACGATGTTGGTGCAGACGTCCGGCCCGGGTGTAGATCCATCAACCTTTCCAATGAAAACCTGGATCCCGTCGAATGAAACCCGGAATCCATACTCCAGAGAACCAGCATCAAGCCCCCAGCTGGCGTCGTTGATGTAGAACCGGCCACGGTGACTCTTGCTCGTCCTTCCAACCACGTATCCTTTGAGACCTGGGAGAGAGCCCTTTGAGAACTCAACACCACCAAGTGCTAGCCCCATGGTGGGCGCCAACTATCGTGGTTTTATCATGGCAGATGTCCGGGTGAACGTACTTCGGTTCGAGGCCATCGCCAATGGGGTGGACTCAAAGGGGTTAGTCAGGACGAAAGACACGGATTTACCGAGGTTCGGCCCCTCGAATCGAGGTAACAGCCTATGTCCTGCTTGTGTTTGTATTGCTTGTGTATCGATTACAAGGAGCTAAAAGCTTGACCTAGTTCTCGATTGCTAGTCCTCTAAGTAGCCCCGGGTCTGCCTTTATATAAGAGGTCAGAACATCCGGGTTGTACAATTGCTAACCGAGTCTCTCTCTATCTTCTTGTCCAAGCCGTCTATGAGTCAGCTTGCACGCCCGGGTCTTTTCGGTCCGGGCCGTCATACGGCCCACACTGTGAGCCGCCTACCCTCTTGGGCCACTTAATCTTACGTCTCACCTTTGGGCCGTTTCACGAGCTAATAACATGACCCGGAGCCTCTTCGGCCGGTCATATCCCCAACAAATGCCGTACTACATTTGAGGTGTCTTTTTTACAGGCGAGCTCCAACGCCGGACTTTGTCCGAGCTCCAACGCCGGACTGTATCCGAGGTATCTTTTTGCAGCCGATCTCCAACGCTGGTATGCATCCGAGGTGTCATAGATTACCTCGGTCTTGAAAAATTTGAAGGAGTTCATCCGAGCTTAATGCCAGAAATGCCCTTTATGGAGCCAACCACTTGCATCCAAGCTTTAAGCCAGACTGTTTTCAAGGTGGTGCACCACCTCGTTCTCGGGCTATTTTTTGCGGGATTTATTTCCGATCGGCGCAATTTATTTACAACCGAGATGTATAGCGAGTAGTCCTCAAGGTGTGTGTCGGTCTAAAACTAGAGATGCACCTAAAGGAAATAATAAAACCACGGATCCCAGTAGCCCCTAAGACTTAGGTCGATTTGTGAAATCGGCCTGAGGATCATGTCCTTGCCCAGCAGCATACTTAGGAACAGAAACGCGGTGCACCATAGTTTCCGAGACTCAGGTTGGGTGCGATCGACCAACCTGAGGATCGAATCTCCTTGGAAACCGCATTTCACTTTGAATTTGTTGCATTGAATTGGTAATGCAGTCGCCCCCGAGCCTTAATTTGGGCATGGGTGGTCGAATTAAGGATCGACATTTGTTTGACACAAACGTTGTTACGTTCGACACAATTTATGTATAATGATTCTATGTATCCAAGTACTTTACATCATTAATTCTCGGATCCACGTTGTACTAGACTTTGTTGACTGACCATCAGCTTCAACCTCCTCGACCAGTAGCCGAGGAGTGTTTATCCTACTTTATAAAGCCTTTATAAAGGCAAAGATTTATGGCAAACAAGGCAATCCGGCCATACGGTTTTCTAAACAAAGGTACGTGGAGAGATATTTTATATTACTACTTAATGTAAGAAACATCTTCTGGAAAAAATAGTTCATTTATAAGTTCCTTTTCCCAGGATATCATGTTGACCATGATCGTGAAACCTCAACTCCAATCAATGTGGGAGGAAAATATTGAGGATTTAGTTCAGCGGATGTTCTCAAACTTTGTGGTCTTATGAACCAAATTTTCTACTTCCGTCATTGCCGATCAATTATATTTTTATGATGGCTAGATTTTGGCTTCACCCAGTTGAGGTGCTAACCCGGATGACCCGGAAGTAACAGTGATAGAGGTGCTCCATTTACCCCCTAGCCGAATAATCGGGAACATAGGGGGTAAGCACAGAAGCCAGGCAACCCATCTTGGCCAAAATCTTAAGTCAATTTGATGCATATTTATGGATTTATAACGATGATTATGGAAGGCAAAACTCGCATATTGAATACAAATGCTTTTATGCTATATTCTATTTTGACTCCTTTGTGACCGTTTATCATTTGCGAGTGGCCCATCATCGGCTTCTACCCCTTTGTAGATGCTATGCAGGGTGTTTCCGCAGTAACAAGACAACCCTTTTTTGACGTCTCGGTGCCTGGAGGCGGTTGTGTTAGCCAAAACGAGGCAATTAAATATCTAGGCTTTATAACTTTTATTTAGTCATCAGAGCTTAAAGTTTGGGCTGTCAGTTACTAGCCCCCGGTTAGTGTTCGTGTCAACCAAGGTCAAGCCGTTATAACTTCGGCCAATTTTATGAAAGGCCCACGGGGTAACCTCTATTGGTCTATAGTTTGACAGAGTCATCGGATTGCTGACCAGTTTGTGCTCATTGTGACAGTTAGTTTTCAGCTTTCTCCACTTAGGTACTTGATGAGTTAAATTGGAAGTTGAAAGCACATTTGCTCCCTTGGTGGTTTTTGTAATTTATAACAACATTTGCTCCCTTGGTGGAAATTGAATTAATGTTTCCACCAAGTATATTTCAGGAAATGTTCAATGATAGGATTGGCAAAAGGATTGTGGAGATTGTGGAATAACCCAAGATGCAAGGAAATAGGTTGGCAAAGCTGGAAGAAAGAGGACTCTACATTTTATATTTGTGAGAAATCACTTTGAGTCCATAGGAAAGCCAATACTATTAAAAGGGGGTAAGGTTTTGTTGGTGAACAAAATGCTCATACGTGCACAAGTGATAGTCACCAAAACACCCACAAACTCTCCCACCAAAGTCTGTCCAAAGCCAAACACTCAAAATCGCTGCAACGAACATTCGACACTCGGTGCCACCGATTCCAAACCCTAGACATACTCAGCCAAATCCTAGCGTTTCGATACAACCGATACTGCATTCGGTGCCATCGAGTTGGACTCCAACTTTCTGTTACGCAAGTTCATAGTTGTGGTCCCTCCGAGATTGTTGAATCGGCGTCACCAAGATTGGACATTCAAACCATTGGTCATCTTATCGGTGCAACAGAGATTCCTATATCGGTCTCACCGAGATTCTAAAGTTGCTAACTTCAAGTCACTTTAGTACAACCGACATTCACACATCGGTTCCACCAAGTCTGACTTATTGTGTGTAACGGTTGGATTTTTGGGCATACCTATATATACCCCTTCACCACCACCTACTCGAGAGAGAAGCACTCAGAATTATTCCATACCTATCCTATCAGTTTTCTGAGAGAGAACCACCTACCCTTGTGTTGAGGTCAAGATCTTCCACTCCAATCATATGGATCTTGATTTCTAGCCTCCCCAAGTTGCTTTACACCAATCCCATCTCTTCTACCAAGCCATATCTGTGAGAGAGTGATTGTGTGTTGAGGAGTCTATCATCTTGAGGCACAAGAGCAAGGAGTTCATCGCATTACTGAGCCTATTACCTTTTGGAGGGTGGTGCCTCCTAGACTAGTTAGGTGTCACTTAGGAGCCTCCTACTTCATGTTGTGTAGTAAACCAAGAAGTTTGTAAGGGAAAGGAGATCGCCTACTTCATGAAGATCTACCCCGAGTAATGATAGTCCTCCGTGGACGTAGGCCGTCATGGTATAGTCAAGGTTGCTTCTTCGTGGAACCCTTCGTGGGTAGAGCCCTCCATGGACTCTCGCGACCGTTACCTTTCGTGGGTTGAAGACTCCATGAACGTGGATGTACAATAGCACCACCTATCGGAACCACGGGAAAATCATCGTGTCACCAATTGCGTTTGATGTTCCTACCCTCTCTTTACTTTCATGTGCAATGTCTTTACTTTCCGCTGCTACACTCTTACACATGCATGTGTAGGGTGTACTTGACATACTATGAATGATAAAATCTGCCAAGAATTAAAATTGGGAAAACATAGACATTATTTGGTCAAGTAGTCTAATCGCCCCCCTCTTGACATACTTTCGATCCTACAAGTGGTATTAGAGCTTTGGTCTCCATTGCATTGGTCTCACAACCTAGGAGAGTATGGCGTCTAGTGAGGGAAGTTATCACCATAGAGGTCTATACTTTGATGGCACAAATTTTTCTAGTTGGAAGCACAAAATGAAAATGCATTTGCTTGGTCATAACCACGCTGTTTGGGCTGTTGTTCATGTTGGTATGCAAGGTAAATTCTTTGCGGAAGGAAGGGAACCGATCGCGAAGCGACTGCATATGAATTGAAGATGTTGCAACTCAATGCTCAAGCATGTGACATTCTCTTCAACTGCCTATGCCCCGAAAAATTCAACAAAATCAGCCATCTTGAGAATGCAAAAGAGATTTTGGATACTTTGATTGATATGCATGAAGGTACATAATCTATGAGAGAATCCAAGTTGGATGTTCTTCAAAGTCAACTTGACAAGTTCAAGATGAAGGATGGTGAAGGCGTCGCTGAGATGTACTCTAGGCTAGCTCTCATCACCAATGAGATTGCCGACTTAGGAAGTGAAAAAATGACTCACAGATTCATCATCAAGAAGATACTTGGATCTTTGGATGATCTATATGACACCATTTGCACATTGATCCAAATGATGCCCAACTACAAAGATCTCAAGCCAACGGAACTGATTGGTAGAATTGTTGCTCATGAGATGACGCTCAAAGATAAGGAAGAGCTTCACCACAAGTCTAGAGGTCCTTACAAAGCCACAAGTGATGCTCCCACTACCTCAAGTGACAACCTTGTCACCAATGAAGAGATAAGCCTCATGGTTAAGAAATTCAACAAGTTCTACAAGAATAGAAGCAAAGTTCGAAGCTCCAACTCAAGATATGAAGAGAAGCGTTCGTCAAGTCGTGACCGAAACTGCTACAATTGTGGGAAGCCCGGACACTACTCCAATGAGTGCATGGCTCCCAACAAATGAAGAGAAGAGTCACCAAGAAGACGAATCTCAAGAGACAAATCACCTTGGAGAGAGAGAAGGAGTAGAGATGATCTTTATGAATGAAGACCATCAAGGAGAAGTAGGGACTCGGAGAAGAAGGACAAGTACACCAAGAGCTACTCAAGAAGGAAACATCAAGCTCATGTTGGTGAATGGGTTTCCAGCTCCGAATCCGACAACCACTCCGAGAGAAGCTATCAATCCAACTCCGACTATAGTCAAGATGAAGGTGTTGCCGGAATTGTACTAGTGACTACTAACTCCTATGATCTTTTTGATTCACCTAACAAAGGCAGTGGAAGTTGCTTCATGGCTAGAGGCCCCAAGTTATCACACCCCGAGTATCTTGATTTCAATAGTTATGAAGATGACTTGTTAATTAAAGATGACTTGCTATTTGACAAATCTAGTAATGATAGTCAAAATGAACTTGCTAGTACTCACTCTAGTGTAGATAAGTCGTGCGTTGATGATAAGTTGGAAATAGAACGACTAACTCAAGAACTTAAAACTGTTAAGTTAGCTCACGAGTCAACTCTAGAAGATCATAGAGATATTGTAAGGACACATGAGAAGCTACACTTCGAGAAGCTCAATTTAGAGCAAGAGCATGAGTTCCTAAAAGCTATCAATGACGATCTTCGAAAGAATACTTCCTCTTATCTAGCCAAGCGACTTCTCTTATATGCTTTCATGCCTCAAGTTAAGTCTAAGCAAGCTAGTAACGAAGGAAAGAAAGTTTCTTCAACTAGTAGAAATAAAAATGATAAACCCAATGATATTGCTTCTAGTAGTTCTCTTGATCCCACTAACTCTTCTCTTAGCCAAGTTACACTTGAGCAAGAAAATGAACTCTTGAAAGGGATTATAGAGAAAGGTATCTACAAGAGTCTTGAAGGATGCAAACAATTTGAGGAGATTGTACGCAATCATGGAGGATACCGGAAGAATCGTGATGTTGGCTACTTCAATGCTAATGGACTTGAATGGGAAGAAGGTCAATACCCCAATCCCAAGTTTGTTCCTCAAAAGGAGAAGTATGGAAATACTCTCCCCAAGAGAACAAAGGCGCAAGATGACCTTCCACCACAAGACCACACGCTCAAGGACAAGAACAAGCTTCAAGAGGACATTGACTCTTATGAAGATGAGTCCCAAGCTCTGATGAAGTGGGTTCCCAAGGCTACTACAAGCTCAACTTATACAAGTGCTACTTCAACACCAAGGATCCCCATCAAATTGATGTGGGTCCCCAAGAATAAGAACTAGAGATTTCTTGAGGGGTGACTCCGCCAATGAAGTTCACTCATATTCATTATTGGCAAGAACTATTTACAAACGACATCAACTCTATGCAATAGTTCAAGGAGTCACACATTCCCTCAAAGGTAAGCAAGGGACAAGGTAATCAACAAATCAATGGACATCATCACATACGCTTTGCACTCCATGTCCATAGATATCCCTGTATTTGTCTCTTGTGTGTTGGGACTAACCCATGTAGGTGAGAAGAGTAATGAAACAACAAGTATGCTCCAAACTCTTTGTGATCTTCATCAACTTTGAGCATCCACCACTACCTCACCAACATGAAGTCTTCATCGACAAAACTCAAGGTTAGTTTATCCCTCTTATGGGGGGATGTCACATCAAGGGGGAGCTTTACTCTAAGACTTGAGTTAAAGCATCTCTTAGTATGTGACAACATTAAATGCTTTATGTAAAAGTGGTAACCCCACTTGTGCTTAAACGATGAGTATGACTTATGATCAAGTATTCTTTCCTGGCTCCTAAGTCAATATACTCACATATAGATGACTCTGTCATCGCCATAGTGCTTGTTAGATGCTATTGTGTTTGTGCATGTTTGCCATGATTTCATTTGACATCTTATTGTCTCAGCATGTTGGTGTGCATTTATTTTCTCATCCGAGGACATCCAATTGTTGCTATTTGGCTCTTGATTTTCTCTTTTGCCAATTGGATATGCAAGAATGCCTAGGACCGCTCCTTTATCTATCTATGCTTTCTCACCTCATACTCTATTCATGCTGCATCAAAAATTTTGAACAAGTACTTTTCGATCACTCTGTGTGAGGAGCACTCAGAGTTCCGTATCGTCAAGGACTGACCATTAAAACCTCCCAAGTGCATCTCAGTGGAACCAACCCAAAATTCTTGGTCTCATTGAATGCCTAGGGTTGATCTGGTTTTCCTATCTCGGTAAGACTGATTTCATATTCTCGGTTACACCGAGTTTCCCTGTCAACTGATAGTTGTTAAACTCGGTGACACCAAAAAACTCAAATCGGTGTCACCGAGAGCGATGGGTATATATTCGGTGGACCTTGATGCTTTGAATTACACTCGTCAAATGTCGCGCCTCCACAACCCTAGCTGTCGCACGAAGACCCCGGTAATCACCTTGCCTTCCCCGTGCGCCTCCGCCGTTGGGAATCGCCGCCGTTGACGTTTTCTACACCAACGTCGCTGCCATAGTGGATCCATTGACGCATTAGGGTTATGAATTCGACCCCATCTCGCGCTCCTCTATCCAAATCTTGCGCATTAGGGCATATTTCCTATCTATCCAAAGTTTGAGAACCTTCCATCGAAAAGAAACTCCCGTAGAATATAGAACCATGGATTTTTAGGGTTTTGCCGTTCGCCTGATGAAACTCAGTGGAACTGAACCAAGCAAATCGGTGTCACCGAATTGTATGTCTTTGTTGCTGAGAATTTTCTCGGTGAAACCGAGTGCACCTTTCGGTTTCACTGAAAGGGGTGCCAAGTTTCGGCTAAGGAGAAAGTCTATCTCGGTAGCTCCGATATTTTTGCGTCGGCTGTACCGATTTTCATGTGACAGAATGTAAAACCTTCAAAATCTTTTGTTCAAACTTTCAAAAGTCATCCTCATTTTGTGATGACTTATCCTATTCTATTATTCTATACTCTATTCACAGGGTCACCATGTTAGTGTCAGATAGTCAGAATTTGCCAGAGCAGAACGTTGACATGAGTTCAGGCACGAGTCCTGAGTCCAATTCTTCCACAGATCCAGGCACTCCCAGTTCCCATGGGTTGCCTAAGGCTGCCACTAGGACAAGGAAGAGACTCAACTCAGAGGAAGAGGATTCTGATTTTGTCCCGAAAGAGATTCTTGCTAAGAAGCAAGAGAAGTCTGCAAGGAAGGATGCCAATGAGGCCACCTCATCTAGGAAGGTGGTTAGGAAAATTTATGCTCCTACAGAAACCTTGAAAGCACATGAGAGTGCTAGGGTTACAGTGTCTGTTGAGGTCCCCAAGAAAGCTTTACCAAAGAAGTCAACCAGGAAGAGGATCATCCGTTTGTAGGGCATGCCTACCTCTATGTTTGAGGACCCAAAGGAGGCCGCTGCTGGTGGTGCTGCTGCTGCTGCAGAGGAGGAAGAGGAGGAACCTGCTGCTCAAGCCCGTCCTAATAAGAAAGCCAAGAAACTTCAGGCTGATGCTATGCCCAAACCAGGACCCTCCAAGAGAAACAAGGCTACTTCAAAGAAAGCTGCTGCACAGAAGTCCAAGAGGACTACCAGGGATATACCTGCTGCTGAGAAGAGTAAAAAGTCCACTTTTAGAGAAGCAGATGATGACGATGATGATGTTATGTCTATTCTGATGCAGCTCAGACCTCACCTTCTAGTTCATGATGCCAGCCACCCAGTTGCTGAGGATATGAAGAAGAGGAAGGATTCGGGGTTAATGGCATGGAGAGCGATTGATCCATGTGCCCAAAGGAGAAAGACTGCTGTTGATTACAGGTTTTACACCAAAGAGCAGCAAGACTTTTATGAGACAGTTTTGCTAGACAAGAGCCCCATAGTCAGTGACATGAGATATGTTGACTATAAGTACATCAAGGATAATGAAGATTTCTTTCCATGTGTCCAAGACAACTTCCACTGCATTTGATTGGACGAGTTTGTTGGTATATAGTTTACTGCTTGGAATGATGAGATGATCATGCAATTCTATTCCGCAGATCATTTTTATGGAGATGGCAAAATTGTTTGGATGATTGAAGGAGCAAGATATGAATCTACTGTTGATGAGTGTGGTACCATCTTAGGAGTCCCAGAGGTTCAGGATGGAGATTTGGATGTCTACATAGAATCCAAGGAGAGACACAATGCTATGAAGGATATGTATAATCCTATCCCTACAAATAAAGTGCAATCTCACAAGCTTGGTTCTATCTACTTTCTTTAGCCAGGCCTTCGTACCACGAACACTATCCTGAGGCATACCTTGATGCCCAAGTCTGGAGATGAGAAGATGATTCGTGGATACTCCATCAACATGCTCATCCATCTTGATCGTCACACCAGGATTCGAGTGATGGACTTGATAGTAGAGATAGTGAAAAGGGTTGCTACTGATCAGAAGCGTTCTTGCTGCTATGCACCCTACATTCAGATGCTCATCAACTCTCAGCTTGAGAAGCACATATTTTCTCTAGACAGTCCAGACTTGCCACTTCAGCCTATCTAGAGGACAATGTTGTGGTGATGGACCTAGATCATTGCACATCAGCTGCAGCTCACGCACATGCAGAGGCAGAAGTAGAGGCAGCTTGAGCCACTAGTGCTCAGGTTCCCGGGTCCAGGAACGAATAGATGGATCTTTTGATCACCACTGTAATGGAAATGAAGAAGGACATCAAGACCATCATGGATACTCAGGAGAGCCTTGCGAACATCATTGATGATAGAGTGAAAACTCTAAATGACAAGGTTGATGGGCTGACTAAGACAGTCAATGAGATCAAGAAGGAGGTTGATGATGTTGGGGAACGTAGTAGTAAATCAATTTTTTTTCTACGACCACAAAGATCAATCTACGGAGAAACCAGCAACGAGTGAGGGGATAGTGCATCTTCATACCTTTGAAGCTCGCTAAGCGGAATCGTTACAAGAATGCGGTAGGTGGAGTCGTACTCGCAGTGATTCAGATCGCGGTCGATTCCGATGTAAGCGCCGAACAACGGCGCCTCCACGTCCAACACACGTGCAGCCCGGTGACATGTCCTACACCTTGATCCAGCAAGGAGGAATGAGAGGTTGAGGGAGAGCTCTGGCAGCATGACGGTGGTGGTGGAGCTAAGTGGCACTCCGGCAGGGCTTCACCCAGCACTACGGAGGAGGAGAAGGAGGGATGGGGCTGCCCGAGAGAAAGAGAGAGAGAAAACTCGTGTGTTGGCAGCCCCCCAAACCTCCACTATATATAGGAGGAAGGGGGAAAGGGGCGCAGCCCCTAGGGATCCTACCCTAGTGGTGGCGGCAGCCCCCCAGATCCCATCTGACGCGGCGGCCAGAGGGAGAGAGGGGAGGGTGGCGCCCTAGGTGGGCCTTAGGCCCATCTATGCCTAGGGTTCCCCCCTTTCCCACCTAGGCTGCGCCTTGGGCTGGGTGTGGAGGCGCACAAGCCTACCTGGGGCTGGCTTCCTCCCACTTGCATCCCACGCAGCCCTCTGGTGCTGGTGGCCCCACTTGGTGGACCCCCGGAACCCTTCCGATGGTCCCGGTACGTTACCGGTGATGCCCAAAACACTTCCGGTAACCAAATCCTCACTTCCTATATATGAATCTTTACCTCCGTACCATTCCGGAACTCCTCGTGACGTCCGGGATCTCATCCGGGACTCCGAAAAACCTTCGGTAACCACGTACACTATTTCCCTATAACCCTAGCGTCATCGAACCTTAAGTGTGTAGACCCTACGGGTTCGGGAGGCACGTAGACATGACCGAGACACCTCTCTGGTCAATAACCAATAGTGGGATCTGGATACCCATGTGGGCTCCCACATGCTCTACGATGATCTCATTGGATGAACCACGATGTTGGGGATTCAATCAATCTCGTATACAATTCCCTTTGTCTACCGGTATGATACTTGCCCGAGATTCGATCGTCGGTATCCTATACCTTGTTCAATCTTGTTACCGGCAAGTCTCTTTAATCACTCCGTTACACATCATCCCGTGGCTAACTCCTTAGTCACATTGAGCTCATTATGATGATGTCTTACCGAGTGGGCCCAGAGATACCTCTCTGTCACACGGAGTGACAAATCCCAGTCTCGATTCATGCCAACCCAACAGACACTTTTGGAGATACCCGTAGTGCACCTTTATAGACACCCAGTTACGTTGTGACATTTGGCACACCCAAAGCATTCCTACGGTATACGGGAGTTGCACAATCTCATGGTCTAAGGAAACTATACTTAACATTAGAAGCTTTAGCAAACGAACTACACGATCTTGTGCTATGCTTAGGATTGGGTCTTGTCCATCACATCATTCTCCTAATGATGTGAACCCGTTATCAACGACATCAAATTTACATGGTCATGAAACCGTGACCATCTATTGATCAACGAGGTAGCCAACTAGAGGCTCACTAGGGACATGTTGTGGTCTATGTATTCACACCTGCATTACGGTTTCTGGTTAATACAATTATAGCATGAACAATAGAAAATTATCATGAACAAGGAAATATAATAATAACCATTTTATTATTGCCTCTAGGTCATATTTCCAACAGTCTCCCACTTGCACTAGAGGCAATAATCTAGTTACATTGTCATGAATCGAACACCCATAGAGTTCTAGTGTTGATCATGTTTTGCTCGTGAGAGAGGTTTAGTCAACGGATCTATGACATTTTGGTCCGTAGGTACTTTACAAATAGCTATATCTCCTTATTGAATGTAATCACGAATGGAGTTGAAGCGGCGCTTGATGTGTCTTGTCTTCTTATGAAACCTGGGCTCCTTGGCAAGGGCAATAGCTCCAGTGTTGTCAAAGGAATAGAGTCATCGGGCCCAACTCTTTGGGAATCACTCCTAGGTCGGTGATGAACTCCTTCATCTAGACTCCTTCCTTTGCTGCTTCCAAAGCAGCTATGTACTCTGCTTCACATGTAGATGCCGCCACGATGCTTTGCTTGCTGCTGCACCAGTTGACTGCCCCTCCATTAAAAATATACACATATCCAGTTTGCGACTTGGAGTCATCCGGATCTGTGTCGAAGCTAGCATCGACTTAACCCTTTATGACGAGCTCTTCGGTACCTCCATATACGAGAAACATGTCCTTCTTCCATTTCAGGTACTTTAGGATATTCTTGACCGCTGTCCAATGTTCCGCTCCGGGATCACTTTGGTACCTCCCCACCAAGCTTATGGCAAGGTTCACATCAGGTCTGGTACACAACATGGCATACATAATAGAGCCTATGTCTGAAGCATAGGGGATGACACTCATCTTTTCTCTATCCTCTGCCATGGTCGGGCATTGAGTCATACTCAATCTCACACCCTATAACACAGGCAAGAACCCCTTCTTGGACCGATCCATATTGAACTTATTCAATATTTTTTCAAGGTATGTGCTTTGTGAAAGACCTATGAGGCATCTCGATCTATCTCTATAGATCCTGATGCCTAATATGTAAGCATCTTCTCCAAGGTCCTTCATTGAAAAACTCTTATTCAAGTAGGCCTTTATGCTTCCCAAAAGTTCTATATCATTTCCCATCAACAATATGCCATCCACATATAATATGAGAAATGCTATAGAGCTCCCACTCACTTTCTTGTAAATATAGGGTTATCCATAAACCTGTATAAATCCAAACGCTTTAATCACCTCATTAAAGCAAATGTTCCAACTTCGAGATGCTTGCACCAGCCCATAGATGGAGCGCTGGAGCTCGCATACTTTGTTAGCATCTTTAGGATCGACAAAACCTTCCGGCTGCATCATATATAGTTCTTCCTTACGGAAGCCATTAAGGAATGCCATTTTTATGTCCATTTGCCAGATCTCATAATCATAAAATGCGGCAATTGCTAACATGATTCGGACGGACTTCAGCATCGCTACGGGTGAGAAAGTCTCATCGTAGTCAAATCCTTGAACTTGTCGATAACCCTTAGCGACAAGCCGAGCCTTATAGAGGTAACATTACCATCCGCGTCAGTCTTCTTCTTAAAGATCCATTAATTTTCCATGGCTCGCCGATCATCGGGCAAGTCCACCAAACTCCATACTTTGTTCTCATACATGGATCCTATCTCGGATTTAATGGCTTCAAGCCATTTGTTGGAATCCAGGCCCGCCATCGCTTCTTCATAGTTCGAAGGTTCATTGTTGTCCAACAACATGATCTCTAGGACAGGGTTGCCGTACCACTCTGGTGCGGAACGTGTCCTTGTGGACCTTCGAGTTTCAACAGCAACTTGATCTGAAGTTTCATGATCATCAGCATTAACTTCCTCTACAACAGGTGTAGGCTCCACAGAAACAACTTCCTGTGCTGCACTACTCTCCTGTTCGAGTGGAGGTACAATTACCACATCAAGTTCTATATTCCTCCCACTTACTTCTTTCGAGAGAAACTCTTTCTTGAGAAAGGAACCATTCTTGGCAAAAAAGAGTTTGCCTTCGGATCTGAGGTAGAAGGTATACTCAACAGTTTCTTTGGGGTATCCTATGAAGACGCACTTTTCCGCTTTGGGTTCGAGCTTCTCAGGTTGAAGTTTCTTCACAGAAGCATCACATCCCCAAACTTTTAGAAATGACAACTTAGGTTTATTTCCAAACCATAATTAGTACGGTGTCGTCTCAATGGACTTTGATGGTGCCCTATTAAAGTGAATGCGGCAGTCTCTAATGCATATCCCCAAAGTGATAGAGGTAAGTCGGTAAGAGATATCATAGATCGCACCATATCCAATAGAGTGCGATTACGACGTTCAGACACACCATTTCGCTATGGTGTGCCAGGCGGCGTGAGCTGTGAAACAATTCCATAGTTCATTGGGTGCATGCCAAACTCATGACTCAAATGTTCTCCGCCACGATCAGATCGCAGACACTTTATTTTCCTGTCATGTTGGTTCTCTACCTCACACTGAAATTCCTTGAACTTTTCAAAGGTTTCAGACTTGTGTTTCATTAAGTAGACATACCCATATCTGCTCAAATCATCAGTGAGGTTGAGAACATAACGGTAGCCACCACGAGCCTTGACGCTCATTGGACCGCACACATCAATATGTATTATCTCTAATAAGTCAGTCGCTCGCTCCATTGTTCCGGAGAACGAATTCTTGGTCATCTTGCCCATAAGGCATGGTTCGCACGTGTCAAATGATTCAAAATCAAGCGAGATCCAGATACAATGTTCATGCTCAAAGCTGGTACTAAATAACAATTATTAAGGTTTAAAACTAATCCCGAAGGTAGATGTAGAGGTAGCGTGCCGACGGCGATCACATCGACCATGGAACCATTCCTGACGCGCATCGTCACCTCGTCCTTTGCCAGTCTCCGCTTATTCCGCAACTCCTGCTTGGAGTTACAAATGTGAGCAACTTCACCGGTATCGAATACCCAGGAGCTACTACGAGTACTTGTTAGGTACACATCAATAACAAGTATATCGCATATACCTTTAGCGTTGCTGGCCTTCTTCTCCGCTAACTACTTGGGGCAGTTCCGCTTCCAGTGACCGATACCCTTGCAATAAAAGCACTCAGTCTCAGGCTTGGGTCCATTCTTGTTCTTCTTCGCGGCAACTTGCTTACCGGGCGTGGCAACAGCTTTGCCGTCTTTCTTGAAGTTCTTCTTACCCTAGCCTTTCTAGAAACTAGTGGTCTTTTTCACCATCAACACTTGATGCTCCTTTTTGATCTCGACCTCCGCTGATTTCAGCATCCAGTACAACTCGGGAATGGGCTTCTCCATACCCTGCATGTTGTAGATCATCACAAAGCTCTTGTAGCTAGGTGGAAGCAACTGGTCATCCGGGAGATTAACTCCCAGCTAGGTCAAGCGGTTGTGCAACCCAGACATTTTGACTAGGTGCTCACTGACAGAACTATTTTCCTCCATCTTACAACTAAAGAACTTGTCGGAGACATCATATCTCTCGACCCGGGCATGAGCTTGGAAAACCAATTTCAGCTCTTGGAACATCTCATATGCTCCGTGTTGCTCAAAACGCTTTTGGAGACCCGGTTCTAAGCTATAAAGCATGCCGCATTGAACCAGGGAGTAATCATCACAGCGCGTTTGCCAAGCGTTCATAACGTCTTGTTTCGCTGGGAGAATGGGTGCGTCACCTAGCTGTGCATCAAGGACATACAATCTTTTGGAAGCTATGGGGATGATCCTCAAGCTATGGACCCAATCCGCATAGTTGCTTCCATCATCTTTCAGCTTGGTTTTCTCTAGGAACGCGTTGAAGTTGAGAATGATATTTGCATTGGCTATTGGATCAACAATATAGATTTTAACGACAATTTTAGACTAAGTTCATGATAATTACGTTCACATAATCAAATTATTTAATGAACTCCCACTTAGATAGACATCTTTCTAGTCATCCAAGTGACACATGATCCACGTCAACTAGCCCGTGTCTGATCATCACGTGAGATGGACTAGTCAACCATGGTGAAGATCTCCATGTTGATCGCATCTTCTATACGACTCATGTTTGACCGTTCGGTCTTCCATTTTTCGAGGCCATGTCTGTACATGCTAGGATCATCAAGTCAACCTAAGTGTATCGCGTGTGTAAATTTGCCTTACACCTATTGTATGCGAACATTAGAACCTATCACACCCGATCATCATGTGGTGCTTCGGAACAACAATCCTTAGCAACGGTGCACAGTTAGGGTGAACACATTTCTTGAAATTTTATTGAGAGATCATCTTATTTAGCTACCATCGTTCTAAGCAAATAAGATGTAAACATGATAAACATCACATGCAATCAATATAGTGACATGATATAGCCAATATCATCTTGCTCCTTTGATCTCCATCTTCGGGGCACCATGATCATCACTGTCACCGACATGACACCATGATCTCTATCATCATGATCTCCATCATCGTGTATTCATGAAGTTGTCTCACCAACTATTACTACTACTATGGCTAACGTTTAGCAATAAAGTAAAGTAATTACATGGCGATCTTGATTGACACGTAGGTCATACAAAAAACTAAGACAACTCCTATGGCTCCGACTGGTTGTCATACCCATCGACATGCAAGTCGTGAATCCTATTGCAAGAACATGATCAATCTCATACATCAGAATGCATCACATCACAAGGCATATGCTGCAAAAACAAGTTAGACGTACTCTAATTTGTTGTTGCATGTTTTACGTGGCTGCTATAGGTTTCTCGCAAGAAGGTTTCACCTATGCAAAAACCACAACGTGATATGCCAATTGCTATTTACCCTTCATAAGGACCCTTTTCATCGAATCCGATCCGACTAAGGTGGGAGAGACAGACACCCGCTACCCACCTTATGTAACAAGTGCATGTCAGGCGGTGGAACCGGTCTCACGTAAGCGTACGTCTAAAGTTGGTCTGGGCCGCTTCATCCCACAATACTGCCGAATCAAGATAATAAGAGCAACGGCAAGCAAATTAACAAGATCGACGCCCACAACAACTTGTGTTCTACTTGTGCATAGATTCTATGCATAGACCTAGCTCATGATGCCACTGTTGGGGAACGTAGTAGTAAATCAATTTTTTTTCTACGACCACCAAGATCAATCTATGGATAAACCAGCAACGAGTGAGGGGAGAGTGCATCTTCATTCCTTTGAAGATCGCTAAGCAGAAGCATTACAACAACACGGTTGGTGGAGTCGTAATCGCAGCGATTCAGATCGTGGTCGATTCCGATCTAAGCGCCGAACAACGACGCTTCCGCGTTCAACACACGTGCAGCCCGGTGACGTCCCCTACACCTTTATCCAGCAAGGAGGAAGGAGAGGTTGAGGGAGAGCTACGTAAGCACGACGCCGTGGTGGCTGTGGAGCTACGTGGCACTCCGGCAGGGCTTCACCAAGCACTACGGAGGAGGAGGAGAAGGAGGGATGGGGCTGCCCGAGAGAGAGAGAGAGAGAACTCATGTGTTGGCAGCCCCCCAAACATCCACTATATATAGGAGGAAGGGGGAAAGGGGCACAGCCCCTAGGGATCCTACCCTAGTGGTGGCGGCAGCCCCCCGGATCCTATCTGACGTGGCGGCTAGAGGGAGAGAGGGGAGGGTGGCGCCCTAGGTGGGCCTTAGGCCCATCTATGCCTAGGGTTCCCCCCTTTCCCACCTAGGCTGCGCCTTGGGCTGGGTGTGGAGGCGCACAAGCCTACCTGGGGCTGGCTCCCTCCCACTTGCATCCCATGCAGCCCTCTGGTGCTGGTGGCCCCACTTGGTGGACCCCCGGAACCCTTCCGGTGGTCCCGGTACGTTACCGGTGACGCCCGAAACACTTCCGGTGACCAAATCCTCACTTCCTATATATGATGCTTTACCTCCGGACCATTCCGGAGCACCTCGTGATGTCCGTGATCCCATCCAGGACTCCGAACAACCTTCGGTAACCACGTACATTATTTCCCTATAACCCTAGCATCTTCAAATCTTAAATGTGTAGACCCTAGGGGTTCAGGAGACACGTAGACATGACCGAGACACCTCTCCGGTCAATAACCAATAGCAGGACCTAGATACCCATGTTGGCTCCCACATGCTCCATGATGATATCATCAGATGAACCACGATGTCGGGGATTCAATCAGTCCCGTTTACAATTCCCTTTCTCTACCGGTATGATGCTTGCCCAAGATTCGATCGTCGGTATCCTATACCTTGTTCAATCTCATTATCGGCAAATCTCTTTACTCGTTCCGTAATACATCATCCCGTGGCTAAATCCTTAGTCACATTGAGCTCATTATGATGATGTCGTACTGAGTGGGCCCAGAGATACCTCTCCATCACACGAAGCGACAAATCCCAGTCTTGATTCGTGCGAACCCAACAGACACATTCGGAGATACCCGTAGTGCACCTTTATAGCCACCCAGTTACGTTGTGACGTTTGGCACACCCAAAGCATTCCTACGGTCTGCAGGAGTTGCACAATCTCATGGTCTAAGGAAACGACACTTCATATTAGAAAAGCTTTAGCAGACGAACTACACGATCTTGTGCTATGCTTAGGATTGGGTCTTGTCCATCACCTCATTCTCCTAATTATGTGATCCTATTATAAGCGACATCCAATGTCCATGGTCATGAAACCGTGACCATCTATTGATCAACGAGCTAGCCAACTAGAGGCTCACTAGGGACATGTTGTGGTCTATGTATTCACACATGTATTACGGTTTCCGGTTAACACAATTATAGCATGAATAATAGACAATTATCATGAACAAGGAAATACAATAATAACCATTTTATTATTGCCTCTAGGGCATATTTTCAACAGTCTCCCACTTGCACTAGAGTCAATAATCTAGTTACATTGTGATGAATCGAATACCCATAGAGTTCCAGTGTTGATCATGTTTCCCTCGTGAGAGAGGTTTAGTCAACGGATCTGCGACATTTGAGTCCGTATGTACTTTACAAATATATGTATCTCCTTCCTAAATGTAATCACGAATGGAGTTGAAGCGGCGCTTGATGTGTCTTGTCTTCTTGTGAAACCTGGGCCCCTTCGCAAGGGCAATGGCTCCAGTGTTTTCACATAATAGAGTCATTGAGCCCGACGCGCTAGGAATCACTCCTAGGTCGGTGATGAACTCCTTCATCCAGACTCCTTCCTTTGCCGCTTCCGAAGCAGCTACGTAATCCGCTTCACATGTAGCTACCACCACGGCGCTCTGCTTGCCGCTGCACTAGCTTTTTATCTGCTAAGTACTTGGGGCAGTTCCGCTTCTAGTGATCGGTACCCTTGCAATATAAGCACTTAGTCTCGGGCTTGGGTCCATTCTTGTTCTTCTTCTCGACATCTTTCTTACCGGGCGCGGCAACAACTTTGCCGTCCTTCTTGAAGTTCTTCTTACCCTTGCCTTTCTTGAAACTAGTGGTCTTATTCACCATCAACACTTGATGCTCCTTTTTGATCTCGACCTCCTCTGATTTCAGCATCGAGTACAACTCAGGAATGGACTTCTCCATACCTTGCATGTTGTAGTTCATCACAAAGGTCTTGTAGCTAGGTGGAAGCGACTGGAGGATTCTGTCAATGACCGAGTCATCTAGGAGATTAACTCACAGCTGAGTCAAGCGGTTGTGCAACCCAGATATTTTGAGTATGTGCTCACTGACAGAACTATTTTCCTCCATCTTACAACTGAAGAACTTGTCGGAGACATCATATCTCTCGACCCGGGCATGAGCTTGGAAAACCAGTTTCAGCTCTTGGGACGTCTCATATGCTCCGTGTTGCTCAAAATGCTTTTGGAGCCCCGGTTCTAAACTGTAAATCATGCCGCAATGAACTAGGGAGTAATCATCACAGCGTGTTTGCCAAGCATTCATAACGTCTTGTTCTGCTGGGAGAACGGGTGCGTCACCTAGCGGTGCATCAAGGACATAAAATCTTTTGGAAGCTATGAGGATGATCCTCGAGCTACGGACCCAGTCCGCATAGTTGCTTCCATCATCTTTCAGATTGGTTTTCTCTAGGAACACGTTGAAGTTGAGGGTAACATTAGCGTTGGCCATTGGATCTAAAATATAGATTGTAACAACAAATTTAGACTAAGTTCATGATAATTAAGTTCACATTAAAAAATTATTTAATGAACTCCCACTTAGATAGACATCTCTCTAGTCATCCAAGTGACACATGATCCACGTCAACTAGCCCGTGTCCGATCATCACGTGAGACGGACTAGTCATCCATGGTGAACATCTCCATGTTGATCGCATCTTCTATACGACTCTTGTTCGACCATTCGGTCTTCCGTGTTCCGAGGCCATGTCTGTACATGCTAGGCTCGTCAAGTCAACCAAAGTGTATCACGTGTGTAAATCTGGCTTACACCTGTTGTATGCGAACGTTAGAACCTATCACACCCGATCATCACATGGTGCTTCGGAACAACGATCCTTAGCAACGGTGCACAATTAGGGTGAACACTTTCTTGAAATTTTATTGAGAGATCACCTTCTTTAGCTACCATCATTCTAAGCAAATAAGATGTAAACATGATAAACATCACATGCAATCAATATAGTGACATGATATGGCCAATATCATCTTGCTCCTTTGATCTCCATCTTCGGGGCACCATGATCATCACTGTCACCGGCACGACACCATGATCTCCATCATCCTGTCTTCATGAAGTTGTCTCGCCAACTATTACTACTACTATGGCTAACGTTTAGCAATAAAGTAAAGTAATTACATGGCGATCTTTATTGACACGCATGTCATACAATAAATTAAGACAACTCCTATGGCTCCTACCTATTGTCATACTCATCGACATGCAAGTCGTGAATCCTATTACATGAACATGATCAATCTCATACATCACAATGCATCACATCACATTCTCTGGCCATATCACGTCACAAGGCACATGCTGCAAAAACAAGTTAGACGTCCTCTAATTTGTTGTTGCAAGTTTTACGTGGCTGCTATAGGTTTCTCGCAAGAACGTTTCTTACCTATGCCAAAACCACAACGTGATATGCCAATTGCTATTTACCCTTCATAAGGACCCTTTTCCTCGAATCCGATCCGACTAAGGTGGGAGAGATAGACACCCGGTAGCCACCTTATGCAACAAGTGCATCTCAGGCGGTGGAACTGGTCTCACGTAAGCGTACGTGTGAAGTTGGTCCGGTCTGCTTCATCCCGCAATACCGCCGAATCAATATAAGACTAGTAAAAGTAAGCAAATTAACAAGAATGATGCCCACAACAACATGTGTTCTACTCGTGCATAGATTCTATGCATTGACCTATCTCATGATGCCACTGTTGGGGAACGTAGTAGGTAATCAAAAAAATTCCTACGACCACCAAGATCAATCTATAGAGAAACTAGCAAACGAGCAAGGGGAGAGTGCATATTCATACCTTTGAAGATCGCAAAGAGGAAGCATTACTAGAACGCGGTTTGTGGAGTCGTACTCGCAGCGATTCAGATCGCGGTGGATTCCGATCTAAGCGCCGAACAACGGCGCCTCCGCGTTTAACACACGTGCAGCCCGGTGACGACTCCTACGCCTTGATCCAGCAAGGAGTAAGTAGAGGTTGAGGGAGAGCTCTAGCAGCACGACGGTGTGGTGACGGTGGAGCTACGTGACACTCCGGCAGGGCTTGGCCAAGCACTACGGAGAACGAGGAAGAAGAAGGGTAGGTCTGTGCCGACAGAGAGAGAAGTCGTGTCTCAAATCAGCCCCAACACCTTGGATATATAGTGGAGGATGGAGAGGGAGGGCTTCCTTGGCCCCTCCTCCAAGGAGGAGAGGTTCGGCCGAGATAAGGGACGATTCCACCTCCCACAAGGGAGGTGGATCTATTGCTTTTGAATGTCCTTTATCCTTATCTCTTTATCCCTAGCCGCATGGGCCTTTCCGGAAGGACTTGGACAGCCCAATAAGGGCTGTTACACCTACTCTAACAGACCACAAAGTCCTTTGGTCGTCACATCCCTCCCGGGGGTCCTCCAGCACCCTCCCGGCACTCCCGGTACACTTCCGATGAGCCCGAAAACTTTCCGGTGACCAAAACTAGACTTCCTATATATGAATCTTTACCTCTGGACCATTCCGGAGCTCCTCGTGACATCCAGGATCTCATACGGGACTCCGAACAATCTTCGGTAACTATGTACATTATTTCCCTATGTGTGTAGACCCTACGGGTTCGGGAGACTCGTAGACATGACCGAGACACCTCTTCGGTCAATAACCAACAACGGGATCTGGATAACCATGTTGGCTCCCACATGCTCCACGATGATCTTATCGGATAAACCACGATGTCAGGGATTTAATTAATCCCGTATACAATTCCCATTGTCTACCGGTATGATACTTGCCCGAGATTCGATCGTCAGTATCCTATACCTTGTTCAATCTCGTTACCGACAAGTCTCTTTACTCGTTCCGTAATACATCATACTGTGGCTAAATCCTTAGTCACATTGAGCTCATTATGATGATGTCTTACCGAGTGGGCCCAGAGATACCTCTCCGTCAGACGCAACGACAAATCCCAGTCTCGATTCGTGGCAACCCAACAGACACTTTCAGACATACCCGTAGTGCACCTTTATAGCCACCCAGTTACGTTGTGACGTTTGGCACACCCAAAGCATTCCTACGGTATCCGGGAGTTGCACAATCTCATGGTCTATGTAAACAATACTTGACATTAGAAAAGCTTTAGCAGACGAACTACACGATCTTTTGCTATGCTTAGGATTGGGTCTTCTCCATCACATCATTCTCCTAACGATGTGATCCTATTATCAATGATATCCAATGTCCATGGTCATGAAACCGTGAGGATCTATTGATCAATGAGCTAGCCAACTAGAGGCTCACTAGGGACATGTTATGGTCTATGTATTCACACATGTATGACGGTTTTCGGTTAACACAATTTTAGCATGAATAATAGACAATTATCATGAACAAGGAAATACAATAATAACCATTTTATTATTTCCTCTAGGGCATATTTCCAACAGAGGTATTGTCGTGATACAAGAATCAAAACCTTTGGGAGATTATATAGTAAATTTACCGACCGAAGGAGTATGCCACAAGAAAACGGAGTCTGGGTGGTGCACGAGGAGGCCACAAGCCCCAGGGGCGCGGCCAGGTGGGCTGGCCGCGCCCGGTAGGCTTGTCGCCTCCTCGTGCATTATTCAGACTACTTTAAATTTTCCTATTTTTTTAAATATTCAAAAACAGATAAAATTTGCCATTGAAAAAGTTTTGGAGTCTTTTTTTCTTACCGTACCACATACCTATTCCTTTTCAGAGTCTAAAACATTCTGGTAAGTCTCCCTATTGTACTCCTCCGGAGTTATGGTATTGATGATATTAGTTTAAATATTTACGTGAGTACCTGAAATATAATGTTTGATTATTTGACCATCCACCACCTTCGGGTTTGTGCCTTCGGCGTTGTTAATCTTGATGGCAGCGGAACGGTATACCTCCTCGATGACGTAAGGACCTTGCCATTTAGAGAGAAGTTTTCCTGCAAAAAAATCTTAAATGAGAATTGTATAGCAAGACATGATCACCTACATTAAATTCACGCTTTTGTATCCTTCTATCATTCCATCTCTTAACCTTTTCTTTAAGCAACTAAGCATCTCATAGGCTTGGGTTCATTCATCAAGTGAGGTAATGTCAAATAACCTCTTCTCACCAGCAAGTTTGAAATTATAATTGAGCTCTTTGATTTCCCAATAAGCTTTATGTTCTATCTCTAGAGGTAAGTGACATGCTTTACCATAAACCATCTTATATGGAGACATATCCATAGGGTTTTTGTAAGCAGTTCTATAGGCCCACAATGCATCGTAGATTTTCTTAGACCAATTCTTCCTAGATATATTAACAGTCTTCTGCAAAATCAATTTAATCTCTCTATTGCTCAATTCTACTTGACCACTATACCGAGGGTGATAAGTAGATGCAACTCTACGATTAACATCATATTTAGCGAGCAATTTACTGAAAGCACCATGAATAAAATGTGAACCACCATCAGTCATCAAATATCTAGGAACTCCAAATCTAGGGAAAATAACTTCTTTAAACATTTTAATAGAATTTTTATGATCAACGATACTAGCTGGAATAGCTTCTTCCCACTTAGTGACATAATCAACAACAACTAGAATAGGAGTATACCCGTTAGATTGTGGAAAAGGCCCCATATAATCAAAGCCCCAAATATCAAATGGTTCGATAACAAGAGAGTAATTCATAGGCATTTCCTAATGTCTACTAATATTACCACATCTTTGAAATTCATCACAGGATAAGACAAACTTGCGAGCATCCTTCAATAGAGTAGGCCAATAAAACCCAAATTGTAGTACCTTGCATGCGGTTCTATCTCCAGCATGTTGTCCTCCATAGGCTTCAGAGTGACACTTGCGTAAGATATGTTCCTGTTCATGCTCAGGTACACAACATCTAATAATACCATCTACTCCTTCTTTATAAAGATGTGGGTCATCCTAAAAGTAATGCCTTAAATCATAGAAGAACCTTTTATTTTGTTGGTATGTGAAACTAGGAGGTATAAATTTAGCAACAATGTAATTGGCGTAATCAGCATACTAAGGAGCATTATGTGAAGTATTAACAACAGCTAATTGTTCATCAGGAAAGCTATCATCAATAGGTAGTGGGTCATCAAGAACATTTTCTAACCTAGACAAGTTATCTGCCACAAGGTTATCAGCACCTTTTCTATCAATGATATACAAATAAAATTCTTGTAATAGAAGGACCCACCTAATAAGTCTAGGTTTAGCATCTTTGTTCTCGATAAGGTACTTAATAGCAGCATGATCGGTGTGAACTATTACTTTGGAATCAACATATAAGGTCTACACTTATCACAAGCAAACACGATTGCTAAAAATTCTTTTTTTGTATTAGCATAGTTTCTTTGAGCACCATCCAGAATTTTACTAGCATAATGGATAACATTTAATTTCTTATCGACTCTTTGTCCTAGAACAACACGAACAACATCATAACTAGCATCACACATAATTTCAAAAGGTAGGTTCCAGTCTGGTGGTTGAACAACAGGTGTGGTAATAAAGGCATTCTTAAGAATTTCAAATGCTTCTACACAATCATCATCAAAAACAAAAGGAACATATTTTTGCAAAAGGTTTGTGAGAGGACTAGAAATCTTTGATAAACCTCCTATAGAAACCAGCATGACCAAGGAAACTTCTTATACCTTTGATAGCCGTAGGGCATGACATTTTTTCAATAGCATCAACTTTAGCTTTATCAACTTCAATAGCTCTTTCAGAGATCTTGTGCCCCAAGACAATACCTTCATTAACCATAAGGTGGAACTTTTCCCAATTCAAGACAAGATTAGTTTCTTCACATCTCTGCAAAACTCGATCAAGGTTGCTCAAACAATCATCAAATGAAGTTTAATGGTCTTTCTTAGTAGCTTTATTTAATTTCCTAAAATCAATTACTATTCTATAATCTGTAACAATTCTTTGCGGGATGAATTCATTTTTATCATTAGGAACAACGGTAATACCTCCCTTCTTAGGAACACAATGGACAGCTCTAACCCATCTACTATCAGCGACATGACAAATTTTACTTGCCTCGAGAAGCTTTAGTATTTCTTTTCTTACCACTTCTTTCATGCTAGGGTTCAATCGTCGTTGGTGATCAATAACTAGTTTGTCATCAGGCTCCATATTAATTTTATGCTGGCATAGAGTGGGACTAATGCCCTTAAGATCATCAAGAGTATAACCAATAGCAACACGGTGCTTCCTCAGAGTTTTCAATAATCTCTATTCTTCATGCTCTGAAAGGTTAGCAGTAATAATAACAGGATAGATCTCCTTTTCATCAAGATAAGCATATTTCAATGTATTGGGTAATTGCCTGAGCTTGAACACGGGATGACCCTGTGTGGAGGAGGATCCTCAAGTATTTCAACAGGTAAGTTGTGTTTCAAAATGGGCTGCTGCTCAAAGAAAATTACATCTATTTCATTCCTCTCATTCATATGCATATCATTTTCATGGTCTAGCAAATATTGTTCAAAGGGATCAGTAGGAGGCACAACAATAGAAGCGAGACCATGGGGTTGTTTATGAATTTAGGGAAATTAAACTCATGAGACACATCCCCAAAGCTGAGAGTAACTATTTATTTCTCACAATCAATCTTAGCATTAACAGTATTCAAGAAGGGTCTGCCAAATATAATGGGACACAAATTATCTTGTGGGGAACCAAGAACAAGAAAATCAGTAGGATACTTTATTTTACCACACAAGATTTCAACATCTCTAAAAATCCCTATAGGTGCATAGTGTCTCTATTGGGAGGCTTAATAGTAACATCAATATCCTCTAGTTCAAGTGGTGCAATATCATGCATGATTTCTTTGTATAAGGAATGGGGAATTGAACTTACGCTAGCACCCATATCACATAAGCCATGATAACAATGATCTCCTATTTTAATAGAAACAACAGGCATGCCAACAACTGGTCTATGTTTATGCTTAGTATCAGGTCTAGCAATTCTAGCAGCTTCATCACAGAAATGAAGAACATGCCCATCAAGATTATCAACCAAGAGATCTTTAACCATAGAAATACTAGGTTCAACTTTGATTTGTCCAGGGGGTGTAGGTGTTCTAATACAACTCTTACGAACCACAATTGAAGCTTTAGCATGTTCCTTTCTCCTAACAGGAAAAGCTGGTTTCTCAATGTAAGCCGTAGGGATAACAAGATCAACATTGTACGTAATAATTTTATATTCAACTTTAATAGGTTCCATTACTTTCACTTCAATGGGAGGATGATATTTAAACCACTTCTCCTTAGGGAGATCAACATGAGTAGCAAAAGATTCATAGAAAGAAGCTAGTATCTCAGAGTCAAGTCCATATTTAGTGCTAAATTCACGAAAAGCATCGGTGTCCACAAAGGATTTAACAAAACCAAACCTAAGATTCTTACCTGACTCCTTACCTTCATTGAGTTCCCAATCTTCAGAGTTGCATTTAATTCTTTCCAGTAACTTCCATTTGAATTCAATATCTCTCTTCATAAAAGAACCAGCACAATAAGTATCGAGCGTGGATTGCTCATTACGAGAAAGCCGAGCATAAAAATTCTAAATAATAATTTTTCTCAAGAGCTCATGATTGGGCCATGAATATAACATTGACTTAAGCCTCACCCAATCTTGATAAATTCTTTCTCCTTAACGAGGTCAAAAATTATAAATATAATTCCGATCACGATGAACTACATGCATAGGATAGAACTTCTGATGAAATTCCATTTCTAGTCGGTTGTAGCTCCATGATCCAATATCATCACATAGCCTATACCATGTCAATGCCTTATCCTTCAAAGATAAAGGAAATACCTTGTTCTTTACGTGATCCTCGGGAAGACAAGCTTAAATAATCCACAAACTTCATCCACATAGATTAGATGCAAATCAGGATGTAGTGTTCCATCTCCTGCATAAGGATTAGCTAGCAGTTTCTCTATCATACCCGAAGGAATTTCATAATAAATATTTTCAGTAGCTTCAGTAGGTTGAGGGACAACTCTTTGTGTTTCCGGTCGAGGTGAAGATACCCCGAGCAAGCCCCTCAAAGGATTACTTTCCATAGTAACAAATGTCAGTAAATTTTAGCACACTATATAAATTTTTACTTACCAAATTCCACTCACCAAAGGCGCTTCACTCCTCGGCAATGGCGCCATAAAAGATTCTTGATGACCCACAAGTATAGGGGATCTATCGTAGTCCTTTCGATATGTAAGAGTGTCGAACCCAATGAGGAGCAGAAGGAAATGACAAGCGGTTCTCAGTAAGGTATTCTCTGCAAGCACTAAAATAATCAGTAACAGATAGTTTTGTGATAGGATAATTTGTAACAGGTAGCAAGTAACAATTGTAAAAAAGGTGCAGCAAGGTGGCCCAATCCTTTTTATAGCAAAGGAAAAGCCTGGACAAACTCTTATATAAAGCAAAGCGCTCCCGAGGACACATGGGAATTTATGTCAAGCTAGTTTTCATCATGCTCATTTGATTCACGTTCGCTACTTTGATAATTTGATATGTGGGTGGACCGGTGCTTGGGGGCTGTCCTTACTTGGAAAATCCTCCCACTTATGATTAACCCCTCCCGCAAGCATTCGCAACTACGAAAGAAGAATTAAGATAAATCTAACCATAGCATGAAATATGTGGATCCAAATCAGCCCCTTACGAAGCAAATCATAAACTAGGGTTTAAGCTTCTGTCACACTAGAAACCCATCATCTACTTATTAAATTCGCAATGCCTTCTTCTAGGATAAAAAAATGGTGAAGTTTTATGTAGTCGACATTCACATAACACCACTAGAGGCGAGACAACATACTTCTCATCAAAATATCAAACGAATACCAAATTCACATGATTACTTATAAAAAGACTTATCCCATGTCCTCAGGAACAAACGTAACTACTCACAAAACATGTTCATCTTCAAAATCAGAGGAGTATAAGTGATGATCAAGGATCTGAACATATAATGTTCCTGTTGGGGAACGTCGCATGGGAAACAAAAATTTTCCGACGCACACGCAAAACTATCCATAGTCATGAGCATCTACGAGAGGGAGAGTGGATCTACGTACCCTTGTAGATTGCTAAGCGGGAAGCGTTGAGAAACGCGGTTGGTGTAGTCGTACTTCTTCGTGATCCAAATCGCCGAGCGTCCCGCGATCTAATCACGAACCGTCCCGCGAACCAATCACGACCCGTCCCGCGATCTCGTCACGATCCGTCCCGCGATCCGATCACGAACGTCCCGTGTCCTTGATCACGATCCTTCCGACCTAGTACCGAACGGACGACACCTCCGCGTTCAGCACACGTGCAGCTTGATGGAGATCTCCACCGTCTTGATCCAGCAAGAGGAGGCGGAGAGGAGGAAGAGTTCACCGGCAGCGTAACGGCGCTCCGGTGATGGTGGTGGAGTTATTCCAACAGGGCTTTGCCTAAGCACCGCAGAAAACCGATCTAGAAGAGAAACTATGCACTAGAGGAACGGGTGGCACGTGGCTGAAAATCTTGTGCCAAAACCCTAAAATCCTCTAGTATATATAGGAGGAGAGGAGGAGGAGGCTTGGCTGCCAAAAAGGCAGCCCTTGTGTCGGCCAAACCAAGGAGGGAGGAGTCCTCCTCCTCCACTCCTAGTAGGATTAGGACTCCTTCCTTATTTGGCCCTTTTTTGCCTTTTTCCACCTTTTTCCTCTTGGTATTTTCTTCCCAGCCTCATGGGATTTGTGTAGGACTTCCACCAGCCCACTAAGGGCTGGTATTAATCCTCCTCCAGCCCATAAAGCCTCTTGGGTCGAAATACCCCTCCCGGTGGTCTCCCGGTACACTCCCGACACTCCCAGTACACTACCGATGAGCGACCAAACTGGGACTTCCTATATATGAATCTGAACCTCTGTAACATTCCGGCGCTCCTCGTGACGTCTGGGAGCTCATCTGGGACTCCGAATAACCTTCGGTCACCACCATACATAACTCTACAGTACTGAAACGTCACCGAACCTTAAGTGTGCAGACCCTGCGGGTTCGAGAACTATGTAGACATGACCGAGACACCTCTACGGCCAATAAACAATGGCGGGACCTGGACGTCCACATTGGTTCCTACATATTCTACGAAGATCTTCATCAGTCGAACCTCTATGTCAAGGATTCAATCAATCCTGTATAACGTTCCCTTTGTTCTTCGGTATGTTACTTGCCCGAGATTCGATCGTCGGTATCTCCATACCTAGTTCAACCTCGTTACCGGCAAGTCTCTTTACTCATTCCATAATGCAAGATCCTATGGCTAACATATTAGTCACATTGCTTGCAAGGCTTGTTGTGATGTTGCATTACCGAGTGGGCCCTGAGATACCACTCCGTCACACGGTGTAACAAATCCCAGTCTTGATGCATTCCAACTCAACAGACACCTTCGGAGATACCTGTAGTGCACCTTTATAGTCACCCAGTTACTTTGCGACGTTTGATACACACAAAGCATCCCTCCGGTGTCAGTGAGTTGCATGATCTCATGGTCATAGGAACATATACTTGACATGCGGAAAACAACAACAATAAACTGACACGGTCATATGCTACGTTTGTACTTTGGGTCTTGTCCCACATCATTCTCCTAATGATGTGATCCCATCGTCAAATGACATCTCATGTCCATGGCTAGGAAACTTTAACCATCTTTGATCAAGAGGCTTGTTCACTAGAGGCATACTAGGGACATTGTGTTATCTATGTATCCACACATGTATCTATGTTTCCGATTAATACAATTATAGCATGGATAATAAACAATTATCATGAACTAGAAAAAATGATAATAACCAAATTATTATTGCCTCTAGGGCATATTTCCAACAGTCTCCCAGTTGCACTAGAGTCAATAATCTAGTTCACATCACCATGTGATTCGCATTGTTATGAATCTAACACCCAATGAGTTCTGGGGCTCGATCATGCTTTGCATGTGAGAGAGGTCTTTATAGTCAACGGGTCTGTGACATTCAGATCCGTGTGTTCTTTGCAAATCTCTATGTCAAACTGTAAATACTGCTACCACACTTCACTTGGTACTATTCCAAATGACTGCTCCACTACACGTATCTAGATTGCTACTTCGAGTCATCCGGATCGGTGTTAAAGCTTGCATCGACGTAACCCTTTATGACGAACTCTTTACCACCTCCATAATCGAGAAAACATTTCCTTAGTCTTTTAGTCACTAAGGCTAATCTTGACCGCTGTCCAGTGATACACTCCTGGATCACTCTTGAACCCCTTGACGGACTCATGGCAAGGCACACACAGGTGCGGTACACAGCATGGCATACTACACAGAGCCTATGGCTAAAGCGTAGGGGAAGACGTTCGTCCTTTCTCTTTCTTCTGCCGTTGTAGAGCTTTGAGTCTCACTCAACTTCATACCTTATAAATCAGGTGAGAACTTTCTGTCTGACTGATCCATTTTGAACTCTTTCAAAATCTTGTCAAGGTATGTACTCGTTGAAAGTCTCATTAAGCATCTTTGATCTATCTCTATAGATCCTGATGCTCAACAATTAGGCAGTTTTATCCAGGTCTTACTTTGAAAATTACTTCTCAAAATAACCGTTTTATGCTTTCCAGAAATTCTACATCATTTCCGATCAACAATGCCACATATGCTTACCAGAAACTCTATAGTGCTCCCACTCACTTTATTGAAAATACAAGTTTCTCGTAAACCTTGTATAAACTACAAAACTTTGATCACCTCATCAAAGCGTATATTCCAACTCCGAGATGCTTGCTCCAGACCATAGAAGGATCACTGAAGCTCGCACACCTTTTAGCATCCATAGGACTGACATAACCTTCTGGTTGTATCACATACAACCTTTCCTTAAGTAAACTGTCAAGGAAACGACGTTTTGTCATCCATCTGGCAGATTTCGTAACAGACTTTAGCATCGCTACGAGTGAGAAAGTCTCATCGTAGTCAACTCCTTGAACTTGGCGGAAATTTCTTTGCAACAAGTCGAGCTTTATACATGGTGACATTCACCATTAGCGTCTTTCTTCATTTGAAAATCCATTTGTACTTGACGACCTCTCGTCCAATCGAGCAAGTCTACCAAAGTCTATACTTGGTTTTATACATGGATCCTTTCTCGGATTTCACGGCCTCTAACCATTTGTCGGAATCCGGGCCCATCATCGCTTCTCCATAGCTCGTAGGTTCATCGTTGTCCAACAACATGACCTCTAAGACAGGGTTGTCGTACCACTCAGGAGCAATACACATCCTTGTCAACCTACGAGGTTCGATAGTAACTTGATCAGAAGCTTCATGCTCATCATCATTAACTTCCACTTCTACTAACATAGGCTTCGCAGAAACATCTTCCTGCGCTGTGCTACTCTTTCGTTTGAAACAAAGGTTCAATAACCTCATCAAGTTCTATCTTCCTCCCACTCAATTCTTTCGAGAGAAACCTTTTCTCTGGAAAGGACCCATTTTAGCAACAAACACTTTGTGCTCGGATCTGAGATAGAAGGTATACCCAACCATTCTTGGGGTATTCTATGAAGATGCATTTGTCCTCTTAGGGTTCGAGCTCATCAGGTGAAAACATTTTCCACACAAGCTTCGTAGCCTCAAACATCAAGAAATGACAGCTTAGGTTTCTATCAAACCATAATTCACACGGTGTCATCTCAACGGATTTAGATGGTGCCCTATTTTATAGTGAATGCGGTTGTCTCTAATGCATAACCCCAAAAACAATAGTGGCAAAACGATAAGAGACATCATAGTATGTGCTATATCAAAAAAGGCACGACTACGACGCTCGGACACACCATTACACTATGGTGTTCCAGGTGGCGTGAGTTGTGAAACAATTTTCACATTGTCTAAACTTGTATGCCAAACTCGTAACCCAAATATTCACTTCCACGATCATATTGCAGAAATTTTAATCTTCTTGTTAAGATGATCTTAAACTTCACTCTGAATTTTCTTGAACCTTTCAAACGATTCAGACTTGTGTTTCATTAAGTAAATATACACTATATTCACTCAAATCATCTGTGAAGGTAAGAAAATAACGATATCCACCGCAAGCTACAAACACTCATTGGACTGTATACATCAACATGTATTGTTTCCTATAAGTCACTTGCCCGTTCCATCAAGCCGGAAAACGGGGTTTAGTCATCTTACCCAAAAGGTATTGTCCGCATGTCTCAATCGATTCAAAATCGAATGAGTCCAAAGAATCATCAGCATGGAGTTTCTTCATGCGCTTTACACCAATATAACATTTAGCCGCAGTGCCACAAGCATGTGGTACTATCATCATTAACCTTGTAGCTTTTGGCATCAATGTTATGGACATGTGTATTACTACACTCAGGATTCAACAAACCATTCTTACTGGGTGCATGACCATTGAAGGTATTATTCATGTAAATAGAATAACCATTATTCTGTAACTTAAATGAATAACCGTGTTGCAATAAACATGATCCAATCATGTTCATGCTTAACGCAAACACCAAATAACAATTATTTAGGTTCGTCACTAATCCCGAAGGGAGAGAGAACGTGCGACGTTGATCACATCAACCTTGGAAACATTTCCAACACGCATCGTCACCTCACACTTAGCTAGTTCTCCGTTAATTCTGTAGCTTTTATTTCGAGTTACTAATATTCAGCAACCGAACCGGTATCCAATACCCAGGGTGCTACTAGGAGTACTAGCAAGGTACACATCAATAACACGCATATCAAATATACTTCTATCGACATTGCCAGCCTTCTTATCTACCAAGTATCTAGGGGTGTTCCGCTTCGGCGACCGCCCTCCTCATAATCGAAGCACTTAGTCTCGGGTTTGGGTTCAACTTTGGGTTGCTTCACTGGAGCAGCAACGTGCTTGCCATCCATGAAGTTTCCTTCCGTGCCCTTGCCCTTCTCGAAACTAGTGGTTTTACTAACCATCAACACTTGACGCTCCTTCTTGATTTCTACCTTCGCGGTGTCAAACATCACGAACAGCTCAGGAATCATTATTTCTATCCCTGGCAATTTATAGATCATCACCAAGTTCTAGTAGCTTAGTGACAGTGATTTGGAGAACTAAATTTAACACTATCTTATCTGGAAGATTAACTCCCACTCGATTCAAGCGTTTGTATTACTCAGACAATCTGAGTACATGCTCAACGATTGAGCTATTCTCCTTCATCTTGCAGGCAAAGAATCTTGTTGGAGATCTCATATCTCGCAACACGGGCATGAGCCTGAGATCACAATCTCAACGCTTAGAACATCTTATATGTTCCATGACGTTCAAAATGTTTCGGAGCCATAACTCTAAGCCATACTGCATGACTCACTAAACCATCAAGTAGTCATCGGAACGTGCCTGTCAGATGATCACAACATCTAGAAATGACGCTAGAGGGGATGGTGCATTAAGGACATAAGCCTTTCTGTGCAGCAATGAGGACAATCCTCAGATCACGGACCTAGTCCGCAATATTGCTACCATCATCTTTCAATTCTATTTCTCTAGGAACATAAAATTACAAGGGAGCTACAGCGTGAGCTAGTAATCTACGACATGATTTGCAATGACACTTTTGACTATGTTCATGATAATGAGTTCAATTAATCATATTACTTAAGAACTCCCACTCAAATTGACATCCCTCAGGTCATCTGAGTGTCACATGATCCAAATTCACCAACTCAAGTCCGATCATCACGTGAGTTAAGGTGGCTTCATTGGTGAACATCATTATGTTGATCATATCTACTATATGACTCATGCTCGACCTTTCGGTCTCTTGTGTTCCGAGGCCATGTCTGTACATGCTAGGCTCGTCAAGTTTAACCCGAGTGTTCTGCGTGTGCAAATCTGTCTTGCACCCGTTGTATGTGAATGTAGAGTCTATCACACCCGATCATCACGTGGTGTCTCAACACGACGAACTTTCGCAATGGTGCACACTCGGGGAGAACACAACTTATCTTGAAATTTAAGTGAGGGATCACCTTATAATGCTACCGTCGTACTAAGCAAAACAAGGTGCATAAAAGGATTAACATCACATGCAATTCAAAAGTGACATGATATGGCCATGAACTTGTGCTTAAGATCTCCATCTTCGAAGCACCGGCATGATCTCCATCGTCACCGGCACGACACCATGATCTCCATCATCTTGATCTCCATCGACGTGTCGCCATTTGGGTTGTGGCGCCAGCCCTGCTTCTACTTCTATTGCTACCGTTTAGCGATAAAGTAAAGCATTACATAGCGCTTAAAGATTGACATGCAGGTCATACAATAATTAAAGACAACCCTATGGCTCCTGCCGGTTGCCGTACTCATCGACATGCAAGTCGTGAAAATCTATACATCACATGATCATCTCATACATCACATATATCACATCATGCAATAGGCCATATCACATCACAACATACCCTACAAAAACAAGTTAGACGTCCTCTAATTGTTGTTGCATGTTTTACGTGGATGCTACGGGTATATAGCAAGATCGAATCTCACCTACGCGAAACCACAACGGTGATACATAAGTTGCTTTTCAACCTTCTCAAGGACCGCCTTTGTCGGATCCGATCCAACTAAAGTGAGAGAAACTGTCACCCGCAAGCCATCTAAGCAACAAGTTGCATTGAGGGAACCGGTCTCTCGTAAGCGTACGAGTAATGTTGGTCCGGGCCGCTTCATCTCACAATACCGCTGAACCAAAATACAACCAAGGGAGGAAGCAATCTAAGCATCAACGCCCACAAACCTTTTGTGTTCTACTCGAGATCTCATCGAACCATCAACCTAGCTCATGATGCCACTGTTGGGGAACGTCGCATAGGAAACAAAAATTCCTACGCATACGCAAACCTATCCATAGTGATGAGCATCTACAAGAGGGAGAGTGGATCTACGTACCCTTGTAGATCGCTAAGCGGGAAGCGTTGAGAAACGCGGTTGGTGTAGTCGTACTTCTTCGCGATCCAAATAGCCGAGCGTCCCGCGATCTAATCACGAACCGTCCCGGGAACCAATCACGAACCGTCCCGCGATCTCGTCACAATCCGTCCCGCGATCCGATCACGAACGTCCCGTGGCCTTGATCACGATCCTTCCGATCTAGTACCGAACGGACGACACCTCCGCGTTCAGCACACGTGCAACTTGATGGCGATCTCCACCGTCTTGATCCAGCAAGAGGAGGCGGAGAGGAGGAAGAGTTCACCGGCAGCGTAACGGCGCTCCAGTGATGGTGGTGGAGTTATTCCAGCAGGGCTTCGCCTAAGCACTGCAGAAAACCGATCTAGAGGAGAAACTATGCACTAGAGGAACGGGTGCACGTGGCTGAAAATCTTGTGCCAAAACCCTAAAATCCTCTAGTATATATAGGAGGAGAGGAGGAGTAGGCTTGGCTGCCAAAAAGGCAGCCCTTGGGTCGGCCAAACCAAGGAGGGAGGAGTCCTCCTCCTCCACTCCTAGTAGGATTAGGACTCCTTCCTTATTTGGCCCTTTTTTTGACTTTTTCCACCTTTTTCCTTTTGGTATTTTCTTCCCAGCCTCATGGGCTTTGTGTAGGACTTCCACCAGCCCACTAAGGGCTGGTATTCATCCTCCTCCAGCTCATAAAGCCTCTTGGGTCGAAATACCCCTCCCGGTGGTCTCCCGGTACACTCCCGGCACTCCCGGTACACTACCGATGAGCCCGAAACTTTTTCGGCGACCAAACTGGGACTTCCTATATATGAATATTTACCTCCGGACCATTCCGGAGCTCCTCGTGAAGTCCGGGAGCTCATCCGGGACTCCCAACAACCTTCGGTCACCACCATACATAACTCTACACTACTGAAACGTCACCGAACCTTAAGTGGGTGCAGACCCTGCGGGTTCGAGAACTATGTAGACATGACCGAGACACCTCTACGGCCAATAACCAATGGTGGGACCTGGACGTCCACATTGGTTCCTACATATTCTACGAAGATCTTCATCGGTCGAACCTCTATGTCAAGGATTCAATCAATCCTGTATAACGTTCCCTTTGTTCTTCGGTATGTTACTTGCCCGAGATTCGATCGTCGGTATCTCCATACCTAGTTCAACCTTGTTACCAGCAAGTCTCTTTACTCGTTCCGTAATGCAAGATCCCATGGCTAACATATTAGTCACATTGCTTGCAAGGCTTGTTGTGATGTTGCATTACCGAGTGGGCCCTGAGATACCTCTCCGTCACACGGAGTAACAAATCCCAGTCTTGATCCATGCCAACTCAACAGACACCTTCGGAGATACCTGTAGTGCACCTTTATAGTCACCCAGTTACGTTGCGACGTTTGATACACACAAAGCATCCCTCCGGTGTCAGTGAGTTGCATGATCTCATGGTCATAGGAACATATACTTGACATGCGGAAAACAACAACAATAAACTGACACGATCATATGCTACGTTTGTAATTTGGGTCTTGTCCATCACATCATTCTCCTAATGATGTGATCCCGTCATCAAATGACATCTCATGTCCATGGCTAGGAAACCTTAACCATGTTTGATCAACAGGCTAGTTCACTAGAGGCATACTAGGGACATTGGGTTGTCTATCTATCCACACATGTATCTATGTTTCCGATTAATACAATTATAGCATGGATAATAAACGATTATCATGAACTAGAAAATATGATAATAACAAAATTATCTATGTTTCCTAATGATGTGATCCCGTCATCAAATTACAAGGAGTAATCAACACTACTAGCAACCCACAGGTACCAATCTGAGGTTTTGAGACAAAGATCGGATACAAGAGATGAACTATCGTTTGGAGAGGAGATGGTGCAAATGAAGATGTTGCTAGAGATTGACCCCCTCTCGATGATAGGATCATTGGTGATGACAATGGCTTCGATTTGCCCCTCCCGGAGGGAAGTTTCTCCGGCAGGATCGCCCTGCCGGAGCTCTAGATTGGTTCTGCCCAAGTTCCGCCATGAGATTGTGGCGCTTCATCCCGAAAGCTCTGATATGATTTTTTCTAGGACGAAACCCTCAATATAGAAGAAGATGGGCACCGGAGGGCTGCCAGGTGGGCCACAAGCCCCAGGGGCACGGCTAGAGGGGTGGCCACGCCCAGCAGGCTTGTGGCTCCCTGGTGGCCCCCCTGGTTTATTTCTTTTGCCCATTATTTTTTATATATTCAAAAAAAATCCTCCATAGATTTTCAGGACTTTTGTAGTTGTGTAGAATAGGTATCTCAGATTTGCTCCTTTTCCAGTCCAGAACTCCAGCTGCCGGCATTCTCCCTCTTCTTGTAGACGTTCTAAAATAAGAGAGAAAAGGCATAAGTATTGTACCAAAATGTTTAATTACATCCCATAATGCAAAAAATATCAATATAAAATCATGATGCAAAATGGACGTATCAACATGGAAGAAGTGCCCCATGTACCTAATCGATTGTGCATTTGCATTCAAACACAAATTCAAAATAATGCACAAATTTAGGGGGGAGCTCTTTCTTATCACATACTTCTCAAAGCGACACTTATATTCATTTATTATATCATATGTCGAAGCTTTGATCTATATGTTGTCATCAATTACCAAAAAGGGGGAGATTGAAAGCACATTTGCTCCCTTCACTAGTAGAATGCCGATCAATAGTCCCGGTTGGGATGGATCTTTAGTACCGGTTCCCCAACCGGTACTAACAGGTCGGGACTAAAGGTCTAGACCATTAGTACCGGTTGGACCGCGGACCGGTACTAAAGGCCCACCACGTGGCTGCCTGCGTGGACTTGTGGTGGAAGACCTTTAGGACCAGTTGGTGATACCAACCGGTACTAAGTCTTCTATTGTTTTTGTTTTCGATTTTAATTAGGTTTTAATTTTCCTCTCTATTTTTTGTGTTTTCCATTCATTTCAAATTTATTCTACGGTGCTACATACTGTAAACAGTACACAAGTTCATGCATATATATATGTAATATAATAGACAATATCTCATAGACAGTATATATATATATACAAATGGAATTACACATACATATAAATTCGGGATATATAATTAACTTAAGGCCCAAAACCCGGCCGGGACTAGCTAGCTAGTGCTCCGGATCAAATCTCAGTTCTCTACTACTGATTTGCTGGCATTATTGAGGCGGCGGTAAGGAATAGTGCTGTCCGTTTACATGAATGACATATTGAAGAAGAAATGCCGCAAATTCGTCTTTAAGTGCTACAAAGCGTTTCTCGGGTGAGATCTTCGACATCATCTCCCAAACCTGGAGTTGTCTTTCACGTGCTGCTCCGCGCCGTATATGACTTTTGGTCTGGATGTGAATGATCTCGCAGAGGAAGTATCCACATAAATTTGTGCCCTGTGGCTGCTTCGCGCACTTAGCAAAATAATAGAATTGAATAAGATAATTAATTATCGAGCATGATACTGGTGTTGAAAATAGAATTAATGAGATGCGCCGACCTAGTAGTACTACTTAATTACCTTCATGCGTTTCCACTTCAGCTTCGGTTTCCATTGACGACCATGATGGTTTTTTCTATCATCTTTTTCCAAACACTACCCGTCAAAGAAAAAGAATGAAAGAGTTATTATAATTACTTTTGATATCAGGAAATAATGAAAGAAAGGGAGGTCGATAAAGATTCAAATTACCGTTCTATCATAAAATACAAGTCCATGTATGATTGTTCTGGTGTATCTAGTGAGTCGTACACTTGAACAAGTCCATCCGCGAGGATAATATATAGGAGGATATAGTGGTCTCTGCGTAGAAGTTTATATAATTAAGCAGGCATGCGCATATAACTCATCAACTACACTTGACAGCGAGCTAGTATGCAAAAATAGAATTTGTAGTATACAAGAGAGTAAACACTCACCCCATGTTGTAAGGAAATATTAGAGTAGATTTGTTGGTATTCATTATTGCCTCTAGAAATTTTTCCAAGAGATCGTCTGTGTCCTTGGCAGAATGTTTTACCACATGACCATTAACGGTATTTGGGTCGATGAACCCAATTTCATTGATTCCCTCTTGTTTCAATTCGCACATCTTCAATCTGCATAATAGCGTAGAAAAGAACATATATAGTGAGGATAAGCCAATGAATGATATCTTAGCTAGAGACTTAAATTACGAAAGATATAAATCACTTACAGACAATAGCAACTGATGAGAGTTTTGTCGATAGAGTCCATGTGGTATAACTTGAAAAGTTTTGAGAATTCAAGACATATGTCACATGCATTGACGTAATGCTCTTTCCATACTTTGACCATGACCGCCGTCTCCCCTCGCTTTGCTTCGCGCATGTACCAGTCAAGCAACAGTCGCATCGCAGTTGGTAGTTCCTTGTACTGCTCGGGTGTGACAAGTGGTTTTCCGACAGCATATTGCATTGCGTACTCAGTTGCATCATACCCGCGGATTTTCTCAGTGCCAAGGATTTGGTCAAGAGTGAGACCTGCAGCCTTTAGTACTTCGAGGTCGATTGGGTTGCCTTGCACGTCGACTGGTTGGATCGGTTGCTTGCTTGGATTGGTACTCACCTTGAGCGGAGAGATCAATTGCTTGGATTGTTCTCCGAGCTGGGGAACTATTTTCCCGCTGGTTGACGCCGTACTTCCCGACCTCTTCCTTGGGCTGGGCTGACTTCTCTGCTCACTTGCCTTCTGAATCTGTCGCTCATAGTCTGTTGGCATACGCTCGATATATGACGCGGGTCGATCAATAAAGTGTTCCATAAAGTGATCTTGGACTTCCCTAGGTATTACCTCCTTTGGCGGCGCGGTCTTCTTCGCAAAAAAGGCTTTCACTTGGAGATCGCATTCAATTTTATTTTCCTCTAGTGTAATGTCATAAGGCAGCTTCCTTTTGGCCGGAGGCTTGGGTTTCTTCTTTGCTTTCTTTCGAAGAGGACTGCTGGTGGCCTTCCTCTATAGGGAGCCCTACTGGCGGGACCGCTGCCGGGGCGGAGTCGGCTCACGCGGCGGAGATCGATATGATGATGATATGGACTCGCGTCATGCTCTGTCCTGAGGTTGGGAGGACTGCTCATGGCGAGGTGGGGAGGACTGCTGGCGAGGTGGGACGCCTCTCGAGGTGGGGATGACTGTGGGGGAGCTCGAGGTGGGGAGGACTACTGGCGAGGTGACTGTTGCCGAGGTGACTGCTGGCGAGTTGGGGAGGACTGCTGGCGAGGTGGGAAGGACTGCTGGCACTGCGATACCTCTGGCTGGGATCCCTCGCGCTGGACATCGATACTCGGAGGAGCCGGTGGCCTTAGCGCCGAGCGTGGAAGGATGATGCAGTCCTTACTCCATAGAATGAGACCACGGTTGGCTTCTGCCAATGTGGACTCCCCCTCACCTCCATGGATGTCAAGCAATAGTTCATCATATCCCGGCTCTATTGCGTCCACCGCGACACGAGCATACCCAGCTGGAACCGGATTGCAATGCCAGAGAACATCAGGTGTATTTGGTAAAGCATAGCCCGCCGCGTCCCGCACGGGTATGTTCTTCATTTTCTAGATTAGCTCACAAGATGTCTTCTCAGTGATATCATCCACGGGGGTGTGACCTAGCGGTGCCCCCGTGGAACCCACGCTGCTTTTCTGCATTGTAGATGGGACGGGTTCTTCCCCTACCTCCTGCTGCGGAGTTTCCCTTTGCTAGGTCAGTACCTGTATCTGCAGCTGCTGCTACTCGTACTTCTGTTCCAACTTCGAAAGTCGGTCTGCTTCCACCTTCTTTTTTCTCGAATGGCTTTTATAACTGTCCTGCCATCCCGCAAACCCCTCGTACCACGGAACAACGCCCATGCCTCGTGTTCGTCCTCCGTGTTCGGCATTCCCGAGGGCGCGTGTAATCTCGTCATTCTCTCTATTGGGGTGAAACCGTCCTTCTTGGGCATCTTTTATTGCTTGAATCAACTCATCTGATGCATGCTTCAGACTGGCCAGTGCAATAATCTTCCCTGTGGCTGGGTCCAACTTTCCCCCATGCGCAAAAAACCAATTCCTGCACCTCTTGGGCCAGTTGAAGGTTACTGGAGTGATCCCTTCAACAAGCATCTTATTCTCTAATGCATCCCACTTAGGAATGGCTTACTTGTATCCACCTGTCCCTAGTTTATGGTGATACTTTTTTTCTCAGCATTTATCTTATTCTTTGCCGACTTCTCCATAGCAGCTATCAATGTCTTGTACTCGATAAATGCGTCCCAGTGATCCCTTACCTTCTCGTATATTCCTTTGAATTCGGGCGCCTTCTTGCCTCTAGCGTTGTACTCGGTCCATAATCTTTTCTTCCAAGCCTAGAACACGCCGGCCATCTTATGGAGAGCACACTCCTTGACTTTGCTCCTTTGACGCTCCGAGAGAGAATCTGGTAGGGTGAAATGCTCCATGAGCTCTCGCCAAAGGGCATCTTTAATTCTTGTATCGACATAATTCACTCCTGTTCTTGGTTCCTTTGGCTGAATCCAATCATGCATTGTGATCGGGACTCCGTCCCTAACAACCACTACCCATTGACGCACAAATGTCTTGGCATTGGCTTCAGGGTTAGTTGGTTCGCCATTATGTTTGAAAGCATCAAGATTGAGCTTTACGTTGCCGTCAAATATTTTGGCAGTGCCTCGTACAATTCTACTAGATTGGCTTGATCCGGAGGGATGATAATTAAATTAAGAAAGATTTGTTAAGATATATATATATATATATACAAATCAATTAATACACATGTAATGATCACCAGAGGCTAATGGATGTGTATATACCTCGCCGAACATTCTTGGTTGTTCCGGATTTTGGAACATAAGTTGTTCTTCCTTGGTCTCACATCCATCACCGTGATCGTTCACATATTGTGGGCCATCATCATGATCATGTGATGATTCACCTCGAAGGTCCGCTGGGTTTTCGGAGGAGCGTATCATGTCGAACATGTCCTCTTCATGAGCTCTACCGGTATTGTCCATAGCTTAATAACTAGTCCATAATAATATAGATAAAACAAATTAGTATTTAAATTAGCATGCATTGAAGAAGTAAAATAACTGATAGTTAATTAATAATGCATCATCGAATACATATATAGTATAGTTCTTAGAAAAGATCTAATCTGCATAATCTTGGATAATTTTCAATACATCGGCTAATCTCCATAAATCTAGCTAATACATCATAATAATACATAATAATAGTAGCTAGCTAATATATATATCGATCTAGCTAGAACCCTAGCGCCCGGAGGATATCGGGGCAGGCGGTGGACACCCAAAGAGAAGGAACCATCACACCAACATAGCTGCAGTGAGATCCCTGAAGAATCTGCCAGGTATTGTCGGACCTGGCCTCCAAAGCTTCCATGTAGCGACGGACGTGCTCGTACTCCTTGTTGACATGGTAATGGACCACCTCCGCGGGGGACTCAATCCACTGAAAATTCCGTGGCCCATGCGGCCGCCACCACGGAACCTTCGGGTCCACGACGGGTTGGCTCCTCACCAAGCTGCGCCGCCCGGAAGGCAGCACCTCCCAGTACTAGCCCGGCGGAGCCTAGTCCCTGATAGGGCCCCTCGGCTCAAGCAAGTGAACTCTTCCGGCGACTCGACGATGAGGATGCGGGATCGGCATCGTCGACGTCGAGAAGAAACACTTAATTACGAAAACAAATTAAATAAAACTTAGCAAAATTAACACTTAACAAATTAACACTTAGCAAAATTAACATCTAGCAAAATCAAGAATTACGGCACGCTTTGGATCCCAATGCGTGTGTGACTATCGGTCTATCAAGAATTTCCTTAAGTAACTCTCACATATCTCATGGTGTGTTGGTGCGCACTCTCGCACATTGATACGGTGGTGTATATATGTTGGTGGACACTCTCTCGGAGTAATAGGTTCGACCGGCGGTGATGGACGCTTCCCCTCTCCTCTTCTTGCACAATATATCGATGAGTATATCGCAAAGAAGACGAGAAAGAGGAAGCGTCCCCCACGACAACAGTCGGGATTCCTCCATCAAAAACACACATGAAACCATAAACTAAATTAAGATCGATGACAGACCGAAAGTCACACACGCATTAGGATCCAACTAAATTAAACCTAAAACTAAACTAAACATAAACTTAATTAAACCTAAATTAAACATAAACTAACACATATCATCAGGGCGATAGTCGAGGAGAGGGGTCGGCCGGGAGATCTCACCTAGCCTCCTGACCCGGAGGTGGCGGCGGCGACGGGCTCGGGGCGGCGGCAACGGGATCACGGAGCGGTGGCCGGAGTGAGCGGGCTTGCAGCGACGGGACCGGTGACGAGGGGCGGCGTCCGGGTAGGCGAGGGCGATCGCGGCGAGGGCGAGGGCAGCGGTGGTGAGGGCGACAGCGGCGAGGGGCGGCGTACGGGTAGGGGAGGGCGACCGCAGCGAGGGCGATAGCGGCGAGGGGCGGCGTACGGGTAGGGGAGGGCGACCGCAGCGAGGGCGATAGCGGCGAGGGCGAGGGCGGCGGTGGTGAGGGCGATGGCGGCACGACCGACAGTGGCGAGGGCGACGGCGGTGGTGGTGCAACGACGGCGGTGGTGAGGGACGGCAACGGCAATGGCGTGGTGGTGGTCCGACGGCGGCGAGGGCGATGACGGCGATAGCGACGGCGGCAAGTGCGATGGCGGCGAGGGCGACGACGGCGAGGGCGACGGTGGCGAGGGTGACGGTGGCGGTGGTGAGGGCGACGGCGGCGATGGTGAGGGCGACGACGGTGAGAGCGATGGCGGCGAGGGCGACGACAGCGAGGGCGATTTCGGCAGCCTGGCGGCGCAAGTTGGAGCTCTCCCGGTGCGTGGCTCGGCCCGGGATGATCAAGTGCTCAATTTATACCAGGCACCCCTTTAGTTCCGGTGCGTGCCACGCGCCGGTACTAAAGGTCCTCCCAACAGAGCGCAGGGTGGTGGACCTTTAGTACCGGCGCATGACTAGCACCGGTACTAAAGACCCTTTAGTACTGGTGCTAGCCACGCACCGGTACTAAAGGTCCTCCCAACAGAGCGCGGGAGCGGTGGACCTTTAGTACCGGCGCGTGGCTAGCACCGGTACTAAAGGGTCTTTAGTACCGGTGCTAGTCACGCACCGGTACTAAAGGTGTTTTTAAATTAAATATTAGTTATTATTTTCAGAAAAAACCCGTAAACTTTAGAAAATCATAGAAAAACGTAGGACTCCAATGGAAATAAATAATATATGACAAAATAACAGAAAAATATAAAGAATCTCTTTATGGCATTTCCATGCATGTTTGAACAACTTGAACTGTTGTATAAGATAATTTGATTAAATATGGCATTTGAAATATTCATATCTCGCGTTTGAAAAGCAGTACAAATGAACTCTGAAAAGTTTGTAACTTGGCATGACATCATAATTTCACCCACATAGCAACTTCTAGAGAGTTGAGAGGGTTACAGCAAAAACTAGATGCACATCGTGTACAAACTGGACAATCTCATAAGAAGTATGAGGGTTTCAGACGAAAACTTATCTATTACAAAGGGATTTCATTTTTAATAACTTATTTTAACTCCATACTTTTTGTGTGTTCAATATGCACCATTCAAATGCACATCATCAATTTTCAACCCTTTCTGACTTCATTTGATATTTTTCATGCATTTAATGATTTATTTTGAGCTAAATGACCATGAATTTGAAAAGGAGTACAAATGAACCCTGAAAAGGTTGTAACTTGGCATGACATCATAATTTCGCCCACATAGAACCTTCTAGAGAGTTGAGAGGGTTATGGCAAAAACTGGATGCACTTCGTGTACAAACTGGACAATCTCATAAGAAGTATGAGGGTTTCGGATGACAACTCATCTATTACAAAGGGATTTCATTTTTAATAACTTATTTTAACTCCATACTTTTTGTGTGTTCAATATGCACCATTCGAATGCACATCATCAATTTTCAACCCTTTCTGACTTCATTTGATATTTTTCATGCATTTAATGATTTATTTTGAGCTAAATGACCATGAATTTGAAAAGGAGTACAAATGAACCCTGAAAAGGTTGTAACTTGGCATGACATCACAATTTCGCCCACATAGAACCTTCTAGAGAGTTGAGAGGGTTCCGGCAAAAACTGGATGCACTTCGTGTACAAACTGAACAATCTCATAAGAGGTATGAGGGTTCCGGACGAAAACTCATCTATTACAAAGGGATTTCATTTTTAATAACTTATTTTAACTCCATAATTTTTGTGTGTTCAATATGCACCATTCAAAGGCACATCATCAATTTTCAACTCTTTTTGACTTAATTTGATGTTTTTCATGCATTTGATGATTTATTTTGAGTTAAATGACCCTGAATTTGAAAAGCAGCACAAATGAACTCAGAAAAGGTTGTAACTTGGCATGCCATCATAATTTCACCCACATAGCAACATCTAGAGAGTTGAGAGGGTTACGGCAAAAACTGGATGCAGTTCGTGTACAAACTGGACAATCTCATAAGAAGTATGAGGGTTTCGGACGAAAACTCATCTATTACAAAGGGATTTCATTTTTATAACTTATTTTAACTCCATACTTTTTGTGTGTTCAATATGCACTATTCAAATGCACATCATCAATTTTCAACCCTTTCTGACTTCATTTGATATTTTTCATGCATTTAATGATTTATTTTGAGCTAAATGACCATGAATTTGAAAAGGAGTACAAATGAACCCTGAAAAGGTTGTAACTTGGCATGACATCATAATTTCGCCCACATAGAACCTTCTAGAGAGTTGAGAAGGTTACGGCAAAAACTGGATGCACTTCGTGTACAAACTGGACAATCTCATAAGAGGTATGAGGGTTCCGGACGAAAACTCATCTATTACAAAGGGATTTCATTTTTAATAACTTATTTTAACTCCATAATTTTTGTGTGTTCAATATGCACCATTCAAAGGCACATCATCAATTTTCAACTCTTTTTGACTTAATTTGATATTTTTCATGCATTTAGTGATTTATTTTGAGTTAAATGACCCTGGATTTGAAAAGCAGCACAAATGAACTCAGAAAAGGTTGTAACTTGGCATGACATCATAATTTCACCCACATAGCAACTTCTAGAGAGTTGAGAGGGTTACGGCAAAAACTGGATGAACTTCGTGTACAAACTGGACAATCTCATAAGAAGTATGAGGGTTTCGGACGAAAACTCATCTATTACAAAGGGATTTCATTTTTATAACTTATTTTAACTCCATACTTTTTGTGTGTTCAATATGCACCATTCAAATGCACATCATCAATTTTCAACCCTTTCTGACTTCATTTGATATTTTTCATGCATTTAATGATTTATTTTGAGCTAAATGACCATGAATTTGAAAAGGAGTACAAATGAACCCTGAAAAGGTTGTAACTTGGCATGACATCATAATTTCGCCCACATAGAACCTTCTAGAGAGTTGAGAGGGTTACGGCAAAAACTGGATGCACTTCGTGTACAAACTGGACAATCTCATAAGAAGTATGAGGGTTTCGGATGACAACTCATCTATTACAAAGGGATTTCATTTTAAATAACTTATTTTAACTCCATACTTTTTTTGTGTTCAATATGCACCATTCAAATGCACATCATCAATTTTCAACCCTTTCTGACTTCATTTGATATTTTTCATGCATTAATGATTTATTTTGAGCTAAATGACCATGAATTTGAAAAGGAGTACAAATGAACCCTGAAAAGGTTGTAACTTGGCATGACATCACAATTTCGCCCACATAGAACCTTCTAGAGAGTTGAGAGGGTTCCGGCAAAAACTGGATGCACTTCGTGTACAAACTAGACAATCTCATAAGAGGTATGAGGGTTCCAGACGAAAACTCATCTATTACAAAGGGATTTCATTTTTAATAACTTATTTTAACTCCATAATTTTTGTGTGTTCAATATGCACCATTCAAAGGCACATCATCAATTTTCAACTCTTTTTGACTTAATTTGATGTTTTTCATGCATTTGATGATTTATTTTGAGTTAAATGACCCTGAATTTGAAAAGCAGCACAAATGAACTCAGAAAAGGTTGTAACTTGGCATGACATCATAATTTCACCCACATAGCAACATCTAGAGAGTTGAGAGGGTTACGGCAAAAACTGGATGCAGTTCGTGTACAAACTGGACAATCTCATAAGAAGTATGAGGGTTTCGGACGAAAACTCATCTATTACAAAGGGATTTCATTTTTATAACTTATTTTAACTCCATACTTTTTGTGTGTTCAATATGCACTATTCAAATGCACATCATCAATTTTCAACCCTTTCTGACTTCATTTGATATTTTTCATGCATTTAATGATTTATTTTGAGCTAAATGACCATGAATTTGAAAAGGAGTACAAATGAACCCTGAAAAGGTTGTAACTTGGCATGACATCATAATTTCGCCCACATAGAACCTTCTAGAGAGTTGAGAAGGTTACGGCAAAAACTGGATGCACTTCGTGTACAAACTGGACAATCTCATAAGAGGTATGAGGGTTCCGGACGAAAACTCATCTATTACAAAGGGATTTCATTTTTAATAACTTATTTTAACTCCATAATTTTTGTGTGTTCAATATGCACCATTCAAAGGCACATCATCAATTTTCAACTCTTTTTGACTTAATTTGATATTTTTCATGCATTTAGTGATTTATTTTGAGTTAAATGACCCTGGATTTGAAAAGCAGCACAAATGAACTCAGAAAAGGTTGTAAATTGGCATGACATCATAATTTCACCCACATAGCAACTTCTAGAGAGTTGAGAGGGTTACGGCAAAAACTGGATGAACTTCGTGTACAAACTGGACAATCTCATAAGAAGTATGAGGGTTTCGGACGAAAACTCATCTATTACAAAGGGATTTCATTTTTATAACTTATTTTAACTCCATACTTTTTGTGTGTTCAATATGCACCATTCAAATGCACATCATCAATTTTCAACCCTTTCTGACTTCATTTGATATTTTTCATGCATTTAATGATTTATTTTGAGCTAAATGACCATGAATTTGAAAAGGAGTACAAATGAACCCTGAAAAGGTTGTAACTTGGCATGACATCATAATTTCGCCCACATAGAACCTTCTAGAGAGTTGAGAGGGTTACGGCAAAAACTGGATGCACTTCGTGTACAAACTGGACAATCTCATAAGAAGTATGAGGGTTTCGGATGACAACTCATCTATTACAACGGGATTTCATTTTTAATAACTTATTTTAACTCCATACTTTTTTTGTGTTCAATATGCACCATTCAAATGCACATCATCAATTTTCAACCCTTTCTGACTTCATTTGATATTTTTCATGCATTTAATGATTTATTTTGAGCTAAATGACCATGAATTTGAAAAGGAGTACAAATGAACCCTGAAAAGGTTGTAACTTGGCATGACATCACAATTTCGCCCACATAGAACCTTCTAGAGAGTTGAGAGGGTTCCGGCAAAAACTGGATGCACTTCGTGTACAAACTGGACAATCTCATAAGAGGTATGAGGGTTCCGGACGAAAACTCATCTATTACAAAGGGATTTCATTTTTAATAACTTATTTTAACTCCATAATTTTTGTGTGTTCAATATGCACCATTCAAAGGCACATCATCAATTTTCAACTCTTTTTGACTTAATTTGATGTTTTTCATGCATTTGATGATTTATTTTGAGTTAAATGACCCTGAATTTGAAAAGCAGCACAAATGAACTCAGAAAAGGTTGTAACTTGGCATGACATCATAATTTCACCCACATAGCAACATCTAGAGAGTTGAGAGGGTTACGGCAAAAACTGGATGCAGTTCGTGTACAAACTGGACAATCTCATAAGAAGTATGAGGGTTTCGGACGAAAACTCATCTATTACAAAGGGATTTCATTTTTATAACTTATTTTAACTCCATACTTTTTGTGTGTTCAATATGCACTATTCAAATGCACATCATCAATTTTCAACCCTTTCTGACTTCATTTGATATTTTTCATGCATTTAATGATTTATTTTGAGCTAAATGACCATGAATTTGAAAAGGAGTACAAATGAACCCTGAAAAGGTTGTAACTTGGCATGACATCATAATTTCGCCCACATAGAACCTTCTAGAGAGTTGAGAAGGTTACGGCAAAAACTGGATGCACTTCGTGTACAAACTGGACAATCTCATAAGAGGTATGAGGGTTCCGGACGAAAACTCATCTATTACAAAGGGATTTCATTTTTAATAACTTATTTTAACTCCATAATTTTTGTGTGTTCAATATGCACCATTCAAAGGCACATCATCAATTTTCAACTCTTTTTGACTTAATTTGATATTTTTCATGCATTTAATGATTTATTTTGAGTTAAATGACCCTGGATTTGAAAAGCAGCACAAATGAACTCAGAAAAGGTTGTAACTTGGCATGACATCATAATTTCACCCACATAGCAACTTCTAGAGAGTTGAGAGGGTTACGGCAAAAACTGGATGAACTTCGTGTACAAACTGGACAATCTCCTAAGAAGTATGAGGGTTTCGGACGAAAACTCATCTATTACAAAGGGATTTCATTTTTATAACTTATTTTAACTCCATACTTTTTGTGTGTTCAATATGCACCATTCAAATGCACATCATCAATTTTCAACCCTTTCTGACTTCATTTGATATTTTTCATGCATTTAATGATTTATTTTGAGCTAAATGACCATGAATTTGAAAAGGAGTACAAATGAACCCTGAAAAGGTTGTAACTTGGCATGACATCATAATTTCGCCCACATAGAACCTTCTAGAGAGTTGAGAGGGTTACGGCAAAAACTGGATGCACTTCGTGTACAAACTGGACAATCTCATAAGAAGTATGAGGGTTTCGGATGACAACTCATCTATTACAAAGGGATTTCATTTTTAATAACTTATTTTAACTCCATACTTTATGTGTGTTCAATATGCACCATTCAACGGCACATCATCTATTTTCAACCCTTTCTGACTTCATTTGATATTTTTCATGCATTAAATGATTAATTTTTAGCTAAATGACCCTGAATTTGAAAAGCAGTACAAATGAACTCTGAAAAGGTTGTAACTTGGCATGACATCATAATTTCACCCACATAGAAACTTCTATAGAGTTGAGAGGGTTAAGGCAAAAACTGGATGCACTTTGTGTACAGACTGGACAATCTGATAAGAAGTATGAGGGTTTCGGATGAAAACTCATCTATTACGAAGGGATTTCATTTTTAATAACTTATTTTAACTCCATACTTTTTGTGTAATCGATATGCACCATTCAATGGCACATCATCAATTTTCAACCCTTTCTGACTTCATTTGTTATTTTTCATGCATTTAATTATTTATTTTGAGCTAAATGACCCTGAATTTGAAAAGCAGTACAAATGAACTCTGAAAAGGTTGTAACGTGGCATGACATCATAATTTCACCCACATAGCAACTTCTAGAGAGTTGAGAGGGTTACGGCAAAAACTGGATGCACTTCGTGTAGAAACTGTTACAAAGATATACCATGCTAGCTAGGAAATGCAAGCATGTCCTTCACATAAATATATAGAAAGTGATGACGGTGAAGCCGGTCACATCCCAGAGTGAGATCTCGCGGTGTAAGACTTTTTCTACGTGTTTGTCCCTTTCTTATGATTGCGCCGTAACCATGGATAATCTTCATCATTTAACAGGATGCTTGGGTCAGTCTTCACTCTGAAGGGAGGGATTTCATGAAACTTTTCATAATCTTCGGACATGTCTGTCTTGTCCTCCACTCCCACAATGTTTCTTTTCCCTGAAAGAACTATGTGGCGCTTTGGCTCATCGTATGATGTATTCGCTTCCTTATATTTTTTTCTCCTTGGTTTGCTGGACATGTCCTTCACATAGAAAACCTGAGCCACATCATTGGCCAGGATGAATAAGTCGTCGGTGTATCCAAGATTGTTGAGATCCACTGTTGTCATTCCGTACTGCGGGTCTCCCTGTACCCCGCCTCCAGTATATTTGACCCATTTGCACCGAAACAAAGGGACCTTAAGATCAGGTCCATAGTCAAGTTCCCATATCCCCTCTATGTAACAATAATATGTGTCTTCAAAGTTGGTTGCATCATAGAGGACACCACTGTTTTGGTTGGTGCTCTTCTTATCTTGGGCGATCATGTAAAATGCATTCCCATTTATCTCGTACCCTTTGAAATTCATTACAGTCGAACTTGGTGTCTTGGCCAACCAGTACAGTTCATATGGAACATCGTTTTCATTGATGAGCTTCGTTTGCAACCAACTGGCAAAAGTCTCCATGTGTTTGCGTTCAATCCAGGGGTCAGACTGCTCCGGGTTCTTGAACCGTACAATATCCGTATAAGGTGGAATTTTGTAGAACCGTGTAGTGTGCTTGAGTGAAAGAATGCCCGTCCATATTTATTGCCTCTTTCTTTCCTAATGTGCCTTCTCCACCCAGTCTCCCCTCATGCCGCGATTCAGGAAGACCAATTGGCTTAATGTCATTAAAAAAGTCAACACAAAACTCAATAACCTCCTCTGTTCGATATCCCTTGGCGATGCTTCCTTCTGGCCTAGCACGGTTATGAACATATTTCTTTAAGACTCCCATGAACCTCTCGAAGGGGAACATATTGTGTAGAAATACAGGACCCAGAATGTTAATCTCTTCGACTAGGTGGACTAGAACATGCGTCATAATATTGAAGAAGGATGAAGGGAACACAAACTCAAAACTCACAAGACATTGGACCAGGTCATTCTGTAACCTTGGTATTATTTCTGGATCGATTACCTTCTAAGAAATTGCATTGAGGAATGCGCATAGCTTCACAATGGCTAATCGAACCTTTTCCTGTAGAAGCCCCCTAAGTGCAACCAGAAGTAATTGCGTCATAATCACGTGGCAGTCATGAGACTTTAGATTTTGAAATTTTTTCTTTGTCATATTTATTATTCCCTTTATATTCGACGAGAAGCCAAATGAGACATTGATACTCAGCAGGCATTCAAAAAAGATTTCCTTCTCTTCTTTCGTAAGAGCGTAGCTGGCAGGACCTTGATACTACTTTGGAGGCATGCCATCTTTTTCATTAATTCTTTGCTTGTCCTCCCGTGCCTCCGGTGTATCTTTTGTCTTTACATACACGCCCAAGAAGCCTAGAAGGTTCAGACAAAGATTCTTCGTCACATGCATCACGTCGATTACATTGCGGACCTCTAGGGCTTTCCAATATTCAAGTTCCCAAAATATAGATTTCTTCTTCCACATGGGTGCGTGTCCGTTGGCGTCATTCGGAACAGATTGTCCGCCAGGACCCTTTCCAAAGATTACCTGTAAATCGTGGACCATATCAAATATATATTCATGAGTAAGGAGGCCAGGCTTCTTCCGGTTATTTGGCTCACCTTTGAAATGGTTGCCTTCCTTTTTAAGATATGCTTGATCGGTAGAAATCGACGATGTCCCAGGTACACATTCTTCTTACATTTATCCAAATATGTACTTTCAGTATCATCTAAACAGTGCGTGCATGCATTGTATCCCTTGTTTGTATGTTCTGAAAGGTTACTAAGAGCAGGCCAATCATTGGTGGTTACAAACAACAACGCTCGTAGGTCAATTTCCTTCTGTGTGTGCATATCCCACACACGCACACCTAGTTTTTTCCACATCTGTAGAAGTTCATAAACTAGTGGCCTTAGGTAGACATCAATGTCGTTGCCAGGTTGCTTAGGGCCTTGAATGAGCACTGGCATCATAATGAACTTCCGCTTCATGCACAACCAAGGAGGAAGGTTGTAGATACATAGAGTCATGGGACAGGTGCTGTGACTGAAGCTCTTCTCGCCAAAAGGATTCATGTCGTTTGTACTAAGACCAAACCATAAGTTCGTTGCGTCAGCTGCAAAGTCCTCAAACTCCCTCTCGATTTTTCTCCAGTGCGACCCACCAGCAGGTGCTCTCAACATCTCGTCTTTCTTATGTTCTTCTTTGTGCCATCGCAACAACTTGGCATGCTCTTTGTTTTGGAACAAACATTTCAACCGTGGTATCACAGGAGCATACCACATCACCTTGGCAAGAACCCTCTTCCTGTGGCGTTCGCCCTCCACATCACCAGGGTCATCGTGGGGGATCTTATAGCGTAGTGCACTGCATACCGGGCATGCATCCGAATTCTCGTACTCCTCACCGCGGTAGAGGATGCATTCATTAGGGCATGCATGTATCTTCTGCACCTCTAATGAGGGCAGACAACCTTCTTTGCTTCGTACGTACTTTCATGCAATTCGTTATCCTTTGGAAGCATCTTCTGTATCATTATTAGCAATTCTTGAAATCCCTTGTCAGTTACACCATTCTTCGCCTTCCATTGCAGCAATTCCAGCATGGTACCCAGCTTTTTCTGGTCATCTTCACAATTTGGATACAATAACTTCTTGTGATCCTCTAACATGCGTTTCAACTTCAACCTCTCCTTGTCATTTTTGCAGTTTCTCTTTGCATTAGCAATGACCTGACCCAAATCATCAGCGGGCTCATCTGATGCCTCTTCTTCAGCTTCCCCCATTGATGCCTCTTCTTCAGCTTCCCCCTGTTGTATCAGCGAAAGGATAGTTGTCATCCTCCTCTTCTTCTTCATTGTCTTCCATTATAACCCCTCTTTCTCCATGCTTGGTCCAAAAGCTATAGCCGGACATGAAACCAGACTTCAGCAGGTGGTAGTGAAGGGTTTTTGAGTTAGAGTAATTCCTATCATTCTTACAGTCACGACATGAACAACACATGAAACCATTCTGCTTATTTGTCCCAGACACACGAATAAGATCATGCAGCCATTAAGAAACCCTGGACTTAGTCGGTCATTGTACATCCATTGCCGGCTCATGTTCACTACACAACATCGAAGTGACCAAATTAATACAACTTCATCATCTCATTCCAACCAAAAGTAGAGCTAGCAGTGACCAAATATTATTCCTGCAAATAATGGATACTTATAGTTCATACATGTACATCTCATAAAACAACACCAACTATCTAAAACATGTGAATACAACAACAAATGCGATCATAATCACAACTAAAGTAATAATTGAGCCAACATTATAATGATACCAAGCCTCTTTATCAATGGCATATTTTCTAATCTTTCTAAGCTTCAAGCGCATTCCAACCATCTTGTTCTTGTGATCATCGACGATATCGGCAACATGCAACTCCTATCTCATCTTCTCATCTTCGGTTCTTTTCAATTTTTCTTTCAAATGATCAATTTCTTTTTCAGCTTGTGTTAATTTCTCGAGCAGAATTGCATGGTCGGTTGGAATTTCTGGTTCAACTACTTCCTATAAATAAAAATATCTACGTCGATTTGGTGGCATAATTAATTGTCATAGACATTATATGATGTGTGAAATAGTTATAATAGATAATTAACGACATACCACATCTGAATCATAGACTGGACGAGGGCCGACGTGGGCGGATACCATAACCATTACACTATAGAATAACTAACAATAATACAAGTAAGTAAATCGTACACACAGCTATCTAAATAGGTGCCTCTCCGATGATGTGTGAGCAGTCCACCATAGGCCTACGGGTCCGTAGGCTGTATCTAGATGGCTTCATCTCTCACTTTTGATTCTCAATACAATAGTCTCTCGGAGATCTATTTGATGTAATGACTTTTGTGGTGTGTTTGTTGGGATCCGATGAATTTTGAGTTCATAATTAGTTTCTATCCATGAATATTATTTGAGTCCTCTTTGATCTCTTATATTCATGATTACTTATAGCCTCACATTTCTTATTCGAATGTTTGGTTTAGTTAGGCCAACTAGATCAATTTTTTTGCCATGGCAAGAGGTGCTTTCTGATGGTTTCGATCTTGCGGTGTCCTCTCCTAGTGATAAAAGGGGCGGCGAGGCACACATGTATCATTGCTATGAAGGATAACAAGATGGGGTCTATTCCTACATGAATAGATCTTGTCTACATCATGTCACCGTTCTTATTGCATTACTCTGTTTCTCCATGAACTTAATACACTAGATGCATCCTGGATATCAGTCGATGTGTAAAGTAATAGTAGTAGATGCAGAATCGTACTAATCTTGGACGTGATGTATATATAATGATCATTGTCTGGATATCATCACGATTATTTTATCTTCTACCAATTGCCCAACAGTAATTTGTTTACCCACCGTGTGCTATACTCATCAGAGAAGTCACTAGTGAAACCTACCGCCCCGGGTCTATCTTTTAATATATTGCTTTCCGATCTATCTTTTTATCTAATTGCTGTCAGATCTATTATTCCAAAAACCCAAAAATACCTTGATGCACTTTTTATTAACCTCTATTTTGTGTTTCGAAGCGATCTATTCATTCAATCTCATACAAAACGATCTATCTTTTACCGTGGAGAGATTGATAACCTCTCTTACGCATCGGGTTGAAAGTATTTGTTCTTTGTGTGCTAATACTGCTTACATAGTGTTGCATGGTTCTCCTAGTGGTTCGATAACCTTGGTTTCATCACTTAGGGAAATACCTACACTGGTAGAAAGCAGACCCTTCGTCCCAAGCATTAGTCCCGGTCTAGTTACAAGCCAGTACTAAAGACGGTATTAGTCCCGGTTCGTGCCGGCTCCAATGGATATGACTAGGGCAACCTTTAGTAACGGCTTGTGAGCAATCTTTAGTATCGGTTCGTGCCACGAGCTGGTACTAAAGGGGTGTGGTAGGCTTTTGGTCAAACTTGGGCCCCGTGTGCACCTTTAGTACCGGCTGGTGACACCAACCGGTACTAAAGGGCAACTTCTAGTACCGGCTAGTGCCACCAGCCGGTACTAAACACTTCTACATATACGGTAATTTTTAGGTTTTATATAATTTTAGTTTCAAAAATACTAGAGGTTTATAAAAACTTTTAGAGTTTCTTTTTGCTATTACAGTTTTATAAAAGATTTTTAGTTGATTCTTTTTCCTATTTAAGAATATTATTGTTCATAAAATAATATTAAATTGATTATTTTTAGTTCATTCTTTATGCTGGATGCACTTCATGTACGAAACGAACAGTCTCTTTCGAAGTATCAGGGTTTCGGACATAAACTCATGTGTTACAAAAGGCATTTCATTTTCTTGCACTTATTTGAACTCCATGCTTTTTGTGTGTTCAAAATGGACCATTCAATGCCACATCATCAATTTTCAACCCTTGCCATTTGTTATTTTTCATGCAGTTATTGATTTTTTAAAGCTAAATGACCCTGAAATTGAGAAGCACTACAAATGTACTCTGAAAAGGTTGAAAGTTGGCATGGTATCGTCATTTCATCCACATAGTATGTGCTAAAAAGTTGAGAGGGTCACGGCAAAAGCTCGATGCACTTCGTGTACAAAACGGACATTCTCTTTCGAAGTATCAGGGTTTCGGACATAAACTCATCTGTTGCAAGAGGCATTTCATATTGTTGAACTTATTTGAACTCCAGGCTTTTTGTATGTTCAAAATGCACCATTCAAAGCCACATCATCAATTTTGAACCCCTTGTGACCTCATTTGTTTTTTTCCATGCAGTGATTGAATTTTTTGAGCTAAATGACCCTGAAACTGAAAAGCACTACAAATGAACTCTGGAAAGGTTGAAAGTTGGCATGGTATCATCATTTCACCCGCATAGGATGTGCTAAAAAGTTGAGAGAGTTACAGCAAAAGCTGGATGCACTTCGTGTACAAAACACACAGTCTCTTCGTGTACGAAACTCATCGGTTACAAAAGACATTTCATTTTCTTGAATTTTTTTCAACTCTAGGTTTTTTGTGTGTTCATAATGCACCATTCAAAACCACATCATCAATTTTTAGCCCCATCTGACTTCATTTGTTATTTTTCATGCAGTTATTCATTTTTTTTAGCTAAATGACCCTGAAATTGAAAACCACTACAAATGAACTCTGAAAAGGTTGAAAGTTGGCATGGTATTACCATTTCACCCACCTAGCATGTGCTAAAAAGTTGAGAGGGTTACGGCAAAAGCTGGATGCACTTCGTTTACAAAACGGACAGTCTCTTTCGAAGTATCAGGGTTACGGACATAAACTCATCTGTTACAAAAGTCATTTCATTTTCTTGAACTTATTTGAACTCCAGGCTTTTTGTGTGTTGAAAATGCACCGTTCAAAGCCACATCATCAATTTTCAACTCTTTCCGACTTCATTTGTTAGTTTTCATGCAGTTATTGATTTTTTTGAGCTAAATGACCCTGAAATTGAAAAGCACTACAAATGAACTCTGAAAAGGTTGAAAGTTGGCATGGTATCACCATTTCACCCACATGGCATGTGCTAAAAAGTTGAGAACTTTACGGCAAAAGCTGGATGCACTTCGTGTACAAAAGAGACTGTCTCTATCGAAGTATCAGCGTTTCGAACATAAACTCATCTGTTACAAACGGCATTTCATTTTCTTGAACTTATTTGAACTCTAGGCTTTTTGTGTGTTCAAAACACACCATTCAAAGCCACATCATAAATTTTCAACCCCTTCTGACTTCATTTTTTATTTTGCATGCAGTTATTGAATTTTTTGACCTAAAGGACCCTGAAATTGAAAAGCACTACAAATGAACTCTAAAAAGGTTGAAAGTTGGCATGGTATCATCATTTCACCCGCATAGCATTAGCTAAAAAGTTGAGAGGGTTACGGAAAAAGCTGGATGTACTTCGTGTACAAAACGGACAGTCTCTTTCGAAGTATGAGGGTTTCGGACATAAACTCATCTGTTACAAAAGGCATTTCATGTTCTTGAACTTATTGGAACTCCAGGCTTTTTGTGTGTTCAAATTGCACCATTCAAAGTCACATCATCAATTTTCAACCCTTTTCATTTGTTATTATTCATGCAGTTATTGATTTTTTTGAGCTAAATGACCCTGAAATTGAAAAGCACTACAAATGAACTCTGAAAAGGTTGAAAGTTCGCATGGTATCATCATTTCAGCCACATAGCATGTGCTAAAAAGTTGAGAGGGTTACGGCAAACGCTGGATGCGCTTCGTGTACAAAACGGACAATCTCTTCTGAAGTATCAAGGTTTCGGACATAAACTCATCTGTTGCAAAAGGCATTTCATTGTCTTGAACTTATTTGAACTCCAGGCTTTTTGTATGTTCAAAATGCACCATTCAAAGCCACATCATCTATTTTCAACCCTTTTCATTTGTTATTTTTCATGCAGTTATTGATTTTCTTTGAGCAAAATGACCCTCAAATTGAAAAGCACTACAAATGAACTCTGAAAAGGTCGAAAGTTGGCATGGTATCATCATTTCACCCACATAGCATGTGCTAAAAAGTTGAGAGGGTTACGGAAAAATATGGATGTGCTTCGTGTACAAAACGGAGAGTCTCTTTCGAAGTATCAGGGTTTCGGACATAAACTCATCTGTTGCAAAAGGAATTTCATTTTCTTGAACATATTTGAACTCCAGGCTTTTTGTGTGTTGAAAATGCACCATTCAAAGCCACATCATCAATTTTGAACCCCTTCTGACTTCATTTGTTATTTTTCATGCAGTTATTAAAATTTTTGACCTAAATGACCCTGAAATTGAAAAGCACTACAAATGAACTCTGAAAAGGTTGAAAGTTGGCATGGTATCATCATTTCACCCGCATAGCAAGTGCTAAAACGTTGAGAGGGTTACGGCAAAAGCAGGATGCATTTCGTGTACAAAATGGACAGTCTCTTTTGAAGTATCAGGGTTTGGGACATAAACTCATCTGTTGCAAAAGGCATTTCATTTTCCTGAACTTATTTGAACTCCAGGCTTTTTGTGTCTTCAAAATGCACCATTCAAAGCCACATCATCAATTTTGAACCCTTCTGACTTCATTTGTTATTTTTCATGCCGTTATTGAATTTTTTGAGCTAAATGACCCTGAAATTGAAAAGCACTACAACTGAACTCTGAAAAGGTTGAAAGTTGGCATGGTATCATCATTTCACCCGCATAGCATGTGCTAAAAAGTTGAGAGGGTTACGACAAAAGCTCGATGTACTTTGTGTACAAAACGGACAGTCTCTTTAGAAGTATCAGGGTTTTAGACATAAACTCATCTGTTACAAAAGGCATTTCATTTTCTTGACCTTATTGGAAGTCCAGGCTTTTTGTGTGTTCAAAATGCACCATTCAAAGTCACATCATCAATTTTCAACCCTTTTCATTTGTTATTTTTCATGCAACTATTGATTTTTTGAGCTAAATGACCCTGAAATTGAAAAGCACTACAAATGAACTCGGAAAATGTTGAAAGTTTGCATGGTATCATCATTTCACCCACATAGCATGTGCTGAAAAGTTGAGGGGGTTACGGCAAAAGCTGGATGCACTTCGTGTACAAAACGGACAGTCTCTTTCGAAGTATCAGGGTTTTAGACATAAACTCATCTGTTACAAAAGGCTTTTCATTTTCTTGAACTTATTTGAACTCCAGGCTTTTTGTGTGTTCAAAATGCAGCATTCAAAGTCACATCATCAATTTTCAACCCTTTTCATTTGTTATTTTTCATGCAGTTATGGATTTTTTTGAGCTAAATGACCCTAAAATTGAAAAGCACTACAAATGAACTCTGAAAAGGTTGAAAGTTGGCATGGTATCATCATTTCACACACATAGTATGTGCTAAAAAGTGGAGAGGGTTACGGCAAACGCTGGATGCACATCGTGTACAAAACGGACAGTCTCTTTTGAAGTATCAGGGTTTCGCACAATAAACTCATCTGTTGCAAAAGGCATTTTATTGTCTTGAACTTATTTGAACTCCAGGCTTTTTGTACGTTCAAAATGCACCATTCAAAGCCACATCATCAATTTTCAACCCTTTTCATTTGTTATTTTTCATGCAGTTATTGATTTTTTTTGAGCGAAATGACCCTTAAATTGAAAAGCACTACAAATGAACTCTGAAAAGGTATAAAGTTGGCATGGTATCATCATTTCACCCACATAGCATGTGCTAAAAAGTTGAGAGGGTTACGGAAAAATATGGATGTGCTTCGTGTACAAAGGGGAGAGTCTCTTTCGAAGTATGAGGGTTTCGGACATAAACTCATCTGTTGCAAAAGGCATTTCATTTTCTTGAACTTATTTGAACTCCAGGCCTTTTGTGTGTTGAAAATGCACCATTCAAAGCCACATCATAAATTTTGAACCCCTTCTGACTTCATTTCTTATTTTTCATGCAGTTATTAAATTTTTTGAGCTAAATGACCCTGAAATTGAAAAGCACTACAAATGAACTCTGAAAAGGTTGAATGTTGGCATGGAATCATCATTTCACCCGCATAGCAAGTGCTAAAACGTTGAGAGGGTTACGGCAAAAGCATGATGCATTTCGCGTACAAAATGGACAACCTCTTTCGAAGTATCAGGGTTTCGGACATAAACTCATCTGTTGCAAAAGGCATTTCATTTTCTTGAACTTATTTGAACTCCAGGCTTTTTGTGTGTTCAAAATGCACCATTCAAAGCCACATCATCAATTTTGAACCTCTTCTGACTTCATTTGTTATTTTTCATGCCGTTATTGAATTTTTTGAGCTAAATGACCCTGAAATTGAAAAGCACTACAGATGAACTCTGAAAAGGTTGAAAGTTCGCATTGTATCATCATTTCACCCGCATAGCATGTGCTAAAAAGTTGAGAGGGTTACGACAAAAGCTCGATGTACTTTGTGTACAAAACGGACAGTCTCTTTCGAAGTATCAGGGTTTTAGACATAAACTCGTCTGTTACAAAAGGCATTTCATTTTCTTGAACTTATCGGAACGCCAGGCTTTTTGTGTGTTCAAAATGCACCATTCAAAGTCACATCATCAATTTGCAACCCTTTTCATTTGTTATTTTTCATGCAACTATTGATTTTTTTGAGCTAAATGACCCTGAAATTGAAAAGCACTACAAATGAACTCTGAAAATGTTGAAAGTTGGCATGGTATCATCATTTCACCCTCATAGCATGTGCTAAAAAGTTGAGGGGGTTACGGCAAAAGCTGGATGCACTTCGTGTACAAAACGGACAGTCTCTTTCGAAGATGAGGGTTTCGGACATAAACTCATCTGTTACAAAAGGCATTTCATTTTCTTGAACTTATTTGAACTCCAGGCTTTTTGTGTGTTCAAAATGCACCATTCAAAGTCACATCATCAATTTTGAACCCTTTTCATTTGTTATTTTTCAAGCAGTTATGGATTTTTTTGAGCTAAATGACCCTAAAATTGACACTACTAGGAAAAGGCATTCTAGTGGCGCACCACTTTAGCCTACTAATGGCACACTGGTGGTGTGCCACTAGTACCACGCCATTAGAATTAAATTCTAATGGCGCACCACTGGTGCGCCATTAGAATATGGTGTACTAATGGCGCATCAGGCCGTGCGCCATTAGTATAGCCAACAGTGTGCCATTAGTATGCCTCTCAAGGGGCCATATGTACCCGTGTGCTTTGGCCGATGCGCCATTAGAGTCTTTTTTACAGTGCGCCATTAGAGTCTTGAATGGTGCGCCACTAGTATGAATATTCGAAATTATTTTTTTTCTTTTCTGATATTTTCACAGGTTACAAAATATATTATTGGACAGAATTTATACAACACCACACAGCAACAGCAGATTCATCGAATACAATAGAATATTAGTCTCCGAATACAAATCATCATATTAGTCTCCGAATTCAAAAGACCGAACAAAGATAGAACATTACAAGTCTCGAGACCACGAGTAGCGAGTTTGTCTTCACATTACAAGTCGATATCGATCATCTAAACTACCATCACATAGAACAGAGCTGCGGTCATCACGATGAGCATAATCCCAATGAAACTGGTCTTCATCCGGTTCCTCCAACGCTCCCTCCTCTCTCCCGCTAGATAACGCGCGTATCTAGATTCCGCCTCCGCCCTAGTGGTGTACCCTTTGTAACTGTTACCGTTGAAACGGTGAACCTGTCTCCGACACTCCTCCCAGTCATCGTAGACTCCGGGAACCTTACCCTTGTACACGACATAAGACGACATCTCTATGCACTAGCCAAACAAAACGTTAGTAGCAATTCACGGACAATACATAAGCAATATATAAGTATGCAACAAAAGGATCGGAAGAGAAAAGCAAGACATCAATAGCATCGGTTACATCTAAGTTGAACGACTGTACAAACCAAAGAGACATACAAGTTCATTAAAGTTTAATTACAACATGAGCCAATCGATGTTTCAGAACTACACATAGCATCACTACTTTGGACTCGACTCAACGGACCGGAGCATGGATGAAGCCGCCGTCTCTCATGATGGTCATGAAATCGCGGGCGTTGTCAGCCTGCATTTGTAGCGTTGTGTCTATCTCACTGTTGGACGGTTGATTTCTGAGGTTGAACTGCCCTGAGGTACGAAGGACATCTTGATGGATGATTTCCGCAAACTCCGACTGGATGCGAAAGAATTCTTGTCTGATGTCCGCGTCCTGGATTGCCGACAAGTTCTCGGCCCAATCTTTGAGATTACTTGGTAGCAGAAGGTGATGAAGGTCCCGTACGATCGCCCGCATGTGATGGATGGCGTAGTAGGCATCCTTCTGACCGCCAGGTAGCTGCTTGACGCAGCAGAACGTCGTATTGTGGGCGAACACGTGCTTGCCGTACTTACGAACTATCCTGGTGAAGGTGCCTCCAGATTTGGCGTAGCCGGGGAGAACATCATCAAGAACTTTCTTGACATTTGTGTAGTCTTTCTTCGACTGACAGTCCGAGTCGAAATACGTGGCCATGGAATATTTCGGGCTTAAGAGGATGAGTGTGCAATGTGTGTCACTGCACAAAACACGGAATGTTAAAAAAAACGATCGAAATCTAAGAAATCATATGTTACGGGGCGGTTGAGGGGACGACTTACTCGGGAAAGTAATGTACGAGGAAGTTATCCTTATCTGGGTTTGCCAGAATGACGCCTTCGAGTTAAGAACTCGCGACTTGCCGGTCCCCAGCGCTGCCCAAGATCTTGGCACGCATGTAGAAGGGGTCGACTATCACGATGTCTGGGGTCTTGTCTCTAATGATCCGCATCTCCATACTCAGCGAAAATAGCCGAACGAAGGTGTAGTGCAGCGGATGAAGGTTAAACATAGCGAAGATGTCATCAAACCGCAGGACGATCGTTCCCCCGACGGAGTTATCCACAAAGCCCTTGCCCTCTGGCACCTTGGCCACGAAAACCGGGTATGCCATGTCATTCTCTCTGAGACGCCGCTTCTCCAAAGAAAGAACACTGTCATGGAGACTCCGCATAGCACCGGTTGCAGCATTGAGCATATTCGGTGGTAGCATCGGCCTACCCGCCACATGCACCCTCCTCGAGATATCCTTAGGTGAAGGTGGCCCGTCCTGAGCACAGATCGTACTCGGTGCCGGCTGGCTCGCACCCTTGTTGCTCTTTCTTTTCCGTCCCTTCTTCTTGATCTGCTGTAATGGGACCGAGTTCTACTCACATACCGCCTTCTTGAGTGTGGGGCTGATAATATTTCGCACCTCGGCTATCTGAGGCTCGGTGAAGTCGGCAGCTGGAGGCGTCTCCTGAGAACTGAACGCCAGACGACGCCTGTTGCAATTGGGTTTCTCCGCGGTACCAGCTAGATCGCGATCGTCTTTTGTAGGGTTGGGTTCTTGAGAAGGAGGCCCCAAGAATTCTTCATCGTAGCCATGTTCGGCAAAGTACTTATCGACATTGGTAAATGTACCGTCGTCGTTGTCATCGTCGTCCGGATCCTGTGCCACATGCATGTTCGGATCCTGTGCCATAGGGATGTCCGGCATGTCCGGTAGCGTTGCGGCGGTCTTGCCATGGCTTGGCGCCGGCACGACTGGCGGTGTTGTCTTTGGGGTGGTGTCCCCCGCCCCCAAACGAATTTGGCTCTTCGGCCAAAGCATGGACCAGTTTAAGCAGGCGCCGAGGGTCATCACATCATCTTCGTCGGCCCCAGGGGGTCGATACGGAGGTAACAAGTCGTCGCAGCCCCGCAGCACCCGAACCAGTTGAACCCTATACACGGTGGGTGGCATCGGATTACCGTGGAACACGGGGTTTCCCGGTTGAACAATTTTTCCCTTGGCGACATCGACCAACTCGTCGTTCACGAAGTGCAGGAGAGTGCACGGAACATCGGCGGCGCCCTGGGAAAACATGTAGGGCGTCAGGGATGCCCAGTCAAAGGCAAGGAGATGAAGTCCTCGACCGAGAGGCTTAATTAGTTACCGTGATGATGGCGTTGAGCTCGGCTAATGTCGAGGCACCGCCAACGGCGGGTGTGCAATTGATGGAGGGGCCGCTTGCTGCCGAGGTGCCGGCCGGCATACACCCGGATGCATTAAGCTCCAATGCCCGTGCCGGCGTCGGAGACACCAATACCGCCGCCACCGGAGACACCAATGGCGCCGCCGCCGGAGACACCAATGGCACCACCTGCGCATTGCGCGAGTTGCTGGCCGTGAAGCTGGGAATCGGGGGCGGCCCCTGTTGGCCGCCCGCAATCCACCCCCGCAGCCCCTCAACCAAGGTAGGCATAATGGCGGTGATCGTCGCTCCCAGTTGGTCTCGCACTTGCTCTGAGACTATCTCAGGAATCCGCGCCACTTCTGCCTTGAGTTCTTGAACCTCGCGCGACTGGCTTTCCGAGCTGGTCTTTCTCTCCTTTCGCCCAGCAGAGTTATAGTATGACGACCATTTTGTGGACAAGCCTTTGCCGGCCACACGACCAGCTGACGACGGCTTAGTGAGCTTATCCTTGTTTTTCATTACGTTCAACGCCCTATTTAGAGTGCTATCCCAAGGGGTGCTCTGAGACGACCCCGCGCTACTGCTTTCAGTCTCCTTCGCCAGAACAAGCTCAAGCGCCCTGGTGTTCGGATCCGTGGTAAGCTCCTTTGTTACCGGGTCCTCCTTGTACCGGGCCCTGACATAGTTCCTGGTCTGCTTGTCACTGTATTTCTCGAAGCGGGGCGGTAGGCCTTGCTCGGCACGCTCCGCGTCCTCCTTGTCCCATATAAGCTCCGCCACTCTGTAACCGCCGGGACCGAGCTTTTGTTCCCCTAAGTTCAACTCCCGCATTTCTTTCCCCCACTGACTTGATTCGGAGGTTGCGCTGCTCTCGCACTTGATCTTGAACTCCTTGTAGTCATCTTCGCTGATCGAAGGATTTTTCGCCTTGATCTTCTTATAACTATCACCTTTGTCAATCATTCTCTTCACCGCACTTCTCCAAGTAGACAGGGCCTTGCTCATCCTCGTGAGGGCGGCACTGTTCAGTTTATTCCCTGAGAGCTGTGTGTTTTCAAATTCAGCGGGGAACTTGTATCGTTCGTGCAGCTTCGTGAAGAGGAGGTTGCGAAAATTCCCTCGGTCCTTACGCCTTAGGTTCTCGGTGTTGATCGAGACGGTGCTCCGGAGAATGCACCCGAGCTGAACCGAGTACCCCTTGACTATACGTTTGGGCTCTGTTGGATGCCCGTCGGAGTCCACTTGAGTAAATTCCTCCTTGACAGTGCGAAGCGCGTTCGGGCGCCGGTCCTTCCGTTGCCTCTTCGGTTGGCTGCCGTCTGTGCGTGCGCTGCCATCATCAGTGGTGGCATCCTCGGCGGCACCATCAGTGGTGGCATCCTCGGCGGCACCATCAGTGGTGGCATCCTCGACGCCACTATGGGTTGTGTAGTCAGGATTGGTGTCTTCCGCGGCGTCCTCATAGAGGTGAGGTTGTTCCTCCATCTCCCGGGACAGCTCCCAGAATTGCTTGCCGCCCGAACCGCCGGCCTCATCGTTGTGGGCCATTTTTCGCTCTAAATAGGAAAAAAGTTTGGTCAAAAAGTTGGTTATTGTCAAGGAACAAGATCATGGTCTCATCATTTAGGGTTTGTCGACACCGAGGCACCCTAAAAGCCAAGGTTTTATCATTTAGGGCTTGTCGATGCCGAGGCCCATGCATAACACAAGAGGCAATTGATCCTACTTAATTAAGTGCTAAAATTCACGGCAAATTTCAGCATGACCTTTGCTGAAAATAGGACATATGGAGTACCTGAATTTGCCAGAACGGAAGTTAATCGACATTCCAGCAAACTCAAGGGCGTATGGAGATCCCCATGGATGGCATCGCCAGCGCCTGCCTGTAAACTGCTGCCTTTTATTCTAAGAATCATGGCATGCTACCAACCAGGCTCCAAATAAACCAGGCCTTTCTCTCTCTCTCTCCCCCCCCCTTTTTTCCAAACCCCAGCTTTTATCCTCCAAGATAAATTTATAGATTTCACTAAAATGGAACATGATCAAACAAAATTGTCCATAGTAAAAAAGATGGTAGCATAATTAAAAGCTTGTTGTTCTCTAAGATAACAAGGAAATACTCCTGCATAATTAACAGTCTATAGAACTTGCATAATTTCATTTCCAAGGATAAATTTGACAGCTCAAACACCTAACCACCTTACTGTTCAAGGAGTACTCCAATGTTATCTCGAGGAGAAATAGTTAACTGTTTTTCAGGGTTTCGGACATAAACTCATCTGTTGCAAAAGGCATTTCATTTTCTTGAACTTATTTGAACTCCAGGCTTTTTGTGTGTTCAAAATGCACCATTCAAAGCCACATCATCAATTTTGAACCCCTTCTGACTTCATTTGTTATTTTTCATGCCGTTATTGAATTTTTTGAGCTAAATGACCCTGAAATTGAAAAGCACTACAGATGAACTCTGAAAAGGTTGAAAGTTCGCATTGTATCATCATTTCACCCGCATAGCATGTGCTAAAAAGTTGAGAGGGTTACGACAAAAGCTCGATGTACTTTGTGTACAAAACGGACAGTCTCTTTCGAAGTATCAGGGTTTTAGACATAAACTCGTCTGTTACAAAAGGCATTTCATTTTCTTGAACTTATTGGAACGCCAGGCTTTTTGTGTGTTCAAAATGCACCATTCAAAGTCACATCATCAATTTGCAACCCTTTTCATTTGTTATTTTTCATGCAACTATTGATTTTTTTGAGCTAAATGACCCTGAAATTGAAAAGCACTACAAATGAACTCTGAAAATGTTGAAAGTTGGCATGGTATCATCATTTCACCCTCATAGCATGTGCTAAAAAGTTGAGGGGGTTACGGCAAAAGCTGGATGCACTTCGTGTACAAAACGGACAGTCTCTTTCGAAGTATGAGGGTTTCGGACATAAACTCATCTGTTACAAAAGGCATTTCATTTTCTTGAACTTATTTGAACTCCAGGCTTTTTGTGTGTTCAAAATGCACCATTCAAAGTCACATCATCAATTTTCAACCCTTTTCATTTGTTATTTTTCAAGCAGTTATGGATTTATTTGAGCTAAATGACCCTAAAATTGACACTACTAGGAAAAGGCATTCTAGTGGCGCACCACTTTAGCCTACTAATGGCACACTGGTGGTGTGCCACTAGTACCACGCCATTAGAATTAAATTCTAATGGCGCACCACTGGTGCGCCATTAGAATATGGTGTACTAATGGCGCATCAGGCCGTGCGCCATTAGTATAGCCAACAGTGTGCCATTAGTATGCCTCCCAAGGGGCCATATGTACCCGTGTGCTTTGGCATACTAATGGCGCACTAGTGGCCGATGCGCCATTAGAGTCTTTTTTACAGTGCGCCATTAGAGTCTTGAATGGTGCGCCACTAGTATGAATATTTGAAATTATTTTTTTCTTTTCTGATATTTTCACAGGTTACAAAATATATTATTGGACAGAATTTATACAACACCACACAGCAACAGCAGATTCATCGAATACAATAGAATATTAGTCTCCGAATACAAATCATCATATTAGTCTCCGAATTGAAAAGACCGAACAAAGATAGAACATTACAAGTCTCGAGACCACGAGTAGCGAGTTTGTCTTCACATTACAAGTCGACATCGATCATCTAAACTACCATCACATAGAACAGAGCTGCGGTCATCACGATGAGCATAATCCCAATGAAACTGGTCTTCATCCGGTTCCTCCAACGCTCCCTCCTCTCTCCCGCTAGATAACGCGCGTATCTAGATTCCGCCTCCGCCCTAGTGGTGTACCCTTTGTAACTGTTACCGTTGAAACGGTGAACCTGTCTCCGACACACCTCTCAGTCATCGTAGACTCCGGGAACCTTACCCTTGTACACGACATAAGACGACATCTCTATGCACTAGCCAAACAAAACGTTAATAGCAATTCACGGACAATACATAAGCAATATATAAGTATGCAACAAAAGGATCGGAAGAGAAAAGCAAGACATCAATAGCATCGGTTACATCTAAGTTGAACGACTGTACAAACCAAAGAGACATACAAGTTCATTAAAGTTTAATTACAACATGAGCCAATCGATGTTTCAGAACTACACATAGCATCACTACTTTGGACTCGACTCAAGGGACCGGAGCATGGATGAAGCCGCCGTCTCTCATGATGGTCATGAAATCGCGGGCGTTGTCAGCCTGCATTTGTAGCGTTGTGTCTATCTCACTGTTGGACGGTTGATTTCTCAGGTTGAACTGCCCTGAGGTACGAAGGACATCTTGATGGATGATTTCCGCAAACTCCGACTGGATGCGAAAGAATTCTTGTCTGATGTCCGCGTCCTGGATTGCCGACAAGTTCTCGGCCCAATCTTTGAGATTACTTGGTAGCAGAAGGTGATGAAGGTCCCGTAAGATCGCCCGCATGTGATGGATGGCGTAGTAGGCATCCTTCTGACCGCCAGGTAGCTGCTTGACGCAGCAGAACGTCGTATTGTGGGCGAACACGTGCTTGCCGTACTTACGAACTATCCTGGTGAAGGTGCCTCCAGATTTGGCGTAGCCGGGGAGAACATCATCAAGAACTTTCTTGACATTTGTGTAGTCTTTCTTCGACTGACAGTCCGAGTCGAAATACGTGGCCATGGAATATTTCGGGCTTAAGAGGATGAGTGTGCAATGTGTGTCACTGCACAAAACACGGAATGTTAAAAAAACGATCGAAATCTAAGAAATCATATGTTACGGGGCGGTTGAGGGGACGACTTACTCGGGAAAGTAATGTACGAGGAAGTTATCCTTATCTGGGTTTGCCAGAATGACGCCTTCGAGTTAAGAACTCGCGACTTGCCGGTCCCCAGCGCTGCCCAAGATCTTGGCACGCATGTAGAAGGGGTCGACTATCACGATGTCTGGGGTCTTGTCTCTAATGATCCGCATCTCCATACTCAGCGAAAATAGCCGAACGAAGGTGTAGTGCAGCGGATGAAGGTTAAACATAGCGAAGATGTCATCAAACCCCAGGACGATCGTTCCCCCGACGGAGTTATCCACAAAGCCCTTGCCCTCTGGCACCTTGGCCACGAAAACCGGGTATGCCATGTCATTCTCTCTGAGACGCCACTTCTCCAAAGAAAGAACACTGTCATGGAGACTCCGCATAGCACCGGTTGCAGCATTGAGCATATTCGGTGGTAGCATCGGCCTACCCGCCACATGCACCCTCCTCGAGATATCCTTAGGTGAAGGTGGCCCGTCCTGAGCACAGATCGTACTCGGTGCCGGCTGGCTCGCACCCTTGTTGCTCTTTCTTTTCCGTCCCTTCTTCTTGATCTGCTGTAATGGGACCGAGTTCTACTCACATACCGCCTTCTTGAGTGTGGGGCTGATAATATTTCGCACCTCGGCTATCTGAGGCTCGGTGAAGTCGGCAGCTGGAGGCGTCTCCTGAGAACTGAACGCCAGACGATGCCTGTTGCAATTGGGTTTCTCCGCGGTACCAGCTAGATCGCGATCGTCTTTTGTAGGGTTGGGTTCTTGAGAAGGAGGCCCCAAGAATTCTTCATCGTAGCCATGTTCGGCAAAGTACTTATCGACATTGGTAAATGTACCATCGTCGTTGTCATCGTCGTCCGGATCCTGTGCCACATGCATGTTCGGATCCTGTGCCATAGGGATGTCCGGCATGTCCGGTAGCGTTGCGGCGGTCTTGCCATGGCTTGGCGCCGGCACGACTGGCGGTGTTGTCTTTGGGGTGGTGTCCCCCGCCCCCAAACGAATTTGGCTCTTCGGCCAAAGCATGGACCAGTTTAAGCAGGCGCCGAGGGTCATCACATCATCTTCGTCGGCCCCAGGGGGTCGATACGGAGGTAACAAGTCGTCGCAGCCCCGCAGCACCCGAACCAGTTGAACCCTATACACGGTGGGTGGCATCGGATTACCGTGGAACACGGGGTTGCCCGGTTGAACGATTTTTCCCTTGGCGACATCGACCAACTCGTCGTTCACGAAGTGCAGGAGAGTCCACGGAACATCGGCGGCGCCCTGCGAAAACATGTAGGGCGTCAGGGATGCCCAGTGAAAGGCAAGGAGATGAAGTCCTCGACCGAGAGGCTTAATTAGTTACCGTGATGATGGCGTTGAGCTCGGCTAATGTCGAGGCACCGCCAACGGCGGGTGTGCAATTGATGGAGGGGCCGCTTGCTGCCGAGGTGCCGGCCGGCATACACCCGGATGCATTAAGCTCCAATGCCCGTGCCGGCGTCGGAGACACCAATACCGCCGCCACCGGAGACACCAATGGCGCCGCCGCCGGAGACACCAATGGCACCACCTGCGCATTGTGCGAGTTGCTGGCCGTGAAGCTGGGAATCGGGGGCGGCCCCTGTTGGCCGCCCGCAATCCACCCCCGCAGCCCCTCAACCAAGGTAGGCATAATGGCGGTGATCGTCGCTCCCAGTTGGTCTCGCACTTGCTCTGAGACTATCTCAGGAATCCGCGCCACTTCTGCCTTGAGTTCTTGAACCTCGCGCGACTGGCTTTCCGAGCTGGTCTTTCTCTCCTTTCGCCCAGCAGAGTTATAGTATGACGACCATTTTGTGGACAAGCCTTTGCCGGCCACACGACCAGCTGACGACGGCTTAGTGAGCTTATCCTTGTTTTTCATTACGTTCAACGCCCTATTTAGAGTGCTATCCCAAGGGGTGCTCTGAGATGACCCCGCGCTACTGCTTTCAGTCTCCTTCGCCAGAACAAGCTCAAGCGCCCTGGTCTTCAGATCCGTGGTAAGCTCCTTTGTTACCGGGTCCTCCTTGTACCGGGCCCTGACATAGTTCCTGGTCTGCTTGTCACTGTATTTCTCGAAGCGGGGCGGTAGGCCTTGCTCGGCACGCTCCGCGTCCTCCTTGTCCCATATAAGCTCCGCCACTCTGTAACCGCCGGGACCGAGTTTTTGTTCCCCTAAGTTCAAATCCCGCATTTCTTTCCCCCACTGACTTGATTCGGAGGTTGCGCTGCTCTCGCACTTGATCTTGAACTCCTTGTAGTCATCTTCGCTGATCGAAGGATTTTTCGCCTTGATCTTCTTATAACTATCACCTTTGTCAATCATTCTCTTCACCGCACTTCTCCAAGTAGACAGGGCCTTGCTCATCCTCGTGAGGGCGGCACTGTTCACTTTATTCCCTGAGAGCCGTGTGTTTTCAAATTCAGCGGGGAACTTGTATCGTTCGTGCAGCTTCGTGAAGAGGAGATTGCGAAAATTCCCTCGGTCCTTACGCCTTAGGTTCTCGGTGTTGATCGAGACGGTGCTCCGGAGAATGCACCCGAGCTGAACCGAGTACCCCTTGACTATACGTTTGGGCTCTGTTGGATGCCCGTCGGAGTCCACTTGAGTAAATTCCTCCTTGACGGTGCGAAGCGCGTTCGGGCGCCGGTCCTTCCGTTGCCTCTTCGGTTGGCTGCCGTCTGTGCGTGCGCTGCCATCATCAGTGGTGGCATCCTCGGCGGCACCATCAGTGGTGGCATCCTCGGCGGCACCATCAGTGGGGGCATCCTCGACGCCACTATGGGTTGTGTAGTCAGGATTGGTGTCTTCCACGGCGTCCTCATAGAGGTGAGGTTGTTCCTCCATCTCCCGGGACAGCTCCCAGAATTGCTTGCCGCCCGAACCGCCGGCCTCATCGTTGTGGGCCATTTTTCGCTCTAAATAGGAAAAAAGTTTGGTCAAAAAGTTGGTTATTGTCAAGGAACAAGATCATGGTCTCATCATTTAGGGTTTGTCCACACCGAGGCACCCTAAAAGCCAAGGTTTTATCATTTAGGGCTTGTCGATGCTGAGGCCCATGCATAACACAAGAGGCAATTGATCCTACTTAATTAAGTGCTAAAATTCACGGAAAATTTCAGCATGACCTTTGCTGAAAATAGGACATATGGAGTACCCGAATTTGCCAGAACGGAAGTTAATCAACATTCCGGCAAACTCAAGGGCGTATGGAGATCCCCATGGATGGCATCGCCAGCGCCTGCCTGTAAACTGCTGCCTTTTATTCTAAGAATCATGGCATGCTACCAACCAGGCTCCAAATAAACCAGGCCTTTCTCTCTCTCTCTCTCCCCCCCTTTTTTTCAAACCCCAGCTTTTATCCTCCAAGATAAATTTATAGATTTCACTAAAATGGAACATGATCAAACAAAATTGTCCATAGTAAAAAAGATGGTAGCATAATTAAAAGCTTGTTGTTCTCTAAGATAACAAGGAAATACTCCTGCATAATTAACAGTCTACAGAACTTGCATAATTTCATTTCCAAGGATAAATTTGACACCTCAAACACCTAACCACCTTACTGTTCAAGGAGTACTCCAATGTTATCTCAAGGAGAAATAGTTAACTGTTTTTCAGACTACAACACTTTCAATTAACAGTCAACAGTTTCATTAGCATAATTAATGACAATTTCATGTTCTTAGTGAGCAACACTTAACTGTTTTCCAGGCTACAACAGTCAACAGTCATCGGTTGCAGTTAATCGGTGAAGTTTAAGTGAATGTACAGTGAAGCTGTAATTTAAATGATATCACTGTTCACCTAATTTGCAAAGTTAAAATTCAGTGAATTAGAACAATGTTAAGTTAACTTGTCAGAGATCCTACTAGCATCTTCTCTGCTTTCATAAAGCATCAGGAGGGGAAGAAAATTTCAGACTTGACGGTCAAATTCAGACTTGGAGAGCACTTGGACACGAGATCGATGAGCACGAGGAGGACCTAGTGAAGGACCTGGTGCACTGCTGGCCGCATAAGTCATCACACACACACGCTATATTGACACGGTCAGTATGCTTGTCTATTAATCAGTACAAGAACAAGACTGTAAAATTTCTGAGGAAAAAGATGCATCTCTCCTCTGATGGAATTCGAGAGAGAGATGTAGAGTCTCACCTGAGAGGATCCTACTTCCCTCGATTGGGGCCGCCGCTGCTGGTCTTCTCCTTGCCGGACGGGGGCGAGATGGGGTCAAGGCGTGGCGAGGACGGACGGACGGAGACGGAGGCCGGTGTTGGAGGGGATCTCGATCTGGTGGGAGGAGACCGTCGTTCCGGCCTGTGTGGCGGCGGCGGCGTCGATCCGAGCGAGGGGCGCGGCGGCGCGGAGGGAGGAGGGAGGACCGAAGGAGACCGGAGGGAGCGGCCGAGGGCAGCGCGAGGAGGGAGCGGGGGCAACGCGTTAGTTAGGTAAATATTTCTAATGGCGCACCGCCGAGCGGTGCGCCATTAGAATGTTTTTTTTCACATTCTAATGGCGCACCGCTCGGGGGTGTGCCATTAGAATGTTTTTTCACATTCTAATGGCACATCACCGAGCGGTGCGCCATTAGAATGCTATTTTTTCATATTCTTTATAAAAACAGTAATAAGTTTTTTATGAATATGAAAAAATATCATCAAATTTGTTATTTGAAAATGGGGGTGCTCGGCGGCGGTGGAGCGGGGGAGGGTGCGGGGGGTGCTCGGCGACGGTGGGTCGTCAGCAGCGGGGGAGAAATGAAGACTACGATTTAAATACAATCGATCTTAGCTAGCTATCTGTTCACAATCTTCTTGCCCTTCTTTTTCGATAACGGAGTTCTTCTGTGGAATGGACGTCCTTTAGGTAGGGTGGTCCTGCTTCTTCTTGTGGTGTATGCTCCTACTTCATCATTGTTGTCATGTTCCATCTTCGGGTCACCGTACTTGTCGAAGTCTTGCTCATTGGCGACTCCATCCATTCCGATGATCTTCCTTTTACCTCTCCTCACGACAACACGACTAGGCTTTCACGGGTCGGTAATGAAGAAGCATTGGTCCACTTGGGAAGCCAGTACCCACGGCTCATTTTTCGCGGTGACGTTTCCGCCCGCGGTCTTGGATTTGGCTTCGGGTATAACCATGATGGTGAAATACCGGTCTTCTTTTAGGACGCTCTTGGCCCATGTGACACGGAACATCGGGACCTTCTCTAGCGTAGCTCAGCTCCCAGATCTCCTCGATCCTTCCGTAGTATCTATCCTTGTCTTTACCGGTGTAGGATTCCATCGTTACCCCAGAGTTCTGATAACCATCGCTCTTCATGTCCTTATCCTCGGTGTAGAATGTGTAGCCGTTGATATCGTACGCCTCATAGGTCATCAGGTTGTGCTTGGCGCCCTGTGACAAGGCGAATATGAGTTGTTCTTCCGTGGAAGAATCCTCATGTAAAGGGTACGACAGAAGCTTCTGCTTGAACCAACGCGTGAAACATGAGTTGTGCTCTTTGATTATATCTCCATCCGTCCTCTGTTGGCCTCGGTCATTGTACGTCTTCTCAATAAAGGTTTTGTGCTCTACCACCCAAGGATCGACCACGTCTATGTGTTGTAGCGCGACTAGGTTTGCTCTTTCAAAGTCAGCGAGTCGACCCTCGAAGTCGACATGCATTTCGCGGCACCCCTCACGGTGACCCCATCCAGCGAGCCTGCCGAGGTGCCTGTTGACGGGCAGACCAACGGGGTTCTCGATGCCTAGATAATTCGTGCAGTAGGAGATGCACTCTTCGGTCAGAAAGCCCCTGGCTATGCTTCCCTCTGGACGTGACATGTTGCGAATGTATCCTTTGATGACACCATTCATCCTTTCGAACGGCATCATGCTGTGCAGGAACGTCGGCCCGAGTTGGATGATATCCTCCACGATATGGACCAGCAGATGCACCATAACGTCAAAGAATGCGGGTGGGAAGTACATCTCAAGCTCACATAGTATCAGCACGATCTCTTCCTGTAGCCTTCTGAGTTGCCTCACGCCAACCGACTTCTGAGAGATGACATCAAAAAAGTTGCATAGGCCAAATAGCGTTTCACGGACGTGCGCGTCCATGATCCCACGGATTGCAACTGGAAGTATCTGCGTCATCAGCACGTGACAGTCGTGAGACTTCATCCCGCTGAACTTCTGCTTCGCTGGGTCTAGGTATCTGCTTATCTTCCCCGCGTAACCGTAAGGAAGTTTTACTCCTACGAGGCAGGTGAAAAACTGCTCGATCTCCTCCTGACTTAGAGTGAAGCACACGGGAGGGTAGTCATTTCCGGTCTTCTTGGCCTTTTTGCCTTTGCGACGACTCTCTGTGTCCTGCTTCACCTCATCATCATCATCATTAGCGTGAAGCTCCTCCCTAATGCCCATTGATTTCAAGTCTGCCCTTGCTTTCGGCCCATCTTTGGTCCTCTCTGGCATGTTGAGAAGGGTACCAAGCAGACTCTCGCACATGTTCTTCGTGATATGCATGACATCAAGGCTGTGAGGCACACGGTGGATCTTCCAGTACGGCAAGTCCCAAAAAACAGACCTCGTTTTCCATACCTTCAGCAGCGGCTCTGGCGCCTTTCGCTTCTTTCCCGGCTCTGGCGCCTTTTACTTCTTTCCCGTTAGTGGGCAATCTATCCAATTTTTCAACAGCGCGTCTATTTCCTCGCCGCTCCTCATACGCGGGCATCTTCGGGGTTCGGTTTCACCATCGAATAGATCCTTGCGTTTTCTCCATGGGTCATCGTCGCGAAGCCACCTTCGATGTCCCATGAACACGGTTTTCGAAGACCCGGGATATCTATCTAGCTGGCGATACGTTGTGTCATCCATGCACCTGACGCATCCAGAAAATTCGTGGACGACCTGCCCCGTGACATATCCGTAACCGAGATAGTCGTGCACCGTCGTGAGCAGTGCGACTCTCATAGGGAAATATTCTTTCTCTGCGGCGTCCCACGTATTGGCTGGCGTTTTCTACAGCGTGTCTAGCTCCTCTTTCAGCTGCCCCAGATACAGATTGATGTCGTTCCCTGGTTGTTTCGGCCCTTCAATTAGCATACTCATGTGAATGTACTTCCTCTTCATGCACAACCAGGGGGGAAGGTTGTACATCCACACAAACACAGGCCAGGTGCTATGTGTGCTTCTCTGGCTGCCAAACGGATTGACTCCATCGGTGCTCGCGCCCAGCACGATGTTCCTTGGATCATTCCCAAATTCTGGGTCTTCAAAGTTCAACGCTTGCCACTGGCTCGCATCCTTAGGGTGACTCGGCATCTTGTCTTTTTTATTTATCTCCGGATCATTTCTGTCATCTTCCTGCTTCTTCTCCTCCCTATCCGCGTGCCAACGCAGGAGCTTTGCTACCTTAGGGTCCATGAAATACCGCTGCAGACGAGGAGTGATCGGAAAGTACCACACCACTTTTCGAGGAGCTTTCTTCCTCTTCTTGTATCGAGTGACGCCGCACACCGGACATATGGTAGACTCCGCGTGCTCGTCCCGATAAATGATGCAATTGTTCATGCACACATGGTATTTCACATGCGGTAAATCCAAAGGACACACGATTTTCTTCGCCTCCTCGAAACTGGTCGGGCACTTGTTCCCCTTGGGAAGACGTTCGTGCCAGAATGACATGATCTCGTCGAAGCATGTGTCGGTCATTTTGTGGTTTACCTTCATCTCCAGAGCCATGAGCATTACTTTTAGGCGGGTATCCTCGGGCCTGCATCCTTCATACAATGGATTAACCGCGTCTATCTCCAGTTGATCCAGCTTGGCTTTCTCTCGGGCGGCAGCTCTTGTGTTATCCGTCTGCTTGAGAAGAAGCTCATGAATATGAGGGTCCTGCACCCAGCCTCCATCGTCGTCTGCTCTGGCATCTTCATCTTCATGATCATTCCCTTCGTCTTGATCTTCCTCATCATCATGTCCGGCATCTTCTACATGATGACTCCGTACAGCATCACCGTCGTGATCATGTCCTGGAGATTCTTCGTCTTCTCGCCCGCCCTCGCCGTGGTGGTTGTCTTGCTGCCCTTCCTCATTTCTTACCCGGCCCCCATGGATGACTTCATAGTCATCTTATCACCTTGCCACCGATAGCCATCCATGAAACCACGCAAGAGCAGGTGGTCCCGCACTTGCCCGGAATCCGGGCCCGCAATAAGGCTCTTCAGCTTGCATCTTCGACACGGACATCTTATCTCCGTCTCGTTCTTTTGAAGCATCTCGGCCTTCGCGGAGCTCAAAAATCTATTCACGATGCCTTCGGTCATTGTGCGGACCATTGTCGCCTGCGGGGTAGAGCAAAACGATATTTTAGAACCAAGAAAAAAATTGGCATGACTTTCCCTAAAAATGGGATCAAAAATAATGCATAGTGCCAAAATTCTCACCGAAACGGAAATGAATCAACTTTCCGGCAAAATATTGGCAACTATCGCATTTCAAATACTGGTACCTGCAAACACAAACATATATGCAACACCACAAACATACATAGATCTAGCAAGGCCATAAAAAGTGCATGTGCACGTTGTTGGAGCGAGCTAGGGAAAAAAAAGAAGATCTACAACATAAAGATAGCTTTCCCCTTACTTACCTATCAATAAAAGGTAATTTAACCACTTAATTTTGATGAATCTATGGTGCAAATGAGGTGAGGAGGAGGAGGCAACCGACACAACCTTGGAGGAGGAGGTGGAGAGAATGAAGTGGGGAAAGTGAGTGTGTAGGTGTGGCTGCCAAAATGTCTAGCTGGCCCCAGGTTACTAATGGCGCACCACCTACAAATGCGCCATTAGTAACCCTGGTTACTAATGGCACACCAGAAGGAGGTGCGCCATTAGAATGTTTTGCAAAAAAAAAGTTCTACTAATGGCGCACCGCCTACAAATGCGCCATTAGTAACCCTGGTTACTAATGGCGCACCAGCTAGTGGTGCGCCATTAGAATGTTTTGCAAAAAAAAAGTTTTACAAATGGCGCACCGCCTACCAATGCGCCATTAGTAACCCTGGTTACTAATGGCGCACCAGCTGAGGTGCGCCATTAGAACTTTTGCAAAAAAAATTGTTACTAATGGCGCACCGTGTGTCCGGTGCGCCATTAGTGTCTACCACACTAATGGCGCACCTGCTCACGATGCGCCATTACTATATATTAGTGGCGCACCACTTGTTTGGTGCGCCATTAGTGGCCATATCATCTATAGCCCTTTTCCAAGTAGTGTGAAAAGCACTACAAATGAACTCTGAAAAGGTTGAAAGTTGGTATGGTATCATCATTTCACCCACATAGTATGTGCTAAAAAGTTGAGAGGGTTACGGCAAACGCTGGATGCGCTTCGTGTACAAAACGGACAGTCTCTTTTGAAGTATCAGGGTTTCGGACATAAACTCATCTGTTGCAAAAGGCATTTCATTGTCTTGAATTTATTTGAACTCCAGGCTTTTTGTACGTTCAAAATGCACCATTAAAACCCACATCATCAATTTTCAACCCTTTTCATTTGTTATTTTTCATGCAGTTATTGATTTTTTTTGAGCGAAATGACCCTTAAATTGAAAAGCACTACATATGAACTCTGAAAAGGTCGAAAGTTGGCATGGTATCATCATTTCACCCACATAGCATGTGCTAAAAAGGTGAGAGGGTTACGGAAAAAGCTGGATGCGCTTCGTGTACAAAACAGAGAGTCTCTTTCGAAGTATCAGGGTTTCGGACATAAACTTATCTGTTGCAAAAGGCATTTCATTTTCTTGAACTTATTTGAACTCCAGGCTTTTTGTGTGTTGAAAATGCACCATTCAAAGCCACATCATCAATTTTGAACCCCTTCTGAGTTCATTTGTTATTTTTCATGCAGTTATTCAATTTTTTGAGCTAAATGACCCTGAAATTGAAAAGCACTACAAATGAACTCTGAAAAGGTTGAAAGTTGGCATGGTATCATCATTTCTCCCGCATAGCAAGTGCTAAAACGTTGAGAGGGTTACGGCAAAAGCAGGATGAAATTCGTGTACAAAATGGACAGTCTCTTTCGAAGTATCAGGGTTTCGGACATAAACTCATCTGTTGCAGAAGGCATTTCATTTTCTTGAACTTATTTGAACTCCAGGCTTTTTGTGTGTTCAAAATGCACCATTCAAAGCCACATCATCAATTTTGAACCCCTTCTGAATTCATTTCTTATTTTTCATGCCGTTATTGAATTTTTTGAGCTAAATGACCCTGAAATTGAAAAGCACTACAAATGAACTTTGAAAAGGTTGAAAGTTGGCATGGTATCATCATTTCACCCGCATAGCATGTGCTAAAAAGTTGAGAGGGTTACGAGAAAAGCTCGATGTACTTTGTGTACAAAACGGACAGTCTCTTTCGAAGTATCAGGGTTTTAGACATAAACTCATCTGTTACAAAAGGCATTTCATTTTCTTGAATTATTGGAACTCCAGGCTTTTTGTGTGTTCAAAATGCACCATTCAAAGTCACATCATCAATTTTCAACCCTTTTCATTTGTTATTTTTCATGCAACTATTGATTTTTTTGAGCTAAATGACCCTGAAATTGAAAAGCACTACAAATGAACTCTGAAAATGTTGAAATTTGGCATGGTATCATCATTTCACCCACATAGCATGTGCTAAAAAGTTGAGGGGGTTACGGCAAAAGCTGGATGCACTTCGTGTACAAAACGGACAGTCTCTTTCGAAGTATGAGGGTTTCGGACATAAACTCATGTGTTACAAAAGGGATTTCATTTTCTTGAACTTCTTTGAACTCCAGTCTTTTTGTGTGTTCAAAATGCACCATTCAAAGTCACATCATCAATTTTCAAACCTTTTCATTTCTTATTTTTCATGCAGTTATGGATTTGTTTTGAGCTAAATGACCCTAAAATTGAAAAGCACTACAAATGAACTCTTAAAAGGTTGAAAGTAGGCATGGTATCATCATTTCACCCACATAGTATGTGCTAAAAAGTTTAGAGGGTTACGGCAAACGCTGGATGCGCTTCGTGTACAAAACGGACAGTCTCTTTTGAAGTATCAGGGTTTCGGACATAAACTCATGTGTTGCCAAAGGCATTTCATTGTCTTGGACTTATTTCAACACCAGGCTTTTTGTACGTTCAAAATGCACCATTCAAAGCCACATCATCAATTTTCAACCCTTTTCATTTGTTATTTTTCATGCAGTTATTTATTTTTTTGAGCGAAATGACCCTTAAATTGAAAAGCACTACAAATGAACTCTGAAAAGGTCGAAAGTTGGCATGGTATCATCATTTCACCCACATAGCATGTGCTAAAAAGTTGAGAAGGTTACGGAAAAAGATGGATGCGCTTCGTGTACAAAACGGAGAGTCTCTTTTGAAGTATCAGGGTTTCGGACATAAACTCATCAGTTGGAAAAGGCATTTCATTTTGTTGAACTTATTTGAACTCCAGGCTTTTTGTGTGTTGAAAATGCACCATTCAAAGCCACATCATCAATTTTGAACCCCTTCTGACTTCATTTGTTATTTTTCCTGCAGTTATTAAATTTTGAGCTAAATGACCCTGAAATTGAAAAGCACTACAAATGAACTCTGAAAAGGTTGAAAGTTGGCATGGTATCATCATTTCACCCGCATAGCAAGTGCTAAAACGTTGAGAGGGTTACGGCAAAAGCAGGATGCATTTCGTGTACAAAATCGACAGTCTCTTTCGAAGTATCAGGGTTACGGACATAAACTCATCTGTTGCAAAAGGCATTTCATTTTCTTGAACTTATTTGAACTCTAGGCTTTTTGTGTGTTCAAAATGCACCATTCAAAGCCACATCATCAATTTTGAACCCCTTCTGACTTCATTTGTTATGTTTCATGCCGTTATTGAATTTTTTGAGCTAAATGACCCTGAAATTGAAAAGCACTACAAATGAAGTCTGAAAAGGTTGAAAGTTGGCATGGTATCATCATTTCACCCGCATAGCATGTGCTAAAAAGTTGAGAGGGTTACGACAAAACCTCGATGTACTTTGTGTACAAAACGAACAGTCTCTTTCGAAGTATCACGGTTTTAGACATAAACTCATCTGTTACAAAAGGCATTTCATTTTCTTGAACTTATTGGAACTCCAGGATTTTTGTGTGTTCAAAATGCACCATTCAAAGTCACATCATCAATTTTCAACCCTTTTCATTTGTTATTTTTCATGCAACTATTGAGTTTTTTGAGCTAAATGACCCTGAAATTTAAAAGCACTACAAATGAACTCTGAAAATGTTGAAAGTTTGGATGGTATCATCATTTCACCCACATAGCATGTGCTAAAAAGTTGAGGGGGTTACGGCAAAAGCAGGATGCACTTCATGTACAAAACAGAGAGTCTCTTTCGAAGTATCAGGGTTCCGGACATAAACTCATCTGTTGCAAAAGGAATTTCATTTTCTTGAACTTATTTGAACTCCAGGCTTTTTGTGTGTTCAAAATGCACCATTCAAATCCACATCATCAATTTTCAACCCCTTCCGACTTCATTTGTTATTTTTCATGCCGTTATTGAATTTTTTGAGCTAAATGACCCTGAAATTGAAAAGCACTACAAATGAACTCTGAAAAGGTTGAAAGTTGGCATCGTATCATCATTTCAGCCACATAGCATGTGCTAAAAACTTGAGAGGGTTAAGGGAAAAGCTGGATGCACTTCGTGTACAAAACGGACAGTCTCTTTCGAAGTATCAGGGTTTCGGACATAAACTCATTTGTTACAAAAGGCATTTCATTTTCTTAAACTTATTTGAACACCAGACTTTTTGTGTGTTCAAAATGCACCATTAAAGCCACATCATCAATTTTGAACCCCTTCTGACTTCATTTGTTATTTTTAATGCAGTTATTGATTTTTTTGAGCTAAATGACCCTGATATTGAAAAGCACTACAAATGAACTCTGAAAATGTTGAAAGTTGGCATGGTATCATCATTTCACCCACATAGCATGTGCTAGAAAGTTGAGGGGGTTCCGACAAAAGCTGGATGCACTTCGTGTACAAAACGGACAGTCTCTTTCGAAGTATCAGGGTTTCGGACATAAACTCATCTGTTGCAAAAGGCATTTCATTTTCTTGAACTTATTTGAATTCCAGGCTTTTTGTATGTTCAAAATACACCATTCAAATCCACATCATCAATTTTCAACCCCTTCCAACTTTATTTGTTATTTTTCATTCCGTTATTGAATTTTTTGAGCTTAATGACCCTGAAATTGAAAAGCACTACAAATGAACTTTGAAAAGGTTGAAAGTTGGCATGGTATCATCATTTCACACGCATAGCATGTGCTAAAAAGTTGAGAGGGTTACAACAAAAGCTGGATGCACTTTGTGTACAAAACGGACAGTCTCTGTCGAAGTATCAGGGTTTTGGACATAAACTCATCTGTTACAAAAGGCATTTCATTTTCTTGAACTTCTTTGAACTCCATGCTTTTTGTGTGTTCAAAGTGCACCATTCAAAGCCACATCATCAATTTTTAACCCTTGCCATTTGTTATTTTTCATGTAGTTATTGATTTTTTAAAGCTAAATGACACTGAAATTGAAAAGCACCACAAATGTACTCTAAAAAGGTTGAAAGTTGGCATGGCATCATAATTTCACCCACATAGTATGTGCTAAAAAGTTGAGAGGGCCACGGCAAAAGCTCGATGCACTTCGTGTACAAAACGAACATTGTCTTCCGAAGTATCAGGGTTTCGGACATAAACTCATCTGTTGCAAGAGGCATTTCATTTTCTTGAACTTATTTGAACTCCAGGCTTTTTGTGTGTTGAAAATGCACCATTCAAAGCCACATCATCAATTTTCAGCCCCTTCTGACTTCATTTGTTATTTTTCATGCAGTTATTGAATTTTTTGAGCTAAATGACCCTGAAATTGAAAAGCACCACGAATGAACTCTGAAAAGGTTGAAATTTGGCATGGTATCATCATTTCACCCTCATAGCATGTGCTAAAAAGTTGACGGGGGTTACAGCAAAAGCCAGATGCACTTCTGTACAAAACAGACAGTCTCGTTCGAAGTATAAGGGTTTCGAACGGAAACTCATCGGTTACAAAAGACATTTTATTTTCTTGAATTTATTTGAACTCCAGGTTTTTTGTGTGTTCAAAATGCAGCATTCAAAGCCACACCATCAATTTTCAGCCCCTTCTGACTTCATTTGTTATTTTTCATGCATTTATTGAATTTTTTGAGCTAAATAACCCTGAAATTGAAAAGCACTACAAATGAACTCTGAAAAGGTTGAAAGTTGGCATGGTATCATCATTTCACCCACATAGCATGTGGTAAAAAGTTGAGAGGGTTAAGGCAAAAAAATGGATGCACTTCGTGTACAAAACGGACAGTCTCTTTCGAAGTATCACGGTTTCGAACATAAAGTCATCTGTTACAAAAGGCATTTCATTTTCTTAAACTTATTTGAACTCCAGGATTTTTGTGTGTTCAAAATGCACATTCAAAGCCACATCATCAATTTTCAACCCCTACTGACTGCATTTGTTATTTTTCATGCAGTTATTGAATTTTTTGAGCTAAATGGCCCTAAATTTGAAAACCACTACAAATGAACTCTGAAAAGGTTGAAAGTTGGCACGGTATCACCATTTCACCCGCATAGCATGTGCTAAAAAGTTGAGAGGGTTACGGTAGAAGCTGGATGCATTTCGTGTACAAAAAGGACAGTCTCTTTCGAAGTATCAGGGTTTCAGACATAAAGTCATCTATTGCCAAAGGCATTTCATTTTCTTGAACTTATTTGAACTCCATGCTTTTTGTGTGTTCAAAATGCACCATTCAAAGCCACATCATCAATTTTCGACCCTTGTCATTTGTTATTTTTCATGCAGTTATTGATATTTTAAAGCTAAATGACACTGAAATTGAAAAGCACTACAAATGTACTCTGAATAGGTTTAAAGTTGGCATGGTATCATAATTTCACCCACATAGTATGTGCTAAAAAGTTGAGAGGGCCACGGCGAAAGCTCGATGCACTTCGTGTACAAAACGAACATTCTCTTTTGGAGTATCAGGGTTTCGGATATAAACTCATCTGTTGCAAGAGGCATTTCATTTTCTGGAACTTCTTTGAACTCCAGGCTTTTTGTGTGTTCAAAATGCACCATTCAAAGCCACATCATCAATTTTCAACCCTTTTCACTTGTTATTTTTCATGCAATTATGGATTTTTTTGATCTAAATGACCCTAAAATTGAAAAGCACTACAAATGAACTCTGAAAGGTTGAAAGTAGGCATGGTATCATCATTTCACCCACATAGTATGTGCTAAAAAGTTGAGAGGGTTATGGCAAACGCTGGATGCGCTTCGTGTACAAAACGGACAGTCTCTTTTGAAGTATCAGGGTTTCGGACATAAACTAGTCTGTTGCAAAAGGCATTTCATTGTCTTGAACTTATTTGAACTCCAGGCTTTTTGTAAGTTCAAAATGCACCATTCAAAGCCACATCATCAATTTTCAACCCTTTTCATTTGTTATTTTTCATGCAGTTATTGATTTTTTTGAGCGGAATGACCCTTAAATTGAAAGGCACTACAAATGAACTCTGAAAAGGTCGAAAGTTGGGATGGTAACATCATTTCACCCACATAGCATGTGCTAAAAAGTTGAGGGGGTTACGGCAAAAGCTGGATGCGCTTCGTGTACGAAACGGAGAGTCTTTTTCGAAGTATCAGGGTTTCGGACATAAACTCATCTGTTGCAAAAGGCATTTCATTTTCTTGAACTTATTTGAACTCCAGGCTTTTTGTGTGTTCAAAATGCACCGTTCAAATCCACATCATCAATTTTCAACACCTTGCGACTTCATTTGTTATTTTTCATGCCGTTATTGACTTTTTTGAGCTAAATGACCCTGAAATTGAAAAGCACTACAAATAAACTTTGAAAAGGTTGAAAATTGGCATGGTATCATCATTTGACACGCATAGCATGTGCTAAAAAGTTGAGAGGGTTACGACAAAAGCTGGATGCACTTCGTGTACAAAACAGACAGTCTCTTTCGAAGTATCAGGGTTTTGGACATAAACTCATCTGTTACAAAACGCATTTCATTTTCTCGAACTTATTTGAACTCCATGCTTTTTGTGTGTACAAAATGCACCATTCAAAGCCACATCATCAATTTGCAACCCTTGCCATTTGCTATTTTTCATGCAGTTATTGATTTTCTAAACCTAATGACCCTGAAATTGAAAAGCACTACAAATGAACTCTGAAAATGTTGAAAGTTGGCATGGTATCATCATTTCACACACATAGCATGTGCTAAAAAGTTGAGGGGGTTACGGCAAAAGCTGGATGCACTTCGTGTACAAAACGGAGAGTCTCTTTCGAAGTATCAGGGTTTCGGACATAAACTCATCTGTTGCAAAAGGCATTTCATTTTCTTGAACTTATTTGAACTGTAGGCTTTTTGTGTGTTCAAAATGCACCATCCAAATCCACATCATCAATTTTCAACACCTTGCGACTTCATTTGTTATTTTTCATGCCGTTATTGAATTTTTTGAGCTAAATGACCCTGAAATTGAAAAGCACTACAAATGAACTTTGAAAAGGTTGAAAATTGGCATGGTATCATCATTTCACACGCATAGCATGTGCTAAAAAGTTGAGAGCGTTACAACAAAAGATCGATGCACTTCGTGTACAAAACGGACAGTCTCTTTCGAAGTATCAGGGTTTTGGACATAAACTCATCTGTTACACAAGGCATTTCATTTTCTCGAATTTATTTGAACTCCATGCTTTTTGTGTGTACAAAATGCACCATTCAAAGCCACATCATCAGTTTGCAACCCTTGCCATTTGTTATTTTTCATGCAGTTATTGATTTTCTAAACCTAATGACCCTGAAATTGAAAAGCACTACAAATGAACTCTGAAAAGGTTGAAAGTTGGCATGGTATCATCATTTCACGCGCATAGCAAGTGCTAAAACGTTGAGAGGGTTATGGCAAAAGCAGGATGCACTTCGTGTACAAAATGGACAGTCTCTTTCGAAGTATCAGGGTTTCGGACATAAACTCATCTGTTGCAAAAGGCATTTCATTGTCTTGAACTTATTTGAACTCCAGGCTTTTTGTAAGTTCAAAATGCACCATTCAAAGCCACATCATCAATTTTCAACCCTTTTCATTTGTTATTTTTCATGCAGTTATTGATTTTTTTGAGCGGAATGACCCTTAAATTGAAAGGCACTACAAATGAACTCTGAAAAGGTCGAAAGTTGGGATGGTAACATCATTTCACCCACATAGCATGTGCTAAAAAGTTGAGGGGGTTACGGCAAAAGCTGGATGCGCTTCGTGTACGAAACGGAGAGTCTTTTTCGAAGTATCAGGGTTTCGGACATAAACTCATCTGTTGCAAAAGGCATTTCATTTTCTTGAACTTATTTGAACTCCAGGCTTTTTGTGTGTTCAAAATGCACCGTTCAAATCCACATCATCAATTTTCAACACCTTGCGACTTCATTTGTTATTTTTCATGCCGTTATTGACTTTTTTGAGCTAAATGACCCTGAAATTGAAAAGCACTACAAATAAACTTTGAAAAGGTTGAAAATTGGCATGGTATCATCATTTGACACGCATAGCATGTGCTAAAAAGTTGAGAGGGTTACGACAAAAGCTGGATGCACTTCGTGTACAAAACAGACAGTCTCTTTCGAAGTATCAGGGTTTTGGACATAAACTCATCTGTTACAAAACGCATTTCATTTTCTCGAACTTATTTGAACTCCATGCTTTTTGTGTGTACAAAATGCACCATTCAAAGCCACATCATCAATTTGCAACCCTTGCCATTTGCTATTTTTCATGCAGTTATTGATTTTCTAAACCTAATGACCCTGAAATTGAAAAGCACTACAAATGAACTCTGAAAATGTTGAAAGTTGGCATGGTATCATCATTTCACACACATAGCATGTGCTAAAAAGTTGAGGGGGTTACGGCAAAAGCTGGATGCACTTCGTGTACAAAACGGAGAGTCTCTTTCGAAGTATCAGGGTTTCGGACATAAACTCATCTGTTGCAAAAGGCATTTCATTTTCTTGAACTTATTTGAACTGTAGGCTTTTTGTGTGTTCAAAATGCACCATCCAAATCCACATCATCAATTTTCAACACCTTGCGACTTCATTTGTTATTTTTCATGCCGTTATTGAATTTTTTGAGCTAAATGACCCTGAAATTGAAAAGCACTACAAATGAACTTTGAAAAGGTTGAAAATTGGCATGGTATCATCATTTCACACGCATAGCATGTGCTAAAAAGTTGAGAGCGTTACAACAAAAGATCGATGCACTTCGTGTACAAAACGGACAGTCTCTTTCGAAGTATCAGGGTTTTGGACATAAACTCATCTGTTACACAAGGCATTTCATTTTCTCGAATTTATTTGAACTCCATGCTTTTTGTGTGTACAAAATGCACCATTCAAAGCCACATCATCAGTTTGCAACCCTTGCCATTTGTTATTTTTCATGCAGTTATTGATTTTCTAAACCTAATGACCCTGAAATTGAAAAGCACTACAAATGAACTCTGAAAAGGTTGAAAGTTGGCATGGTATCATCATTTCACGCGCATAGCAAGTGCTAAAACGTTGAGAGGGTTATGGCAAAAGCAGGATGCACTTCGTGTACAAAACGGAGAGTCTCTTTCGAAGTATCAGGGTTTCGGACATAAACTCATCTGTTGCAAAAGGCAGTTCATTTTCTTGAACTTATTTGAACTCCAGGCTTTTTGTGTGTTCAAAATGCACATTCAAATCCACATCATCAATTTTCAACACCTTGCGAATTCATTTGTTATTTTTCATGCCGTTATTGAATTTTTTGAGCTCAATGACCCTGAAATTGAAAAGCACTACAAATGAACTTTGAAAAGGTTGAAAATTGGCATGGTATCATCATTTCACACGCATAGCATGTGCTAAAAAGTTGAGAGGGTTACAAAAAAAGTTGGATGCACTTCGTGTACAAAACGGACAGTCTCTTCTGAAGTATCAGGGTTTTGGACATAAACTCATCTGTTACAAAAGGCATTTCATTTTCTCGAACGTATTTGAACACCATGCTTTTTCTGTGTACAAAATGCATCATTCAAAGCCACATCATCAATTGTCAACCCTTGCCATTTGTTATTTTTCATGCAGTTATTGATTTTCCAAACCTAATGACCCTGAAATTGAAAAGCACTACAAATGTACTCTGAAAAGGTTGAAAGTTGGAATGGTATCATCATTTCACCCACATAGTATGTGCTAAAAAGTTGAGAGGGTTAAGGAAAAAGCTCGATGCACTTCGTGTACAAAGCAGACATTCTCTTTCGAAGTGTTAGGGTTTCGGACATAAACTCACCTGTTGCAAGAGGCATTTCATTTTCTTGAACTTATTCGAACTCCAGGCTTTTTGTGTGTTCAAAATGCACCATTAAAAGCCACATCATCAATTTTGAACCCCTTCTGACTTCATTTGTTATTTTTCATACCGTTATTGAATTTTTTGAGCTAAATGACCCTAAAATTGAAAAGCACTACAAATGAACTCTGAAAAGGTTGATAGTTGGCATGGTATCATCATTTCACCCGCATAGCATGTGCTAAAAAGTTGAGAGGGTTACGATAAAAGCTCGATGTACTTTCTGTACAAAACGAACAGTCTCTTTCGAAGTATCAGGGTTTTAGACATAAACTCATCTATTACAAAAAGCATTTCATTTTCTTGAACTTATTGGAACTCCAGGCTTTTTGTGTGTTCAAAATGCACCATTCAAAGTCACATCATCAATTTTCAACCCTTTCCATTTGTTATTTTTCATGCAACTATTGATTTCTTTGAGCTAAATGACCCTGAAATTGAAAAGCACTACAAATGAACTCTGAAAATGTTGAAAGTTGGCATGGTATCATCATTTCGCCCACATAGCATGTGCTAAAAAGTTGAGGGGGTTACGGCAAAAGCTGGATGCACTTCGTGTACAAAACGGAGAGTCTCTTTCGAAGTATCAGGGTTTCGGACATAAACTCATCTGTTGCAAAAGGCATTTCATTTTCTTGAACTTATTTGAACACCGGACTTTTTGTGTGTTCAAAATGCACCATTCAAAGCCACATCATCAATTTTCAACCCCTTCTGACTTCATTTGTGATTTTTCATGCAATTATTGATTTTTTTGAGCTAAATGACCCTGAAATTGAAAAGCACTACAAATGAACTCTGAAAATGTTGAAAGTTCGCATGGTATCATCATTTCACCCACATAGCATGTGCTAGAAAGTTGAGGGGGTTACGACAAAAGCTGGATGCACTTCGTGTACAAAACGGACAGTCTCTTTCGAAGTATCAGGGTTTCGGACATAAACTCATCTATTGCAAAAGGCATTTCATTTTCTTGAGCTTATTTAAATTCCAGACTTTTTGTGTGTGCAAAATGCACCATTCAAAGCCACATCATCAATTTTCAACCCCTTCCGACTTTATTTGTTATTTTTCATTCCGTTATTGAATTTTTTGAGCTAAATGACCCTGAAATTGAAAAGCACTACAAATGAACTTTGAAAAGGTTGAAAGTTGGCATGGTATCATCATTTCACAGGCATAGCATGTGCTAAAAAGTTGAGAGGGTTACAACAAAAGCTGGATGCACTTTGTGTACAAAACGGACAGTCTCTTTCGAAGTATCAGGGTTTTGGACATAAACTCATCTGTAGCAAAAGGCATTTCATTTTCTTGAACTTATTTGAACTCCAGGCTTTTTGTGTGTTCAACATGCACCATTCAAAGCCACATCATCAATTTTCAACCCTTGCCATTTGTTATTTTTCATGCAGTTATTGATTTTTTAAAGCTAAATGACACTGAAATTGAAAAGCACCACAAATGTACTCTGAAAAGGTTGAAAGTTGGCATGGCATCATAATTTCACCCACATAGTATGTGCTAAAAAGTTGAGAGGGCCACGGCAAAAGCTCGATGCACTTCGTGTACAAAACGAACATTCTCTTTCGAAGTATCAGGGTTTCGGACATAAACTCATGTGTTGCAAGAGGCATTTCATTTTCTTGAACTTATTTGAACTCCAGGCTTTTTGTGTGTTCAAAATGCACCATTCAAAGCCACATCATCAATTTTGAACCCCTTCTGACCTCATTTGTTTTTTCATGCAGTTATTGAATTTTTTGAGCTATACGACCCTGAAATTGAAAAGCACTGCAAATTAACTTTGAAAAGGTTGAAATTTGGCATGGTATCATCATTTCACCCACATAGCATGTGCTAAAAAGTTCAGAGGGTTACAGCAAAAGTTGGATGCACTTCGTGTACAAAACAGACAGTCTCGTTCGAAGTATCAGGGTTTCGAACGGAAACTCATCGGTTACAAAAGACATTTTATTTTCTCGAATTTATTTGAACTCCAGGTTTTTTGTGTGTTCAAAATGCACCATTCAAAGCTACATCATCAATTTTCAGCCCCTTCTGACTTCATTTGTTATTTTTCATGCAGTTATTGAATTTTTTGAGCTAAATGACCCTGAAATTGAAAAGCACTACGAATGAACTCTGAAAAGGTTGAAATTTGGCATGGTATCATCATTTCACCCTCATAGCATGTGCTAAAAAGTTGAGAGGGTTACAGCAAAAGCTAGATGCACTTCGTGTACAAAACAGACAGTCTCGTTCGAAGTATCAGGGTTTCGAACGGAAACTCATCGGTTACAAAATACATTTTATTTTCTTGAATTTATTTGAACTCCAGGTTTTTTGTGTGTTCAAAATGCACCATTCAAAGCCACATCATCAATTTTCAGCCCCTTCTGACTTCATTTGTTATTTTTCATGCAGTTATTGAATTTTTGGAGCTAAATAATCCTGAAATGGAAAAGCACTACAAATGAACTCTGAAAAGGTTGAAAGTTGCCATGGTATCATCATTTCACCCACATAGCATGTGGTAAAAAGTTGAGAGGGTTAAGGCAAAAAATGGATGCACTTCGTGTACAAAACGGACAGTCTCTTTCGAAGTATCTGGGTTTCGGACATAAACTCATCTGTTACAAAAGGCATTTCATTTTCTTAAACTTATTTGAACTTCAGGCTTTTTGTGTGTTCAAAATGCACCATTCAAAGCCACATCATCAATTTTCAACCCCTACTGACTGCATTTGTTATTTTTCATGCAGTTATTGAATTTTTTGAGCTAAATGACCCTAAAATTGAAAAGCACTACAAATGAACTCTGAAAAGGTTGAAAGTTGGCACGGTATCACCATTTCACCCGCATAGCATGTGCAAAAAAGTTGAGAGGGTTACGGCAAAAGCTGGATGCATTTCGTGTACAAAAAGGACAGTCTCTTTCGAAGTATCAGGGTTTCAGACATAAACTCATCTGTTGCCAAAGGCATTTCATTTTCTTGAACTTATTTGAACTCCATGCTTTTTGTGTCTTCAAAATGCACCATTCAAAGCCACATCATCAATTTTTGAGCCTTGCCATTTGTTATTTTTCATGCAGTTATTGATTTTTTAAAGCTAAATGACACTGAAATTGAAAAGCACTACAAATGTACTCTGAAAAGGTTGAAAGTTGGCCTGGTATCATAATTTCACCCACATAGTATGTGCTAAAAAGCTTAGAGGGCCACGGCGAAAGCTCGATGCACTTCGTGTACAAAACGGACATTCTCTTTTGAAGTATCAGGGTTTCGGATATAAACTCATCCGTTGCTAGAGGCATTTCATTTTCTTGAACTTATTTGAACTCCAGGATTTTCGTGTGTTCAAAATGCACCATTCAAAGCCACATCATCAATTTTGAACCCCTTCTGACCTCATTTGTTTTTTTCATGCAGTTATTGAATTTTTTGAGCTATACGACCCTGAAATTGAGAAGCACTACGAATGAATTCTGAAAAGGTTGAAATTTGGCATGGTATCATCATTTCACCCGCATAGCATGTGCTAAAAAGTTGAGAGGGTTACAGCAAAAGCTGGATGCACTTCGTGTACAAAACAGAGAGTCTCGGTCGAAGTATCCGGGTTTCGAACGGAAACTCATCGGTTACAAAAGACATTTTAGTTTCTTGAATTTATTTGAACTCCAGGTTTTTTGTGTGTTCAAAATGCACCATTCAAAGCCACATCATCAATTTTCAGTCCCTTCTGACTTCATTTGTTATTTTTCATGCAGTTATTGAATTTTTTGAGCTAAATGACCCTGAAATTGAAAAGCACTACAAATGAACTCTGAAACGCTTGAAATTTGGCATGGTATCATCATTTCACCCGATAGCATGTGCTAAAACCTTGAGAGGGTTATAGCAAAAGCTAGATGCAATTCGTGTACAAAACAGACAGTCTCTTTCGAAGTATCACGGTTTCCAACGGAAACTCATCGGTTACAAAAGACATTTTATTTTCTTGAATTTATTTGAACTCCAGGTTTTTTGCGTGTTCAAAATGCACCATTCAAAGCCACATAATCAATTTTCAGCCCCTTCTGACTTCATTTGTTATTTTTCATGCAATTATTGATTTTTTTGAGCTAAATGACCCTAAAATTGAAAAGCACTACAAATGTACTCTGAAAAGGTTGAAAGTTCGCATGGTATCATCATTTCACCCGCATAGCATGTGCTAAAATGTTGAGCGGGTTACGGCAAAAGCTAGATGCACTTCGTTTAAAAAACTGAGTCTCTTTTGAAGTATCACGGTTTCGGACATAAACTCATCTGTTACAAAAGGCATTTCATTTTGTTGAACTTATTTGAACTCCAGGATTTTTGTATGTTCAAAATGCACCATTCAAAGCCACATCATCTATTTTCAACCCTTTCCAACTTCATTTGTTATTTTTCATGTAGTTATTGATTCTTTTGACCTAAATGACCCTGAAATTGAAAAGCACTACAAATGAACTCTGAAAAGGTTGAATGTTGGCATGGTATCATCATTTCACCCACATAGCATGTGCTAAAAAGTTGAGAGGCTTAAGGCAAAAGCTGGATGCACTTCGTGTACAAAACGGACAGTCTCTTTCGAAGTATAAAGGTTTCAGACATAAACTCATCTGTTACAAAAGGCATTTCGTCTTCTTAAACTGATTTGAACTCCAGGGTCTTCGTGTGTTCAAAATGCACCATTCAAAGCCACATCATCAATTTTCTACCCTTTTCATTTGTTATTTTCCATGCAGTAATTGTTTTTTAAGCTAAATGACCCTAAAATTGAAAAGCACTACAAATGAAATCTGAAAAGGTTGAAAGTTGGCATGGTATCATCATTTCATCCGCATAGCATGTGCTAAAAATTTGGTAGGGTTACGGCACAAGCTGGATGCACTTCGTTAAAAGGACAGTCTCTTTCGAAGTATCAGGGTTTCGGACATAAACTCATCTGTTGCAAAAGGCTTTTCATTTTCTTGAACTTATTTGAACTGCAGGCTTTTTGTGTGTTCAAACTGCACCATTCAAATCCACATCATCAATTTTCAACCCCTTCCGACTTCATTTGTTATTTTTCATGCGGTTATTGATTCTTTTGAGCTAAATGACCCTAAAATTGAAAAGCACTACAAATGTGCTCTGAAAAGGTTGAAAGTTGGCATGGTATCATCATTTCACCCGCATAGCATGTGCTAAAACGTTGAGAGGGTTACGGCAAAAGCTGGATGCACTTCGTTTACAAAACAGACAGTCTTTTTCAAAGTATCAGGGTTTCGGACATAAACTCATCTGTTACAAAAGACATTTCATTTTGTTGAACTTATTTGAACTCAAGGCTTTTTGTGTGTTCGAATTGCACCATTCAAAGCCACATCATCAATTTTCAACTCTTTCCGACTTCATTTGTTATTTTTCATGCAGTTATTGTGATTTTTTTGAGCTAAATGACCCTAAAATTGGAAAGCACCACAAAATAACTCGGAAAAGGTTGAAAGTTTGCATGGTATCATCATTTCACCCACATAGGATGTGCTAAAAAGTTGAGAGGGTTACGGCAAAAGCTGGATGCACTTCGTGTACAAAACGGACAGTCTCTTTCGAAGTATCACGGTTTCGGACATAAACTCATCTGTTACAAAAGACATTTCATTTTCTTCAACTTATTTGAACTCCATGCTTTTTGTGTGTTCAAAATGCACCATTCAAAGCCACATCATCAATTTTCAACCCCTTCTGACTTCATTTGTTATTTTTCATGCAGTTATTGAATTTTTTGAGCTAAATGACCCTGAAATTGAAAAGCACTACAAATGAACTCTGAAAAGGTTGAAAGATGGCATGGTATTATCATTTCACCCACATAGCGTGTGCTAAAATGTTGAGAGGGTTACGGCAAAAGCTGGATGCACTTCGTGTAGAAAACTGAGAGTCTCTTTCAAAGTATCAGGGTTTCGGACATAAACTCATCTGTTACAAAAGGCATTTCATTTTCTTGAACTTATTTGAACTCCAGGCTTTTTGTGTGTTCAAAATGCACCTTTCAAAGCCACATCATCAATTTTCATGCAACCCTTTCATTTGTTATTTTTCATGCAGTTCTTGATTTCTTTGAGCTAAATGACCTTAAAATTGAAAAGCACTACAAATGAAATCTGAAAAGGTTGAAAGTTGGCATGGTATCATCATTTCACCCGCATAGCATGTGCTAAAAAGTTGAGAGGGTTATGGCAAAAGCTGGATGCACTTCGTGTACAAAAAGGACAGTCTCTTTCGAAGTATCAGGGTCTCGGACATAAACTCATCTGTTGCAAAAGGCATTTCATTTTCTTGAACTTATTCGAACTCCAGGCTTTTTGTGTGTTCAAAATGCACCATTCAAAGCCCAATCATCAATTTTTAACCCCTTCTGACTTCATTTGTTATATTTCATGAAGTTATTGAATTTTTTGAGCTAAATGACCCTGCAATTGAAAAGCACTACAAATGAACTCTGAAAAGGTTGAAATTTGGCATGGTATCATCATTTCACCCGCATAGCATGTGCTAAAAAGTTGAGAGGGTTACAGCAAAAGCTAGAAGCACTTTGTGTACAAAACAGACAGTCTCTTCCAAAGTATCATGGTTTCGAACGGAAACTCATCGGTTGCAAAAGGCATTTCATTTTCTTAATCTTATTTGAACTCCAGGATTTTTCTGTGTTCAAAATGCACCATTCAAAGCCCAATAATCAATTTTCAACCCCTTCTGACTTCATTTGTTATTTTTCATGGAGTTATTGAATTTTTTACGCTAAATGACCCTGCAATTGAAAAGCACTACAAATGAACTCTGAAAAGGTTGAAAGTTGGCATGGTATCATCATTTCACCCGCATAGCATGTGCTAAAAAGTTGAGAGGGTTACGACAAAAGCTGGATGCACTTCGTGTACAAAATGGTCAGTCTCTTTCGAAGTATTAGGGTTTTGGACATAAACTCATCTGTTACAAAAGGAATTTCATTTTCTTGAACTTATTTGAACTCCAAGATTTTTGTGTATTCAAAATGCACCATTAAAGCCACATCATCAATTTTCAACCATTTTCATTTGTTATTTTTCATGCAGTTTTTGATTTTTTGAGCTAAACGACCCCGAAATTGAAAAGCACTACAAATGAACTCTCAAAAGGTTGAAAGTTGGCATGGTATCAGGGTTTCAGACATAAACTCATCTGTTACAAAAGGCATTTCATTTTCTTGAACTTATTTGAACTCCAGGCTTTTTGTGTGTTCAAAATGCACCTTTCAAAGGAACATCATCAATTTTTAACCCTTTGTGACTTCATTTGATATTTTTCATGCAGTTATTGATTTTTTGAGCTAAATGACCTTGAAATTTAAAAGCATTACAAATGAACTCTGAAAAGGTTGAAACTTGGCATGGAATCATTATTTCACCCACATAGTATGTGCTAAAAAGTTGAGAGGGTTACGACGAAAGCTCGATGCACTTCGTGTACAAAACAGACAGTCTCTTTCGAAGTATCAGGGTTTCGGACATAAACTCATCTGTTGCAAAAGGCATTTCATTTTCTTGAACTTATTTGAATTCCAGGATTTTTGTGTGTTCAAAATGCACCATTCAATCCACGTCATCAATTTTGAACCCCTTCTGACTTCATTCGTTATTTTTCATGCCGTTATTGAATTTTTTGAGCTAAATGACCCTGAAATTGAAAAGCACTACAAATGAACTCTGAAAAGGTTTAATGTTGGCATGGTATCATCATTTCACCCGCATAGCATGTGATAAAAAATTGAGACGGTTCCGACAAAAGCTGGATGCACTTCGTGTTCGAAACGGACAGTCTGTTTCGAAGTATCAGGGTTTGGGACATAAACTCATCTGTTGCAAAAGGCATTTAATTTTCTTGAAATTATTTGAACTCCAGGCTTTTTGTGTGTTCAAAATGCACCATTCAAAGGCACATCATCAATTTTCAACACCTTCGGACTTCATTTGTTATTTTTCATGCAGTTATTGAATTTTTTGAGCTAAATGCCCTTGAAATTGAGAAGCACAACAAATGAACTATGAAAAGGTTGAGAGTTGGCATGGTATCATCATTTCATCCGAATAGCATGTGCTACAAAGTTGAGAGGGTTACGACAAAAGTTGGATGCACTTCGTGTACAAAACGGACAGTCTCTTCCACAGTATCACTATTTTGGACATAAACTCATCTGTTACAAAAGGCATTTCATTTTCTTGAACTTATTTGAATTCCAGGCTTTTTGTGTGTTCAAAATGCACCATTCAAAGCCACATCATCAATTTTCAACCCTTTCTGACTTCATTTGTTATTTTTCATGGAGTTATTGAATTTTTTACGCTAAATGACCCTGCAATTGAAAAGCACTACAAATGAACTCTGAAAAGGTTGAAAGTTGGCATGGTCTCATAATTTCACCCACATAGCATCTGCTAAAAAGTTGACAGGGTTACGGCAAAAGCTGGATGCACTTCGTGTACAAAACGGACAGTCTCTTTCGAAGTATGAGGGTTTCGGACATAAACTCATCTGTTACAAAAGGCAGTTCATTGTCTTGAACTTATTTGAACTCCAGGCTTTGTGTGTGTTCAAAATGCACCATTCAAAGCCACATCATCCATTTTCGAACCTTTTCATTTGTTATTTTTCATGCAGTTATTGATTTTTTTGAGCTAAATGACCTTGAAATTGAAAAGCACTACAAATTAACTCTGAGATGGTTGAAAGTTGGCATGGTATCATATTTTCACCCACATAGCATGTGCTAAAAAGTTGAGAGGGTTACGGCAAAAGCTAGATGCACTTCATGTACAAAACGGACAGTCTCTTTCGAAGTATCAGGGTTTCGGACATAAACTCATTTGTTAAAAAAGGCATTTCATTTTCTTGAACTTATTAGAACTCCAGGCTTTTTGTGTGTTCAAAATGAACCATTCAAAGCCACATCATCGATTTCCAACCCTTTGTGACTTCATTTGTTATTTTTAATGCAGTTATTGATTTTTTTGAGCTAAATGACCCTGAAACTGAAAAGCACTACAAACGAACTCTGAGAAGGTTGAAATTAGGCATGGTATCATCATTTCACCCGCATAGCATGTGCTAGAAAGTTGAGAGGGTTACGACAAAAGCTGGATGCACTTCGTGTACAAAATGGACAGTCTCCTTCGAAGTATCAGGGTTTTGGACATAAACTCATCTGTTACAAAAGGCATATCATCTTCTTGAACTTATTTGAAGTCCAGGCTTTGTGTGTGTTCAAAATGCACCATTCAAAGCCACATCATCAATTTTCAACCCTTTTCATTTGTTATTTTTCATGCAGTTATTGATTTTTTTGAGCTAAATGACCCTGAAATTTAAAAGCACTACAAATGAACTCTGAAAAGGTTGAAAGTTGGCATGGTATCATCATTTCACCCACATAGTATATTCTAAAAGGTTGAGAGAGTTATGGGAAAAGTTGGATGGACTTCGTGTACAAAACGGACAGTCTCTTTCGAAGTATTAGGGTTTGAGTCATAAACTCATCTGTTTCAAAAGGCATTTCATTTTCTTGAACTTATTTGAACTCCAGGATTTTTGTGTTCAAAATGCACCATTCAAAGCCACATCATCAATTTTGAACCCCTTCTGACTTCATTCGTTATTTGTCATGCAGTTATTGAATTTTTTCAGCTAAATGACCCTGAAGTTGAAAAGCACTACAAATGAACCCTGAAAAGGTTAAAAGTTGGCATGGTATCATCATTTCACCCGCATAGCATGTGCTAAAAAGTTGAGAGGGTTACGACAAAAGCTGGATGCACTTCGTGTACAAAATGGTCAGTCCCTTTCGAAGTATCAGGGTTTTGGACATAAACTCATCTGTTACAAAAGGAATTTCATTTTCTTGAACTTATTTGAACTCCAAGATTTTTGTGTCTTCAAAATGCACCATTAAAGCCACATCATCAATTTTCAACCATTTTCATTTGTTATTTTTCATGCAGTTTTTGATTTTTTGAGCTAAACGACCCCGAAATTGAAAAGCACTACAAATGAACTCTGAAAAGGTTGAAAGTTGGCATGGTATCAGGGTTTCAGACATAAACTCATCTGTTACAAAAGGCATTTCATTTTCTTGAACTTATTTGAACTCTAGGCTTTTTGTGTGTTCAAAATGCACCTTTCAAAGGAACATCATCAATTTTTAACCCTTTGTGACTTCATTTGATATTTTTCATGCAGTTATTGATTTTTTGAGCTAAATGACCCTGAAATTGAAAAGCATTACAAATGAACTCTGAAAAGGTTGAAACTTGGCATGGAGTCATTATTTCACCCACATAGTATGTGCTAAAAAGTTGAGAGGGTTACGGCAAAAGCGCGATGCACTTCGTGTACAAAACAGACAGTCTCTTTCGAAGTATCAGGGTTTCGGACATAAACTCATCTGTTGCAAAAGGCATTTCATTTTCTTGAACTTATTTGAATTCCAGGATTTTTGTGTGTTCAAAATGCACCATTCAATCCACGTCATCAATTTTGAACCCCTTCTGACTTCATTCGTTATTTTTCATGCCGTTATTGAATTTTTTGAGCTAAATGACCCTGAAATTGAAAAGCACTACAAATGAACTCTGAAAAGGTTGAAAGTTGGCATGGTATCATCATTTCACCCGCATAGCATGTGATAAAAAGTTGAGACGGTTCCGACAAAAGCTGGATGCACTTCGTGTTCGAAACGGACAGTCTCTTTCGAAGTATCAGGGTTTCGGACATAAACTCATCTGTTGCAAAAGGCATTTCATTTTCTTGAAATTATTTGAACTCCAGGCTTTTTGTGTGTTCAAAATGCACCATTCAAAGCCACATCATCAATTTTCAACCCTTTCTGACTTCATTTGTTATTTTTCATGGAGTTATTGGATTTTTTACGCTAAATGACCCTGCAATTGAAAAGCACTACAAATGAACTCTGAAAAGGTTGAAAGTTGGCATGGTCTCATAATTTCACCCACATAGGATCTGCTAAAAAGTTGACAGGGTTACGGCAAAAGCTGGATGCACTTCGTGTACAAAACGGACAGTCTCTTTCGAAGTATGAGGGTTTCGGACATAAACTCATCTGTTACAAAAGGCATTTCATTGTCTTGAACTTATTCAAACTCCAGGCTTTGTGTGTGTTCAAAATGCACCATAAAAAGGCACATCATCCATTTTCGACCCTTTTCATTTGTTATTTTTCATGCAGTTATTGATTTTTTTGAGCTAAATGACCCTGAAATTGAAAAGCACTACAAATGAACTCTGAGATGGTTGAAAGTTGGCATGGTATCATATTTTCACCCACATAGCATGTGCTAAAAAGTTGAGAGGGTTACGGCAAAAGCTAGATGCACTTCATGTACAAAACGGACAGTCTCTTTCGAAGTATCAGGGTTTCGGACATAAACTCATTTGTTAAAAAAGGCATTTCATTTTCTTGAACTTATTAGAACTCCAGGCTTTTTGTGTGTTCAAAATGAACCATTCAAAGCCAAATCATCGATTTCCAACCCTTTGTGACTTCATTTGTTATTTTTAATGCAGTTATTGATTTTTTTGAGCTAAATGACCCTGAAACTGAAAAGCACTACAAATGAACTCTGAGAAGGTTGAAAGTAGGCATGGTATCATCATTTCACCCGCATAGCATGTGCTAGAAAGTTGAGAGGGTTACGACAAAAGCTGGATGCACTTCGTGTACAAAATGGACAGTCTCTTTCGAAGTATCAGGCTTTCGGACATAAACTCATCTGTTACAAAAGGCATTTCATTGTCTTGAACTTATTTGAACTCCAGGCTTTGTGTGTGTTCAAAATGCACCATTCAAAGCCACATCATCAATTTTCGACCCTTTTCATTTGTTATTTTTCATGGAGTTATTGATTTTTTTGAGCTAAATGACCCTGAAATTGAAAAGCACTACAAATGAACTCTGAAAAGGTTGAAAGTTGGCATGGTATCATCATTTCACCCGCATAGCATGTGCTAGAAAGTTGAGAGGGTTACGACAAAAGCTGGATGCACTTCGTGTACAAAATGGACAGTCTCCTTCGAAGTATCAGGGTTTTGGACATAAACTCATCTGTTACAAAAGGCATATCATCTTCTTGAACTTATTTGAACTCCAGGCTTTGTGTGTGTTCAAAATGCACCATTCAAAGCCACATTATCAATTTTCGACCCTTTTCATTTGTTATTTTTCATGCAGTTATTGATTTTTTTGAGCTAAATGACCCTGAAAGTTAAAAGCACTACAAATGAACTCTGAAAAGGTTGAAAGTTGGCATGGTATCATCATTTCACCCACATAGTATATTCTAAAAGGTTGAGAGAGTTATGGGAAAAGTTGGATGGACTTCGTGTACAAAACGGACAGTCTCTTTCGAAGTATTAGGGTTTGAGTCATAAACTCATCTGTTTCAAAAGGCATTTCATTTTCTTGAACTTATTTGAACTCCAGGATTTTTGTGTTCAAAATGCACCATTCAAAGCCACATCATCAATTTTGAACCCCTTCTGACTTCATTCGTTATTTGTCATGCAGTTATTGAATTTTTTCAGCTAAATGACCCTGAAGTTGAAAAGCACTACAAATGAACCCTGAAAAGGTTAAAAGTTGGCATGGTATCATCATTTCACCCGCATAGCATGTGCTAAAAAGTTGAGAGGGTTACGACAAAAGCTGGATGCACTTCGTGTACAAAATGGTCAGTCTCTTTCGAAGTATCAGGGTTTTGGACATAAACTCATCTGTTACAAAAGGAATTTCATTTTCTTGAACTTATTTGAACTCCAAGATTTTTGTGTGTTCAGAATGCACCATTAAAGCCACATCATCAATTTTCAACCATTTTCATTTGTTATTTTTCATGCAGTTTTTGATTTTTTGAGCTAAACGACCCCGAAATTGAAAAGCACTACAAATGAACTCTGAAAAGGTTGAAAGTTGGCATGGTATCAGGGTTTCAGACATAAACTCATCTGTTACAAAAGGCATTTCATTTTCTTGAACTTATTTGAACTCCAGGCTTTTTGTGTGTTCAAAATGCACCTTTCAAAGGAACATCATCAATTTTTAACCCTTTGTGACTTCATTTGATATTTTTCATGCAGTTATTGATTTTTTGAGCTAAATGACCCTGAAATTGAAAAGCATTACAAATGAACTCTGAAAAGGTTGAAACTTGGCATGGAATCATTATTTCACCCACATAGTATGTGCTAAAAAGTTGAGAGGGTTACGGCAAAAGCTCGATGCACTTCGTGTACAAAACAGACAGTCTCTTTCGAAGTATCAGGGTTTCGGACATAAACTCATCTGTTGCAAAAGGCATTTCATTTTCTTGAACTTATTTGAATTCCAGGATTTTTGTGTGTTCAAAATGCACCATTCAATCCACGTCATCAATTTTGAAACCCTTCTGACTTCATTCGTTATTTTTCATGCCGTTATTGAATTTTTTGAGCTAAATGACCCTGAAATTGAAAAGCACTACAAATGAACTCTGAAAAGGTTGAAAGTTGGCATGGTATCATAATTTCACCCGCATAGCATGTGATAAAAAGTTGAGACGGTTCCGACAAAAGCTGGATGCACTTCGTGTTCGAAACGGACAGTCTCTTTCGAAGTATCAGGGTTTCGGACATAAACTCATCTATTGCAAAAGGCATTTCATTTTCTTGAAATTATTTGAACTCCAGGCTTTTTGTGAGTTCAAAATGCACCATTCAAAGCCACATCATCAATTTTCAACAACTTCGGACTTCATTTGTTATTTTTCATGCAGTTATTGAATTTTTTGAGCTAAATGCCCTTGAAATTGAGAAGCACAACAAATGAACTCTGAAAAGGTTGAAAGTTGGCATGGTATCATCATTTCATCCGGATAGCATGTGGTAAAAAATTGAGAGGGTTACGACAAAAGTTGGATGCACTTCGTGTACAAAACGGACAGTCTCTTCCACAGTATCACTATTTTGGACATAAACTCATCTGTTACAAAAGGCATTTCATTTTCTTGAACTTATTTGAATTCCAGGCTTTTTGTGTGTTCAAAATGCACCATTCAAAGCCACATCATCAATTTTCAACCCTTTCTGACTTCATTTGTTATTTTTCATGGAGTTATTGAATTTTTTACGCTAAATGACCCTGCAATTGAAAAGCACTACAAATGAACTCTGAAAAGGTTGAAAGTTCGCATGGTCTCATAATTTCACCCGCATAGCATCTGCTAAAAAGTTGACAGGGTTACGGCAAAAGCTGGATGCACTTCGTGTACAAAACGGACAGTCTCTTTCGAAGTATGAGGGTTTCGGACATAAACTCATCTGTTACAAAAGGCATTTCATTGTCTTGAACTTATTTCAACTCCAGGCTTTGTGTGTGTTCAAAATGCACCATTAAAAGCCACATCATCCATTTTCGACCCTTTTCATTTGTTATTTTTCATGCAGTTATTGATTTTTTTGAGCTAAATGACCCTGAAATTGAAAAGCACTACAAATGAACTGTGAGATGGTTGAAAGTTGGCATGGTATCATATTTTCACCCACATAGCATGTGCTAAAAAGTTGAGAGGGTTACGGCAAAAGCTAGATGCACTTCATGTACAAAACGGACAGTCTCTTTCGAAGTATCAGGGTTTCGGACATAAACTCATCTGTTACAAAAGGCATTTCATTGTCTTGAACTTATTTGAACTCCAGGCTTTATGTGTGTTCAAAATGCACCATTCAAAGCCACATCATCAATTTTCGACCCTTTTCATTTGTTATTTTTCATGGAGTTATTGATTTTTTTGAGCTAAATGACCCTGAAATTGAAAAGCACTACAAATGAACTCTGAAAAGGTTGAAAGTTGGCATGGTATCATCATTTCACCCGCATAGCATGTGCTAGAAAGTTGAGAGGGTTACGACAAAAGCTGGATGCACTTCGTGTACAAAATGGACAGTCTCCTTCGAAGTATCAGGGTTTTGGACATAAACTCATCTGTTACAAAAGGCATATCATCTTCTTGAACTTATTTGAACTCCAGGCTTTGTGTGTGTTCAAAATGCACCATTCAAAGCCACATCATCAATTTTCGACCCTTTTCATTTGTTATTTTTCATGCAGTTATTGATTTTTTTGAGCTAAATGACCCTGAAATTTAAAAGCACTACAAATGAACTCTGAAAAGGTTGAAAGTTGGCATGGTATCATCATTTCACCCACATAGTATATTCTAAAAGGTTGAGAGAGTTATGGGAAAAGCTGGATGGACTTCGTGTACAAAACGGACAATCTCTTTCGAAGTATCAGGGTTTGAGTCATAAACTCATCTGTTTCAAAAGGCATTTCATTTTCTTGAACTTATTTGAACTCCAGGATTTTTGTGTGTTCAAAATGCACCATTCAAAGCCACATCATCAATTTTGAACCCCTTCTGACTTCATTCGTTATTTGTCATGCAGTTATTGAATTTTTTCAGCTAAATGAGCCTGAAGTTGAAAAGCACTACAAATGAACTCTGAAAAGGTTAAAAGTTGGCATGGTATCATCATTTCACCCGCATAGCATGTGCTAAAAAGTTGATAGGGTTACGACAAAAGCTGGATGCACTTCGTGTACAAAATAAACAGTCTCTTTCGAAGTATCAGGCTTTCGGACATAAACTCATCTGTTACAAAAGGCATTTCATTGTCTTGAACTTATTTGAACTCCAGGCTTTGTGTGTGTTCAAAATGCACCATTCAAAGCCACATCATCAATTTTCGACCCTTTTCATTTGTTATTTTTCATGGAGTTATTGATTTTATTGAGCTAAATGACCCTGAAATTTAAAAGCACTACAAATGAACTCTGAAAAGGTTGAAAGTTGGCATGGTATCATCATTTCACCCGCATAGCATGTGCTAGAAAGTTGAGAGGGTTACGACAAAAGCTGGATGCACTTCGTGTACAAAATGGACAGTCTCTTTCGAAGTAACACGGTTTTGGACATAAACTCATCTGTTACAAAAGGCATATCATCTTCTTGAACTTATTTGAACTCCAGGCTTTTTGTGTGTTCAAAATGCACCATTCAAAGCCACATCATCAATTTTAAACCCTTTTCATTTGTTATTTTTCATGCAGTTATTTTTTTTGAGCTAAATGACCCTCAAATTGAAAAGCACTACAAATGAACTCTGAAAAGGTTGAAAGTTGGCATGGTATCATCATGTCACCCACATAGCATGTGCTAAAAAGTTGATAGGGTTACGGCAAAATCTGGATGCACTTCATGTACAAAACGGACAGTCTCTTTCAAAGTATCAGGGTTTCGGACATAAACTCATCTGTTACAAAAGGCATTTCATGGTCTTGAACTTATTTGAACTCCAGGCTTTGTGTGTGTTCAAAATGCACCATTCAAAGCCACATCATCAATTTTCGACCCTTTTCATTTGTTATTTTTCATGCAGTTATTGATTTTTTTGAGCTAAATGACCCTGAAATTTAAAAGCACTACAAATGAACTCTGAAAAGGTTGAAAGTTGGCATGGTATCATCATTTCACCCACATAGTATATTCTAAAAGGTTGAGAGAGTTATGGGAAAAGCTTGATGGACTTCGTGTACAAAACGGACAGTCTCTTCCGAAGTATCAGGGTTTGGGTCATAAACTCATCTGTTGCAAAAGGCATTTCATTTTCTTGAACTTATTTGAACTCCAGGCTTTTTGTGTGTTCAAAATGCACCATTCAAAGCCACATCATCAATTTTGAACCCCTTCTGACTTCATTTGTTATTTGTCATGCAGTTATTGAATTTTTTCAGCTAAATGACCCTAAAGTTGAAAAGCACTACAAATGAACTCTGAAAAGGTTAAAAGTTGGCATGGTATCATCATTTCACCTGCATAGCATGTGCTAAAAAGTTGAGAGGGTTACAACAAAAGCTGGATGCACTTCGTGTACAAAACAGACAGTCTCTTTCGAAGTATCAGGCTTTCGGACATAAACTCATCTGTTACAAAAGAAATTCATTGTCTTGAACTTATTTGAACTCCAGGCTTTGTGTGTGTTCAAAACGCACCATTCAAAGCCACATCATCAATTTTCGACCCTTTTCATTTGTTATTTTTCATGGAGTTATTCATTTTTTTGAGCTAAATGACCCTGAAAGTGAAAAGCACTACAAATGAAATCTGAAAAGGTTGAAAGTTCGCATGGTATCATCATTTCAGCCACATAGCATGTGCTAGAAAGTTGAGAGGGTTACGACAAAAGCGGGATGCACTTCGTGTACAAAATGGATAGTCTCTTTCGAAGTATGAGGGTTTTGGACATAAACTCATCTGTTACAAAAGGCATATCATCTTCTTGAACTTATTTGAACTCCAGGCTTTTTCTGTGTTCAAAATGCACCATTCAAAGCCACATCATCAATTTTAAACCCTTTTCATTTGTTATTTTTCATGCAGTTATTTTTTTTGAGCTAAATGACCCTGAAATTGAAAAGCACTACAAATGAACTCTGAAAAGGTTGAAAGTTGGCATGGTATCATCATGTCACCCACATAGCATGTGCTAAAAAGTTGAGAGGCTTACGGCAAAATCTGGATGCACTTCATGTACAAAACAGACAGTCTCTTTCAAAGTATCAGGGTTTCGGACAAAAACTCATCTCTTACAAAAGGCATTTCATTTTCTTGAACTTATTTGAACTCCAGGCTTTTTGTATGTTCAAAATGCACCATTCAAAGCCACATCATCAATTTCCAACCCTTTCTGACTCGATTTGTTATTTTTCATGCAGTTATTGATTTTTTTGAGCTAAATGACCCTGAAACTGAAAAGCACTACAAATGAACTCTAAGAAGGTTGAAAGTTGGCATGGTATCATCATTTCACCCACATAGCATGTGCTAAAAAGTTGAGAGGTTTACGGCAAATGCTGGATGCACTTCATGTACAAAACGGACATTCTCGTTCCTAGTATCAGGGTTTCGGACATAAACTCATCTGTTACAAAAGGCATTTCAGTTTATTGAAATTATTTGAACTCCAGGCTTTTTGTGTGTTCAAAATGCACCATTCAAAGCCGCGTGAACAATTTTCAACCCCTTCTGACTTCATTTGTTATTTTCCATGCAGTTATTGCATTTTTGAACTAAATTATCCTAAAATTGAAAAGCACTACAAATGAATTCTGAAAAGGTTGTAAGATGGCATGATATCATCATTTCACCCGCATAGCGTGTTCGAAAACGTTAATAGGGTTACGACAAAAGCTGGATGCACTTCGTGTACAAAACTGACAGTCTCTTTCAAAGTATCAGGGTTTCGGACATAAACTCATCTGTTACAAAAGGCATTTCATTGTCTTGAACTTATTTGAACTCGGGGCTTTGTGAGTGTTCAAAATGCACCATTCAAAGCCACATCATCAATTTTTGACCCTTTTCATTTGTTATTTTTCATGGAATTATTGATTTTTTTGAGCTAAATGACCCTGAAAGTGAAAAGCACTACAAATGAAATCTGAAAAGGTTGAAAGTTGGCATGGTATCATCATTTCACCCGCATAGCATGTGCTAGAAAGTTGAGAGGGTTACGACAAAAGCGGGATGCACTTCGTGTACAAAATGGATAGTCTCTTTCGAAGTATCAGGGTTTTGGACATAAACTCATCTGTTACAAAAGGCATATCATCTTCTTGAACTTAGTTGAACTCCAAGCTTTTTGTGTGTTCAAAATGCACCATTCAAAGCCACATCATCAATTTTAAACCCTTTTCATTTGTTATTTTGAATGCAGTTATTTTTTTGAGCTAAATGACCCTGAAATTGACAAGCACTATAAATGAACTCTGAAAAAGGTTGAAAGTTGGCATGATATCGTCATGTCACCCATATAGCATGTGCTAAAAGTTGAGAGGGTTACGGCAAAATCTGGATGCACTTCATGTACAAAACGGACAATCTCTTTCGAAGTATCATGGTTTCGGACATAAACTCATCTGTTACAAAAGGCATTTCATTTTCTTGAACTTATTTGAACTCCAAGCTTTTTGTGTGTTCAAAATGCACCATTCAAAGCCACAACATCAATTTCCAACCCTTTCTGACTTCATTTGTTATTTTTCATGCAGTTATTGATTTTTTTGAGCTAAATGACCCTGAAACTGAAAAGCCCTACAAATGAACTCTGAGAAGGTTGAAAGTTGGCATGGTATCATCATTTCACCCACATAGCATGTGCTAAAAATTTGAGAGGGTTACGGAAAAAGATGGATGCACTTCGTGTACAAAACGGACATTCTCTTTCGAAGTATCAAGGTTTCGGACATAAACTCATCTGTTACAAAAGGCATTGCATTTTATCAAACTTATTTGAACTCCAGGCTTTTTGTGTGTTCAAAATGCACCATTCAAAGCCGCATGATCAATTTTCAACCTCTACTGACTTCATTTGTTATTTTCCATGCAATTATTGAATTTTTTGAACTAAATTATCCTAAAATTGAAAAGCACTACAACTGAATTCTGAAAAGGTTGTAAGACGGCATGGTATCATCATTTCACCCGCATAGCATGTTCTAAAACGTTGATAGGGTTACGACAAAAGCTGGATGCACTTCGTTTACAAAACTGACAGTCTCTTTCAAAGTATCACGGTTTCGGACATAAACTCATCTGTTACAAAAGGCATTTCATTTTCTTGAACTTATTTGAACTCCAGGCTTTTTGTGTGTTCAAAATGCACCATTCAAAGCCACATCATAAATTTTGAACCCCTTCTGACTTCATTTGTTATTTTTCATGCAGTTATGTAATTTTTTGAGCTAAATGATCCTGAAATTGAAAAGCACTACAAATGAACTCTGAAAAGGTTGAAAGTTGGCATGGTATTATCATTTCACCCGCATAGCATGTGCTAAAAACTTGAGACGGTTCCAGCAAAAGATGGATGAACTTCGTGTACAAAACGGACAGTCTCTTTCGAAGTATCAGGGTTTCGGACATAAACTCATCTGTTGCAAAAGGCATTTCATTTTCTTGAAATTATTTGAACTCCAGGCTTTTTGTGTGCTCAAAATGCACCATTCAAAGTCTAATCATCAATTTTCAACCCCTTCTGACTTCATGTGTTATTTGCATGCAGTTATTGAATTTTTTCAGCTAAATGACACTGAACTTGAAAAGCACTACAAATGAACTCTGAGAAGCTTAATAATTTGCATGGTATCATCATTTCACCCGCATAGCATGTCCTAAAAAGTTGAGAGGGTTACGACAAAAGCTGGATGCACTTCGTGTACAAAATAAACAGTCTCTTTCGAAGTACTAGGGTTTTGGACATAAAATAATCTGTTACAAAAAGCATTTCATTTTCTTGAACTTATTTGAATTCCAGGCTTTTTTTGTGTTCAAAATGCAGCATTCAAAGCCACATCATCAATTTTCAACCCTATTCATTTGTTATTTTTCAGGCAGTTATTTTTTTTGGGCTAAATGACCCTGAAACTGAAAAGCACTACAAATGAACTCTGAAATGGTTGAAAGTTGGCATGGTATCATCATTTCACCCGCATAGCATGTGCTAGAAAGTTGAGAGGGTTACGCCAAAAGCTGGAAGCAATTCGTGTACAAAATGGATAGTCTCTTTCGAAGTATCAGGGTTTTGGACATAAACTCATCTGTTACAAAAGGCATATCATCTTCTTGAACTGATTTGAACTCCAGGCTGTTTGTGTGTTCAAAATGCACCATTCAAAGCCACATCATCAATTTTAAACCCTTTTCATTTGTTATTTTTCATGCAGTTATTTTTTTGAGCTAAATGACCCTGAAATTGAAAAGCACTACAAATGAACTCTGACAAGGTTGAAAGTTGGCATGGTATCATCATGTCACCCACATAGCATGTGCTAAAAAGTTGAGAGGGTTATGGCAAAAGCGAGATGCACTTCATGTACAAAACGGACAGTCTCTTTCGAAGTATCAGGGTTTCGGACATAAACTCATCTGTTAAAAAAGGCATTTCATTTTCTTGAACTTATTAGAACTCCAGGCTTTTTGTGTGTTCAAAATGCACCATTCAAAGCCACATCATCAATTTCCAACCCTTTGTGACTTCATTTGTTATTTTTGATGCAGTTATTGATTTTTTTGAGCTAAATGACCCTGAAACTTAAAAGCACTACAAATGAACTCTGAGAAGGTTGAATGTAGGCATGGTATCATCCTTTCACCAACATAGCTTGTGCTAAAAAGTTGATAGGGTTACGGCAAAAGCTGGATGCACTTCGTGTACAAAACGGACAGTCTCTTTCGAAGTATCAGGGTTTCACACATAAACTCATCTGTTACAAAAGCCATTTCATTTTATTGAACTTATTTGAACTCCAGGCTTTTTGTGTGTTCAAAATGCACCATTCAAAGCCGCATGATCAATTTTCAACCCCTTCTGACTTCATTAGTTATTTTCCATGCAGTTATTGAATTGTTTGAACTAAATTATCCTAATATTGAAAAGCACTACAAATGAATTCTGAAAAGGTTGTAAGATGGCATGGTATCATCATTCACCCACATAGCACGTTCTAAAATGTTGATAGGGTTACGACAAAAGCTGGATGCACTTCGTGTACAAAACTGACAGTCTCTTTCAAACTATGAGGGTTTCAGACATAAACTCATCTGTTACAAAAGGCATTTCATTATCTTGAACTTATTTGAACTCCAGGCTTTGTGTGTGTTCAAAATGCACCATTCAAAGTCACATCATAAATTTTCGACCCTTTTCATTTGTTATTTTTCATGCAGTTATTGATTTTTTTGAGCTAAATGACCCTGAAATTTAAAAGCACTACAAATGAAATCTAAAAAGGTTGAAAGTTGGCATGGTATCATCATTTCACCCACATAGTATGTGCTAAAAGGTTGAGAGAGTTATGGGAAAAGCTGGATGGACTTCGTGTACAAAACGGACAGTCTCTTTCGAAGTATCAGGCTTTCGGTCATAAACTCATCTGTTGCAAAAGGCATTTCATTTTATTGAACTTATTTGAACTCCAGGTTTTTTGTGTGTTCAAAATGCACCATTCAAAGCCGCATGATCAATTTTCAACCCCTTCTGACTTCATTTGTTATTTTCCATGCAGTTATTGAATTTTTTGAACTAAATTATCCGAAAATTGAAAAGCACTACAAATGAATTCTGAAAAGGTTGTAAGATGGCATGGTATCATCATTTCACCCGCATAGCATGTTCTAAAACGTTGATAGGGTTACGACAAAAGCTGGATGCACTTCGTGTACAAAACTGACACTCTCTTTCAAAGTATCACGGTTTCGGACATAAACTCATCTGTTACAAAAGGCATTTCATTGTCTTGAACTAATTTGAACTCCAGGCTTTGTGTGTGTTCAAAATGCACGCTTCAAAGCCACATCATCAATTTTCGACCCTTTTCATTTGTTATTTTTCATGCAGTTATTGATTTTCTTGAGCTAAATGACCCCGAAATTGAAAAGCACTACAAATGAACTCTGAAAAGGTTGTAAGTTGGCATGGTATCATCATTTCACCCACATAGCATGTGCTGAAAAGTTGAGAGGGTTACGGCAAAAGCTGGATGCACTTCATGTACAAAACGGACATGCTCTTTCGAAGTATCAGGGTTGCGGTCACAAACTCATCTGTTGCAAAAGGCATTTCATTTTCTTGAACTTATTTGAACTCCAGGATTTTTGTGTGTTCAAAATGCACCATTAAAAGCCACATCATCAATTCTGAACCCCTTCTGACTTCATTTGTTATTTTTGCATGCAGTTATGTAATTTTTTGAGCTAAATAACCCTGAAATTGAAAAGCACTACAAATGAACTCTGAAAAGGTTGAAAGTTGGCATGGTAACATCATTTCACCCACATAGTATGTGCTAAAAGGTTCAGAGGGTTATGGAAAAAGCTGGATGGACTGCGTGTACAAAATGGACAGTCTCTTTCGAAGTATCAGGGTTTCGGACATAAACTCATCTCTTGCAAAAGGCATTTCATTTTCTTGAACTTATTGTAATTGCAGGCTTTTTGTGTGTTCAAAATGCACCATTCAAAGCCACATCATCAATTTTGAACCCCTTCAGACTTCATTTGTTATTTTTCATGCAGTTATGTAATTATTTGAGCTAAATGATCCTGAAATTGAAAAGCACTACAAATGAACTCTGAAAAGGTTGAAAGTTGGCATGGTATTATCATTTGACCCGCATAGAATGTGCTAAAAACTTGAGACGGTTCCGGCAAAAGCTGGATGCACTTCGTGTACAAAACGGACAGTCTCTTTCGAAGTATCAGGGTTTCGGACATAAACTCATCTGTTGCAAAAGGCATTTCATTTTCTTGAAATTATTTGAACTCCAGGCTTTTTGTGTGCTCAAAATGCACCATTCAAAGCCTAATCATCAATTTTCAACCCCTTGTGACTTCATTTGTTATTTGTCATGCAGTTGTTGAATTTTTTCAGCTAAATGACCCTAAAATTGAAAAGCACCACAAATGAACTCTGAAAAGGTTAAAAGTTGGCATGGTATCATCATTTCACCCGCATAGCATGTGCTAAAAAGTTGAGAGGGTTACGACAAAAGCTGGAAGCACTTCGTGTACAAAATGGACAGTCTCTTTCGAAGTATCAGGGTTTTGGACATAAACTCATCTGTTACAAAAGGCATATCATCTTATTGAACTTATTTGAACTCCAGGCTTTTTGTGTGTTCAAAATGCACCATTCAAAGCCACATCATCAATTTTAAACCCTTTTCATTTGTTATTTTTCATGCAGTTATTTTTTTGAGCTAAATGACCCTGAAATTGAAAAGCACTACAAATGAACTCTGAAAAGGTTGAAAGTTGGCATGGTATCATCATGTCACCCACATAGCATGTGCTAAAAAGTTGAGAGGGTTATGGCAAAAGCTAGATGCACTTCATGTACAAAATGGACAGTCTCTTTCGAAGTATCAAGGTTTCGGACATAAACTCATCTGTTAAAAAAAGCATTTCATTTTCTTGAACTTATTAGAACTCCAGGCTTTTTGTGTGTTCAAAATGCACCATTCAGAGCCACATCATCAATTTCCAACCCTTTGTGACTTCATTTGTTATTTTTGATGCAGTTCTTGATTTTTTTGAGCTAAATGACCCTGAAACTGAAAAGCACTACAAATGAACTCTGAGAAGGTTGAAAGTAGGCATGGTATCATCCTTTCACCCACATAGCATGTGCTAAATAGTTGAGAGGGTTACGGCAAAAGCTGGATGCACTTCGTGTACAAAATGGACAGTCTCTTTCGAAGTATCAGGGTTTCGGACATAAACTCATCTGTTACAAAAGGCATTTCATTTTATTGAACTTATTTGAACTCCAGGCTTTTTGTGTGTTCAAAATGCACCATTCAAAGCCGCATGATCAATTTTGAACCCCTTCTGACTTCATTTGTTATTTTCCATGCAGTTATTGAATTTTTTGAACTAAATTATCCTAAAATAGAAAATCACTACAAATGAATTCTGAAAAGGTTGTAAGATGGCATGGTATAATCATTTCACCCGCATAGCATGTTCTAAAACGTTGATAGGGTTACGACAAAAGCTGGATGCACTTCGTGTACAAAACTGACAGTCTCTTTCAAAGTATCAGGGTTTCGGACATAAACTCATCTGTTACAAAAGGCATTTCATTGTCTTGAACTTATTTGAACTCCAAGCTTTGTGTGTGTTCAAAATTAACCATTCAAAGCCACATCATCAATTTTTAACCCCTTCTGACTTCATTTGTTATTTTTCATGCAGTTATTGATTTTTTTGAGCTAAATGAACCTGAAATTTAAAAGCACTACAAATGAACTCTGAAAAGGTTGAAAGTTGGCATGGTATCATCATTTCACCCACATAGTATGTTCTAAAAGGTTGAGAGAGTTATGGGAACAGCTGGATGGACTTCGTGTACAAAACGGACAGTCTCTTTCGAAGTATCAGGGTTTCGGTCACAAACTCATCTGTTGCAAAAGGCATTTCATTTTCTTGAACTTATTTGAACTCCAGGCTTTTTGTGTGTTTAAAATGCACCACTCAAAGCCACATCATCAATTTTGAACCCCTTCGGACTTCATTTGTTATTTTTCATGCAGCTATGTAATTTTTTGAGCTAAATGACCCTGAAATTGAAAAGCACTACAAATGAACTCTGAAAAGGTTGAAAGTTGGCATGGTATCATCATTTCACCCACATAGTGTGTGCTAAAAGGTTGAGAGGGTTATGGGAAAAGCTGGATGGACTTCGTGTACAAAACGGACAGTCTCTTTCGAAGTATCACGGTTTCGGACATAAACTCATCTGTTGCAAAAGGCATTTCATTTTCTTGAACTTATTTGAACTCCAGGCTTTTTGTGTGTTCAAAATGCACCATTCAAAGCCACATCATCAATTTTGAACCCCTTCTGACTTCATTTGTTATTTTTCATGTAGTTATGTAATTTTTTGAGCTAAATGATCCTGAAATTGAAAAGCACTACAAATGAACTCCGAAAAGGTTGAAAGTTGGCATGGTATTATCACTTCACCCGCATAGCATGTGGTAAAAAGTTGAGACGGTTCCGGCAAAAGCTGGATGCACTTCGTGTACAGAACGGACAGTCTCTTTCGAAGTATCAGGGTTTCGGACATGAATTCATCTGTAGCAAAAGGCATTTCATTTTCTTGAAATTATTTGAACTCTAGGCTTTTTGTGTGTTCAAAATGCATCATTCAAAGCCACATCGTAAATTTTTAACCCCTTCTGACTTCATTTGTTATTTTTCATGCAGTTATTGAATTTTTTTGAGCTAAATGACCCTGAAATTGAAAAGCACTACAAATGAACTCTGAATAGGTTGAAAGTTGGCATGGTATCATCATTTCAGCCGCATAGCATGTGCTAAAAAGTTTAGAGGGTTACGAAAAAAGCTGGATGCACTTCATGTACAAAACGGACAGTCTCTTTCGAAGTATCAGGGTTTTCGACATAAACTCATCTGTTACAAAAGACATTTCATTTTCTTCAACTTATTTGAATTTCAGGCTTTTTGTGTGTTCAAAATGCACCATTCGAAGCCATATCATCAATTTTCAACCCTTTTCATTTGTTATTTTTCATGTAGTTATTTCTTTTTGAGCTAAATGACCTTGAAATTAAAAAGCACTACAAATGAACTCTGAAAAGGTTGAAAGTTGGCATGGTATCATCATTTCACCCGCATAGCATGTGGTAAAAAGTTGAGAGGGTTACGACAAAAGTTGGATGCACTTCGTGTACAAAACGGACAGTCTCTTTCGAAGTATTAGGGTTTTGGACATAAACTCATCTGTTACAAAAGGCATTTCATTTTCTTGAACTTATTTGAACTCCAGGATTTTTGTGTCTTCAAAATGCACCATTCAAAGCCACATCATCAGTTTGAACCCTTTTTATTTGTTATTTTTCATGCAGTAAGTTTTTTTTACCTAAATGACCCTGAAATTGAAAAGCACTACAAATGAACTCTGAAAAGGTTGAAAGGTGGCATGGTATCATCATTTCACCTACATAGCATGTGCTAAAAAGTTGACGGGGTTCCGGCAAAAGGTGGATGCACTTCGTGCACAAAAGGGACAGTCTCTTTCGAATTATCAGGGTTTCGGACATAAACTCATCTGTTATAAAAGGCATTTCATTTTCTTGAACTTATTTGAACTCCAGGCCTTTTGTGTGTTTAAAATGCACCATTCAAAGCCACATCGTCAATTTTCAACCCCTTCTGACTTCATTTGTTATTTTCCATGCAGTTATTGAATTTTTTGAGCTAAATGACCCTGAAATTTAAAAGCACTACAAATGAACTCTGAATAGGTTGAAAGTTGGCATGGTATCATCATTTCACCCGCATAGCATGTGCTAAAAAGTTTGGAGGGTTACGACAAAAGCTGGATGCACTTCGTGTACAAAACGGACAATCTCTTTCGAAGTATCAAGGTTTTCGACATAAACTCATCTGTTACAAAAGGCATTTCATTTTCTTGAACTTATTTGAATTCCAGGCTTTTTGTGTGTTCAAAATGCACCATTCAAAGCCAGATCATCAATTTTCAACCCTTTTCATTTGTTATTTTTCATGTAGTTATTTCTTTTTCAGCTAAATGACCCTAAAATTGAAAAGCACTACAAATGAACTCTAAAAAGGTTGAAAGTTGCATGGTATCATCATTTCACCCGCAGAGCATGTGGTAAAAAGTTGAGAGGGTTACGACAAAAGTTGGATGCACTTCGTGTACAAAACGGACAGTCTGTTTCGAAGTATCAGGGTTTTGGACATAAACTCATCTGTTACAAATGGCATTTCATTTTCTTGAACTCATTTGTACTCCAGGATTTTTGTGTGCTCAAAATGCACCATTCAAAGCCACATCATCAATTTGAACCCTTTTCATTTGTTATTTTTCATGCAGTTAGTTTTTTTGAGCTAAATGACCCTGAAATTGAAAAGCACTACAAATGAACTCTGAAAAGGTTGAAAGGTGGCATGGTATCATCATTTCACCTACATAGCATGTGCTAAAAAGTTGAGGGGGTTACGGCAAAAGCTGGATGCACTTCGTGTAAAAAACGGACAGTCTCTTTCGAAGTATCAGGGTTTCGGACATAAACTCATCTGTTACAAAAGGTATTTCATTTTCTTGAACTAATTTGAACTCCAGGCTTTTTGTGTGTTCAAAATGCACCATTCAAAGCCACATCATCAATTTCGAACCCTTTCTGACTTCATTTGTTATTTTTCATGCAGTAATTGATTTTTTCAGCTAAATGACCCTGAAACTGAAAAGCACTACAAATGAACTCTGAGAAGGTTGAAAGTTGGCATGGTATCATCATTTCACCCACGTAGCATGTGCTAAAAAGTTGAGAGGGTTATGGCAATAGCTGGATGCACTTCGTGTACAAAATGGACAGTCTCTTTCGAAGTATCAGGGTTTCGGACATAAACTCATCTGTTACAAAAGGCATTTCATTTTCTTGAACTTATTTGAACTCCAGGCTTTTTGCGTGTTCAAAATGCACCATTCAAAGCCACATCATCAATTCGGAACCCCTTCTGACTTCATTTGTTATTTTTCATGCAGTTATGTAATTTGTTGAGCTAAATGACCCTGAAATTGAAAAGCATTACAAATGAACTCTGAAAAGGTTGAAAGTTGTCATGGTATCGTCATTTCACCTGCAGAGCATGAGCTAAAAAGTTGAGAGGGGTACGACAAAAGCTGGATGCACTTTGTGTACAGAACGGACAGTCTCTTTCGAAGTATCAGGGTTTTGGACATAAAGTCATCTGTTACAAAAGGCATTTCATTTTCTTGAACTTTTTTGAACTCCAGGATTTTTGTGTGTTCAAAATGCACCATTCAAAGCCACATCATCAATTTTCAACCCTTTTCATTTGTTATTTTTCATGCAGTTATATATTTTTTTGAGCTAAATGACCCTGAAATTGAAAAGCACTACAAATGAACTCTGAAAAGGTTGAAAGTTGGCGTGGTATCATCATTTCACCCACATAGCATGTGCTAAAAAGTTGAGAGGGTTACGGCAAAATCTTGATGCACTTTGTGTACAAAACTTTCAGTCTCTTTCGAAGTATCAGGGTTTCAGACATAAACTCATCTGTTGAAAAAGGCATTTCGTTTTCTAGAACTTATTTGAACTCCAGGCTTTTTGTGTGTTCAAAGTACACTATTCAAAGCCACATCATCAATTTTCAACCCCTTCTGACTTCATTTGTTATTTTTCATGCAGTTATTGAATTTTTGAGCTAAATGACCCTGAAATTGAAAAGCACTACAAATGAACTCTGAAAATGTTGAAAGTTGGCGTGGTATCATCATTTCACCCGCATAGCATGTGCTAAAAAGTTGAGAGGGTTACGACAAAAGCTAGATGCACTTCGTGTACAAAACGGACAATCTCTTTCGAAGTATCAGGGTTTTGGACATAAACTCATCTGTTACAAAAGGCATTTCGTTTTCTTGAACTTATTTGAGCTCTAGGCTTTTTTTGTGTTCATGAATGCACCATTCCAAGCCACATCATCAATTTTTAACCCTTTTCATTTGGTATTTTTCTTGCAGTTATTTTTTTGAGCTAAATGACCCAAAAATTAAAAAGCACTACAAATGAACTCTGAAAAAGTTGAAAGTTGGCATGGTATCATCATTTCACCCGCAGAGCATGAGTTAAAAAGTTGAGAGGGGTACGACGAAACCTGGATGCACTTTGTGTACAAAACGGATAGTCTCTTTCGAAGTATCAGGGTTTTGGACATAAACTCATCTGTTACAAAAGGAATTTCATTTTCTTGAACTTATTTCAACTCCAGGCTTTTTGTGTGTTCAAAATACACTATTCAAAGCCACATCATCAATTTTCAGCCCCTTCTGACTTCATTTGTTATTTTTCATGCAATTATTGAATTTTTTGAGCTAAATGACCCTGAAATTGAAAAGCACTACAAATGAACTCTGAAAAGGTTGAAAGTTGGCATGGTATCATCATTTCACCCGCATAGCATGTGCTAGAAAGTTGAGAGGGTTACGGCAAAAGCTGGATGCTCTTCGTCTACAAAACGGACAATCTCTTTCGAAGTATCAAGGGTTCGGACATAAACTCATCTGTTGTAAAAGGTATTCATTTTCTTGAACTTACTTGAACTCCAGGCTTTTTGTGTGTTCAAAATGCACCATTCAAAGCAACATCTTCAATTTTCAATCCCCTTTTGACTTCATTTGTTATTTTTCATGCAGTTATTGAATTTTTTCAGCTAAATGACCCTGAAATTGAAAAGCACTAGAAATGAACCCTGAAAAGGTTGAAAGTTGGCATGGTATCATCATTTCACCCTCATAGCATGTGCTAAAAAGTTGAGAGGGGTACGACAAAAGATGGATGCACTTCGTGTACAAAACGGACAGTCTCTTTCGAAGTATAAGGGTTTTGGACATAAACTCACCTGTTACAAAAGGCATTTCATTTTCTTGAACTTATTTGACCTCCAAGCTTTGTGTGTCTTCAAAATGCACCATTAAAAGCCACATCATCAATTTTTAACCCTTTTCATTTGTTATTTTTCTTGCAGTTATTTTTTTGAGCTAAATGACCCAAAAATTAAAAAGCACTACAAATGAACTCTGAAAAAGTTGAAAGTTGGCATGGTAACGTCATTTCACCTGTAGAGCATGAGCTAAAAAGTTGAGAGGGGTACGACAAAAGCTGCATGCACTTTGTGTACAAAACGGACAGTCTGTTTCGAAGTATCAGGGTTTTGGACATAAACTCATCTGTTACAAAAGGCATTTCATTTTCTTGAACTTATTTGAACTCCAGGCTTTTTGTATGTTCAAAATGCACCATTCAAAGCCACATCATCAATTTTCAACCCTTTTCATTTGTTATTTTTCATGCAGTTATTGATTTTTTTGAGCTAAATGACCCTGAAATTGAAAAGCACTACAAATCAACTCTGAAAAGGTTGAAAGTTGGCATGGTATCATCATTTCACCCACATAGCATATGCTAAAAAGTTGAGAGGGTTACGTCAAAAGCTTGATGCACTTTGTGTACAAAACTTTCAGTCTCTTTCGAAGTATCAGGGTTTCGGACATAAACTCATCTGTTACAAAAGGCATTTCATTTTCTAGAACTTATTGGAACTCCAGGCTTTTTGTGTGTTCAAAATACACCATTCAAAGCCACATCATCAATTTTCAACCCCTTCTGACTTCATTTGTTATTTTTCATGAAGTTATTGAATGTTTTGAGCTAAATGACCCTGAAATTGAAAAGCACTACAAATGAACTCTGAAAAGGTTGAAAGTATGCATGGTATCATCATTTCACCCGCATAGCATGTGCTAAAAAGTTGAGAGGGTTACGGCAAAAGCTGGATGCACTTCGTCTACAAAACGGACAATCTCTTTTGAAGTATGAGGGGTTCGGACATAAACTCATCGGTTGCAAAAGGTATTCATTTTCTTGAACTTATTTGAACTCCAGGCTTTTTCGTGTTCAAAATGCACGATACAAAGCAAAATCTTCAATTTGCAACCCCTTCTGACTTCATTTGTTATTTGTCATGCAGTTATTGAATTTTTTTAGCTAAATGACCATGGAATTGAAAATCACTAGAAATATATTCTGAAAAGGTTGACAGTTTGCATGGTATCATCATTTCACCCTCATAGCATGTGCTAAAAAGTTGAGAGGGGTACGACAAAAGATGGATGCACTTCGTGTACAAAACGGACAGTCTCTTTCGAAGTATCAGGGTTTTGGACATAAACTCATCTGTTACAAAAGGCATTTCATTTTCTTGAACTTATTTGAACTCCAGGCTTTTTGTATTTTCAAAATGCACCATTCAAAGCCACATCATAAATTTTCAACCCCTTCTGTATTTATTTGTTATTTTTCATGCAGTATTTGAATTTTTTGAGCTAAATGACCCTGAAATTGAAAAGCACTACAAATGAACTCTGAAAATGTTGAAAGTTGGCATGGTATCATCATTGCACCTACATAGCATGTGCTAAAAAGTTGAGAGGGGTACGGCAAAAGCTGGATTCACTTCGTGTACAGAACGGACAGTCTCTTTCGAAGTATCAGGGTTTTGGACATAAAGTCATCTGTTGCGAAAGGCATTTCATTTTTTTGAACTTATTTGAACTCCAGGCTTTTTGTGTGTTCAATATGCACCATTCAAAGCCACATCATCAATTTTAAACCCCTTCTAATTTCATTTGTTATTTTTCATGCAGTTATTGAATTTTTTGAGCTTAGTGACCCTGAAATTGAAAAGCACTACAAATGAACTCTGAAAAGTTTGAAAGTTGGCATGGTATCATCATTTCACCCAGATAGCATGTGACAAAAAGTTGAGAGTGTTACGGCAAAAGCATGATCCACTTCAAGTACAAAACGGACAGTCTCTTTCGAAGTATCAGGGTTTCGGACAGAAACTCATCTGTTACAAAAGGCATTTCATTTTCTTGAACTTATTTGAACTCCAGGATTTTTGTGTGTTCAACATGCACCATTCAACGAGACATCATAGATTTTCAACCCTTTCTGACTTCATTTGTTATTTTTCATGCCGTTATTGAATGTTTTGAGCTAAATGACCCTAAAATTGAAAAGCACTACAAATGAACTCTGAAAATGTTGAAAGTTGGCGTGGTATCATTATGTCACCCGCATAGCATGTGCTAAAAAGATGAGAGGGTTACGACAAAAGCTGGATGCACTTTGTGTACAAAACGGACAATCTCTTTTGAAGTATCAGGGTTTTGGACATAAACTCATCTGTTATAAAAGGCATTTCATTTTCTTGAACTTATTTGAGCTCCAGGCTTTTTGTGTGTTCAAAATGCACCATTCAAAGCCACATCATCAATTTTTAACCCTTTTCATTTGTTATTTTTCTTGTAGTTATTTTTTTGACCTAAATGACCCAAAAATTAAAAAGCACTACAAATGAACTCTGAAAAAGTTGAAAGTTGGCATGGTATCATCATTTCACTCACATAGCATGTGCTAAAAAGTTGAAAGGGTTACGACAAAAGCTAGATGCACTTCCTATACAAAACGGACAGTCTCTTTCGAAGTATCAGGGTTTCGGACATAAAGTCATCTCTTACAAAAGGCATTTCATTTTCTTGCACTTATTTGAACTCTAGGCTTTTTGTGTCTTCAAAATGCACCATTCAAAGCCACATATTCAATTTTCAACCCTTTCTGACTACATTTGTTTTTTAAATGCAGTTATTGATTTTTTTTGATCTAAATGACCTTGAAATTGAAAAGCACTACAAATGAACTCTTAAAAGGTTTAAATTTGGCATGGTATCACTATTTCACGCACATAGCATGTGCTAAAAAGTTCAGAGGTTTACGGAAAAAGCTGGATGCACTTCCTGTACAAAACGGACAGTCTCTTTTGATGTATGAGGGTTTCGGACATAAAGTCATCTGTTACAAAAGGCATTTCATTTTATTGAACTTATTTGAACTCTAGGCTTTTTGTGTGTTCAAAATGCACCATTCAAAGCCACATCATCAATTTTCAACCCCTTCTGACTTCATTTGTTATTTTGCATGCAGTTATTGAATTTTTTGAGCTAAATGACCCTGAAATTGAAAAGCACTACAAATGAACTCTGAAAAGGTTGAAAGTTGGCATGGTATCATCATTTCACCCGCATAGCACGTGCTAAAAAGTCGAGAGGGTTACGGAAAAAGCTGGATGTACTTCCTATACAAAACGGACAGTCTCTTTCGAAGTATCAGGGTTCCGGATATAAAGTCATCTCTTACAAAAGGCATTTCATTTTATTGCACTTATTTGAACTCTAGGATTTTTGTGTGTTCAAAATTCACCATTCAAAGCCACATATTCAATTTTCAACCCTTTCTGACTACATTTGTTTTTTAAATGCAGTTATTGATTTTTTTGATCTAAATGGCCTTGAAATTGAAAAGCACTACAAATGAACTCTTAAAACGTTTAAAGTTGGCATGGTATCACCATTTCATGCACATAGCATGTGCTAAAAAGTTCAGAGGTTTACGGAAAAAGCTGGATGCACTTCCTGTACAAAACGGACAGTCTCTTTTGATGTATGAGGGTTTCGGACATAAAGTCATCTGTTACAAAAGGCATTTCATTTTATTGAACTTATTTGAACTCTAGGCTTTTTGTGTGTTCAAAATGCACCATTCAAAGCCACATCATCAAGTTTCAACCCCTTCTGACTTCATTTGTTATTTTGCATGCAGTTATTGAATTTTTTGAGCTAAATGACCCTGAAATTGAAATGCACTACAAATGAACTCTGAAAAGGTTGAAAGTTGGCATGGTATCATCATTTCACCCGCATAGCATGTGCTAAAAAGTTGAGAGGGTTACGAAAAAGCTGGATGTACTTCATGTACAAAACGGACAGTCTCTTTTGATGTATCATGGTTTCGGACATAAAGTCGTCTGTTACAAAAGGCATTTCATTTTATTGAACTTATTTGAACTCTAGGCTTTTTGTGTGTTCAAAATGCACCATTCAAAGGCACATCGTCAATTTTCAACCCTTTCTGACTTCATTTGTTATTTTTCATGCAATTTTTGATTTTTTTGAGCTAAATGACCCTGAAATTGAAAAGCACTACAAATGAACTCTGAAAAGGTTGAAAGTTGGCATGGTATCATCATTTCACCCACATATTATGTGCTAAAAAGTTGAGAGGGTTACGGCAAAAGCTGGATGCACTTCGTGTACAAAACAGACAGTCTCTTTCGAAGTATCAGGGTTTCGTACATAAACTCATCTGTTCTCAAAGGCATTTCATTTTATTTAACTTATTTGAACTCCAGGCTTTTTGTGTGTTCAAAATGCACCATTCAAAGCCACATCATCAATTTTAAACCCCTTCTGATTTCATTTGTTATTTTTCATGCAGTTATTGATTTTTTTTGAGCTTAGTGACCCTGAAACTGAAAAGCACTACAAATGAACTCTGAAAAGGTTGAAAGTTGGCATGGTATCATCATTTCACCCAGATAGCATGTGATAAAAAGTTGAGAGTGTTACGGCAAAAGCATGATCCACTTCAAGTACAAAACGGACAGTCTCTTCCGAAGTATCAGGGTTTCGGACATAAACTCATCTGTTACAAAAGGCATTTCATTTTCTTGAACTTATTTGAACTCCAGGCTTTTTGTGTGTTCAAAATGCACCATTCGACGCGACATCATAGATTTTCAACCCTTTCTGACTTCATTTGTTATTTTTCATGCTGTTATTGAATTTTTTGAGCTAAATGACCATGAAATTGAAAAGCACTACAAATGAACTCTGAAAATGTTGAAAGTTGGCGTGGTATCATCATGTCACCCGCATAGCATGTGCTAAAAAGTTGAGAGGGTTACGACAAAAGCTGGATGCACTTTGTGTACAAAACGGACAATCTCTTTTGAAGTATCAGGGTTTTGGACATAAACTCATGTGTTATAAAAGGCATTTCATTTTCTTGAACTTATTTGAGCTCCAGGCTTTTTGTGTGTTCAAAATGCACCATTCAAAGCCAGATCATCAATTTTTAACCCTTTTCATTTGTTATTTTTCTTGTAGTTATTTTTTTGACCTAAATGACCCAAAAATTGAAAGCACTACAAATGAACTCTGAAAAAGTTGAAAGTTGGCATGGTATCATCATTTCACTCACATAGCATGTGCTAAAAAGTTGAAAGGGTTACGACAAAAGCTGTAGGCACTTCCTATACAAAACGAACAGTCTCTTTCGAAGTATCAGGCTTTTGGACATAAAGTCATCTCTTACAAAAGGCATTTCATTTTGTTGCACTTATTTGAACTCTAGGCTTTTTGTGTCTTCAAAATGCACCATTCAAAGCCACATCTTCAATTTTCAACCCTCTCTGACTACATTTGTTTTTTAAATGCAGTTATTGATTTTTTTTTGATCTAAATGACCTTGAAATTGAAAAGCACTACAAACGAACTCTTAAAAGGTTTAAAGTTGGCATGGTATCACCATTTCACGCACATAGCATGTGCTAAAAAGTTCAGAGGTTTACGGAAAAAGCTGGATGCACTTCCTGTACAAAACGGACAGTCTCTTTTGATGTATGATGGTTTCGGTCATAAAGTCATCTGTTACAAAAGGCATTTCATTTTATTGAACTTATTTGAACTCTAGGCTTTTTGTTTGTTCAAAATGCACCATTCAAAGCCACATCATCAATTTTCAACCCCTTCTGACTTCATTTGTTATTTTGCATGCAGTTATTGTATTTTTGAGCTAAATGACCCTGAAATTGAAAAGCACTACAAATGAACTCTGAAAAGGTTGAAAGTTGGCATGGTATCATCATTTCACCCGCATAGCATGTGCTAAAAAGTTTAGAGGGTTACGGAAAAAGCTGGATGTACTTCCTATACAAAACGGACAGTCTCTTTCGAAGTATCAGGGTTTCGGACATAAAGTCATCTCTTACAAAAGGCATTTCATTTTCTTGCACTTATTTGAACTCTAGGATTTTTGTGTGTTCAAAATGCACCATTCAAACCCACATCATCAATTTTCAACCCTTTCTGACTACATTTGTTTTTTAAATGCAGTTATTGATTTTTTTGATCTAAATGACCTTCAAATTTAAAAGCACTACAAATGAACTCTTAAAAGGTTTAAAGTTGGCATGGTATCACCATTTCACGCACATAGCATGTGCTAAAAAGTTCAGAGGTTTACGGAAAAAGCTGGATGCACTTCCTGTACAAAACGGACAGTCTCTTTTGATGTATCAGGGTTTCGGACATAAAGTCATCTGTTACAAAAGGCATTACATTTTATTGAACTTATTTGAACTCTAGGATTTTTGTGTGTTCAAAATGCACCATTCAAAGCCACATCATCAATTTTCAACCCCTTCTGACTTCATTTGTTATTTTGCATGCAGTTATTGAATTTTTTGAGCTAAATGACCCTGAAATTGAAAAGCACTACAAATTAACTCTGAAAAGGTGGAAAGTTGGCATGGTATCAACATTTCACCCGCATAACATGTGCTAAAAAGTTGAGAGGTTACTGAAAAAGCTGGATGTACTTCGTGTACAAAACGGACAGTCTCTTTTTATGTATGAGGGTTTCAGACATAAAGTCATCTGTTACAAAAGGCATTTCATTTTATTGAACTTAATTGAACTCTAGGCTTTTTGTGTGTTGAAAATGCACCATTCAAAGCCACATCATCAATTTTCAACCCTTTCTGACTTCATTTGTTATTTTTCATGCAGTTTTTGATTTGTTTGAGCTAAATGACCCTGAAATTGAAAAGCACTACAAATGAACTCTGAAAAGGTTGAAAGTTGGCATGGTATCATCATTTCACCCACATATTATGTGCTAAAAAGTTGAGAGGGTTACGGCAAAATCTGGATGCTCTTCGTGTACAAAACAGACAGACTTTTTCGAAGTATCAGGGTTTCGTACATAAACTCATCTGTTCTGAAAGGCATTTCATTTTATTTAACTTATTTGAACTCCAGGCTTTTTGTGTGCTCAAAATGCACCATTCAAAGCCACATCATCAATTTTAAACCCCTTCTGACTTCATTTGTTATTTTTCATGCAGTTATTGACTTTTTTGAGCTTAGTGACCCTGAAATTGAAAAGCACTACAAATGAACTCTGAAAAGGTAGAAAGTTGGCATGGCATCATCATTTCACCCGCATAGCATGTGCTAAAAAGTTGATAGGGTTACGGGAAAAGATGGATGCACTTCGTGTACAAAACGGACAAATTCTTTCAAAGTATGAGGGTTTCAGACATAAACTCATCTGTTACAAAAAGGCATTTCATTTGCTTGAACTAATTTGAACTCCAGGCTGTTTGTGTGTTCAAAATGCACCATTCAAAGCCACATCATCAATTTTCAACCCTTTTCATTTGTTATTTTTCATGTAGTTATTGATTTTTTTGAGCTAAATGACCCTGAAATTGAAATGCATTACAAATGAACTCTCAAAAGGTTGAAAGTTGGCATGGTATCATCATTTCACCCACATAGCATGTGCTAAAAAGTTGAGAGGGTTACGGAAAAAGCTGGATGCACTTCGTGTACAAAACGGACAGACTCTTTCGAAGTATCAGGGCTTCGGACATAAACTCATCTGTTACAAAAGGTATTTCATTTTCTTCAACTTATTTGAACTCCAGGCTTTTGTTGTGTTCAAGATGCACCATTAAAAGCCACATCATCAATTTTCAACCTCTTCAGACTTCAGTTGTTATTTTTCATGCAGTTATTGAATTTTTTGAGCTAAATGACCCTGAAATTGAAAAGCACTACAAATGACCTCTAAAAAGGTTGAAAGTTGGCATGGTATCATCATTTCACCTGCATAGCATGTGCTAAAAAGTTGAGTAGGTTACGACAAAAGCTGGATGCACTTCGTGTACAAAACGGACAGTCTCTTTCGAAGTATCAGGTTTTGGACATAAAGTCATCTGTGACAAAAGGCATTTCATTTTCTTGAACTTATTTGAACTCCAGGCTTTTTGTGTGTTCAAAATGCACCATTAAAAGCCACATCATCAATTTTCAACCCTTTTCATTTGTTATTTTTCATGCAGTTATTGATTTTTTTTGAGCTAAATGACCCTGAAATTGAAAAGCACTATAAATGAACTCTAAAAAGGTTGAAAGTTGGCATGGTATCATCATTTCACCCACATAGCATGTGCTAAAAAGTTGAGAGGGTTACGGCAAAAGCTGGATGCACTTTGTGTACAAAACGGACAGTCTCTTTCGAAGTATCAGGGTTTCGGACATAAACTCATCTGTTACAAAAGGCATTTCATTTTCTTGAACTTATTTGAACTCCAGGCTTTTTGTATGTTCAAAATGCACCATTCAAAGCCACATCATCAATTTTCAACCCTTTCTGACTTCATTTGTTATTTTTCATGCAGTTATTGAATTTTTTGAGCTAAATGACCCGTAAATTGAATAGCACTACAAATGAACTCTGAAAAGGTTGAAAGTCGGCATGGTATCATCATTTCACCCGCATAGCATGTGCTAAAAAGTTGAGAGGGTTACGGCCAAAGCTGGATGAACTTCGTACAAAACGGATAGTTTCTTTCGAAGTATCAGGGTTTCGGACATAAACTCATCTGTTGCAAAAGGCATTTTAATTTCTTGAAGTTTTTGAACTCCAGGCTTTTTGTGTGTTCAAATTCACCATTCAAAGGCACATCATCAAGTTTCTACCCTTTCTGATTTCATTTGTTATTTTTCATGCAGTTATTAATTTTTTTGAGCTAAATGACTCTGAAATTGAAAAGCACTACAAATGAACTCTGAAAAGGTTGAAAGTTGGCATGGTATCATCATTTCACCCACATAGCATGTGCTAAAAAGTTGAGAGGGTTACAGAAAAAGCTGGATGCACTTCGTGTGCAAAACGGACAGTCTCGTTTGAAGTATCAGGGTTTCGGACGTAAACTCATCTGTTGCGAAAGACATTTCATTTCCTTGAACTTCAGCTTCCCCCATTGCAGCATCACCATATTCAGGGGGAGGGTATTTGTCGTCATCCTCCTCTTCATTGTCTTCCATAATAACCTCTCTTTCTTCGTGCTTGGTACATAATAAGTTGAGATAGTTGTATATTGTTTTATGAGATGTATGTATGAACTATAAGTATCTATTATTTGCAGTAATAATATTTGGTCACTGCTAGCTCTACTTTTTGTTGTAATGTGATGATGAAGTTGTATTAATTTAGTCACTTCGATGTTGTGTTGTGAACATGAGCCGACAATGGATGTACGATCACCGACTAAGTCCAGGGTTTCTTAATGGCCTGCACGATTTTATTCGTGTGGCTGAGGCAAACAAGCAGAATGGTTTCATGTGTTGTCCATGTCGTGACTGTAAGAATGATAGGAATTACTCTGCCTCAAAAACCCTTCACTACCACCTGCTGAAGTCCGGTTTCATGTCCGGCTATAGCTGTTGGACCAAGCACGAAGAAAGAGGGATTATAGTGGAAGACAATGTAGAAGAAGACAATGATGACAACTATCCTTTCGCCGATACAACAACGGGGGAAGCTGAAGAAGAGGCATCAATGGGGGAAGCTGAAGAAGAGGCATCAGATGAGCCTGCTGATGATTTGGGTCGGGTCATTGCTGATGCAAAGGGAAATTGCGAAAATGATAAGGAGAGGTTGAAGTTGAAACGCATGTTAGAGGATCACCGGGGTTAGTTTAATATCAGAAAAACTAGAGAAAAAATGGGACTCGATTTCACCATGGTTTACCCGGTGAAGTTTTCTCAGATTCTCGAAATCCTAAAAGTAAAAAAAAGTTATTTCAAAAATAAGATTTTTTCCTACAAAATAAAAAAATTAAAAATAATTTTATTTAAAAGGAAGTAAATGATGTCATATTTGGATTCCTCACATTTTTCTGATAATAATGGATATATTATTTCTTGAACTTTGATTTACAGATTTAAAGATATTAAGTATGCCATATGAACTGAATATATGGCAAAAAAATGAATAAAATAATAATATTACTTATTTTATTTTCATAGAAATTCAATATATTTTTTTATTTTAGTAATTGTTTGGAATTCAAAAAATTAAATAATGTGACATCAAGACATAAGGGCTAATACGATTGATATCTTACTATTGTCAACAAAACAACAAGTGCAGACTTGGAAACAAAGGGTGATAGAACTCGAACGTTAAGCGTGCTCGGGTTAGAGTAGTGAGAGGATGGGTGACCGGCTGGGGAGTTAGATGATTTGGAGTGAGGGTGATTAGAGATTAAATTGTCAAATAATTCAAAAGCAGTGAAGAGGGGTGATTAGAGATTAAATTGTCAGATAATTCACACATTTGAAAATCAGAAAAAAATTAAAAATTCGAAAAAAAATATATTTTAAAAACTGGTTAGTAACACTTAGTACCGGTTGGTATCACCAACCGGTACTAAAGTTCCTCCACCACTAGCCCACGCAGGCAGCCACGTCGTGGGCCTTTAGTACCGGTTGGTATCACCAACCGGTACTAAAGGTCCTCCACCACCAGCCCATGCAGGCAGCCACGTGGTGGGCCTTTAGTACCGGTCCATGGGCTAGCCGGTACTAAAGGTCTGGACCTTTAGTCCCGACCCGTTAGTACCGGTTGGGGAACCGGTACTAAAGGACCATCCCGACTGGGACTACTCATCAACATTCTACTAGTGCTACCGTCACTATGCTGCATCATCCCTTCCTCTTAAGGTAAATACTGACGCAGTCTCAAGCCACGTCAAAGGAATTTCTGGCGCCGTTGCTGGGAAGCATCATCAACATCATCAGGTTCCTAATAAAAAATCTCATCTCTGTGGAATTTACATTATTTTCCATTTGCCTCTCGTTTTCATCTCCCCCACTTCACAAATAATTGCTGTTTTATTTGCCCTCTTTTTCTGTCTACCTTTTTTTCTTGTTTCCTATCTTTGCTTGTGTTTCCATGTGCCTTCTGTTTGCTTGCATCTTCGCTTGCTAAACATCTATTGATATGGATCCTCATCCGCTTGCTTATCTTTTCAAAATACCAAATTATGATGAACCAATTGCTAGCGAGTTGAGTGCACTAGATTATCTCTATGAAGTTTTGTTTGAAAATCATGAATTTGAAAATTTCGATGAAGTGTTGAAAGAAGAAATTTATAAGGTGATTAGTGATAGCTCCTTGATTGAAAAGCATGATTGCAATGATGTTACTACAAATTCTATTAATGGCAATTATGTTAATGATATGCAAAACTACAAGCTTGGATATGATAATTTTTCATGTCCACTCCTTATTGCAATGATCATGATTGGGGTGATAATGCTTCTTATGATCTTGAAAATTTATTTAAGCCTCATGGTTAATATGTTATTGATAATAATGTTTGCAATAGTATCAAATGTGGGTTTGGGAGAGCATAAACTTTAGGTAAAATGACTCCCACATATTTGGGGAGTGTTCAGTCTTATGAATTTTATGATAAAAGTGGGTTTGGAGAGGTCATAACTTTCGTTGATGATAATCCCACTATTTTGGATGATGATAAAAACTTTATGCATGTTGATTATAAAAGGATCATTGTTTATGATAGCTATATTGTTGAATTTAGATTATGACCCTACATGTAATTATTATGATAGAGGAAATTATGGTTGTAGAAATTTTCATGATACTCAATTACCTCTTTTCATGTTGAGATTGCTATTGTCTCTTTTCTTATGAAATGCCCATGCATAGGAAGTATGTTAGACTTAAGTGTGTTTTCCATATGCTTCATGATGGTCTCTTTGTGTTGCTATTATTATCTTTCATGAGGGCATCATTCAAATCTCAAGCCCATCTTAATGGCTATAAAGAAAGAGCTTGTTGGGAGTCAACCCAATGAATAAAATTTATTTTTCCTTTTTCTTTCTGTTGTTGAGTGTTTACACAATTATTATACTATTATTATTGAGTTTTTAATGTTTTAATTAGTTTTTGTGCCAATTAAAGGCTTTGGTATGATGTTGAGTGATAGTTGATTTGATCTTGTTGAAAAACAGAAACTTTTGCGTCTAGTAAAAGAATTCTTAAAAATCACAGAAGCGACGGAAAATTCTGAAGTTTTTACACAAGATTGATATAAAAATTTCTTACGTTTTCCTCTTTCTTCAGAATTGTTTGAGTTACAAAAATATGGTTAGAGTGGAGATTACTACAGACTATTCTATTTTTGACAGATTTTATTTTCATTGCATTGTGTGCATATTCTGATGAATATATGGATTGTATTGAAGGGTATAAGCCATGGTAAATTTAGAATACAACCTATGTAATGCAATAATAAATTTTTAATAGGTTTTCAATAGTACTTAGAGTGGCAATTTTCTTTATTATACCAACAGATCTCACAAAGATTTTGGTAAGTTTTGTGTGATTGAAGTTTTCAAGTTTTTGGTGAGATCATGATGGATGAAGGAATAAGGAGTGAAAAGATCCTAAGCTTGGGGATTTCATAGCACCCCAAGGTAATATTCAAAGAGAAACGAGCAACTAAGCTTGGGGATACACATAGTGGCATCCCCTCTTTCTTCTAACGACCATCAGTATTTTACTTGGAACTATATTTTTATTCGTCACATATCATGAGTTTTGCTTGGAGCGTCTTGTATTTTACGAGTCTTTCCTTGATTTGATTTTTTGTCACAATTATCCTTGCTAGACATAACTATTTGACAGAGACAAAATTATGCTATATGATTTGTTAGAATTTCTCTATATGCTTCACTTAAATTTTTTGAGCTATGGAACTGCTCTAGTGCTTGACTTATATCTTTTTCAGAACGACGTGCTTTGATTTTTTGAAAAAATAGTCGCATTCTTCACTTACATCTTCTCTATATGCTTCACTTAGATTAATTTGTGAGTTTGTAATTTTTTTAAGAAATTCTCTCATGCTTGACTTATACTATTTGTGAGATGAATTTTTTATGCTCATGATCTTCACTTAAATTTATTTGAGCTTGTCAAAAGCAATGGCAATATATGAAACTAGTCCCAAAGTGATAGATATTCAAGAAGGATATAATAAAAACTTTCATGAAGATCATTGGAAAAATTAAACTTGATTTCTTGTAATAGTTTTGGGACATGATGATAATAATATGTGAGTCATGTTGGTGAGTAATTATGCTTTAGTAAGAATTTTGGTGTTAAGGTTTGTGATTCCCTATGCAAGCACCAAAATTAATAGTTATGCAATGAAATTACATACTACTTATGGCGCATTATTCGGTGTTAGTTGTGCTTGATGCCCGTTTATAAGAATTTTTGTTTCTTGGTTGGTTGCTTCTCAATCTATTTGCTAGCCTTCACTTGTACTAAGTAGAAATACTGCTTGTGCATGCAAAATCCTTAACCCCAGTTTTCCCACATGAGTCCACCATACCTACCTTTATGTGGTATTTCCGTGTTGTTCCAAGAAAATTTTCATGTGCCATCTCTAATTTTCAAAATGAATTTTCCTTTTTGTGAGCTCGTACCGCTCATGAAGCGAAAGGGCACTAGTAGAAAACGGGCCATCAGTCCCGGTTCTGAAGGGCCTTTAGTCCCGGTTCTTCAACTGGGACTAATCAATCGGGACTAAAGGCCCTCACGTTAAGTCCCAGCTGGGCTATGAACCGGGACTACAGGGGCTCCACATGGCCGCTGTCGGGCACCCAGGATGGAAGACCTTTAGTTCCGGTTGGTAACAACAACCGGGTGTAAAAGGAAGTCACACGTCAGCACCAACGAGCGAGGTGTTTTTTTTGAAAGGAGGGGTTTGGGGTTTTGGAGGGTTTAGGGGTTTCATATTGTGTTTCCCCCTTTTATTTTTGTGTTTTCCATTGAATTATTTTACATTTAGTTTTTTTTTTATTTTATGTTTTCCATTCAACTTGATGCTTGCTACTAATAGCAATATGAAGAAACCGTTACACAACATCGTGATGAATATAACATAAATAAGTGATGAATATATTGTTGGGTAACGTCGCATGGGAAACAAAAAATTTCCTACGCACACGCAAACCTATCCATGGTGATGAGCATCTACGAGAGGGAGAGTGGATCTACGTACCCTTGTAGATCGCTAAGCGGGAAGCGTTAAGAAATGCGGTTGGTGTAGTCGAACTTCTTCGCGATCCAAATCGCCGAGCGTCCCGCGATCCAATCACGAACCGTCCCGCGAACACATCATGATCCGTCCCGCGAACTCATCATGATCCATCTCATGATCTTGATCACGATCTGTCCCGCGAACTCATCACGATCCGTTTCGTGATCACATCACGAACCGTCTCGCGATCTCGATCACGGTCCTTCCTATCTAGCGCCGAACGGACGGCACCTCCGCATTCAGCACACGTGCAGCTTGATGACGATCTCCACTGTCTCGATTCAGCGAGAGGAGGTGGGGAGGAGAGAAAGTTCACCGGCAGCGTGACGGCGCTCCGGTGATGGTGGTGGAGCAATTCCGGCAGGGCTTCGCCTAAGCACTGCGGAACTACGATCTAGAGGAGAAACTATGCACCGGTGGAACGGGTAGCACGTGGCCGGAAATTCTGTCCAAAAACAACCCAACCCACTAGTATATATAGGAGGAGAGGATAGGAGAGGCAGCCAAGGCCTTTGGGTCGGCCGAAATAGGAGGTGGGAGCAATCCTACTTCACCTCCAATCCTAGTTGGAGTAGGATTGCCTCCTATTGGCTGATTTTCCACTTTTTGCTTTAGGACTTTCTCTCCTGTGCCATGGGCCTTTGTGGCTGTTTTCCCATCCCACTAAGGGCTGGTTATTATTATCCCACAGCCCATGGACCTCTTGGGGTCGAAATACCCCTCCCGGAGGCCTCCCGGTACACTACCGGCACTCCCGGTATACTACCTGCACTCCCGGTACACTACCGATGAGCCCGAAACTTTTCCGGAAACCAAACTGGGACTTCCTATATATGAATATTTACCTATGGACCATTCCGGAGCTCCTCGTGACATCCGGGATCTCATCCGGGACTCCGAACAAACTTCGGTCACCACCATACATAACTCTACACTACCGAAACGTCACCGAACCTTAAGTGTGCAGACCCTGCGGGTTCGAGAACTATGTAGACATGACCGAGACACCTCTACGGACAATAACAAATGGCGGGACCTGGACGTCCACATTGGTTCCTACATATTCTACGAAGATCTTTATTGGTTGAACCTCTATGTCAAGGATTCAGTTAATCCCGTATAACGTTCCCTTTGTTCTTCGGTATGTTACTTGCCCGAGATTCGATCGTCGGTATCTCCATACCTAGTTCAACCTCGTTACCGGCAAGTCTCTTTACTCGTTCTGTACTACAAGATCCCGTGACTAACACTTCGCCACATTGCTTGCAAGGCTTCTTGTGATGTTGTATTACCGAGTGGGCCGCGAGATACCTCTCCGTCACACGGAGTAACAAATCCCAGTCTCGATCCATGCCAACTCAATAGACACCATCGAAGATACCTGTAGAGCACCTTTATAGTCACCCAGTTACGTTGCGACGTTTGATACACACAAGGCATTCCTCCGATATCTGTGAGTTGCATGATCTCATGGTCATAGGAACATATACTTGACATGCAAAAAACAGTAGCAATAAACTGACACGATCATATGCTATGTTTGTAGTTTGGGTCTTATCCATCACATCATTCTCCTAATGATGTGATCCCGTTATCAAATGACATCTCATGTCCATGGCTAGGAAACCTTAACCATCCTTTGGTCAACGAGCTAGTCCATTAGAGGCATACTAGGGACATGGTTTTGTCTATGTATCCACACATGCATTTAAGTCTCCGATCAATACAATTATAGCATGGACAATAAACGATTATCATGAACAAGGAAATATGATAATAACTAATTTATTATTGCCTCTAGGGCATATTTCCAACAGTCACCCACTTGCACTAGAGTCAATAATCTAGTTCACATCACCATGTGATTCGCATTGTTATGAATCTAACATCCAATGAGTTTTGGGGCTCGATCATGCTTTGCATGTGAGAGAGGTCTTATAGTCAATGGGTCTGCGATATTCAGATCCGTGTGTACTTTGCAGATCTCTATGTCAAACCGTAAACACTGCTACCACACTCCACTTGGTACTATTTCCAGATTGCTACTACTAGTCATCCGGATAGGTGTTAAAGCTTGCATCGACGTAACTCTTTACGACGAACTCTTTGTCACCTCCAGAATCAAGAAACATTTCCTTAGTCCTCTGGTTACTAAGGATAATTCCGACCGCTGTCCAGTGATCCACTCCTGGACCACTCTTGTACCCCTTGACAGACTCATGGCAAGGCACACATAGGTGCCGTACACAGCATGGCATAATATAGAGCCTATGGCTAAGGCATAGGGGACGACGTTCGTCCTTTCTCTTTCTTCTGCAGTTGTCGAGCTTTGAGTCTCACTCAACTTCACACCTTACAAATCAGATGAGAACTATTTCTTTGGCTGATCCATTTTGAACTCTTTCAAAATCTTGTCAAGGTATGCACTCATTGAAAGTCTCATCAAGCATCTTGATCTATCTCTATAGATTTTGATGCTCAACAATTAGGTAGCTTTATCCAGGTCTTCCTTTGAAAAACACTTTTCAAACAACCTTTTATGCCTTCCAGAAATTCTACATTATTTTCGATCAACAATTTGTCACCCACACACACTTATCAGAAACTCTATAGTGCTCCCACTCACTTTATTGCAAATACAAGTTTCTCGTAAACTTTGTATAAACTACAAAAACTTTGATCACCTCACCAAAGTGTATATTCCAACTCCGAGATGCTTGCTTCAGTCCATAGAAGGATCACTGAAGCTTGCTCATCTTTTAGCATCCTTAGGACTGACAACACCTTCTGGTTGTATCACATACAACCTTTCCTTAAGTAAACCGTTAAAGAAACGATGTTTTGACATCCATCTCCCAGATTTCATAATTGAAAATGCAGCAAATGCTAACATAATTCCAATAGACTTTTAGCATCGCTACGAGTGAGAAAGCCTCATCGCAGTCAACTCCTTGAACTTGTCACAAACAACTTTGCAACAAGTCGAGATTAATAAATGGTAACATTCACCATCAGTGTCTGCCTTCATTCTAAAGGTCCATTTGTACTCAACGACCTGCCGTCTAACGAGCAAGTCTACCAAAGTCTATACTTGGTTTTCATACATGGATCCTATCTCGGATTTCATGGCCTCTAACCATTTGTCGGAATCCGGGCCCATCATCGCTTCTCCATAGCTCGTAGGTTCATCGTTGTCCAACAACATGATCTCCAAGACAGAGTTGTCGTACCACTTAGGAGTAGTACACATCCTTGTCGACCTACGAAGTTCGATAGTAACTTGATCCTGAAGCTTCATGATCATCATCATTAACTTCCTCTTCAACTAACGTAGGCTTCACAGAAACATCTTTCTGCGCTGCGCTACTCTCTGGTTGAAGAAAGGTTTAACAACCTCATCATGTTCTATCTTCCTCCCACTCAATTCTTTCGAGAGAAACATTTCCTCGAGAAAGGATCCGTTTAAGCAACAAACACTTTGCACTAGGATCTGAGATTGTAGGTTCACCCAACTGATCTTAGGGTATTCTATGAAGATGCATTTGTCCGCCTTGGGTTCGTCCTCATTAGGTGAAAACATTTTCCACACAAGTGTCACAACCCCAAATATTAAGAAATGACAGCTTAGGTGTCTATCAAACCATAATTCACACGGTGTCATCTCGACGGATTTAGATGATGCCCTATTTAAAGTGAATGTAGTTGTCTCTAATGCATAACCCCAAAAATTATAGTAGTAAAACGATAAGAGACATCACAGTATGCACTATATCAATAGAGCATGACAATGATGTTCGGACACACCATCATACCATGGTGTTCCAGGTGGCGTTAGTTGTGAAACAAATTTCACGTTGTCTTAAGTTGTATGCCAAACTCGTAACTCAGATATTCACCTCCACGATCATATCGCGGTCATTTTTATCTTCTTGTCACGATGATCTTTAAACTTCACTCTGAATTTGCTTGAACCTTTCAAACGATTCAGACTTGTGTTTCATTAAGTAAATTTACACTATATCTACTCAAATCATCAGTGAAGGTAAGAAAATAACGATATCCACTGCACGCTACAAGACTCACTAGATTGCATACATCAACATGTATCATTTCCAATGAATCACTTGCCTGCTCCATCCAACGGGGTCCTTTAGTCATCTTGCCCAAGAGGCACGGTTCGCATGTCTCAATCGATTCGAAATCAAATGAGTCCAAATATCCATCAGCATGGAGTTTCTACATGCGCTTTATACCAATATGACATTTAGCGGCAGTGCCACAAGTATGTGGTACTATCATTATTAACTTTGTATCTTTTGACATCAATGTTATGAACATGTGTACTACTACGATCAAGATTTCAACAAACCATTCTCACTGGGTGCATGACCATTGAAGGTATTATTCATGTAAACAGAATAACCATTATTCTCTAACTTAAATGAATAACCGTATTGCAATAAACATGATCTAATCATGTTCATGCTCAACGCAAAACACCAAATAACATTTATTTAGGTTCGTCACTAATCCTGAAGGTAGAGAGAGCGTGCGATGTTGATCACATCAACCTTGGAAACACTTCCAACACATATCGTCACCTCACCCTTAGCTAGTTCTCCGATTATTCCGTAGCTTTTATTTCGAGTTACTACCATTTAGCAACCGAACCGGTATCCAATACCGAGGTGCTACTAAGAGTACTAGCAAGGTACACATTAATAACTCGTATATCAAATATACTTCTATTAATGTTGCCAGCCTTCTTATCTACCAAGTATCTAGGGTTGTTCCGCTTCAGCGACCGCTCACCTCATAACAGAAGCACTCTCGGGTTTGAGTTCAACTTTGGGTTGCTTCACTAGAGCAGCAACTGACTTGCTATCCATGAAGTTTCCCTCCTTGCTCTTGCCCTTCTCGAAACTAGTGGTTCTATTAACCATCAACACTTGATGCTCCTTCTTGATTTCTACCTTCGCGGTGTCAAACATCGTGAACAGCTCACGGATCAACATCTCTTTCTCTGGCATTTTATAGTTCATCACCAAGTTCTAATAGCTCAGTGATAGTGACTTGGAGAACTACATCAATCACTATCTTATCAGGAAGATCAACTCCCACTCGATTCAGGCGATTGTAGTAGCCAGACAGTCTGAGCACATGCTCAACGATTGAGCTATTCTCTTTCATCTTGCAGGCAAAGAATCTCGTTGGAGATCTTATATCTCGCAACTCGGGCACGAGCCTGAGATCACAATCTCAGCTCTTAGAACATCTCATATGTTCCGTGACGTTCAAAACATTTTGGAGCCTCAATTCTAAGCCGTAATGCATGACGCGCTAAACTATCAAGTAGTCATCGAAACGTGCCTGTCAGATGTTCACAACATCTACAGACGACGCTAGATGGGGTGGCGCACCAGGCGGTGCATTAAGGACATAAGCCTTCTGTGCAGCAATGAGGACAATCCTCAGATCACGGACCCAGTTCGCAATTTTGCTACCAACATCTTTCAATTCTGTTTCTCTAGGAACATATAAAAATACAAGGGAGCTACAGCGCGAGCTAGTAATCTACAACATAATTTGCAAAGACACTTTGACTATGTTCATGACAATGAGTTCAATTAATCATATTACATAAGAACTCCCACTCAAATTGACATCCCTCGGGTCATTCGAGTGATACATGATCCAAATTCACCAACTCAAGTCCGATCATCACGTGAGTTAAGGTGGCTTCAATGGTGAACATCATTATGTTGATCATATCCACTATATGACTCATGCTCGACCTTTCGGTCTCTTGTGTTCCGAGGCCATGTCTGTACATGCTAGGCTGGTCAAGTTTAACCCGAGTGTTCTGCGCGCGCAAATCTGGCTCGCACCCGTTGTATGTGAACGTAGAGTCTATCACACCCGATCATCACGTGGTGTCTCAACACGACGAACTTTCGCAACGGTGCACACTCGGGGAGAACACAGTTCATCTTGAAATTCAAGTGAGGGATCACCTTATAATGCTACCGCCGTACTAAGCAAAACAAGGTGACTAAAAGGATTAACATCTCATGCAATTCATAAGTGACATGATATGGCCATGAACTTGTGTTTAAGATCTCCATCTTCGAAACGCCGGCATGATCTCCATCGTCACCGGCACAACACCGTGATCTCCATCATCTTGATCTCCATCAATGTGTTGCCATTGGGGTTGTGGCGCCAGCCCTGCTCTACTTCTATTGCTACCGCTTAGCGATAAAGTAAAGCATTACATCGCGCTTAATGATTGACACGCAGGTCATACAATAATTAAAGAAAACCCTATAGCTCCTGCCGGTTGCCGTACTCAACGACATGCAAGTCGTGATATTCTATACATCACATGATAATCTCATACATCACACATATCTCATCATGTAATTGGCCATATCACATCACAACATACCCTGCAAAAACAAGTTAGACGTCCTCTAATTGTTGTTGCATTTTTTACGTGGCTGCTACGGGTATCTAGCAAGAACAATTCTCACCTACGCATAAACCACAACGGTGATACACTAGTTTTCTTTTCAACCTTCTCAAGGACCGCCTTTGTCGAATCCGATCCAACTAAAGTGAGAGAAACTGTCACCCGCAAGCCATCTAGGCAACAAGTTGCGTCAAGGGAACCGGTCTCTCGTAAGCGTACGAGTAATGTTGGTCCGGGCCGCTTCATCTCACAATACCGCTGAACCAAAATCCGACCAAGGGAGGAAGCAATCTAAGCATCAACGCTCACAAACCTTTTGTGTTCTACTCGAGATCTCATCGAACCATCAACCTAGCTCTGATACCACTGTTGGGTAACGTCGCATGGGAAACAAAAAATTTCCTACGCACACGCAAACCTATCCATGGTGATGAGCATCTACGAGAGGGAGAGTGGATCTACGTACCCTTGTAGATCGCTAAGCGGGAAGCGTTAAGAAACGCGGTTGGTGTAGTCGAACTTCTTCGCGACGCAAATCGCCGAGCGTCCCGCGATCCAATCACGAACTGTCCCGCGAACACATCATGATCCGTCCCGCGAACTCATCCCGATCCATATCACAATCTTGATCACGATCTGTCCCGCGAACTCATCACGATCCGTTCCGTGATCACATCACGAACCGTCTCGCGATCTCGATCACGGTCCTTCCGATCTAGCGCCGAACAGACGGCACCTCCGTGTTCAGCACACGTGCAGCTTGATGACGATCTCCACCGTCTCGATACAGCGAGAGGAGGTGGAGAGGAGAGAGAGTTCACCGGCAGCATGACGGCGCTCCGGTGATGGTGGTGGAGCAATTCCGGCAGGGCTTCGCCTAAGCACTGCGGAACTACGATCTAGAGGAGAAACTATGCACCGGTGGAACGGGTAGCACGTGGCCGGAAATTCTGTCCAAAAACCACCCAACCCACTAGTATATATAGGAGGAGAGGAGAGGAGAGTCACACAAGGCCTTTGGGTCGGCCGAAATAGGAGGTGGGAGCAATCCTACTTCACCTCCAATCCTAGTTGGAGTAGGATTGCCTCATATTGGCTGATTTTCCACTTTTTGCTTTAGAACTTTCTCTCCTGCGCCATGGGCCTTTGCGGCTATTTTCCCAGCCCACTAAGGGCTGGTTATTATTATCCCACAGCCCATTGACCTCTTGGGGTCGAAATACCCCTCCCGGAGGCCTCCCAGTACACTACCGGCACTCCCGGTACACTACCTTCACTCCCGATACACTACCGATGAGCCCGAAACTTTTCCGGAAACCAAACTGGGACTTCCTATATATGAATCTTTACCTCCGGACCATTCCGGAGCTCCTCGTGACGTCCAGGATCTCATCCGGGATTCCGAACAAACTTCGGTCACCACCATACATAAGTCTACACTACCGAAACGTCACCGAACCTTAAGTGTGCAGACCCTGCGGGTTCGAGAACTATGTAGACATGACCGAGACACCTCTACGGCCAATAACAAATGGCGGGACCTGGACGTCCACATTGGTTCCTACATATTCTACGAAGATCTTTATCGGTTGAACCTCTATGTCAAGGATTCAGTTAATCCCGTATAACGTTCCCTTTGTTCTTCGGTATGTTACTTGCCCGAGATTCGATCGTCGGTATCTCCATACCTAGTTCAACCTCGTTACCGGCAAGTCTCTTTACTCGTTCCGTAATACAAGACTTGCAACTGACAATTAGTCACATTGCTTGCAAGGCTCATTGTGATGTTGTATTACCGAGTTGGCCCCGAGATACCTCTCCGTCACACGGAGTAACAAATCCCAGTCTCGATCCATGCTAACTCAACAGACACCATCGGAGATACCTGTAGAGCACCTTTATAGTCACCCAGTTATGTTGCGACATTTCATACACACAAGGCACTCCTCCGATATACGTGAGTTGCATGATCTCATGGTAATAGGAACATATACATTGACATGCAGAAAACAGTAGCAATAAACTGACACGATCATAGGCTACGTATGTAGTTTGGGTCTTGTCCATCACATCATTCTCCTAATGATGTGATCCCATTATCAAATGACATCACATGCCAATGGCTAGGAAACCCTAACCATCTTTGATCAACGAGCTAGTTCACTAGAGGCATACTATGGACACAGTGTTGTCTATTTACTCACACATGCAATGTGTTTCCAATCAATACAATTATAGCATGGATAATAAACGATTATCATGAAAAAGGAAATATAATAATAAACACTTTATTTATTGCCTCTAGGGCATATTTCCAGCAGTCTCCCACTTGCACTAGAGTCAATAATGTAGTTCACATCACTATGTGATTTACATGGTAATGAATCGAACACCCATACAGTTCTGGTGTTGATCATGTTTAGCCCTTGGAAGAGGTTTAGTCAATGGGTCTACAACATTCAGATCCGTGTGCACTTTGCAAATATTTATGTCCTTCTCCCCGATGTAGAACCGGATGGAGTTGAAGCGTCGCTTTATGTGTCTGGTCCTCTTGTGAAACCTTGGTTCCTTGGCTAGAGCAATGGCACCACTGTTGTCACAGAAAAAGTTTATTGGATTCAGTGCACCAGGCACTACTCGAAGATCTGTCATGAACTGCTTCATCCACACACTTCCTTCGCTGCCTCCAAGGCTGCAATGTACTCCGCTTCGCACGTAGAATCAGCTACCACACTCTGCTTGGAACTGCACCAGCTTACTGCTCCCCCGTAAAGAATAAATACGTATCCGGTTTGTGACTTAGAGTCATCCGGATCAGTGTCAAAGCTTGCATCGACGTAACCCTTTATGACGAGCTCTTCATCACCTTCATAAACGAGAAACATATCCTTAGTCCTTTTCAGGTACTTGAGGATATTCTTGTCCGCTTGCCGGTGCTCCACTCCACGATCATTTTGAAACCTTCCGGCCATACTTATGGCAAGGTTGACATCGGGTCTTGTGCACAACATTCCATACATGATAGAGCCTATGGCTGAAGCATAGGGGATGACACTCTTCTTTTCTTTATCTTCTGCAGTCACTGGGCAATGAGTCTTACTCAACTTCACACCTTGTAACACAGGCAAGAACCCTTTCTTGGACTTCTGCATTTTGAAGTCTTCAAAACTTTATCATGGCATGTGCTCTGTGAAAGTGCTATTAAGCGTCTCGATCTATCTCTATAGATCTTAATGCCTAATATGAAAGCAGCTTCTCCTAGGTCCTTCATTGAAAACCTCTTGTTCAAATATTCCTTCATGCTTTCCAGCATTTCTATATTGTTTCCAATCAGCAATATGTCATCCACAGATAATATTAGAAACGCTACAGAGCTTCCACTCACTTTCTTGTAAATACAAGCTTCTCCATAAACTTGTATAAATCCAAACACTTTGATCACCTCATCAAAGCGCTTATTCTAGCTCCGAGATGCTTGTACCAGTCCATAAATGGATGACTGGAGTTTGCAAACTTTGTCAGCACTCTCTGGATCAACAAAACCTTCGGGTTGCATCATATACAACTCTTCCTCGGGGAAACCGTTGAGGAACGCCGTTTTGACATCCATCTGCCAAATTTCATAGTCGAAATAAGCCAATATTGGCAACATGATTCTGACAGACTTAAGCATCGCTACGGGTGAGAAAGTCTCATCGTAGTCAACTCCTTGAACTTCTGAAAAACCCTTTGCCACAAGTCGAGCTTTATAGACGGTGACATTACCGTCCGCGTCCGTCTTCTTCTTAAAGATCCATTTGTTCTGAATGACCTTTCGCCCTTTAGGTAGTACTTCCAAAGTCCATACTTTGTTTTCATCCATGGATCCCATCTCGGATTTCATGGCCTCTAACCATTTCTTGGAATCCGGGCCCATCACTGCTCCTCCATAGCTCGTAGGTTCATTGTTGTCTAACAACATGACCTCCAAGACAGGGTTGCCGTACCACTCGGGAGTAGTACGCGTCCTTGTCGACCTACGAGGTTCAATAGTAGCTTGATCCGAAGCTTCATGATCATCATCATTAACTTTTTTTCTACCGTCGTAGGTTCCACAGAAACATCTTTCTGCGCTGTGCTACTTTCTGGTTGAAGTAAAGGTTCAATAACCTCATCAAGCATTATTTTCCTCCCACTCAATTCTTTCGAGAGAAACTATTTCTCAAGAAATGTTCCGTTCTTTGCGACAAACACTTTGCCTTCGGATTTGAGATAGAAGGTATACCTGACTATCTCTTTCGGGTATCCTATGAACACACATTTCTCCGCTTTGGGTTCCAGCTTTTCAGGCTGAAGCTTTTTGACATAAGAATCACATCCCCAAACTTTAAGAAATGACAACTTTGGCCTTTTTCCAAACCGCAGTTCATATGGGGTCGTCTCAACGGATTTTGGTGGTGCCCTATTTAAAGTGAATGCAGGTGTCTCTAATGCATAACCCCAAAACGATAGTGGCAAATCGGCAAGAGACATCATAGAATGCACCATATCTAATAAGGTTCGATTACCACGTTCAGACACAGCATTACGCTGTGGTGTTCCGGGCGGTGTCAACTGTGAAACAATTCCACATTGTCTTAAGTGACTGCCAAACTCATAACTCAAAAATTCCACTCCTCGATCAGATCGCAGAAATTTAATATTCTTGTTACGATGATTCTCAACTTCACTCTGAAATTGCTTGAACTTTTCAAACGTTTCAGACTTCTGTCTCATCAATAAATATACCCATATCTACTCAAGTCATCAGTGAAGGTGAGAAAGTAACGATATCCACCGCGCACTGCAACATTCATTGGACCGCACACATCAGTATGTATGATTTCAAATAAGTCACTTGCCCGTTCCATTGTTCCAGAGAACGGTGTTCTAGTCATCTTGCCCACGAGGCATGGTTCACATGTGTCAAGTGATTCAAAATCAAGTGACTCTAAAAGTCCATCAGCATGGAGCTTCCTCATATGTTTTACACCAATATGATCTAAACGGCAGTGCCACAAGAAAGTGGTACTGTCATTATCAACTCTACAAGTTTTGGGATCAATGTTATGAACATGTGTGTCATCACTATCAAGACTCAATATGAATATACCCTTAACATTGGTTGCATGACCATAAAAGATATCACTCATATAAATAGAACAACCTTTATTCTCTGATTTAAATGAGTAACCGTCTCGCAATAAATAAGATCCAGATATAATGTTCATGCTTAACGCAAGCACTAAATAACAATTATTCAGGTTCATCACTAATCCTGATGGTAATCGAAGAGAGAGCGTGCCGACGGCGATCACAGCAACCTTGGAACCATTTCCCACGCGCATCGTCACTTCGTTCTTTGCCAGTCTTCGTTTATTCCGTAGTTTCTGCTTTGAGTTGCAAATGTGAGCAACCAAACCGGTATCAAATACCCAGGCACTACTACGAGAACTAGTAAGGTACACATCAATAACATGTATATCATATATACCTTGTTTGTCTTTGGTCGCCTTCTTGTCAGCCAGGTACTTGGGGCAGTTCCGCTTCCATTGACTAGTTCCTTTGCAATGAAAGCACTCAGTTTCGGGCTTAGGTCCATGCTTAGCCTTCTTTGTAGGAGTAGCAAATGCTTTGCCATCCTTCTTGGTTTTACCCTTCTTGCCTTTGCCCTTGCTATTTTTCTTGAAATTAGTGGTTTTATTGACCATCAACACTTGATGTTCTTTCTGGATTTCAGACTCAGCGACTTTTAGCATCGCAAACAGCTCGGATGATGACTTGTTCATACCGTGCATGTTATTGTTCATCACAAAGCTCTTGTAACTAGGTGGCAGTGATTGAAGAACTATGTCAATGATCGCCTCTTGCGGAAGGGTAATTCCCAACTCAGTTAGATGGTTTGAATACCTAGACATTCTGAGTATATACTCATTGATAGACCCGTTCTCCTCCATCTTGCAAGCATAGAACTTATGGGAGGTCTCATACCTCTCGATCCGCGCATTCTTCTGAAAAATAAACTTCAACTCCTGGAACATCTCATATGCTCCATGACGTTCAAAATGTCTTTGAAGTCCCGGTGTAAACCATACAATATTGCACACTGAACTATTGAGTAGTCTCCAGCACAAGCCTCCCAAGCATTCTTAACGTCTTCGGAGGTCATGTCGTATTGTAGGTCACCAAGCGGTGCATCAAGGACATATTGTTTCTAGGAAGCCATGAGGATAATCCTCAGATTACGGGCCCAATCAACAAAGTTACTTCCATCATCTTTCAACTTAGCTTTCTCTAGGAACGCATTAAAATTCAGGGGTGCTACTGCGCGAGCCATTGATCTACAACATAAATATGCAAAGGTTACTCAGACTATTGTTCAAGATAATGAGTTTAATTAATAAAATTACTAAAGCTCCCACTCAAATTGACATCCATCAGGTCATCTGAGTGTCACATGATCCAAATTCACCAACTCAAGTCCGATCATCACGTGAGTTAAGGTGGCTTCAACGGTGAACATCATTATGTTGATTATATCTACTATTCGACCCTTCGGTCTCTTGTGTTCCGAGGCCATGTCTGTACATGCTAGGCTCGTCAAGTTTAAGCCGAGTGTTCTGCACGTTTAAATCTAGCTTGCACCCATTGTATGTGAACGTAGAGTCTATCACACCCGGTCATCACGTGGTGTCTCGACACGACGAACTTTCGCAACGGTGCACACTCGGGGAGAACATAGTTTCATCTTGAAATTTAAGTGGGGGATCACCTTATAATGCTACCGCCGTACTAAGCAAAACAAGGTGCATAAAAGGATTAACATCTCATGCAATTCATAGGTGACATTATTTGGCCATGAACTTGTGTTTAAGATATCCATCTTCAAAACACCGGCATGATCTCCATCGTCACCGGCACGAAACCATGATCTCCATCATCTTGATCTCCATCAATGTGTCGCCATCGGGGTTGTCACGCCCTACATGCTACTACTACTATTGCTACTGTTTAGCGATAAAGTAAAGCATTACATAGCGCTTAATGATTGACACGCAGGTCATACAATAATTAAAGACAACCCTATGGCTCCTGCCGGTTGCTGTATTCAACGACATGCAAGTTGTGATAATCTATACATCACATGATCATCTCATACATCACATATATCACATCATGTAACTGGCCATATCATATCACAACATACCCTGCAAAAATAAGTTAGACGTCCTCTAATTGTTGTTGCATGTTTTACGTGGCTGCTACGGGTATCTAGCAAGAACAATTCTCACATACGCACAAACCACAACGGTGATACACTAGTTGCTTTTCAACCTTCTCAAGGACCGCCTTTGTCGAATCCGATCCAACTAAAGTCGGAGAAACTGACACCCGCTAGCCATCTTTTGTAACAAGTGCAATTGAGGGAACCGGTCTCTCGTAAGCGTACGAGTAAGGTTGGTTCGGGCTGCTTCATCCCACAATACCGCTGAACCAAAACACCACCAAGGGAGGAAGCAATCTAAGCATCAACGCCCACAAACCTTTTGTGTTCTACTCGAGAACTCATCGAACCATCAACCTAGCTCATGATGCCACTGTTGGGGAACGTCACATGGGAAACAAAAAATTTCATACGCACACACAAACCTATCCATGGTGATGAACATCTACGAGAAGGAGAGTGGATCTATGTACCCTTGTAGATCGCTAAGCGGGAAGCGTTAAGAAACGCGGTTGGTGTAGTCAAACTTCTTCGCGATCCAAATGGCCGAGCGTCCCGCGATCTAATCACGAGCCGTCCCGCGAACCAATCACGAACCGTCCAGCGATCTCGTCACAATCCGTCCCACGATCCGATCACGAGCGTCCCGTGGCCTTGATCACGATCCTTCCGATCTAGTACCGAACAGACGACACCTCCGCGTTCAGCACACGTGCAGCTTGATGATGATCTCCACCATCTTGATCCAGAAAGAGGAAGTGGAGTGGAGGAAGAGTTCTCTGGCAGCGTGACGGCGCTCCGGAGATGGTGGTGGAGCTATTCCAGCAGGGCTTCGCCTAAGCACTGCAAAAATCTGATCTAGAGGAGAAACTATGCACTAGAGGTTAGGGTTGCACGTGGAAGAAGGAACTAGTGCAAAACCCTTGAAACCCTCTAGTATATATAGGAGGAGAGGAGTAGGAGAGGGCTGGCGCAAGGTCCAAGCCCTCCAAGCTTCGGCCGGCTAGGAGGGAGGAGTCCTCCTCCTTCTACTCCAAGTAGGATTAGGACTCCTTCCTTATATAGCCCCTTTTTGCCTTTTTCCACCTTTTTCCTTTTGGTATTTTCTTCCCAGCCTCATGGGCTTTGTGTAGGACTTCTGCCAGCCCACTAGTGGCTGGTATTCACCCTCATACAGCCTATGTAGCCTCTTGGGTCGAAATACCCCTCCCGGAGGTCTCCCGGTACACTACCGGCACTCCCGGTGCACTACCGATGAGCCCAAAACTTTTCCGACGACCAAACTGGGACTTCCTATATATGAATCTTTACGTCCGGACCATTCCGGAGCTCCTCATGACGTCTGAGATCTCATCTGGGACTCCGAACAACCTTAGGTGACCACCATACATAACTCTATACTACAGAAACGTCACCAAACCTTAAGTGTGCAGACCCTGCGGGTTTGAGAACTATGTAGACATGACCGAGACACCTCTACGGTCAATAACCAATGGCGGGACCTAGATTTCCACATTGTTTCCTACATATTCTATGAAGATCTTTATCGGTCGAACCTCTATGTCAAGGATTCAGTTAATCCCGTTCGATGTTCCCTTTGTTCTTCGGTATGTTACTTGCCCGAGATTCGATCATCGGTATCTCCATACCTAGTTCAACCTCGTTACCGGCAAGTCTATTTACTCATTCCGTAATCCATGATCCCGCAAATAACAATTAGTCACATTGCTTATAAGTCTCATTGTGATGTTGTATTACCGAGTGGGCCCCGAGATACCTCTCTGTCACACGGAGTAACAAATCCCAGTCTCGATCCATGCCAACTCAACAGACACCATCGGAGATACATGTAGAGCACCTTTATAGTCACCCAGTTACGTTGCGACGTTTGATACACACAAGGCACTCCTCCGATATCCGTGAGTTGCATGATCTCATGGTCTTAGGAACATATACATTGACATGTAGAAAATAGTAGCAATAAACTGATACGATCATATGCTACATATGTAGTTTGGGTCTTGTCCATCACATCATTCTCCTAATGATGTGATCCCGTTATCAAATGACATCACATGCCAATGACTAGGAAACCCTGACCATCTTTGATCAACGAGCTAGTTCACTAGATGCATACTAGGGACACAGTGTTGTCTATTTACCCACACATGCAATGTGTTTCCAATCAATACAATTATCGCATGGATAATAAACGATTATCATGAACAAGTAAATATAATAATAAACACTTTATTTATTGCCTCTAGGGCATATTTCCAACACCTACTCGCTTGCTTGCGACGACCTAGGGAAATTTGAGGAAGCCCATCATTGGAATATACGAGCCAGGTTAAAAAAGTTCCCACTAGTTATATGAAAGTGACAAAAGAGGAGACTCTCTATCATGAATATCCTGGTGCTACTTTGAAGGACAAGTGTCGAAAAAAGGATAGTAGCATTGTCCCTTCTCTCTTTTCTCTCATATTTTTTTGGTGGGCATCTTTGGCCGCTTTTTTATTTGAGCTTCATTGGACTCTTTTATTATTTTTAAAGCCTGGAGTCTCATCCCAACTTGTGAGGGAATATAGCTTCCATCATCCTTTCCTTACACGGGACAATGCTCTAATAATGATGATCATCACACTTTTATTTACTTACAACTCAAGAATTACAACTCGATACTCGAACAAAATATGACTCTATATGAATGCCTACGACGGTGTACCGGGATGTGCATTGATCTAGCATAGTAATGATATCAAAAAATGGACAACCCATGAAAACATCATGCTAGCTATCTTACAATCATGCATAGCAATATGACAATGATGGTGCATGCCATAATAGACGGAACAGTGGAAGTTGCATGGCAATATATCTCGGAATGGCTATGTAAATGCCATAATAGGTAGGTATGGAGGATGTTTTAAGGAAGGGAATATGGTGGGCTTAATGCGTCGGCAAAAGTTGTGCGGTAATAGAGAGGGTAGCAAAGGTGGAAGGGTGAGAGTGTGTATAATATATGGACTCACATTAGTCATGAAGAACTCACATACTTATTATAAAAAGTCTAATTGTTACCAATGCAAAGTATTAGATGCATGCTCCTAGGGGAGAGGTTGGTAGGAGTTAACCATCGCACACTCCCGACCCTAACACAAAGGATGACAATCAATAAACAAATCATGCTCCGACTTCGTTACATAACGGTTCACCATACGTGCATGCTACGGGAATCACAAACTTTTAACACAAGTATTTCTACGATTCCACAATTTCTCACTAGCCTGACTCTAATACCACCCTCTTTATATCTTAAAACTATATGCAAGGAATCAAACTTCACATAGTATTCAATGCACTTTATATGAAAGTTTTTATTATATTCCTCTTGGATGCCCATTATATTAGGACTAAATTCATAACCTAAACCAATTACCATGTTGTTTAAAGACTAAAAATAATATAAGTGAGGTACGAGACTTCTATTATTTCTATAAAATAAAAGACAACCGTGCTCTAACAAGATATAAGTGAAGCACTAGAGCAAAATTTCCTAGCTCAAAAGATATAAGTGAAGCACATAGAGTATTATAATAATTCACGATTCATGCAAGTCTCTCTCCAAAGATGTGTGCAGCAAGGATTATTGTGGCAAATTAAAAATCAAATACTCATATCATACAAGACGCTCCAAGCAATACACATATCATGTGATGAATAAAAATATAGCCTCAAGTAACTTTACCGACAGATTGAAGACGAAAGAGGGGACGCCTTCCGGGGTTCCTTGGGGTGCCTTGGGCATCCCCAAGCTTAGGCTCTTGCCACTCCTTATTCCTATTGGAAATATGCCCTAGAGGCAATAACTAAATTGTTTATTATTATATTTCCTTGTTCATGATAATCGTTTATTATCCATGCTATAATTCTATTCACTAGAAACACATTGCATGTGTGGATATATAGACAACACTTTGTCCCTAGTGTGGATCTAGCAAACTAGCTCGCTGATCAAAGATGCTCAAGGTTTCCCAGCCATTGAAATGAGATTTCATTTTATAACGGGATCACATCATTACGAGAATGATGTGATGGATAAGACCCAAACTATGAAAGTAGAATATGACATGTTAGTTTATTGCTACAGTTTTCTGCATGTCAAGTATATGTTCCTATGACCATGAGATCATGCAACTCACTAACACCGGAGGAGTGCCTTGTGGGTATCAAATGTCGCAACGTAACTGGGTGACTATAAAGGAGGTCTATAGGTATCTCCGAGGGTGTCTGCTGGGTTGGCATGGATCAACACTGGGATGTATTACTCCATGTGACGGAGAGGTATCCCAGGGCCCACTCGGTAATACAACATCACAATAAGCCTTGAAAGCAATGTGACTAAGTGTTAGCCACATGATCGTGTATTACAGAATGAGTGAAGATACTTGCCGGTAACGAGGTTGAATTAGGTATAGACATACCGACGATCAAACCTCGGGCAAGTAACATACCGAAGGACAAAGGGAACATCATATAGGATTAACTGAATCCTTCACATAGTGGTTCGACCGATAAAGTTCTTGGTAGAGTATGTAGGAATCAATATGGGCATCATGGTGCTGCTATTGGTTATTGACCGTATAGGTGTCTCGGTCATGTCTACATAGTTCTCGAACCCACAGGGTTTGCACACTTAAGGTTCGATGACGTTTCGGTATAGATGAGTTATGTCTGTTGGTGACCAAAGGTTTTTCGGAGTCCTGGATGAGATCCCGGACATGACGAGGAGCTCCGGAGTGGTCTAGAGGTAAATATTCATATATAGGATGTTCCATGTTGGTTACCGAGAAAAGTTCGGGCATCACCGGTAACGTACCGGGTGTGTCGGGAGGGTCCTGGTGGTCCACCGAAAGGGCCCACCAGCCTCAAAGGGCTACATCGGCTGTGAGAGGGTACACCAGCCCCTGGTGGTCTAGCCACCCCTCCCACTAGGACCCATGCGGCTGGGGGTTGGTGTGAGGGCCAACCCTAGGGTTGGCGCCACCTTACTTGGGTGGCAAGCCACCCTAGGGCGACTCCACCCTTGGCCGCTGCCCAAAGGGGGAAACCCTAGGGGTTGGGCGCACCACCCCTCCCCCTATATATATGTGAGAGGGCCTAGGGAAGCCGCACCATAAGCCACGGCACATCCCTTCCTCCCTCTCCAATAGCCTCTTCTTTAGATTGATTCCACGACGCTTAGCGAAGCTCTGCCGGATCAGCTCCACCACCGCCGCCACCATGCCATCGTGCCGCCGGCGAACACATCTACCTCTACGCTCCCTCTTGGTGGATCAAGAAAGTGGAGATCATCTTCGAGCTGCACGTGTGCTGAACGTGGAGGTGCCGTCCGTTCGACACTTGATCGGGAGTTCAAGGGATGGCTTGCGATTTGGATCACGGAGACGTATGACTACATCAACCACGTTCTTTAACGCTTCTGCTTAGCAATTTACAATGGTATGTGGATCCAATCTCTCCTCTCATAGATGCTCATCTCCTAGATTGATATTGGTGCAGCGTAGGAGATTTTTTGTTTCCAATGCAACGTTCCCCAACAGTGGCATCATGAGCTAGGTCTATGCGTAAATGAGATCTTGAGTAGAACACAAAGGAGTTTGTGGGCATTGATATTCAGATTGCTTCCTTCCTTAGTCTTTTCTTGGTTTAGCGGTATTGTGGGATGAAGCGGCTCGGACCGACTTTACTCATACGCTTACGAGAGACTGTGTTTTACCGACTGACATATGACTTTGTTGCATAAAGATGGATGGCGGGTATCTATCTCTCCCACTTTAGTTGGATTGGATTTGACTAAGGCGGTCCTTGTAAAAGGTTTAAAAGCAATCTTCATATCACCGCTGTGGTTTTGCGTAGGTAAGAATCATTCTTGCTAGATACCCATAGCAGCCACGTAAAACATGCAACAACAATTAGAGGACGTCTAACTTGTTTTTGCATGGTATGTTGTGATGTGATATAGCCAATTACATGATGAGATATATGTAATGTATGAGATGATCATGTTTTGTATAGAATATCACGACTTGCATGTCGATGCGTACAGCAACCAGTAGGATCCATGGGGTTGTCTTTGATTATTGTATGACCTGTGTGTCAATCTTTAAGCGCTATGTAATGTTTTACTTTATCTCTAAGCGGGAGCAATAGTAGTATGAGCATGGTGGGCACAAAAACCCCATGGCGACACAATGATGGAGATCATGATGTTGGAGATCATGATGATGGAGATCATGGTGTTATGCCGGTGACGATGAAGATCATGCCGGTGCTTTGAAAATGGAGTCAAAAGCACAAGTTCATGGCCATATCATGTTACTTATGATTTCCATGTGATGTTAATCCTTTTATGCACCTTGTTTTGCATAGAACGACGGTAGCATTATAATGTGATCCCTCACTGAAATTTCAAGATGAATTGTGTTCTCCCCGAGTGTGCATCGTTGTGAAAGTTCGTCGTGTCGATACACCACGTGAGGATCGGGTGTGATAGACTCTACATTCACATACAATGGGTGCAAGCCATGGTTGCACATGCGGACCACTCGGGTTAAACTTGGCGAGCCTAGCATGTACAAACATGGCCTCGGAACACCAGAGACCGAAAGGTCGAGGGTGAGTCATATAGTAGATAGGATAAACATGATGATGTTCACCATTGAAACCACCTTAACTCACGTGATGATCGGACTTAAGTTGGTGAATATGGATAATGTATCACTCAGATGACCTGAGGGATGTCAATTTGAGTGGGAGCTTTAGTAATTAATTAACTAAACTCACTATCTTGAACAATAGTCTTAGTAACCTTTGCTTATTTATGTTGTAGATCAATGGCTCGCACAGTAGCACCCCTGAATTTTAATGCGTTCCTAGAGAAAGCTAAGTTGAAAGATGATGGAAGTAACTTTGTGGACTCGGCCCGTAATCTGAGGATTATCCTCACGGCTTCCCAGAAGGCATATGTCCTTGATGCATCGCTTGGCAACCAACCCGTAGACATGTCATCCGAAGACGTTAAGAACGCTTCGGAGTCACCTTCTGGAGATTACTCAATAGTTCAGTGTGCAATATTGTATGGCTTAGAACCGAGACTTCAAAGACGTTTTGAACATCATGGAGCATATGAGATGTTCCAGGAGTTGGAGTTTATCTTTAGCAAGAATGCCCGGATCGAGAGGTATGAGACCTCCGATAAGTTCTATGCTTGCAAAATGGAGGAGAACGGGTCTGTCAGTGAACATATACTCAGAATGTCTGGGTATTCGACCCGTGTAGAGGAGTTAAGGATGCCCCTTCCGCCGGAGGCAATCACTGACAGAGTTCTTGAATCATTGCCACCTAGCTACAAGAGCTTCGTGAGGAACTACAACATGAATGGTTTGACCAAGTAAGTCATCGAGCTATTTGTGATGCTAAAAGTCGCTGAGTCTGAAATCCAGAAAGAACATCAAGTGTTGATGGTCAATAAAACCACTAGTTTCAAGAAGCATGGAAAGGGCAAGAAGGGTAAGTCCAAGAAGGGTGGCAAAGCAGTTGCTCCTCCCGTGAAGAAACCCAAGGTTGGACCCAAGCCAGAAACTAATTGCTTTCATTGCAAGGAAACTGGTCACTGGAAGCGGAGCTTCCCCAAGTATCTGGCTGACAAGAAGGCGGCCAACAACAAACAAGGTATATATGATATACATGTTATTGATGTGTACCTTACTAGCTCTCATTGTATTACCTGGGTATTTTATACTGGTTCGGTTGCTCACATTTGCAACTCGAAGCAGGACCTACGGAATAGACGGAGGCTAGCGAAGGACGAAGTGATGATGCGCTTGAGAAATGGTTCCAAGGTCGATGTGATCATCGTCGGACGCTCTCTCTTCAATTACCATCGGGATTAGTGTTGAACTTGAATCATTGTTATTTAGTGCCTGCGTTAAGCATGAACATTATATCTAGATCATGTTTATTGCGAGACGGTTACTCATTTAAATCGGAGAATAATGGTTGTTCTATTTATGTGAGTAATATCTGTTATGGTCATGCACCCAATGTGAGTGGTTTATTCATGTAGAAACTTGATAGTGGTGATACACATGTTCATAACATTGATGCCAAAACATGTAGAGTTGATAATAATAGTACCACATTCTTGTGGCATTGCTGCTTGGGTCATATTGGTGTTAAACGCATGAGGAAGCTCCATGCTGATGGACTTTTGGAGTCACTTGATTTTGAATCACTTGAAACATGTGAACCATGCCTCATGGGAAAGATGACTAAAATGCCGTTCTCTGGAACAATGGAACGGGTGAGTGATTTGTTGGAAATCATACATACTGATGTGTGCGGTCTGATGAAAATTGATGCGCACGGTGGATATCGTTATGTTCTCACCTTCTTTGATGACTTAAGTAGATATGGGTATATTTACTTAATGAAACACAAGTCTGAAACATTTGAAAAGTTCAAGCAATTTCAGAGTGAAGTTGAGAATCATCGTAACAAGAAGATTAAATTCTTGCGATCTAATCGAGGAGGTGAATATCTGAGTTATGAGTTTGGCGGTCACTTAAGACAGTGTGAAATTGTTTCACAATTGACACCGCCTAGAGCACCACAGCGTAATGGTGTATCCAAACATCGTAATGGAACCTTATTAGATATGGTGTGTTCCATGATGTCTCTTGCTGATTTGCCACTATCATTTTGGGGTTATGCATTAGAGACAGTTGCATTCGCTTTAAATAGGGCACCATCGAAATCCGTTGAGACGACGCCATATGAACTATGGTTTGGCAAGAAGTCAAAACTGTGGTTGGAACCCAAAGTGGAGAAATGCGTCTTCATAGGATACCCAAAAGTGACAGTTGGGTATACCTTCTATCTCAGATCCAAAAGCAAAGTGTTTGACGCCAAAAATGGAACATTTCTTGAGAAAGAGTTTTCTCTCGAAAGAATTAAGTATGGACTTTGGAAGTATTACCTGAAGGGCGAAAAGCCATTCACAACAAATGGATTTTTAAGAAGAAGACGGATGCGGACGGTAATGTCACCGTCTATAAGGCTCGACTTGTGGCAAAGGGTTTTTCACAAGTTCAAGGAGTTGACTACGATGAGACCTTCTCACCCATAGTGATGCTTAAGTCCGTCAGAATCATGTTAGCAATAGCTGCGTATTTCTACTATGAAATTTGGCAGATGGATGTCAAAACAGCGTTCCTTAACGGTTTCCTTGAGGAAGAGTTGTATATGATGCAACCAGAAGGTTTTGTCAATCCATAGAATGCTGGCAGAGTTTGCAAACTCCAGCGATCCATATATGGACTGGTGCAAGCATCTCCAAGTTGGAATAAGCGTTTTGATGAGGTGATCAAAGCGTTTGGATTTATACAAGTTTATGAAGAAGCTTGTATTTACAAGAAAGTGAGTGGAAGCTCTGTAGCGTTTCTAATATTATATGTGGATGACATATTGCTGATTGGAAACAATATAGAAATGCTGGAAAGCATGAAGGAATATTTGAACAAGAGTTTTTCAATGAAGGACCTAGGAGAAGCTGCTTTCATACTAGGCATTAAGATCTATAGAGATAGATCGAGACACTTGATAGCACTTTCACAAAGCACATATCTTGATAAAGTTTTGAAGAAGTTCAAAATTGATCAGTCTAAGAAGGGGTGCTTACCTGTGTTACATGGTGTGAAATTGAGTAAGACTCAATGCCCAGTGACTGCAGAAGATAGAGAAAAGATGAGTGTCATCCCCTATCCTCCAGCCATAGGCTCTATCATGTATGTGATGCTGTGCACAAGACCCGATGTCAACCTTGCCATAAGTATGGCCCAAAGGATTCAAAGTGATCCGGGAATGGAGCAATGGATGGCGGTCAAGAATATCCTTCAGTACCTGAAAAGGACTAAGGAAATGTTTCTCGTTTATGGAGGTGATAAAGAACTCGTCGTAAAGGTTTACGTAGATGCAAGCTTCGACACTGATCCGGATGACTCTAAGTCGCAAACCGGATACGTATTTATTCTCGACGGGGGAGCGATAAGCTGGTGTAGTTCCAAGAAAAGCATGGTAGCCGATTCTACATGCAAAGCAAAGTACATCACAGCCTCAGAGGCAGCGAAGGAAGGTGTCTAGACGAAGCAGTTCATGACAGATCTTGGAGTAGTGCCTAGTGCACTGAATCAAATGGCTCTGTTCTATGACAACACTGGTGCCATTGCTCTGGCCAAGAACCAAGGTTTCACTAGAGTACTAGACACATAAAGTGATGCTTCAATTCCATCCGCGATTATGTCAAGGAGGAGAACATAAATATTTGCAAAGTGCACATGGATCTGAATGTTGCGGACCTGTTGACTAAACCTCTTCCAAGGGCTAAACATGATCAACACCAGAACTGCATGGGTGTTCGATTCATCACAATGTAAATCACATAGTGATGTGAACTAGATTATTGACTCTAGTGCAAGTGGGAGACGTTTGGAAATATGCCCTTGAGGCAATAAATAAAGTGTTTATTATTATATTTCCTTGTTCATGATAATCGTTTATTTTCCGTGTTATAATTGTATTGAGTGGAAACACATTGCATGTGTGGATATATAGACAACACTTTGTCCCTAGTGTGCATCTAGTAAACTAGCTCGTTGATCAAATATGGTAAAGGTTTCCTAGCCATTGACATGAGATGTCATTTGATAATGGGATCACATCATTAGGAGAATGATGTTATGGACAAGACCGAAACTATAAACGTAGCATATGACCATGTCAGTTTATTGCTACAGCTTTCTGCATGTCAAGTATATGTTCCTATGACCATGAGATCATGCAAGTCACTGACACCGGAAGAGTGCCTTGTGTGTATCAAACGTCGCAACTTAACTAGGTGCCTATAAAGGTGCTCTATAGGTATCTCCGAGGGTGTCTGCTAGGTTGGCATGCATCAACACTGGGATTTGTTACTCCGTGTGATGGAGAGGCACTAGTAGAAAACAGACCTTTCTTCCCGAGCTTTGGTCCCGGTCTGGTCACGAACCGGTACTAAAGATGGTATGAGTCCCGGTTCATGCCGGCTACAACGGCTAGGAGCAGGGCGACCTTTAGTACCGGCTCGTGAGGGAGCTTTAGTACCGGTTTGTCTCACGAGCCGGTACTAAAGGGGGCGTGGCAGGGTTTTGGTCAGACATGGGCCCCGCTTGCACCTTTAGTACCGGCTGGTGTCACCAGCCGATACTAAAGACTTCCTACATATACACCTGTCCGCAGCCGATCGACAGAGCTCTGTTTTCTCCCCTGTTCTTCTTCTTGCTCGAAGCTCATCCTCCATTTTGCCAAGGATTTGTCAAGATTTAAAGGCACCCCATCTATCTAAGTGTTCATAAAGGTTAGCAACTTTGCTCCTTCTTCTCTTGCTAGATTAGCTTGTGGTCTGCTCAAAGATATGTGATATGTGATTTGTGGGAGTTTATTTGATTTATATCTAATATGAGCTCAAATTAACTTGTTAGGTTGCATATGTGTAGGTGTGGTTTATTTGGTGTGCCTTCCCATGTTCTTCTTCTTGCTCAAAGCTCATCCTCCATTTTGCCAAGGATTTGTCAAGATTTAAAGGCACCCCATCTATCCAAGTGTTCATAAAGGTTAGCAACTTTGCTCCTTCATCTCTTGCTAGATTAGCTTGTGGTCTGCTCAAAGATATGTGATATGTGATTTGTGGGAGTTTATTTGATTTATATCCAATATGAGCTCAAATTAACTTTTTAGGTTGCATATGTGTAGGTGTGGTTTATTTGGTGTGCCTTCCCATGTTCTTCTTCTTCTCGCTCGAAGCTCATCCTCCATTTTGCCAAGTATTTGTCAAGATTTAAAGGCACCCCATCTATCCAAGTGTTCATAAAGGTTAGCAACTTTGCTCCTTCATCTCTTGCTAGATTAGCTTGTGGTATGATCAAAGATATGTGATATGTGATTTGTGGGAGTTTACTTGATTTATATCCAATTTGAGCTCAAATTAACTTGTTAGATTGCGTATGTGTAGGTGTGGTTTATTTGGTGTGCCTTCCCACAATCCCCGGCCGTCCTAACCACCGTCCATCGTCCGCACCGTCTCGCCGCAGCACCGGCCACCTTGGTGAGCCTCTTGTTCTTCTTAAAATCTTTAAAAAATACTTGTATGATTTAGATAGCTGCGTGTACGATTTACTTACTTGTATTATTGTTAGTTATTCTATAGTGTAGTGGTTATGGTATCCGCCCACGTCGGCCCTCGTCCAGTCTATGATTCAGATGTGGTATATCTTTAACTATCTTTTATAACTATTTCACACATCATCTAATGTCTATGACAATTAATTATGCCACCAAATTGACGTAGATATTTTTATCTATAGGAAGTAGTTGTACCAGAAATTCCAGCCGACTATGCAATTCTGCTCGAGAAATTAACACAAACTGAAAAAGAAATTGATCATTTCAAAGAAAAATTGAAAATAACTTAAGATGAGAATATGAGATTGGAGTTGCATGTTGCCGATATCGTCGATGATCACAAGAACAAGATGGTTGGAATGCGCTTGAAGCTTAGAAAGATTAGAAAATATGCCATTGATAAAGAGGCCTGGTATCATTATGTTGTTGGCTCAATTGTTACTTTAGTTCCGATTATGATCGCATTTGTTGTTGTATTCACATGTTTTAGATAGTTGGTGTTGTTTTATGAGATGTATATGTATTTACTATAAGTATCCATTATTTGCAGTAATAACATTTGGTCACTGCTAGCTCTACTTTTGGTTGTAATGTGAGGATGAAGTTGTATTAATTTGGTCACTTCGATTTTGTGTAGTGAACATGAGCCGGCAATGGATGTGCGACGACCAACTAAGTCGAGGGTTTCTTAATGGCCTGCATGATTTTATTCGTGTGGCTGAGACAAATAAGCAGAATGGTTTGATGTGTTGTCCATGTCGTGACTGTAAGAATGATAGGAATTACTCTAACTCAAAAACCCTTCACTACCACCTACTGAAGTCGGGTTTCATGGTCGACTATAGCTGTTGGACCAAGCACGGAGAAAGAGGGGTTAGACTGGAAGACAATGAAGAAGAAGAGGATGATGACAACTTTCCTTTCGCTGATACAACAATGCGGGAAGCTGAAGAAGAGGCATCAATGGGGGAAGCTGAAGAAGAGGCATCAAATGAGCCCGCTAATGATTTGGGTTAGGTCAGTGCTGATGCAAAGAGAAACTGCGAAAATGATAAGGAGAGGTTGAAGTTGAAACGCATGTTAGAGGATCACAAGAAATTATTGTATCCAAATTGTGAAGATGACCAGAAAAAGCTGGGTACCACGCTGGAATTGCTACAATGGAAGGCAAAGAATGGTGTAACTGACAAGGAATTTCAAGAATTGCTGATAATGATAAAGAAGATGCTTCCAAAGGATAACGAATTGCCCGAAAGTACGTACGAAGCAAATAAGGTTGTCTGCCCTCTAGGATTAGAGGTGCAGAAGATACATGCATGCCCTAATGACTGCATCCTCTACCGCGGTGAGGAGTACGAGAATTTGGATGCATGCCTGGTATGCGGTGGACTGCGCTATAAGATCCCCCACGATGACCCTGGTGATGTGGAGGGCGAACGCCACAGGAAGAGGGGTCCTACCAAGGTGATGTCGTATGCTCCTATAATACCACGGTTTAAATGTTTGTTCCAAAACAAAGAGCATGCTGAGTTGTTGCGATGGCACAAAGAAGAACGTAAGAAAGACGGGATGTTGAGAGCATTCGCTGATGGGTCGCAATGGAGAAAAATCGAGAGGGACTTCGAGGACTTTGCACCTGACGCAACAAACTTATGGTTTGGTCTTAGTACAAATGGCATGAATCCTTTTGGCGAGCAGAGCTCCAGTCACAACACCTGGCCCATGACTCTATGTATCTACAACCTTCCTCCTTGGTTGTGCATGAAGCGGAAGTTCATTATGATGCCAGTGCTCATTCAAGGCTCTAAGCAACCCGGCAACGACATTGATGTCTACCTAAGGCCACTAGTTGATGAACTTCTACAGTTGTGGAAAAAACCAGGTGTGCGTGTGTGGGATGCGCACACACAGAAGTAAATTGACCTACGAGCATTGAAGTTTGTAACCATCAATGATTGGCCTGCTCTTAGTAACCTTTCAGGACATACAAACAAGGGATACAATGCATGCATGCACTGTTCAGATGATACTGAAAGTATATATTTGGATAAATGTAAGAAGAATGTGTGCCTAGGACATCGTCAATTTCTACAGATCAAGCATATCTTAAGAAAGGTAGGCAACCATTTCAAAGGTGAGCCAGATAACTGGAAGAAGCCTGGCCTCCGTACTGGTGAATATATATTTGATATGGTCAAGGATTTATAGGTAATCTTTGGAAAGGGTCCTGGCGGACAATCTGTTCCGAATGACGCCAACGGACACGCACCCATGTGGAAGAAGAAATCTATATTTTGGGAACTTGAATATTGGAAAGCCCTAGAGGTCCGCAATGCAATCGACGTGATGCATGTGATGAAGAGTCTTTGTGTGAACCTGCTAGGCTTCTTGGGCATGTATGGAAAGATAAAAGATACACCGGAGGCACGGGAGGACAAACAAAGAATTAATAAAAAAGACGGCATGCCTCCAAAGCAGTATCAAGGTCCTGCCAGCTACGCTCTTACGAAAGAAGAGAAGGAAATCTTTTTTGAATGACTGCTCAATATGAAGGTCTTGTTTGGCTTCTCGTCGAATGTAAAGGGAATAATAAATATGTGAGAGAAAAAAATTCAAAATCTAAAGTGTCATGACTGCCACGTGATTATGACGCAATTACTTCCGGTTGCACTTAGGGGGCTTCTACCGAAAAATGTTCGATTAGCCATTGTGAAGCTATGCGCATTCCTCAATGCAATTTCTGAGAAGGTAATCGATGTTACAGAATGACCTGGTCCAATGTCTTTTCAGTTTTGAGTTGGTGTTCCCTCCATGCTTCTTCAATATTATGACGCACGTTCTAGTGCACCTAGTCGAAGAGATTAACATTCTGGGTCCCGTATTTGTACACAATATGTTCCCCTTCGAGAGGTTCATGGGAGTCTTAAAGAAATATGTTCATAATCATGCTAGGACAGAAGGAAGCATCGCCAAGGGATATGGAATAGAGAAGGTTATTGAGTTTTGTGTTGACTTTTTTCCTGACATTAAGCCGATTGGTCTTCTTGAATCGCGGCATGAGGGGAGACTGGGTGGAAAAGGCACATTAGGAAATAAAGAAGCAATAAATATGGACGGGCATTCTTTCACTCAAGCACACTACACTGTTCTAGAAAAAATCCACCTTGGTGACTCCATATATGGAGGAACACAAGGATATTGTACAGTCGAAGAACCCGGAGCAGTCTGACCCCTGGATTGAACGTAAACACATGGAGACTTTTGCCAGTTGGTTGCAAACAAAGCTCATCAATGACAACGATGTTCCAGATGAACTATACTGGTTGGCCAAGACACCAAGTTCGACTGTAATGAATTTCAAAGGGTACGAGATAAATGGGAATACATTTTACATGATCGCCCAAGATAAGAAGAGCACCAACCAAAACAGTGGTGTCCGCTATGATGCAACCAACTTTGAAGACACATATTATGGTTACATAGAAGAGATATGGGAACTTGACCATGGACCTGATCTGAAGGTCCCTTTGTTTTGGTGCAAATGGGTCAAATATACTGGAGGCGGGGTACAGGTCGACCCGTAGTATGGAATGACAACAGTGGATCTCAACAATCTTGGATACGCAGACGACTCATTCGTCCTAGACAATGATGTGGCTGAGGTTTTCTATGTGAAGGACATGTCTAGCAAACCATGGACAAAAAAAGAAAAGGAAGCGAATACATCATATGATGCGCCAAAGCGCCACATAGTTCTTTCAGGGAAAAGAAACATTGTGGGAGTGGAGGACAAGACAGTCATGTCCGAAGATTATGAAAAGTCTCATGAAATCCCTCCCTTCAGAGTGAAGACTGACCCAAGCATCCTGTTAAATGTCGAAGATTATCCATGGTTACGGCGCAATCATAAGAAAGGGACAAACACGCAGAAAAAGTCTTACACCACGAGATCCCACTCTGGTATGTAACCGGCTTCACCGTCATCACTTTCTATATATTTATGTGAAAGACATGCATGCATTTCCTAGCTAGCATCGTATATCTTTGTAACAGTTTGTACACTAAGTGCATCCATTTTTTGCTGTATGGAGCTAAAATAAGTTATTAAAAATGAAATACCTTTGTAATAGATGAGTTTTCGTATGAAACCCTCATACTTCTTATGAGATTGTCAAATTTGTACACGAAGTGCATCCAATTTTTGCCGTAACCCTCTCAACTCTCTAGAAGTTGCTATGTGGGTGAAATTACGATGTCATGCCAAGTTATAACCTTTTCAGAGTTCATTTGTACTGCTTTTCAAATTCAGGGTCATTTAGCTCAAAATAAATCATTAAATGCCTGAAAAATATCAAATGAAGTCAGAATGGGTTGAAAATTGATGATGTGCCTTTGAATGGTGCATATTGAACACACAAAAACTATGGAGTTAAATTAAGTTATTAAAAAGAAATCCCTTCGTAATAGATGAGTTTTCGTCCGAAACCATCATACTTCTTATGAGATTGTCCAATTTGTACACGAAGTGCATCCAGTTTTGGCCGTAACCCTCTCAACTCTCGAGAAGTTGCTATGTGGGTGAAATTAGGATGTCATGCCAAGTTACAACCTTTTCAGAGTTCATTTGTATTGCTTTTAAAATTCAGGGTCATTTAGCTCAAAATAAATCATTAAACGCCTGAAAAAAATCAAATGAAGTCAGAAAGGGTTGAAAATTGATGATGTGCCTTTGAATGGTGCATATTGAACACACGAAAAGTATGGAATTAAAATAAGTTATTAAAGATGAAATCCCTTTGTAATGGATGAGTTTTCGTCTGAAACCCTCATACTTCTTATGAGATTGTCCAATTTGTACACGAAGTGCATCCAGTTTTGGCCGTAACCCTCTCAACTCTCGAGAAGTTGCTATGTGGGTGAAATTATGATGTCATGCCAAGTTACAACCTTTTCAGAGTTCATTTGTACTGCTTTTCAAATTCAGGGTCATTTAGCTCAAAATAAATCATTAAATGCCTGAAAAATATCAAATGAAGTTAGAAAGGATTGAAAATTGATGATGTGCCTTTGAATGGTGCATATTGAACACACAAAAAGTATGGAGTTAAAATAAGTTATTAAAAATGAAATCCCTTTGTAATAGATGAGTTTTCGTCCGAAACCCTCATACTTCTTATCAGATTGTTCAATTTGTACACGAAGTGCATCCAGTTTTTGCCGTAACCCTCTCAACTCTCTAGAAGTTGCTATGTGGGTGAAATTAGGATGTCATGCCAAGTTACAACCTTTTCAGAGTTTATTTGTACTGCTTTTCAAACTTGAGATATGAATATTTCAAATGCCATTTAATCAAATTATCTTATACAGTAGTTGAAGTTGTTCAAACATGCATGGAAATGCCATAAACAGATTTTTTATATTTTTCTGATATTTTTTCATATATTATTTATTTCCATTGGAGTCCTACGTTTTTTCTATGATTTTCTAAAGTTTACGCAGTTTTTCCGAAAATAATAACTAATATTTAATTAAAAACACTTTTAGTACCGGTGCTAGCCACGCACCGATAGTAAAGGTCTCTCTGGTATAAAAGGAGGACTTCGTCGTCCCGGGCCGAGCAACGCACCGGGAGAGCTCAACTTGCGCCGCCAACCTGCCGAAATCGCCATTGCCGAAGCCCTCGCCGCCATCGCCCTCGCCGCCGTCACCCTTGCCGCCGTCGCTCTCTCCGTCGTCGCCCTCGCCGCCGTCGCACCACCACCACGCCATTGCCATCAGCCTCACCACCGCCGCTGTCGCACCACCACCGCCGTCGCCCTCTCCGCCGTCGGTCGCGTCACCGTAGCCCTCACCACCACCGCTGTCGCCCTCGCCACCGTCGCCCTCGCTGCCGTCGCCCTCGCCTAGCCAGACGCCGCCCCTCTCCGCCGTCGCCCTCACTAGCGCAGCCGTCGCCCTCGCCGCGTCGCCCTCGCCGACCCGGACGCTGCCCCTCGTCACCGGTCCCGTCGCCGCCGGCCCGCTCACTCCGGCCGCCGCTTGGTGATCCCGTTGCCACCGCCCCGAGCCCGTCGCCGACGCCACCTCCGGGTTAGGTGGCTAGGTGAGATCTCCCGGCCGACCCCTCTCCCCGACGATCGCCCCGATGATCGCCAGACTAGTGTGTAGATGCTAGGGTATCTAGGGTCCCTCGACGTCGAACCCCGACACCCTGACACGACACCCCCGACACCCGACCCCGACCACGACACAACACCCCTATTTAGTTAGTTAGTTAGTTAGGTTGTCAGGTTATTAGGATATGTGTTAGTTTATGCTTAGTTTAGGTTTAATTTAGTTTATGTTTAATTGAGTTTTAGGTTTAATTTAGTTTGGATCATAATGCGTGTGTGACTTTCGGTCTGTCTTCGATCCTAATTTAGTTTAGGGTTTCATGTGTGTTCTTGATGGAGGAATCCCGACTGTTATCGTGCGGGGCGCTTCGTCTTTCTCCTCTTCTTTGCGATATAGTCATTGATATATTGTTAAAGGAGAGGAGAGGGGAAGCGTCTATCACTGCCGGTCAAACCTATTACTACGAGAGAGTGTCCACCAACATATATACACCACCGTATCAATGTGAGAGAGTGTGCACCAACACACCATGAGGTATGTGAGAGTTATTTAAGGAAAGTCTCGACAGACCGATAGTCACACACGCATTAGGATCCAAAGCGTGTCGTAATTCTTGATTTTGCTACATGCTAAGTGTTAATTTTGTTAAGTTTTATTTTGCTAAGTTTTATTTAATTTGTTTTTGTAATTAAGTGTTTCTTCTCGACGTCGACGATGCCGATCCCGCATCCTCGTCGTCGAGTCGCCGGAGGAGGTCACTTGCTTGAGGCGAGGGGCCCTGTTAGGGACTGGGCTCCGCCGGGATGCTACTGGCAGGTGCTGCCTTCCGGGCGGCGCAGGTTGGTGAGGAGCCAGCCCATTGTCGACCCGGAGGTGGTACAGTACCATGTCAGCAAGGAGAACGAGCACGTCCAACGCAACATGGCAGCTTTGGAGGCCAGGTCCGACAATACCTGGCAGATTCTTCAGGGATCTCATAGGTGCTATGTTCTTGTGATGGTTCCTTCTCTTTCGGTGTCCACCGCCTGCCCCGATATCCGCCGGGCGCTAGGGTTCTAGCTAGATCGATATATTAGCTAGCTACTATTATGATGTATTATTATGATGTATTAGCTAGATCGATGGACATTAGCCGATGTATTGAAAATTAGCCAAGATTATACAGATGAGATCTTTTCTAAGAAGTATACTATATATGTATTCGGTGATGCATTATTAATTAACTATCAGTTATTTTGCTTCTTAAATGCATGCTAATTTAAATACTAATTTGTTTTATCTATATTATTATGGACTAGTTATTAAGCTATGGACAATACGGTAGAGCTCATGAAAAGGACATCTTCGACATGATACGCTCCTCCAAAAACCTAGCGGACCTTCGAGGTGAATCACATGATCATGATGATCGCTCACAATATCTGAACAATCATGGTGATGGATATAAGACCGAGAAAGAACAACTGATGTTTCAAAATCCGAAACAACCAACAATGTTCGACGAGGTATATACACATCCATTAGCCTCTGGTGATTATTACATGTGTATTAATTGATTTGTATATATATATTAACAAATCATTCTTATTTTAATTATCAGCCCTCCGGATCGAGCCAATCCAGTAGAAATGTATGAGGCGCTGCCAAAATATTGGACGGCAACGTAAAGCTCAATCTTGATGCTTTCAAACATAATGGCGAACCGACTCACCCTGAAGCCAATGCCAAGACATTTGTGCATCAATGCGGAGTGGTTGTTAGGGATGGAGTCCCGATCACAATGCATGAATGGATTCAGCCAAAGGAACCAAAACCATGAGTGAATTATGTCGATACAAGAATTAAAGATGTCCTTTGGCGAGAGCTCATGAAGCATTTCACCCTACCAGACTCTCTACCAGACTCAAGATGGCCGGCACGTTCCAGACTTGGAAGAAAAGATTATGGACCGAGTACAAGGCTAGAGGCAAGAAGGCGCCCAAATTCAAAGGAATATACGAGAAGGTAAGGGAACACTGGGACGCATTTATCGAGTACAAGACATTGATAGCTGCTATGGAGAAGTCGGCAAAGAATAAGATAAAAGCTGAGAAAAAAAGTATCACCATAAACTAGGGACAGGTGGATACAAGTCAGCCATTCCTAAGTGGGATGCATTAGAGAATAAGATGCTTGCTGAAGGGATCACTCCAGTAACCTTCAACTGGCCCAAGAGGTGCAGGAATTGGTTTTTTACGCATTGGGAAAGTTGGACCCAGCCATAGGGAAGATTATTGCACTGGCCAGTCTGAAGCACGCATCAGATGAGTTGATTCAAGCAATAAAAGATGCCCAAGCAGGACGGTTTCTCCCCGATAGAGAGAATGACGAGCTTACACGCGCCCACGGGAATGCCGAACACGAAGGACAAACACGAGGCATGGGCGTTGTTCTGTGGTGTGAGGGGTTTGCGGGATGGCAGGGCAGTTATAAAAGCCATTCGAGAAAAAAGAAGGTGGAAGCAGATCGACTTTCGAAGTTGGAACACAAGTACGAGCAGCAGCAGCTGCAGATACAGGTACTAACCCAGCAAAGGGAAACTCTGCAGGAGGAGGCAGGGGAAGAACCCGTCCCATCTACAATGCCGAAAAGCAACGTGGATTCCACGGGTGCACCGCTGGGTCACACCCCCGTGGATGATATCACCGAGAAGACATCTTGTGAGCTAATCCAGAAAATGAAGAACATACCCGTGTGGGTCGCGACGGGCTATGCTTTACCAAATACACCTGATGTTCTCTGGCATTGCAATCCGGTTCCAGCTGGGTATGCTCGTGTCGCGGTGGACGCAATAGAGCCGGGATATTATGAACTATTGCTTGACATCCCTGGAGGTGAGGGGCACTCCACATTGGCAGAAGCCGGACGTGGTCTCATTCTATGGAGTAAGGACTACATCGTCTTTCCAAACTCGGCGCTAAGGCCACTGGGTCCTCCGAGTATCAATGTCCAGCGCGAGGGATCCCCGTGAGAGGCATCGCAGTGCCAGCAGTCCTCCCTACCTCGCCAGCAGTCCTCCCCACCTCGCCAGCAGTCACCTCGGAAGTAGTCACCTCGCCAGCAGTCCTCCCCACCTCGAGCTCCCCCACAGTCGTCCCCACCTCGAGAGGCGTCCCACCTAGACAATAGTCCTCCCCACCTCACCATGAGCAGTCCTCCCAACCTCAGGACGGAGCACGAACCGAGTCCATATCATCATCGATATCGACCTCCGCCGCGCGAGCCGACTGCACCACGGCAGCGGTCCCGCCAGCAGGGCTCCCAACAGAGGAAGGCCACCAGCAGTCCTCTTCGGAAGAAAGCAAAGAAGAAACCCGAGCCTCCGGCCAAAACAAAGCTGCCTTATGACATGACACCGAAGGAAAATAAAATTGAATGTGATCTCCAAGTGAAAGCCTTCTTTGCGAAGAAGACCGTGCCGCCAAAGGAGGTAATAGCCAAGTCAGTCCAAGAGCAGTTTATGGAACACTTTATTGATCGACCCCCGACATATGTCGAGCATGTGCCGACAGACTATGAGCAACAGATTCAAAACTCAAGTGAGAAGAGAAGTCGGCCCAGCCCAAGGAAGAAGTTGGGAAGTACGGCATCAACTAGAGGGAAAACAGTTCCAGAGCTCGGAGAACAATCCAAGCAATCGATCTCTCTGCTCAAGGTGAGTACCAATCCAAGCAAGCAACCGATGCAACCAGCGGACGTGCAAGGCAACCCAATCGACCTCGAAGTACTAAAGGCTGCAGGTCTCACTCTTAACCAAATCCTTGGCACCAAGGAAATCCACGGGTACGATGCAACTGAGTACGCAATGCAATATGCCGTCGGAAAACCACTTGTCACACCCCAGCAGTACAAGGAACTACCAACTGCGATGCGACGGTCGCATGATTGGTACATGCGTGAAGCAAAGCGAGGGAAGACGGCGGTGATGGTCAAAGTAAGGAAAGAGCATTACACAATGCATGTGACATATGTCTTGAATTCTCAGAACTTTTCCAGTTATACCACATGGACTCTATCGACAAAACTCTCATCAGTTGATATTGTCTGTAAGTGATTTATATCTTTAGTAATTTAAGTCTCTAGCTCAGATATCATTCAGTGGCTTATACTCACTATATATGTTCTTTTCTACGCTATTGTGCAGATTGAAGATGTGGGAATTGAAACAAGAGGGACTCGATGCCATTGGGTTCATCGACCCAAGTACCGTTAATGTTCATGTGGTAAAACATTATGCCAAGGACACAGAAGATCTCTTGGAAAATTTTCTAGAGGCAATAATAAATACCAACAAATCTACTATAATATTTCCTTACAACATGTGGTGAGTGTTTACTCTCTTGTATACTACAAATTCTATTTTTGCTTACTAGCTCTCTGTCAAGTGTAGTTGATGAGTTATATGTACATGCCTGCTTAATTATATAAACTTCTGCGCAGAGACCACTATATCCTCATATATATAATCCTCGCAGATGGACTTGTTCAAGTGTACGACTCACTAGATACACCAGAACAATCATACGTGGACTTGTATTTTATGATAGAACGGTAATTTCAATCTTGATCGACCTTGCTTTCTTTCATTACTTCCTGATATCAAAAGTAATTATAATAACTCTTTCGTTCTTTTTCTTTGCCGGGTAGTGTTTGGAAAAAGATGATAGAAAAAAACCATAACGGTCATCAATGGAAAAAGATACAGCTAATTAAGTAGTACTACTAGGTCCGCGCATCTCATTAATTCTATTTTCAATAACATTATCATGCTCGATTATTAATTATCTTATTCAATTCTATTATTTTGCAAAGTGCGCGAAGCAGCCACGGGGGACAAATTTATGTGGATATTTCCTCTGCGAGAACATTCGCATCCAGACCGAAAGTCATATACGTCGCAGAGGAGCACGTGAAAGACAACTCCAGGTTTGGCAGCTGATGTCGAAGCTCTCACCCGAGAAACGCTTTGTAGAACTTCAAGAGGAATTTGCGGCATTTCTTCTTCAACATGTCATTAATGTAACTGAGAGCACTATTCCTTACCGCCGCCTAGATAATGCTAGCAAATCAGTAGTAGAGAACTGAGATTTCATCCGGAGCACTAGCTAGCTAGTCCTGGCCAGGTTTTGGGCCTTAAGTTAATTATAAGTCCCGAATTTATATGGACGTGTAATTCCATTTGTATATATATATATACTGTGTATGAGATATTGTATATTATATTACATATATATATGCATGAACTTGTGTACTGTTTACAGTATGTAGCACCGTAAAATAAATTCGAAATGAATGGAAAACACAAAAAATAGAGAGGAAAATTAAAACCTAATGAAAAGCTAAAACAAAAAAAACAGAAGACTTAGTACCGGTTGGTATCACCAACCGGTACTAAAGGTCTTCCACCACCAGTGCACGCAGGCAGCCACGTCGAGGGCCTTTAGTACCGGTCCGTGGTCCAACCGGTACTAAAGGTCTGGACCTTTAGTCCCGACCCGTTAATACCGGTTGGGGAACCGGTACTAAAGGTCCACCTGGCCCGGGACTATAGGCCTGTTCTGCACTAGTGAGGTATCTCAGGGCCCACTCGGTAATTCAACATCACAATAAGCCTTGCAAGCAATGTAACTAAGTGTTAGAAACGAGATCTTGTATTACAGAATGAGTAAAGAGAGTTTTCGGTAACGAGGTTGAACTTTGTATAGAGATACCGACGATCGAACCTCAGGCAAGTAACATACCGAAGGACAAAGGGAACATCGTATGGGATTAACTGAATCCTTGACATAGAGGTTCGATTGATAAAGATCTTCATAGAATATGTAGGAATCAATATGGGCCTCCAGGTCCTGCTATTGGTTATTGATTGTAGTGGTGTCTCGGTCATGTCTACATAGTACTGGAACCCGCAGGGTCTGCACACTTGAGGTTCGATGACCTGTCAGTGTAGATGAGTTATGTATGTTGGTGACCGAAGGTTGTTGGGAGTCCTGGATGAGATCCTGGACATGAAAAGGAGCTCCGAAATGGTCTCGAGGTAAATATTCATATATAGGATGTTCCGTGTTGGTTATCGAGAAAAGTCCGGGCACCACCGGTAACGTAACGGGGGTGCCGAGAGGGTTCGGGGGTCCACCGGAAGGGGCCACCAACCCCAAAGGGCTACATGGGCTATGGGAGAGGGCACACCAGCCCCTGATGGGCTGGCCACCCCTGCCACAAGGGCCCATGCGGCTGGGGGTTGGTGGGAGGGAGAACCCTAGGGTTGGCGCCACCTTACTTGGGTGGCAAGCCACCCTAGGGCGCCTCCACCCTTGGCCGCCGCCCTAATGGGGAAACCCTAGGGGTTGGGCGCACACCCCTCCCCCTATATATATGTGAGAGGGAGGAGGGCAAACGCACCCTAAGCCACAGTGCAGCCCTTCCTCTCTCGCTGATAGCCTCTTCTCTAAATTGATTCGGCGATGCTTAGCGAAGCTCTACCGGATCAGCTCCACCACCGCCGCCGCCATGCCGTCGTGCTGTCGGCGAACCCATCTACCTCTCTGCTCCCTCTTGCTGGAGCAAGAAGCCAGAGATCATCATCGAGCTGCACGTGTGCTGAACGCGGAGGTGTCGTCCATTCGGCACTTGATCGGGTGTTCATGGAACGGCTTGCGATTTGGATCGCGGAGACGTATGACTACATCAACCGCTTTCTTTAACACTTCCGCTTAACAATCTACAAGGGTATGTGGATCCAATCTCTCCTCTCATAGATGCTCATCTCCTAGATTGATCTTGGTGAAGCATAGGATTTTTTCCCATGCAACGTTCCCCAACAATTCCATAGTCCATCAAATCATTACCCAAAACTTGAAAACTTCAGAACACAGATCTCAACAGAAAACTCATGAGATCCATTAGTATAGGAAAAATAAATCACCACTTTAGGTACTTGTATGAACTCATTCTTTAATTATATTGGCGTAATATCTACTGTATTCCAACTTCACCATGATTCTTAACACCCGATACAACCCATAGATACATCAAAATAAGCAAACAACACCAAGAAAACTGAATCTGTCAAAAACAGAACAGTGTGTAGCAATCTGGATATTTCGAATGCTTATGTAACTCCAAACATTCTGAAAAATTAGGAAAATCTGGATAATTTTTATATAAATCTTGTGTAAAAATTTCAGACTCATTTGACACTCTGGTGAATTTATAAAATTCCTGGACTAAGCAAAAAAGTTTCTGTTTTCCAGCAAGATCAAATCAACAATCTCCGTAAACCATCCCAAAGGTCTTACTTGGCTCAAAAACAAATCAAAACACTAAAACAAAATTACTACAGAGGTAATAATGTGTAAATCACTCAATAACAGAAACAAAAACAGAAACATAAAATAAAATTGGCTTGCCTCCCAACAAGCGCTATTGTTTAACGCCCCTACTAGCTAGGCATAACGCAATAGATCTAGGTACTCTCATAATATATTCATAAGATAATTCAATTTTCTGTCTAGGAAAGTGTTCCATTCCTTTCCTTAATGGAAATTAGAATCTAATATTTCCTTCTTTCAAATCAATAATTGCACTGATCGCTCTAAGGAAAGGTCTACCAAGAATAATAGGACATGTATGATTGCAATCTATATCAACAACAATGAAATCTACGGGCACATAATTCCTATTTCCAACAATAAGAACATCTTTAATCCTTCCCGTAGGTATCTTAATAGTGAAATCTGCTAGATGCAAATTTAAACAGCAATCATCAAGTTCATGGAAACCTAGCACATTGCATAGAGTTTTCGGAATCATGGAAATGCTAGCACACAAATCACACAAAGCATGGCACTCTTGTTTTTAATTTTATTGTTAATAGTAGGTTCCCACTCATCATAAAGCTTTCTAGGTATAGAAATTTGCAATCCAAGTTTTTCTTCAAAATATTTCACCATAGCATCAACGATATGTTTAGTAAAAGCTTTATTTTAATTATAAGCATGTGGAGAATTCAACATGGATTGCAATAGGGAAATACAATCAATCAAAGAAAAATTATCATAATTAAAGTCCTTCAAATCCAAGAGTGGGTTCATTGCTATTTAAAGTTTTGACATCTTCAATCCCACCTTTATCAGTTTTTGCATCAAGATCTATAAAGTCCGAATCATTGGGATGCCTTCTAATTAAAGTTGACTTATCTCCAATCCCATCTTTATAAAAAATTAATATTAGAAAACAAATATTCAATAGGAGTCACATCAATCACTTTAAGATTTTCATCATTACTTAGAGATTCTCGCTTCGCGGCCATTTTATTAACTAGGGTAGCTTGTTTCTCAGAATCTGGCCTACTAAATTTTCAAGATTAGCAAATTGAGATTTCAAACCATAAAATTCCTTAGATATATCATGAAGTTCTTTATTCATGTATTCCAACATAGCCTTTTGTTCTTTAAGCTCGTTTTTAAAGAAACTATTATGGTCAAATTGAAGTGACATGAAACTTTTAGTATTATTCTCAACATCTTCCAACTAGCTAAGATAAGGATCAAGGCTTTTGGGTTGAGTCATAAATACGAGCAAACAATCTAACACATAAGCAAACAAAAAAGCAAACAAAAAGACGAACGAAAGAAGGGCGAATCAAAAGGCAAATCGTTTTGGTTTTTTCTGAAATTCGTTTTAGAAGTGGGTGAGAGGAAAACAAGAGGAAAATTGCAAATAATGTAAATGCGAGAGATGAGTTTGTGATGGGTACTCGGTAGGCTTGACTTGTTATGTATCCCCCCCGGCAACGGCACCAGAAATCCTTCTTGCTACTTCGTGAGCTTGCGTTGGTTTTCCCTTGAATAGGAAAGGGTGATGCAGCAAAGTAGATAAGTATTTCCCTCAGTTTTGGGAACCAAGGTATCAATCCATTAGGAGGTACAAGCAAGGCCCCAATCGATGCACCTGCACAAACAATCAAACACTTGCACCCAACGCTATAAAGGGGTTGTCAATCCTTTCACGGTCACTTGCAAGGATGAGATCCGATAGAGATAGATATAAAAGATTACTAAAAGGACAATTAAAATAAAAGTAAATAAATTGCAGCAAAGTATTTTGTGTTTTTTAGTTTATAGATCTAAAATATAATATGGAAAATAGACCCGGGGCCATAGGTTTCACTAAAGGCTTCTCTCTTGAAGGAAAATAATACGGTGGGTGAACAAATTACCTTCGAGCAATTGATAGAACAGCGCATAGTTATGATGATATCCAAGGCAATGATTATGCATATCTGGCATCACGTCCATATCAAGTAGACCAAAACGATTCTGCATCCACTACTATTACTCAACAGATCGACCGACTCCTGCCTACATCTAGAGTATTAAGTTCATGAAGAACAGAGTATCGCATTAAGTAAGATGACATGATGTAGAGGGATAAACTCAAGAAATATGATGCAAACCCCATCTTTTTATCCTTGATGGCAACAATACAAATACGGCCTCGCTACTCCTACATTGTCACTGGGTGAGCACACCGCAAGATTGAACCCAAAACTAAGCACTTCTACCGTTGCAAGAATTACCAATCTAGTTGGCCAACCAAACCAATAATTTGAAGAGACCTATATAGATATGAAATCATTCATATAAGAATTCAGAGAAGATTCAACTAATATTCATAGATAATCTGGTCATGAACCCACAATTCATCGGATCTCGACAAACACATCACAAAAGATCATTACATCGGATAGATCTCCATGAAGATCATGGAGAACATGGTATTGAAGAACATAGTGAGGGAATAAGCCATCTAGCTACTAGCTATGGACCTGTAGGTCTGAGGTAAACTACTCACACATCACCGGAAGGGCAATGGTGTTGATGTAAAAGCCCTTCGTGATTGAACACCCTTTGACAGATTACCGGAAAAGGCCCCAAGATGGGATCTCACGGGAACAGAGGCTTGCGGCGGTGAAAAAGTATTTTCGTGGCTCTTTTTGGTATTGGGGGAATATTTCTGAATTTATAGGCGGAGAATTAGGGTTGGAAGACCTACGGGGGACCACAAGCCAGAGGGCGCCCCCAGGGGCGTGCCATGGCGGCTTGTGGCCCACCCGTAAGTCTTCTGGCCTCTTCTCCAAGCCTCTAGGGTTCCTTCTGGCCCAAGAAAAATCACCGTAGAATTTTATTCTGTTTGGACTCCGTTTGATATTCCTTTTCTGCAATACTCAAAAAGAAGGAAAAAACAGAAACTCGCACTGGGCACTAGGTTAATAGGTTAGTCCCAAAAATAATATAAAATAACATATTAATGCATATAAAGCATCCAAAACAGATAACATAATAGCATGGAACAATCAAAAATTATAGATATGTTGGAGACGTATCAGACCCTCAGGGTAAAGTGGTTCTTGGGTCATTCTACCTCCTCTAGTTACTACTCTAGCAGCAAAGTCATGCGTATTATTGTTCATTTCATCAAGCAATTCCTTTTCAGACTTAGCTACTTGTTCTAACTGAGTTTGAACCATAGAGTCATGCTTTCCTACACCTCTAACATCACTATGGATTCGAAATAGAAAAGTCACTCAAGCGAACAATCATATCAGAATTATATTTCAGCTGTTTCAGAACATGGGCATTGAAATGATCTTGCGTCATAATATAGTTATCAAACTCATATAAGCATTAACTAGGATTTTTATTGTGAGGGGTGTGACTTTCATTGAACTCTAATAAAGAATTTACCTCTACCACATGTGGAGGTGGCGGTGTGTCAAGGCCATGTATTTCTTCAATACGTGGCAAATTCTTAACGTCCTTAGCTTTAATACCTTTTTCCTTCATAGATTTCTTTGCCTCTTGGATATCTTCAGGACTGAGAAATAATATATCCTCTTCTTCGGAGTGGGTTTTGGCGGTGGTTCCGGAAGAGTCCAATGGTCATAAACTCATAATTCTTCAATATGGTATTCAATAATTCCTCAGCTTGTTCAACAGTTTGCTCCCTGAAAACACAACCAGCACAACTATCTCGGAAGTCCCTAGAAGCATCGGTTAGGCCATTATAAAAGATATCAAGTATTTCATTTTTCTTGAGAGGATGATCATGCAAAGAATTAAGCAATTGGAGAAGCCTCCCCCAAGCTTGTGGGAGACTCTCTTCTTCAATTTTCACAAAGTCAAATATTTCCAGTAAGGCAACTTGCTTCTTATGAGCAGGAAAATATTTTTTAGAGAAGTAGTTGATCATATCATGGGGACTACGCACACAACCAGGAGCAAGGGTATTGTACGATGTCTTAGCATCACCCTTTAATGAGAATGGAAATAACTTAAGGATATAATAGTAGCAAATCTTCTCATCAGGAGAAAAAAGGGTGGCTATATCATTCAGCTTAGGAAGTTGTGACACTACAATTTCAGTTTCATAGCCATGGAAAGGATCAGAATCAACCAAAATAATTAATTCTGGGTCCACAGAGATTTCATAATCCTTATTAGTAACTAGGATAGGTGAAGTAGCAAACTTAGGATCACATTTCATTCTAGCATTCAAAGTATTTTCCTTATACTTGCATAGTAATTTCTTAAGATCATCTCTATCCTTGCAAGAAAGAATTTCTCTAGTTATCTCTTCATCCATAACATAACCTTCAGGTATCTTAGGCATTTCAAACTTAGGAGAGATATGACTAATAGGGGTTTCATAATCTTCATCAGTTTCAGCAGTTTCATTCTCTTTAGCTCTACCAATTTGTTCATCAAGAAATTCTCTTAGCACATTATCATCAAGCATGGTACTATCATCATCAATAGCATAATTCATAGCAGAGGTACCATCATCAATAACTTGTGACATATTAGGATTACTACCATGTGGTGGTGTTCCAAACTTACTCGTAACAGAAGGCGAATCAATTGCAGAGCTAGATGGCAGTTCATTACCTCCCTTCGTAGTAGAGGGGAAAATCTTCGTCTTAGTATCCTTCAAATTCTTCATAGGGATAGATTGATATAAATCCCAAGTGTCTCAACAAATATTTCTATGCTCCCTAGCAACGGCGCTAGAAATAGGTCTTGATAACCCACCAGTATAGGGGTCGCAACAGTTTTCGAGGGTAGAATATTCAACCCAAATTTACAGATTCGACACAAGGGGAGCCAAAGAACACTTGAGAGTATTAGCAGTTGAGTTGTCAATTCAACCACAACTAGAGATTAAATATCTGTAGCAAAGTGATCAGTAGCATAGTAATATGATAGTTTGATAGCAGTAGTGACAGTAACAATAGCAGTAATAGTAGTAGCAATAGTTTTGTAGCAGTTGAAACATCAGCAACAGTAATAGTAACTTGGCAAGAGCAATAAGTGGAAAGGTTGTAGGCACTGGATCGGTAACTCGTTGGATGATATTCGTCATGTAAGAGTCATAACCTAGGGCGATACAGAAATAGCTCAGTTCATCAATGTAATGTAGGCATGTATTCCGTAAATAGTCATACGTGCTTATGGAAAAGAACTTGCACAACATCTTTTGTCCTACCCTCCCGTGGCAGCGGGGTCCATAAGGAAACTAAGGGATATTAAGGCCTCCTTTTAATAGATAACTGGAACAAAGCATTAAAACATGGTGAATACATGAACTCCTCAAACTACGGTCATCACCGCGATGTATCCCAAATATTGTCAACTATGGGGTTGACGGATCATAGCATGTAATAGGTGCATATGTGTAGTGACCCGACCTGAAAGGTCGAATCTCCGGTTTATCTATACCATCCCAAGATCATGCTGGTACACACACGGTACATCAGTGTATATATCAAAGGGAAATCACACAACATTCATTAATCGAAATCTCATATCGAGTCCTTTATTACAATAAGGATTACAATAAAGTGGCTGAAGGCCAACTCATGAGATAAACTAAATCAAAACTTGCGGAAGCTCCATAGGTAGTTGAGTCCATCTGACTCCAAGGGCATCTCACAGAGCGTAGAGCGTATCCTCACTCCTGGTCGGCAAAGTACTCTGCAACATGATACGTTGTAGCTGTATAGGTCAGCATATTGAATATGCCGGCAAAGTCACAAGAGAGGGGGTAAAGTAATCATCTAGTCTATATGCAAATATGGCAGGTGGGGGTAGTAAGTTTTTGCATAAAGCAAAATTTTTCCTACAACAAGAGAGGGCAAAAGCATAATTACTACAATGTTAGTTGATTAATGAGATTGTTCCACCAACCAATTCTCATACCCAAGTTGACATTAAAAATACCCACATCAATGTAATTTATTGTGTTGAGAGTTCCAGATAGTTTCAGTTCCTTTGGCTCAAATTGTCCATGACCGTGGACACGGCTAATCGATTAGGTTTGGGTACTCTGCAGTGTTTTGCACACGTTCCCCACAAGATTTGATCGCCTCTGTTGGATTTCTCGCACTTCATGGTGTTTGAGAAATGGATGACCAAAACATGGTCTTCTAAAGGGTTTCCCCGAGACTCTGTCGGTGCCCATCCTTTCCTACCGTTCTTCTACATCTTGAACCACCGCCTGTCCAGGGTCACGACGATATCCAACGAAGCCAGAGCCCATAATGGCTTGTGGCTGTGCAGGTAAGCCTTGGGTCTTTAAGCTCCATCCATCTCTTTGTGCCTGGGTGGACGTTTCCGCATGAGTACCGATCTAGGCTAACCACTGGTTTCTCCAGGGCGCCGTTCAACCATCATCGACCCATAGGTATGTTGAAAACTCGGAGTCTTGAAGACTTGATCATCATGTAGGTCTTGAAATTATTAACTCATAACTCTCATGAATCACACAACCAACCCCATCTACTAATAGCATAGCAAAATGTAAATCAACGTTTCCCGGGGCCAATGTGTCAAAGGGTTGAGGGGTACCTACCACATGATACTAGAACAAGTAACCAAGTTTCCAATTTACCTACTTTCCATGCAATTGGGGAGATGGAAGAACTAATGCAATAAAACATAGGTATACATGGTCAAAGTGACTTGCCTTGCTGACGATCCTCGAAATCAAGTGACTCTAGATAACAAGCTTCACACTCCGAATGATCTAACTAATCAAACAAGAGCACACCATAAGCATAAACAAAATACAATTCATTCAACAGCAAGGTAAACAAATGCTTCAACAAACAAAAGCACAATCAAAAGAAGAATCACTTAAAGTATAAGGCTATAAATCTTTGGTGTCCAAATCTCTACTAACACATACAAGTCAAAAATTGGTTTTGAACAACTAGACATTTTAGATAACAGAAAAGTAAATATAAAATTTTATTTGAAAACAGAAAGAATTTCATTATAAAAGTATTGTGCTAAAAGAATTACTACAAAAATTTTCTAAACAATATACATGGTGAAAACAAGATGAACCTATTCAAATTAGAGAACAAGACAATTTGAAAAACATATTTTATTAAAAAAAAAGAAAATACACCTAATGTTGAATCAACAGATCCTAATGAAATCTAAAAACAAAGGTTAAATTAATTCAGGTTCAAATTACATAAAAATCAATTTAATTAAAATATATTAAGAACTAAACAGATTCTGTTTTTGTGAAAAACAGTATACAAATTCATTCTAAAAATTCTCAAACTATGTGGAATGATAGGTTTAACTAATAAGAAACAGTGGCAAAAAGATTCACTCAAAAATATATTTTAAACTCTAGTTATACAGATTTTAGTAATTTAAACAAATTTTATTAGATTCAAAATTTAAAGTTCAAATTTGAAATCTAAGCATACAGACATAAACTACAGCAAATTTGTGAACTAATGCAAAAATAATAAAATATAAACACCAAATATTTTGAAAGATATGATAAAAAGAAAAACAGAATACATTCTGTTTTTTAAAACAGAAAATAAAAAGAAAAACTTCCTATCTATCGGACAGACTCTACGTGTCAGGTTGTGATTGGCCGCGAGGGCGTGCGCGTGAGAGCTAACGAGCGGACGACCGATGACTAAAGCGTAGCGTTTCGATTAATAAACAGATCTAATCTCGCGCGTTGACTACGGATCCGACGGCTACGGGTGGAGGTAGAGGCTCACAGAGAGGGGGTCGGGGTCTCCGGCGTGGTCAACGGCGGCCGGTGGTCGAAGATGCTCGGGGACGACGGTGCAGTGGTCGAGGGCGAAGTCCGAAGGCTTCAAACGGTGGTGGCGAGGCTCCGGCGTCGATTGGTGGCGTCGAAGGGGGCTAGGGGTGAGTGTGGTGACGGGCACGAGCTCGGGGACATTCGGTTGGGGTGCCGAACTCCGGTGAGGTCTGGCGCAGCGCTGCGGCGAGGGAAAAAGGAGTTTTGGGGTTGGAACGAAGAGAGGAGAGGTCTGGGCTTTATATAGGAGCGGTGCGGGGGTTGGGGAGGGCACGAGGGGCGAGATCCACGGAGAGGGATCTTCGGCGACGGCGGTCGGGCGTGGGAAGGGGATGACCGCGCTGATGCCGTGGTCGGACGGTGGGTTCCACGCATTAGTGAGGGTGGGGGCGTGGTTAGCGCGTTGGTGGCCGACCCGGAGTGGTTTCGGGAATTAAAGACGTTGGGCCGGCCCGGTTCGTTTTAAATACTTTCCTTTTCTATTTCCAGCACAGTAAAAACTCTTTCAATGCATTCAAAACAATTCCAAACATAGGAATTATATATATGAGAATGATCAAGATAATTAACGCTATTTAATGAACATTTTTCCTATGTCATATTGAATAATTTTTTAAAATTTATTTTCAGAAAATGCCTAATTGATTTTAAATCCTTTTCAGATAAATTTTCAAATAACCCCCTGGTTTAATTGCTCAAATATTTCACCAAGATGCCCCTTGTGTGGAGTGTCATGTTAGTCCTCTCTTTGTTTGAATATTTCCAAAGGTTTCAAATAGGTGAAACAAATAGATGGGAAAAGTGAAATGGCCTTTCAGAATTTCAAAACAAGCATTTCAACAAATTCATTACATTCCAACAAAATGATGATGATGCATAGCTATATTTCGTAACATTCCAAAATGAAATTTTGGGATGTTACAATATAACTAGGCAAGATCGGATCAAGAACATAGATATAGAGATGATAACATAAACGGTTCAGATCTGAAATCATGGCACTCAGGCACTAGTGACAAGCATTAGGCATAACAAAGTCATAGCAACATCAATCTCAGAACATAATGGGTACTAGTGATCATGCCCTAACAAAACTAACTCGATTACATGATGAATCTCATCCAACTCCTCACCAACTAGCAAGCCTATGAAGGAATTACTCACTCCCGATGGGGAGCATCATGGAATTGGTGATGGAGAAAGCTTGGTGATGACGAAGACCAAAGATTCCCCTCTCCGGAGACCCAAACGGGCTCCAGATCTGGCCTCGCAATGAAGAACAAGAGGCGGTGGCGGCTCCGTATCGTGAAACCCGATAACTCTTTCTCCCTGATTTTTCTCTCCGAATTTAGGAATTTGTAATGGAGGAGTTAGGGCAAGTGGGGCCACAAGGTGGGCACAACGCACCATGGCGTGCCGGGAGGGGGCTGGCACGCCCTGGCGTATTATGCACAGCCTGGGCCCTCTCTCCGGTGGTTTTTGGCTCTGATATTTTTTATATTTTCCAAATAAATCTCCAAAAAGTTTCATTCATTCCGAGAACTTTTATTTCTGCAAAAAATCAATGCCATGGTAGTTCTAGAGAAAACAACGTCAGTCCGGGTTAGTTTCATTCAAATCATGCAAATTAGAGTCCAAAACAACGGCAACAGATTGAGCAAAATTAGATACATTGGACATGTATCAACTCTCCCAAGCTTAAACCTTTGCTTGTCCTCAAGCAATTCAGTTGACAAACTGAAAGTGATAAAGTACAACTTTTATGAACTCTTTTGTTCTTGTTTACATATATATGCTTAAGTAGCACCTAGGTTTTCGACAAAGATTTTGACTAACCATGTCAACAATAACTCTTAGAAATTATATTTACTCATAATAATAACATAAGCAACTAGCGAGCAATAATAAGATATCTCGAGTGACAACACTTTGTCAAAACAATCATGATACAATATGACAATAGTGGTAGCTTGCTAGCCCTTTCTGAGACTGCAAAACATAAATGCAGAGCACCTCCAAAGTTCAAGCAACGACTAAACATTGTAATTCATGGTAGAAAAGATCTAGTCATGCTGCACCCAACATCGACTGTACACAATGCATGAGGAGGACAATAGGGTAGATATAATTCTGAGAGGTACACCCTTCCTGTCAACGTCACGACCAAGAGTTATCAATATCTTACATGCTAAACAAATTAGCAGCAGTTTCCAAGCGATAAAAGTAAAGGTTTACTCCCCTTCTACCAACAATCACACTCCATGGAGAACCGCATCCACGGGTACCGTCCAAACCAATAACATTCCTAGGTTAGTTTTGGTTAATTATTTTTGATTTTTGATTTCGCGACTTGGAATCCCTCTTATTACCCCTCTCGTGTAAGGACAAGTGAATAAACACTCATCATGAGAATAACCCGCTTAGCATGAAAGATACTGACCGCCTACTGTCGCTTCAGGAGCGGTCCAGGCACACAAAACATATGTTCAATTGAATTTTTAGTGGTGGCACATGCAAATTTACTTTGGAACGGTAGGGTAATACTGCATATAGGTAGATATGGTGGATTCATCTGCCATAACTTGGTTTAAAGGTTTTAATGCACAAGCAGTATTTCCGCTCAGTACAGGCGAAGGCTAGCAATTAGATTGAGAAGCAGCCAGCTAGAGAGCAAAGACGGTCATGAACATGCATTACATATAATCATAATTGAATACTAGCATGAGTAGGCTATGGACACTATGAACATAAATATCATGAAGGCTATGTTGGTTTTGATTTAACTACATGCGTGTACATGTGCCAAGTCAAGCCACTTGAATCATTCACTGGAGGATACCATATCATCATACCGCATCATAACCATTTTAATGCATGTTGATACCCAAGATATCTTCATCATCGCACACGAGATTTCTCTAGGAATAGTGTACCATATATAACATCATTGGACACGTTTCCCAAAAATATACGCGTGGGATCGTCCTTGCATCGGGTATGGTTTCCTATTGGCTCATGTGTGAGATACGGTGCTATCGCAAATGAATGAGTAGCTCCTGCGCACACGTACACGTGTTGCAAACTGTCTGTGATTCCTTATATATCAAAAACATTTTAGATTATATCTCGTGTGCTTTTCCTATGGACCACAAGCGGGCACGCTACAAGTTGCGTGTGCTTTCCATTCTGAACCGCACATGCTTAGTTGCTTGAACCGTGTGCGCTGAAATTGTCAGGTTATTGTAAAATATCGCATTTAATTCACCCTGCAAATAGCAAATTTGTCACAATATGCAATCGACAAATAGTGTCCACATGAAGAACATTCATCATAATTGGCCACAATATGCAATTGAACAAATAGTATCCACATGCAGAGAATTCATCATAATTCATGTCAATATGCAATTGAGAAAATGCTAGCTAAATTCCACAGCTGTTAAACCGACATATCCAGTACATAATCATGGTGTATGAAATGCGAAGACATGATCACATCGAAAATAATGCATCCATGTGTATATGTTTAGCTGATAATACTATATGAATGTGTATTTATTTTTAGGACATTTGATCCTGGAAATCTGCGTCGACTTTAGAGGGCTTGATATAGTGTTTCACAAAGAAGGTGCTGATAAATTTCCTAACAAACAAGAATTCATCGGCAACGAGCGATTCATAAGTCATCGATACGAAGATGAGTTGCATGACTTTTTGATCAGAATGTGACATGCGTGTGGAGTAGAAGATAGTACTTAAGAAGCAGACTTACTGGTTTTTATCATGTCAGCATCGACACCACATTCACCTTGTTTGCATAGGTTTATCATGTGTGCACAAACATAATATCCAGATAGGCTGGTACCTTGTTGTTGCTAAGGACACTGATTTTTTTTTACAATATTAGTCATGTACTTGTCCTGTTAGGAACAACCTAACCGGTGTAAGTTGTTTTCTTCTATGAAGAGAAATAGAAATAGGTTTACTTAGAAACTTGACCATCTGACTAGCATTTTTTAAAAATAACGGATTTCATTGTCTTACCGGAGAAACTATCGCGTGCTGCTTAAGTAGTTGGCGGTCGAACCTATTCCCACCTAAACTTATGTTCTTTGATAATACACTGCAAATGAAGATGAATTTTCACACACTCTATTCTGGAACCAGATATGAACACAACGCATTAACATCAAATAATTCAATACCTATCCATGAAATCCCGAAGTTGACTCAGATCCAGAGACACATTTGACTCTCTAAGAGAATCCATGTAGTAAACTATGTTGCGTTTTGAAATAATGACCACCAAGATACAGTGACCTCTAAAATTTAACAAAACCATGAACGTATGGACTATTTCTAAAACTGAAAGACGAACATTGTATGTGTTCTTGTATATTTATACTTACTGTTCATGATATGGCCACATGAAGAACTTTCTTATCGATAAGTCGAACAAGACCTTGGCGACATAATCAATGGAAGCCACGAGTGAGCCATTATGTTTTAAATAAACGCCGTTTACTAAATTAGGATCTATGAAATACACATGCACTGTTGATTTTCTCTGGTCGTCAATCCCTTGAGAGGAATACAATACAGTTTGCATTTTTGTCATTTACAACCTTGTATGGAGAAGTTGATCAGAGTTTTTGAAGTACTTACAACATCAAGCATTTGACAAGAATGGCAGCAAGCTCACCGAAGTTTTTGAAGTACTTACAACATATTTGAAGTCCTCGAATTCCACACTGATGTTACCTCGAACGTCAGAGAAATGCCATTGGTCGTAGTGCAATTCCATAATGTTAGTATCTTCTCCCTCCGACATTCTTTCCATGCAATCTATACTTATACTAATTAGGCACTTCCAAGAAATTCCCACGTTAATCAGTAATTAGCATACGTTAATTTGGTGGGACCGAATTATTACGGTGGAAATTAACCCACATAATCCTTGGCAAAAAAAAACATAACCCCATGGTCGCTTCCACTTTTTTTTGAGGGATGGTACCACGTTATTTTGTTGCTTACAGTAGATTTTCATGGATCAGATATATTATATTTCTATACATAACCATTGGACAATAGTGTTCTTTTAATTTCCAGCACGTACACATCCTTTCTGGATACACATGCGTACATGCGTACGTCCCGTAGACTCTCCTGATTGAGATCCCATCCATGCTCTCCCGATTGTAGTACATATCTTGACACACATGCATACATGCGTATGTCTCATGGACTCTCCTGGTTAAACTCTGAAAATATAAATCACATATGTATTCTCCTGATGGAAATCTGATCTGAGAAGAAAAAAAACCTCGTCCGCGTGTTGCTGCAGATAGCCCTCTTTAGTTCGCCCCTCATGTGGACGGATCATCATCAAGGGTACCCTACCGCCGTTGTTCGTCGTTTGCCATCCAGCCACGTTTTTTTGCAAGCTGTGTGGGCGTTCACTGTTTCAGCCATGCTGAAATCAAACAAAAAAATTGGGGTACGACGCAATCCATCTCTTGTCATGGTCGTCCATCGATCAAATGTTAATAGCTTAGATAAATCGTCCTCCTATCCAGCGCAGGGTGCAGGCCAGACATGATGTCTTCGGATGCGATGCGCAGATTATATTGGAAGTTGACCGATGCAAGGTGAAGAGATCATACTATTTGGTGGACATGGGTACTACTACTAGACTAGACTGAAGGGTTACACCGTTGTTCTCCAATATGGCTTCTTACTAAATATGGTTATAAATTATACATGGTACCAAACTTCTTTAATCCACTACGTACTTCTGCATGATGCATGCATGATTGGTGAATTACATTTATTTTCTTAGAGCTTGGGTTTGTATGATACCTGCAAGTATTAAGTTTTTGTAGTACATATAGTTATTCCTTATGGGTTTGTCATAGTACATATAGGTAAGATTGATTTAGTTGTCTTTCTACATTATATGATTCTAAGAGATATTCATAGTTTTTACAAAGCGGTGATAAAATTGTTTTTTGGCAAAAATATATGGATCTAAATTCTGTAAAAAACTATTTTCCTCACGAGATTTAAAAAAAGGGGTTGCTGATTAATTATTTTACTCTATGAAGAAAAATAGCGCCACTAATATGTTTTTATCTGTATGTGTGGCAGTAATAAGCAGGAGAAAACAAACTTTTCGAAGCACGATTATAGGTGCCATATACAAATATGTTGTAGTCATAATTAACTTTTTATGTTAATTCTTTTGTTAAACTCCCAACGGCAATCTTCAAATAAAATATGTTTTTGACAGACAAGAGATGTGTGTGTACCGTTCATGACGAGCACAAAGCAGCCTTGAAGCATCAACATGCAGATTTCCTACGAGGGAAACCGAGGCGGCGGGCGTAGGCTCAACAGAAACTAGATCCTACATTGCCGATACTACTACAGAGGGAGGTCGAACTCACAACGGCATTCATGCTCCATCGAACATGTCATTCAAGCCCCAAGCTTATGTTATTTGCAGTCAAAAAAATTAGAGAATGTACAATTTAACAAGTTTAAATAATTAATTATCTGTGTATGTTGTTGTGTCTTTGTTGCGAACATCTCGTCTAGCCTACCCATGTACAACTCTTATCATAACTATATCTTTCACTTTCTTTTCACATGAACACCCAACAATATCACATGGAACAAATCCAAATAAATAAAATCAAAATTATCCCAAAAATATATCTAAATTAGATGGTTTAATATGTGGTGCTTGCAAGCTTTCTCTTGCCCAGGCAAAGAAACTTTATATCATGTGTTCTCTGAAATATTCCCTCTCGGGCACAGTTTCTACAAGGCATAATTGTTATCTTCGAATTTAAAATGATCCATCCCAATTTTCCACATGACAAGATTGGGTAGGTAGAGTGATCCTTTCTTAGAATTTATAAATATTTTTCAACATTTGATCGTACATAGCAGTCTAAGTGACAGTGAAGGTGGAGGTGGACAATGTATCTTCATAATAGTTTCCAGACTCAACAGCCTTTCAAATTATAAATATATTATTTATTGCTTTCAGTTTACTAATTGCGTGAAGCATTTTTCTTAGTATGGAACCTTAGATTTTAGACTATGATATATGTATTTTTTATTTAAATACATCTTTTTTTTACTTCTTGGTATTTCATCTCAAATAATGAGATATTTACTAAATATACTATATACGAGAGACAAGTTTAAATTAACATTGTGGATTTGAGCGGCATAAAATGATAATGGCTGCAATGACCAGATTCGTACAAGCTTGCATGTTTCTCCATTAAAAATATTATGTCAGTTTTCTAATAAAATTGAAAGATTGTATATTATATTATGTTTAGGAAGCAAATCACTTTGGAGATTACTTTGCTATCACATGATGCATAAGTAAATTAAAGGCTTTGTGGATATCGTGTACTAAGGCAGATGGAAGAGATAGTGGTATAGACCATATTATTATACGCACATTACCCATCGGCTTGCTGACATGCAAATCGAAACGGTCGGCTCAAGATGCGTCAGATCATATGTGCGGCAGCCGTCTGATATGGGCCAGTTATGCACGAGGATTTCGTAAAGGCATTTTTTTTTTCAGAAACTTCAAAGAAAGTTATACTATGTATATAAAGTGTCTCGCCCGTGCGAACGCATGGGTCGACGACTAGTATTTATGTAACTTGCGAGCACTAGAACTGCACTCGTCCAAGAAATCACCAACAAGGAATGGCTCGCCATGTTTGTACTTGTGTTTGTCAAATGTGTCTCGTTCCATACTAGAAAGTTGCTTTTCAAGGTCTGCTTCAGGCATGTGGTCAGAACCGGGTTTCCCCAGCACTTCGAAAACCCTATTGTTAATTTGGGTACGGCCGATGATTCTTTGTAGAAGGGGGCTCTTGCTCCCATCCCTCCTCGCTTTTGGGAGGCCCAACTTCTTCTGTGCAACCGCACCCGCTTCCGTCTTCTTAGCTGAAGCACTTCTTGTTTGACATCTGGTTTCATCAACGACATGCTGTTGAGAAGCGTGTGAAGGTACGATGAACAACTGAATAGATGATGTCGTTGTGACGGACCGCTGAGTTGTAGTGCCAGAGTCGATGGACTGATGAGAAGCCGTTGAAGCTATTCTTGGCTTCTGAGCAGCTTGTGCCAACGTGTCGGTGCATTGATGCGGCTGTGACAACGTGTTCGTTTGTTGACCAGGCAGTGCCGACACATCGGCATGCTTATAAGGCGGCTGCGAACCGCTAGACTGATGAGCAGGTGGTTCCTAACTTTCGAAGTGCTTAGCAGGTGGTCCCGGACTTTCAGCATTCTTAGCAGGCGGTTCCAGACATTCAGACTCCTTAGTGCGTGCTATGGTCGGGTTTATCTGATGAGAATGCAGTGCCAATGTGTCTCCACTTTCTGCTTTAGTGGTCGGCATCTGAACCGATGATACGTCTTCAGCAGTTGTAGGCCTTGCCACGGGCTGCTCAGGACAGGACGATGACCTGGCATGTATGGCGGGAAGTTGGCCGGGCTGATCACAGGTTGATGCCCCGGGCATCTGATTCCCAAGATTATGTTCATCGGAGGAATCACACAAGATCTGCTATGGCGAGATGAGAGTCACCGGTTCGAGGGTGACATTGGTTGCTTTGGGGGGGGGGCTGGAGGGGGCTCATGTAGGATGTATATTTCATTCCATGGCCACTAGACATGATTTAACCATGTTTCTTGCAGTGTCCTCTACTTATCAAGGTCCAGAAGGAGATTCTCCTTGGGGGAGTCATTGACTTCAAGGTTTATTCCAGTCATGTACCATTTCACACAACCCTCCTTCAATTGTACGTTTGTCCAACAAGCGACCCCGGTCAAAATCAGGGTTGTAAACCCACGTAGTTGCACATTTTAAAGAACCATCATAATATGTCAGCACGGCCCTCACTCTCTCCCTCTGTCCATATAGATCATATATAGAACCATCATTTCCAGCTGCAGCATCATTGTCGCTAGGGTCAGATGATGCGCAACTACTCTTGTGTGGTGTTGCCATACAATAAGTGGCACCATCCATGCCGACACCCCCTTGTATCTCCCAGCTATCTCTCAGCATTAGTGTCTTCTCCTGCATATATGACTCCTCAACTTCCTTTCAAACTACATGATACATGTCCCTCTTAATCTTTTCGCGCAAGTCTCTGTGCCTATAATTACTCCTAGCTTTTTTCATGCCGTTCCTCTCTTCTTTGCTTAGTGAGAAAGCCCTCTTGTGTGGGACATTGAACCCAATACCCCTAGCACAGCAAGGGGGCTCTTTGGTAGTCAGAGCCTCGGACAGAATCTCACATGGCCCTGAGTTCCTGTACAACCTTCTAGTGTTTTGGAAGCCTTTGCCATACATCATACAGTTTTTGGCCTGCGGAGTTTTCAAAGTAATAAGAACCATCTCCATGCCTCTTTGCATGTGCCATCAAGTAGTCCCTAGCACGAGTGCCTTAAATTCACTAAAGGCCGGTTTGCCACCTGCACCTACTGCTTCTTTGTCCTCCGGCTGCCATATCGGTTTCATGTCGTAGTATCCTGCCACACCCATATGGTGGGGGGGTGTTTTCTTCTTCTGAAGTTCTGATTGCATGGAATTCCTCCTAATAAACTCTTCATTGGCCCTGAACCATTTGAATTCTTCCCAATCTTCCTTTGTGATTTGGTGGTATGAGGGGATTGGGTCCTTGCCTTGACTCAAGAACTTCTTGTACAACACACGCTTCCAGTTTCTCCAAGCATCCCTGGACTTCTTCAATGCAGCGTGTTCCACCTGTACTCTCCATTCCTCAGGAACATTGAAGTGCGCCATGCTCACGGACTATCCTCTGCCGTGTTTCTATACCAGCCTTTCGAAATCCTCGGAGATTAATATTGAGCCTTGCCCTGCCAACAAATCCACACACACGCTCCTGAACCTTGTGCATGCTTTATAATCTTTAGTTGGATCCCAAGACTTCAAATCGATGTCAGTTACTTCGTATACACCTTTAGGCTGGTGTGTGGACTTTCTTGGAGCGCCCTTTCGGCTCTTGACCGGATGGGTGATTGTGGCAGCTCTAACCCGTTCATCATTTCTTGGTACAAGATCATTTGTTGCAGACATGTCCGCTTCGGACTTAGATGAAGATACATCGCCAGAAGTATGAATGTCTTCGCCGCTAATAGACATGTACAAAGTACACATGTGGAATTCAGAAAAGGGGGATAATCATGAAAAAATGTAATAGCTTGGAAGCTAGCTATCTAAATATGGCATGTGATCATTTCGAAATGTACGGCTAATTTGTTCATTTAGTGTGACTCGTGCGCACATGATATGTAATTCGATAATAACTAATTGGAACAAATATAACTTATATGTTGGGAGGTAGACGATGACCATAAATACACTCTCCATTTTTATAATCGTTTTGGGGACAAACCGAACGAAACAGTAAAAGGGATCGCCAGATAATAGACCTCACCGCAATGAAGGGCAACGACTGGCCGGTTTTTGTTTTGCAAATCTCGTAGGAGAGGCAAGGGTACATGATTGATAAGCTCAACGGCGGCTGGCGAGCAAATGAAGAGGGCGAGACGTGGGCAGCCGCGTGTTCGGAGCGGCAGTGAAGGGCAGGGTTGATGCCGGGAAGGGGGTACACCATGGGGTTGAGAATGACGACACCGGAAAGGGTTCTGGTGTGGATCTAGGGGATGGTAGGGGGAAGGAGCTAGCTGTCGATGGAGTTTGGGTAGAATATGCAGACAGATGAGCGAAACAGGGGAGGGCGTGGGTTTGGGTGGGAGGGGAGGGGCATGTTGGCGGCTTCAGTGAAAACGGTGAAAAAAGATCGCCCTGCACCCACGGAAAAAACTGTGCAAACGGTTTCGCATAGTAACCCGTGTGCACAAGCAGCACAAATCAGGTCGAAATGAAAACCTGAAAACTTTGAAATGTAGGCGTGAACTCATCATTTTGTCTCGAAATTTTTCCCATGGTACGCAACTATCATTCTACCATAATATTAATTTTCTGGCGCATTTCTGGGCTTGCCTGCTATATTGAAGCCATTTTTTGCATTTACGAGGCATTTATTGCGTATAAATCAAATCCCAACTACAATAGCGTGTGTTGACGAGATATATATGGACCGTCATTCGATCTAGGTGAATCATACGATGCAGATGCATGATCCGTGTGGTTGGGGTTTTGTTCAATCAGAAAGCAGGATTCACGTTGCGCGCATTAGGGTTCATAGGCCGTGGTTTAGAAAGCACACGGTTCTAGTTAACGAACCATGTGCTATTTGTCCAAGCAAAACAGTCATATTTTCATTTCAAATGAATTTTGGACACCATCATTTCCCCTCGAATTATTTTCATCTCCAGACAATCAACTATTAGCCCATGTATTGATTTCCGACCGCATTTCATGACTTGTTTGCTAATTTGTAGATATTTTTTCCACCAACGTGGGGCTTGTTAGTAACTTAATAGGAGGAAATGCAAATATATTATGAATATTACAAAAATGGAGGAAATGCAAATGTATTAGGTTGACCCCTAATGAACTTAGGATTTCTGAGGATATTACGCTTCTCCTCTTTTAAGTTGCATGGCCCCTCAGCTGGCAACTCATCATATTGATTGTACTCCTCCTCATCACCAACATTCTTGACGCCTCGTTCGCTTCTCTTCCCATGCATCACTACATGACAGTGCTTATGCAAGAGGTCTTTCACAAATAAAATTTGGGTAACATCGCTGGCAAGAATAAATGAGTCCTTATGATATGCCATAACTCTGTGGTCACCATATGTCTTCCTACTTTAAGCATAAACCTTTATGCTACTAAGAGGGCCCATATGCACTTGAATAATGCCACCTTCATTAGCACATAGTTAAGCTCCCAAATCTCTTCAATGGTTCCATAGTACACATGTTTATCATCTTCCTCTCTAGTTAGGCATTCTATTCGAACGGATTTGTTTGGATATGAGGTCTTAGCATCACGTTCCTCGGTGTAGAACGTGTTGCCATTTATGTCGTACGCTTGGTACTGCATAACCGTCTATGATGGCTTTTGTGCCAACCACGTTGCAAGGTCTTCTTGGGGTACGCTTGCCAAATGATCCTTCAACCATCTTATATAGTCCCTATTGTGTGCATTTGTCTCAGCAGCTAGTGAAATCACATTGGGTAAGTTGCTTTGTCGTATCTCATCCATGTGTTTTGCAGCATGAGTGTCCAGTATCGGGCTAGTAAGCACAACCGTCAAATGGGCTTGACCGTACATATATCTAGGTGCACGAATCTAATTGCCAGCAAGGATCGGCTTACCAGCCAACCTTCCCTCATAGAGAGAGAGAGGAGCACACCTACAGGTCTAGGTTTCATGTATTTGGGGCAAAACTCAACCACCTCCTCCGCGGTATAACCTGTTGGAAATATGCCCTAGAGGCAATAATAAATTGGTTATTATCATATTTCCTTGTTCATGATAATCATTTATTATGCATGCTATAATTGTGTTGATCGGAGACTTAGATGCATGTGTGGATACATAGACAAAACCATGTCCCTAGTATGCCTCTAATAGACTAGCTCGTTGGTCAAAAGATGGTTAAGGTTTCCTAGCCATGGACATGAGATGTCATTTGATAACGGGATCATATCATTAGTAGAATGATGTGATGGACAAGACCGAAACTACAAACGTAGCATATGATCATGTCAGTTTATTGCTACTGTTTTCTGCATGTGAAGTATATGTTCCCATGACCATGAGATCATGCAACTCACAGACATAGGAGGAGTGCCTTGTTTGTATCAAACATCACAACGTACCTGGGTGACTATAAAGGTCCTCTACAGGTATCTCCGAGGGTGCCTGTTGAGTTGGCATGGATCAAGACTGGGATTTGTTACTCCATGTGACGGAGAGGTATCTCTGGGCCCACGCGGTAATACAACATCAAAATGAGCCTTGCAAGCAATGTGACTAAGTGTTAGTCACGGGATCTTGTATTATGGAATTATTAAAGAGACTTGCCAGTAACGAGGTTGAACTCGGTATGGAGATACCGACGATCGAATCTTGGGCAAGTAACATACCGAAGAACAACGGAAACATCATAGGGGATTGACTGGATCCTTGACATAGAGGTTCGACCAATAAAGATCTTTGTAGAATATGTAGAAATCAATATGGTCATCCAGGTCCCGCTATTGGTTATTGACCGTAGAGGTGTCTCGGTCATGTCCACATAGTTCTCGAACCCGCAGGGTCTGCACACTTAAGGTTTGGTGACGTTTCGGTAGTATAGAGTTATGTGTGGTGGTGACCGAAGGTTGTTCGGAGTCCCGGATGAGATCCCAGATGTCACGAGGAGCTCCGGAATGGTCTGGAGGTAAAGATTCATATATAGGAAGTCCTTTTTTGGTCGCCGAAAAAGTTTCGGGCTCATCGGTAGTGTACCGGGAGTGTCGATAGTGTACCGGTAGACCTCCTGGAGGGGTATTTCGACCCAAGAGGCTTCATGGGCTGTGGGAGAGTGAATATCAGACCTTAAAGGTCTGGTGGAAACTCCCACACAAGGCCCATGTGTCTGGAGAAGAAAACCCAAAGAGAAAAAGGTGGAAAAGGCAAAAACGCAAAAATAGGAAGGAGTCCTAATCCTACTAGGAGTGGAGGAGGAGGACTCCTCTCCACCTAGTTCGGCCGACTCGTATAGGAGCCTTGGCCCTTGCGCCAGCCTCTCCTCCTCTCCTGCTATATATACCGATGGATTTTAGGGTTTTGTACTAGTTTATCACCGTTGCTCCTCTAGATTGGATTTCGTAGTGCTCAGACAAAGCCCTGTCGGCATTGCTCTGCCACCATCGCCAGAGCGCCGTCACACTGACGGTGAACTCTTCTTCCTCTCCACTTCCTCTTGCTGAATCAAGACGGTGGGGATCATCATCAAGCTACACGTGTGCTGAACGCGGAGGTGTCGTCCGTTCGGCGCTAGATCGGAAGGACCGTGATCAAGATCGCGAGACGGATCGTGATGAGATCGCAGGATGGATCGTGATCAGTTCACGGGATGGATCGCGATTGGATCGCGGGAAAGATCGTGATGTGATCGCAGGACGCACGGCGATTTGGATCGCGAAGATGTTCGACTACACCAACCACGTTTCTTAACGCTTTCCGCTTAGCGGTCTACAAGGGTATGTAGATCCACTCTCCTTCTCGTAGATGCTCATCACCATGTATAGATATTGCGTGTGCGTAGGAATTGTTTTGTTTCCTAGGCAACGTTCCCTAACAGTGGCATCATGAGCTAGGTCTATGTGTAGATGAGATCTCGAGTAGAACACAAAAGTTTTATGGGTGTTGATGCTTATATTGCTTCCTCCCTTGATCGTATTTTGGTCAAGCGGTATTGTGAGATGAAGCAGCCTGGACCAACAGTATTCGTACGCTTATTCTATGTGTAGATGAGATCTCGAGTAGAACACAAAAGTTTTATGGGTGTTGATGCTTATATTGCTTCCTCCCTTGATCGTATTTTGGTCAAGCGGTATTGTGAGATGAAGCAGCCTGGACCAACAGTACTCATACGCTTATGAGAGACCGGGTCCCTGGACGCAAATTGTTGCCTAGATGGCTTGCGGGTGATAGTTTCTCTCACTTTAGATGGATCGGATTCGACAAAGGCGGTCCTTGAGAAGGTTGAAAAGCAACTAGTTTATCACCGTTGTGGTTTTTGCGTAGGAGAGAATTGTTCTTGCTAGATACCCATAGCAGCCACGTAAAACATGCAACAACAATTAGAGGACGTCTAACTTGTTTTTGCAGGGTATGTTGTGATGTCATATGACCAATTAGATGATGTGATATATGTGATCTATTAGATGATCATGTGATGTATATATCATCATGACTTGCATGTCGATGGGTACGGCAACCGGTAGGAGCCATAGGGTTGTCTTTAATTATTGTATGACCTGCGTGCAATCATTAAGCGCCATGTAATGCTTTACTTTATCGCTAAACGGTAGCAATAGTAGTAGAAGCATGGTGGGTGCAACAACCCCGATGGCGACACGTTGATGGAGATCAAGATGATGGAGATCATGGTGTCATGCCGGTGACGATGGAGATCATGCCGTTGCTTTCTAGATGGAGATCAAAAGCATAAGTTCGTGGCCATATCATGTCACTTATGATTTGCATGTGATGTTAATCCTTTTATGCACCTTGTATTGCTTAGGACGATAGTAGCATTATAAGGTGATCCCTCAGTTAATTTCAAGATAAATTGTGTTCTCCCCAAGTGTTCAATATAAAAAGATTTGAAGAGTGGATTTGAAACCATCTAATTTTTTTTTGATATGGAGTTCCTTTCATATTTGAATTTCCAATTTGAAGTTTGAAAGAATTCAAACCCCTTGACCAAAATGTGAGCGGAGTAATATGACACTCCACACCAGGGGATATTTTGTGATGTATTTGAACCATAAAACCCAGGGGGTTATTTGAAAATTATTCGCAAAAAGAATTAAACTCAATTTAGGCATTTTGTGAAGAAAACAATTCAAGTATTTATTTTGGCCGTGGAAAAATGTTCACTAAATTTAATTTATTCTTCTGGTCAATTTAATATATAAATCTTGGTTTTTTCGGAAATGTATTGATTGCCATAAAGTAGTTTCCATTCTCTGTAAATTAGAAAAAAGAAAGGAATTAATGCCTTTCCTCAAAATAATTTTCTTAAAGTATTTATTTTGGCTGTGGCAAAATGTTCATTAAATCGAATTTAATTCCCTGATCATTTTGATATATAAAACTTTACTTTTCGGAAACGTTTTGATTGCCCAAAATATAGTTTCCTTCTCTGTTTTTAAATAAAAGGAAACAAATCCATTTAATAGGAAACCTACCGAGACCATTAGGAAACAATCGGCCCACGTCTTTATTAGCCAGATCCAAATCCCTCTAGATCGGCAGCCCGCTCCTCTTTCCTTTCTCTCCCTCTCTCTGACGCGTGGACCCCATTGCGCGACCAAATCCCGTCGCGGTCACCACCTTCCTTTCCATGTCCCTCCATTCCTTTTCAACGCCGGCGAGATCACCGACCTGATCTCCCTCTTCCTTTCCTTTTGGACGTCCACGAGGCCACCTATAAAAACCCCAGCCCCTCCTCGACCCGTTCCGCCCAAAAAAACCCGACCCCGACCCTCTTCTCTCCCGACTATTGCTCGTCGGAGTTACCCATGGGCGCCGCACCATTTCCGACCCCATGCTCATCCTTGCCACCCCCCTCGCTACCCGAGCACATCATCCGCTCCACCACCCTCGCCCGCACCTCCCCACCAACTCGCCTGAGCCCCGCACCCACTGGAGCCCCTCTCCCTGTCAACACCGGAGCGCCGCCGCCGCCTCCGAGCTCCCTGTCGTCTCCATCGTCGCTCCCAAGTCCCGCTGACGCAACAAACGGAATCGCCGTGCTCGTTCACATCATGTGGTGCTGACGCCCTCGCCGGAGGACCACCGGAGCACCGTCCTCGTCGACCTCGCCGCCTCGGACATCGCCGGAGCATCGTCGGAGCTCCCCTCCTCCTCTGTAAGTCACCGGAGCCTCTCCCCTCCGTTCGATCTTATTCCAGCTGCCAAGATTAGAACGTAGGTTTTACTATAAAGTGCCGAAACGTTTTCTGTTAGGAGTCAGCCATCCGCCTGAATCGGTAGAACACGCACTCCCCGTAGCCAATGAGAAAGCGCCACGTAGCACCCCTGTTCGTTAGATTAGGATTTTCTTTTCTGTTTTATTTTCTAAAACAGAATAGTTTCTAATTTTGTTTTCTTTATATCTTTTATGTTTTTATTTTTTTTTAATTCGATTCCTTTTGCATTGTGTCAAAAAATTTATGTAGTTTCTGTAGATATCAAGTTTGACTATATTTCAATAATTTAAAATTGAATTCAAACAGATTTGATCAAAAATTTATTTTTAGTTGATTGTTTTTGCTATTGATCATTGTGATCTTAACTATCAATAGGTAGAATTTGAGAATTTTTAGAATAATTTAATATAGTATTTTTAACAAAACAGATTATGTTTTAGTTCTTTTAGGATTTTTTCTGTTTTAAATTGCTTTGATTTATTTTCTTTTATATTAGTTGATAAATTTTACTTTGTTTTCTGTTAGTTAGTAGTAGTACTTCAACTAAATTTATTTTTAGGTTATTTAGTATTTTGATAGCATGAAATCAATTCTAGTTTAACAATAACTTGCAAATTTATTTCATTGCTTGTTAGAATTCTTATTTGCAAATATTTTTTATTGTGTTATATGTTTTACTTTCTGTTAACTCAGTTGTTTTGTTTTCTCTTATTTTATTATTTTATTTGTTGTTAAGATTATTAGTTAGAAAACTTAGTGTTTAGTGAATTACTTATCCTATTTTTAGTTTATTTTCAAAAGTAATTTATTTTGCTAACATATTTTTTATATATTTACTTTGTTTTGTGTTTTACTTTTGAAAATAGGATTTTCTTGTAGAGAAAACCAACCTTAGTTGTGTTGATGAAAGTTTTGTTGTTTTGAGTTTTGTCTTAAGTATTTCCTTCATCACAACCTTGTTGCTTTTGGTTTTGTGTTACTTTTTGATTGTTAGAATTGATTGCTAGTATGATTGCTTATATGAATGCAATGTTTGGATTATATAGATTTTTCATCAGAGAGTAATGAATAGTCTATCAAGTTATTTCTGAGAGCGACATTTTTTGTTCATCAACAGTATAGGCAAGTTCACTTTGACCATTTTGTTCATACCTATGTTTTATTGCATGTAGTTACATCATTAAACAAATCCCTCGCCTAGTGTTATTGAAATTCTTTTAGTTGAGTAGAATGCATGAGGTAGGAACCCACCACTTGTTACTAAATCCCTGGGAACGTTAGTTAATTTTATGCTATGCTAAAGTAGACGGGGTTTGGTATGAGTGTTCGTGAGTGGTGTGAGAAGGAGGACTCTACGTCAAGACGACAACTTCATGAAGGCATCTTGAAGTCCTGCATCTTCAAGACCTCAAGAATTCGAGACTCGGGAAACAAGTTTTCAATACACACTACTGGGTGAAGGATGGTTGATTGGGCATCCCTGGAGTAACCAGTGGATGGCCGGGATGCATGGAGAAGCGCCATGATGTCTTGCAGAAAGCTTCACCCAGACTCAAAGAGACGGATGAATACTTCGTGCCCGGAAGCTTACCTGTGTAGCCACAAGTCATTGTGGGCTCTGTCTGGGTTGATCTTTGTTGTGACTCTGGCTGGGCAGTGCTACGAGATGTAGTCGACGTTAGGAATGGACGGACACTGGCAGTTGTCAGGGAAACACTCTGAAAGACCATGTTTCGTTCATCTTGTTCTCAAACACCCGGAAGTGCGAGGACTTACTAGGAGGGAATGAATCTTGTGGGTAAAGTACACAACACTCTGCAGAGTTAAACCTAATCGATTGGCCGTGTCCCCGGTTATGGACAACTTGAGCTTCTAGACTTGGATCTATCTCTGAACTCTCAACACTTGACTGATAATTAATTGTGGGCAACTTATGATACTTGTGGGCATTAAGTCATCGGTTGGCAGTACCATGCCTTGTTAGGTAACTCTATAGTGAAACTCTAGATATTACTTTGTTGTAGGAAAAGAATATAAAATCAGCTTTTATGCAAAAACTCAGACACAGAGCCACAAGCCTTATTGCATATAGAATAGTTTTTATCTTCTGTTCTACTTTGGTGATCTTGCCGGTACATTCAATATACTGACCTACATGGCTGCAACGTCTTATGTTGCAGATAAGCTCTACGACGGGTAAGAGTACGATTCAGGGTTACGGTCTACACTCAAGCTGTCATTGGTGTTTATTGGGACTCCACCCCTTTGACTGTTTCCGCTGAGATTTTAAGGTATATATTAGTTTTACGTTAATTACATGTGATTGCACTTTGATATATACATTGGTGTACTATGTGTGCTAGCATACTGATCTAGGAATGGCACAGAACACACAAAGGCTTGACCTTTCCAGGTTGGGTCGCTACAGAAATGGTATCATATGAGAGCAAATGTTGACTGTAGGACGTGACCCTAGTAAATGGATTAGAAATAGGAAGACCTTGATAGGAACAACTTTTGTTTTCAGCACTCCCGTAACTTCTAAATTCTTTTACTGAACCCTCCCTATTTCGAACTATAGATGGAGAACTACACCCTGAAGAAAAGAGAGGACTACGAAGATGTTCTCGGAGGCTCATTCCTCATAGAGCTAGTGCAGATGGTGAAGCTATCGATACCTGAGATTAAGGAAACTAAGAGGAAGTCTGGATTCTGGGGCATCAAGACTAAAGTTTTTGGACGTACAGAAGACCCCAAGACTTAAGACATTAACTATGGCACATTGAGCCATGAACATGAGTTGGGCATGAACACTGCCGTCCATGATGCCATCGCATGTTTGAGCTATCGTCATCGTGCTGAGTTGTGCAACCATTATTTTGGAAGGCTTGGATGGCAGAAGCCTGATGGAGCACTCATCGATCTGACCGATGAGCAGAAGATGAAGTTTTCACCTGTACTTGTGTATAATCAAGAACTGGAGCACTACATCAAGAACCTTCAAATCGACCTTCTCTCAGAATTATTTGATAACGAAACACTTCGTGAGAATCTCAAGGCTGAGAAGTTGAAGGTAGCCAATCTGAAGAAAAATGATCCCGAGATTCAGAAGCTTCGCCAAGACTTAAAGAACAGTCAGGCCATGGCTCATGCTGGAGATGTTGAAATTCAGAAGCTCAAGAACCAACTCCTGGAACTGCAGGGACGACATCGGAAACTTCGCATCAACAGGGAAAATCTGGTAGAAGAACTGGAGAATATCAAGCATGACCGAAAGAAGCGCACTGAAGACGAAGACATGATATAGACTATCTTAGTAGTGGCCCCACCATGAGAGCATAAAGGGTAAACGTTTTTACAATTTGAGTGATCGACCATACCAACCTTATGTGGGTGGCGATACTATAGTTTGATTGAACTTTATGAATGTGTGGATTTGAGTTTGATGTGTTGTGTGTTTGAATCCCTTCCCTCTCTATTTGTCTCAATCTCTCGCATACTATCCCAAAACTTTGAACCCAATAGACGGTGAATGAAGCTGGATTTGAATTCTCTAGACCTATGACCCAGTTGGAGGTAGAAGTATGGATTCCAAACATGGAGTAAAATGAGTTGTTGATGCATTAACTGGGATTTTGCTAAAGTACAAGGATATAATAGAATATGGTAAATGGATAACCCAGGTTGTTCTAGGGATGACAATACTCTATAAGATGTTGGGAAGTAATATAGAAGCTTGGTTTGGATGATAAGTATTCTTACCCAAGAAGAAACATATGTTAATTTTGAGTACCCCTTTTCTGACACCTGTAGATGACCACCCTTTATGAGTCTTTCCTCAATGGCCCGGAGACGATCATGACCCTGACTACTGATCATGATTACCCAAGGATCCTGAAGGATATGATGAAGCACATCCGTCTTGAAGGAGATGCAGTCTACAAAGGCTACCCATTCCTGGAAAATGGAGTGGAACTCTAGTATGTGGAGGTACACCTCCACCGTGTGAAAGGAGTTTGCCCAAAGACTATGGGGCAATACTTTTTCATATCTCGTGTACCACGAGCAACTTTCTTCGACGCTGTTCGTGAAGCTACCATGGAAGCCATACGTCGGATTGGAGAAATACTTGAAGCAAGACTCTGTCATACTCAAGAATACCTACATGAGGTGCATACGGAGATGACGGCGATGAAGCTCATGTCCACCCTGATCAAGCAAAATATGGATGATTTCAAGGAGCACATTGCAAAGTTCCAGTGGTACTAAATATCTCCAAGGAAGGATAAATGAATAAAGTTGGGAGTGATGCTGGACCATGCCAAAATATGTGGATGGCAGCATTTGTAATAAAGTACTTTTAGGATCTTTAAGAAGTGGTTGAGGATGTGACAAAGGACTGAAATACGAGAAGAAAGCTAGAATGGAGTAGTTAAGATGGCAATAACTGTATCATGAAGCACTCTTGTTTTCATGAGATCAGTTTGTAACGAAATTCTCAGAATTTGTAATAAATTCATGAGTCAATAGAATTTACGATTTCATGTTGAATTATATGAGTCTTTACTCTATGAACAAAGATCTCTGACCATTTTCAAGGATATGAGAAAATATGGTCCATGTAGGCACGTGTACATTTCATTTTAAGTGTGGTAGTAACCATAGGGACCAATGAATGAAGAAAGTACCATTCTTGTTAAGGAGTTTGGATAAGTAAATACAGGTGAAGAGAATGTGGAAACATATCCAACTATGTGGATGACAACACCTGAAATAGTATACCTTGGATGTGAATATGATGTACCAAAACCTCTATTAGTAAACAGACCAATGGGAAGGAAAACATATCCAACTGATAGAACTTGTATCAAGGATGGATCTCATGGTTTCATGAAGGATACCCCAAGATCTTGAAGCAAGAAGGTGTGATTGGATCAGCAAACGTTTTCTTAGGAGTATATGACAACCTGACAGTTGTGAAGGAACGATAGATGTTTTGCTTAGCGTGCAGAATCAATGGATTTATCCGAACTTTGTTCGTTGACAAGAGAAATTTCTGCAACACTTGTGAGGAAGCCCAAGTGTTAGAAGACGAGATTCACTGAACCTTATACAATTTAATGATTTCAGGGTAGGCATGGATTGATCACCATGACGACTTACTCTTATCATTTCTCTTGCTATTCCAAATTGTAAATCTGAGTGACTTACCCATAGTAAAGAGACGACGTTCTTTTGAAGCTTTTGTTTAAACCTTGAATGGTATGATGAAAAACCCTTGTACATGGCAGTTGCTATCACACGTAGGAATTTTAGGGAGAGGAATAATGCCAATACCCATTTCACTGCAGGATAACCACAAATGGTAGACCACCATGAGATCTTCGATAGTGTTACTTAGAATAATCATGAGATTTATTAGCTAAGAAGACCCAGTAGCGCAGGAAATACATTTTGTTATGAGATCACAAGATTTTGATTTAAAACGGAAGAATAGTGTATTGACCAAGGAAACACTGGATTCTGAAGGAAACATTATGACTATAACGGAAGAGCATAACCAAAGATGTTACTGTAAAGAATGTGAACAGACAGATGCACCCGCAGGATCGCCATGACTTTTGAAGGACCATTAACTCTCATTTTAAGTGTGGTAGCCCCACACTTCTTGATCAATGGTTTTTTTTAGAAGACCCCAAACCCTAACATTTTCTTTCTAGACCTTTCGAGTCTCGAGGACGAGATTCATTTTAAGTGTGGTAGGTTTGTAACATCCCAAATTTTGGAATGTTATAATAAATATTAGAATGAGTGTTTGTTTGCTTGAGTGATTGAATTCAGTGAAATTTGAAACTTTTAAAAAACATTTGAATGAGAGGGAATGAGATGACTTTCCCATGCGCCTTTGAATTCAAATTCTTACATTTCAAATCAGTGAGAGAAGATGACATGACTTGTTCAATATAAAAAGATTTCAAGAGTGCATTTGAAACCATCTGAAAATTTTCTAATATGGAGTTCCTTTCATATTTGAATTTCCACTTTGAAGTTTGAAAGAATTCAAACCCCTTGACCAAAATTTGAGAGGAGTAATATGACACTCCACACCAGGGGTTATTTTGTGATGCAATTGAACCATAAAACCCGGGGGGTTATTTGAAAATTATTCGCAAAAAGAATTAAACTCAATTTAGGCATTTTCTGAAGAAAAAAATTCAAGTATTTATTTTGGCCGTGGAAAAATGTTCACTAAATTTAATTTATTCTTCTGGTGAATTTAATATATAAATCTTGGTTTTTTCGGAAATGTATTGATTGCCATAAAGTAGTTTCCATTCTATGTAAATTAGAAAAAAGAAAGGAATTAATGCATTTCCTCAAAATAATTTTCTTAAAGTATTTATTTTGGCTGTGGCAAAATGTTCATTAAATTGAATTTAATTCCCTAATCATTTTGGTATATAAAACTTTATTTTTCGGAAACGTTTTGATTGCCCAAAATATAGTTTCCTTCTCTGTTTTTAAATAAAAGGAAACAAATCCATTTTATAGGAAACCTACCGAGCCCATTAGCAAACAATCGGCCCACGTCTTTATTAGCCAGATCCAAATCCCTCTAGATCGGCAGCCCGCTCCTCTTTCCTTTCTCTCCCTCTCTCTGACGCGTGGACCCCATTGCCCGACCAAATCCCGTCGTGGTCACCACCTTCCTTTCCATCTCCCTCCATTCCTTTCCAACGCCGGCCCGATCTCCCTCTTCCTTACCTTTTGGATGACCACGAGGCCACCTATAAAAATCCCAGCCCCTCCTCGACCCGTTCCGCCCTAAAAAACCCGACCCCGACCCTCTTCTCTCCCGACTATTGCTCGTCGGAGTTACCCATGGGCGCCGCACCATTTCCGACCCCATGCTCACCCTTGCCACCGCCCTCGCTACCCGAGCACATCATCCTCTCCACCACCCTTGCCCGCACCTCCCCCCCAACTCGCCTGAGCCCCACACCCACGGGAGCCGCTCTCCCCGTCAACACCGGAGCGCCGCCGCCGCCTCCGAGCTCACTGTCGTCTCCATCGTCGCTCCCAAGTCCCGCTGACGCAACAAACAGAATAGCCACGCTCGTTCGCATCACGTGGTGCTGACGCCCTCGCCGGAGGACCACCGGAGCACCGTCCTCGTCAACCTCGCCGCCTCGGACATCGCCGGAGCATCGCCGGAGCTCCCCTCCTCGTCTGTAAGTCACCGGAGCCTCTCCCCTCCGTTCGATCTTATTCCAGCTGCCAAGATTAGAACGTAGGTTTTATTATAAAATGCCGAAACGTTTTCTGTTAGGAGTCGGCCATCCGCCTGAGTCGGTAGAACACGCACTCCCCGTAGCCAATGAGAAAGCGCCACGTAGCACCCCTGTTCGTTAGATTAGGATTTTCTTTTCTGTTTTATTTTCTGAAACAGAATAGTTTCTAATTTTGTTTTCTTTATATCTTTTATGTTTTTATTTTCTTTAATTCGATTCCTTTTGCATTGTGTCAAAAAATTTATGTAGTTTTTCTGTAGATATCAAATTTGACTATATTTCAATAATTTAAAATTGAATTCAAACAGATTTGATCAAAATCTTATTTTCTGAATATCTTAAGTTCAAAATTTTTTTTTAGTTGATTGTTTTTGCTATTGATCATTTGTGATCTTAGCTATCAATAGGTAGAATTTGAGAATTTTTAGAATAATTTAATTTAGTATTTTTAACAAAACAGATTATGTTTAAGTTCTTTTAGGATTTTTTTTGTTTTAAATTGCTTTGATTTATTTTCTTTTATATTAGTTGATAAATTTTACTTTGTTTTCTGTTAGTTAGTAGTAGTACTTCAACTAAATTTATTTTTAGGTTATTTATTATTTTGATAGCATGAAATCAATTCTAGTTTAACACTAACTTGCAAATTTATTTCATTGCTAGTTAGAATTCTTATTTGCAAATATTTTTATTGTGTTATTTGTTTTACTTTCTGTTAACTCAGTTGTTTTGTTTTCTCTTATTTTATTATTTTATTTGTTGTTAAGATTATTAGTTAGAAAACTTAGTGTTTAGTGAGTTACTTATCGTATTTTTAGTTTATTTTCAAATGTAATTCTTTTTGCTAAAATATTTTTTTATATTTACTTTGTTTTGTGTTTTACTTTTGAAAATAGGATTTTCTTGTAGATAAAACCAACCTTAGTTGTGTTGATGAAAGTTTTGTTGTTTTGAGTTTTGTCTTAAGTATTTCCTACATCACAACGTTGTTGCTTTTGGTTTTGTGTTACTTTTTGATTGTTAGAATTGATTGCTAGTATGATTGCTTATATGAATGCAATGTTTGGATTATATAGATTTTTCATCGGAGAGTAATGAATAGTCTATCAAGTTATTTCTGAGAGCGACATTTTTTCTTCATCAACAGTACAGGCAAGTTCACTTTGACCATTTTGTTCATACCTATGTTTTATTGCATGTAGTTACATCATTAAACAAATCCCTCACCTAGTGTTATTGAAATTCTTGTAGTTGAGTAGACTGCATGAGGTAGGAACCCACCACTTGTTACTAAAGCCTCGGGAATGTTAGTTATTTTTTTGCTATGCTAAAGTAGACGGGGTTTGGTATGAGTGTTCGTGAGTGGTGTGAGAAGGAGGACTCTACGTCAAGACGACAAGTCCGTGAAGGCATCTTCAAGTCCTGCATCTTCAAGACCTCAAGACTTCGAGACACGAGAAACAAGTTTTCAATACACACTACTGGGTGAAGGATGGTTGATTGGGCATCCCTAGAGTAACCAGTGGATGGCCGGGATGCATGGAGAAGCACCATGACCTACACAGATGCATCATCTTATGTTGCAGATAAGCTCTACGACAGGTAAGAGTACGATTCAGGGTTACGGTCTACACTGAACCTGCCGTTGGTGTTTATTGGGAGTCCACCCCTTTGACTGCTCCACTGAGATTTTAATGTATATATTATTTTTACGTTAATTACATGTGATTGCACTTTGATATATATATATTGATGTACTGTGTGTGCCAGCATACTAATCCAGGGATGGCACAGAACACACAGAGGCTTGACCTTTCCAGGTCGGGTCGCTACATGGTGTCATCCTCATCCTTTCGCCTTGGTTTTTTCATGGTATGCAAACATCATCGTACTCCTAATATTGATCTTCTGGTGGATTACATGTCTTATTTGCTATATCTAAGTCATATTTTTGCAGTTACCATGTTAATTAGTTCTTATAAAAAAGTATATCAACATGAATTACGTGTGGATGGTGACAAAGAATCTCTTACAAATTATTTGGGTGTACTTTGCGTGATTTTCATCATTGTGCAACGAATGAGAAGAATTGTCAAGCATTTTGAATGGAAGATGTGTCCACCTAAATAAATGTTAGTAATTTAATTACAGGAAATGCAGATGGATTCAAAAAATCACGAAAATTGGTGTGTCATCATGGCGTGATCTCGAGACATCGTGGAAATTTTTTGGTAGAATTTGGCACAAGCAACAATGATCGCTAATTGGAAACCATAGCGTTCGAGTAGAAGGATCATAGTTCCAAGGGGAGAAGTGGCAAATGGAACTCCAATCGATAGTGTCTTCATCGCCTCTCCTCCAAATTTTATCCCACGGTAGTCACTCATAATTATACGCCAGGTTTGATTTTGTGGCGCATTTCTGGGCTCGTTCGATATTTTTAGCATCTTTTATCATTTATGGGGCATTTATTGCATATAAATAACATCCCAACTTCAACAACGATTGTTTCGAGAGGTATAATGAGCGCCATTCGATCTGGGTGAATCCTACGATGGAGACGCACGATCCGTGTGGTTTGGGTTTTGTCCTATCAGAAAGCATGATTCACATTGCATGCATTATGTTTCATAGGCCGCGATTTAGAAAGCACACGGTTGTAGTTAACGAACCGTGTGCAATTTGTCCATCTAGAACAGTCATATTTTCATTTCAAATGAAATTGGGACACCATCATTTTGCCTTGAATTATTTTCATCCACAGAAAATCAACTATTAGCCCATGCATTGATTTTCGTCCGCATTTCATGACTTGTTTGCTAATTCGAAGACATGTTTTACACTAACATGGGGCTTGTTAGTAACTTAATTGGAGGAAATGCAGATGTATACGAATATTATAGAAATGGGTGTGTCACCGTGGCATGATGTGAAGACCCCGTGTGAAAAATTGGTAATGTCTGGCGGAAGTTGTGATGGCCTGCCCTTTCAAAATGAGTGCATCTCACACATTGGATCATTGTTTACAAAAAGTAGAGTTGGCATTTAGGACTCCAATCGGTGTCATCCTCATCCTTTCACCTTGGGTTTCTTCATGGTATGCAAACATCATTGTACTCCTAATATTGATCTTCTGGTAGATTACTTGTCTCGTTTGCTATATCTAAGTCATATTTTGCAGTTACCATGTTAATTAGTTCTTATAAATAAAGTATAGCAACATGAATTATGTGTAGATGGTGACGAAGAATATCTTACAAATCATTTGTGTGTCACTTTGCCTGATTTTCATCATTGTGCAATGTATGAGAAGAATTGTCCAGCTTTTCGGACGGGAGATGTGTCCACCTAAATAAATGTCAGTAATTTCATTAAAGGAAATGCAGATAGACTCAGAAAATCACAAAAACTAGTGTGCTATCGTGGCATGATCTCGAGACACCGTGGAAAAAATTTGGTAAAATTTGACACAAGCAACAATGATCGCTAATTGGAAACCATAGCATCCGAGTAGAAGGATCAGAGTTCCAAGAGGAGAAGTGGCAAATCAAACTCTAATCGACGGTGTCTTCACCGCCTCTCCTCCAAATTTTATCCCACGGTAGTCAATGATAATTATACGTCGGGTTTGATTTTTTGGCGCATTTCTGGGCTCGTTCGATATTTTCAGCATTTTTTCTCATTTACAGGGTACTTATTGCATATAAATCAAATCCCAACTTCAACAGCGATTGTTGACAAGAGGTATAAGGACCGCCATTTGATCTGGGTGAATCCTACGTGCAGACACACGATTTGTTTGGTTTGGGTTTTGTCCAATCAGAAACCAGGACTCACATTGCGTGCACTATGTTTCATAGGGCGCGGTTTAGAAAGCACACTGTTCTAGTTAACGAACCGTGTAATATGTGTAAACCAAACTACGGATGTTCAGTTCATACATACCGGAGTGAGATGAACTGAGCGTGCTATCTATAGAGTAAATTATCATGAATATTTCAAATTCATCGCTACAGGTGACAACGCATTAATCTAGATCAACATAAGGTCGTGCATACATCGCAATACAGTGCATGCGAAACTTATAACAGAACAAACTCAGTACACATTCCTCACAATTCAGTACATGCAACAGTTCAGTACATTAGACATAATGAGTAGTTTTTTGAATCAACTCCCATGTACATGGGGTGATCACGATCATTAGGTTGACCCCTAATGAACTTAGGATTTCTGAGGATATTACGCTTCTCCTCTTTTAAGTCGCATGGCCCCTCAGCTGGCAACTCATCATATTGATTGTACTCCTCCTCATCACCAACATTCTTGACGCCTCGTTCGCTTCTCTTCCCATGCATCACTACATGACAGTGCTTATGCAAGAGGTCTTTCACAAATAAAATTTGGGTAACATCGCTGGCAAGAATAAATGAGTCCTTATGATATGCCATAACTCTGTGGTCACCATATGTCTTCCTACTTTAAGCATAAACCTTTATGCTACTAAGAGGGCCCATATGCACTTGAATAATGCCACCTTCATAGGGGATTGACTGAATCCTTGACATAGAGGTTCGACCAATAAAGATCTTTGTAGAATATGTAGAAATCAATATGATCATCTAGGTCCCGCTATTGGTTATTGACCGTAGAGGTGTCTCGGTCATGTCTACATAGTTCTCGAACCCGCAGGGTCTGCACACTTAAGGTTTGGTGACGTTTCGGTAGTATAGAGTTATGTGTGGTGGTGACCGAAGGTTGTTCGGAGTCCCGGATGAGATCCCAGATGTCACGAGGATCTCTGGAATGGTCTGGAGGTAAAGATTCATATATAGGAAGTCCTTTTTTGGTCGCCGAAAAAGTTTCGGGCTCGTCGGTAGTGTACCGGGAGTGTCGGTAGTGTACCGGTAGACCTCTTGGAGGGGTATTTCGACCCAAGAGGCTTCATGGGCTGTGGGAGAGTGAATATCAGACCTTAAAGGGCTGGTAGAAACTCCCACACAAGGCCCATGTGTCTGGAGAAGAAAACCCAAAGAGAAAAAGGTGGAAAAGGCAAAAACGCAAAAATAGGAAGGAGTCCTAATCCTACTAGGAGTGGAGGAGGAGGACTCCTCTCCACCTAGTTCGGCCGACTCCTATAGGAGCCTTGGCCCTTGCGCCAGCCTCTCCTCCTCTCCTCCTATATATACCGGTGGATTTTAGGGTTTTGTACTAGTTTATCACCTTTGCTCCTCTAGATTGGATTTCGTAGTGCTCAGGCAAAGCCCTGTCGGCATTGCTCTGCCACCATCGCCGGAGCGCCGTCACACAGACGGTGAACTCTTCTTCCTCTCCACTTCCTCTTGCTGGATCAAGACGGTGGGGATCGTCATCAAGCTATACGTGTGCTGAACGCGGAGGTGTCGTCCGTTCGGCGCTAGATCGGAAGGACCGTGATGAAGATCGCGAGACGGATCGTGATGAGATCGCGGGACAGATCGTGATGAGTTTCCGGGACGGATCGTGATGAGTTCACGGGACGGATCATGATGAGATCGCAGGACGGATCATGATCAGTTCACGGGATGGATCGCGATTGGTTCGCGGGAAAGATCGTGATGTGATCGCGGGACGCACGGCGATTTGGATCACGAAGATGTTCGACTACACCAACCGCGTTTCTTAATGCTTTCCGCTTAGCGGTCTACAAGGGTATGTAGATCCACTCTCCTTCTCGTAGATGCTCATCACCATGGATAGATGTTGCGTGTGCGTAGGAATTTTTTTGTTTCCCAGGCAACGTTCCCTAACAGTGGCATCATGAGCTAGGTCTATGTGTAGATGAGATCTCGAGTAGAACACAAAAGTTTTGTGGGCGTTGATGCTTAGATTGCTTCCTCCCTCGATCGTATTTTGGTCAAGCGGTATTGTGAGATGAAGCAGCCTGGACCAACAGTACTCGTACGCTTATGAGAGACCGGTTCCCTGGACGCAAATTGTTGCCTAGATGGCTTGCGGGTGATAGTTTCTCTCACTTTAGATGGATCGGATTCGACAAAGGCGGTCCTTGAGAAGGTTGAAAAGCAACTAGTTTATCACCGTTGTGGTTTTTGCGTAGGAGAGAATTGTTCTTGCTAGATACCCATAGCAGCCACGTAAAACATGCAACAACAATTAGAGGACGTCTAACTTGTTTTTGCAGGGTATGTTGTGATGTGATATGGTCAATTACATGATGTGATATATGTGATCTATTAGATGATCATGTGATGTATAGATTATCATGACTTGCATGTCGATGGGTACGGCAGCCGGCAGGAGCCATCGGGTTGTCTTTAATTATTGTATGACCTGCGTGCAATCATTAAGCGCCATGTAATGCTTTACTTTATCGCTAAACGGCAGCAATAGTCGTAGAAGCATGGTGGGCGCAACAACCCCGATGGCGACACGTTGATGGAGATCAAGATGATGGAGATCATGGTGTCATGCCGGTGACGATGGAGATCATGCCGGTGCTTTCTAGATGGAGATCAAAAGCATAAGTTCGTGGCCATATCATGTCACTTATGATTTGCATGTGATGTTAATCCTTTTATGCACCTTGTATTGCTTAGGACGATAGTAGCATTATAAGGTGATCCCTCAGTTAATTTCAAGATAAATTGTGTTCTCCCCAAGTGTGCACCGTTGCGAAAGTTTGTCGTTTTGAAACACCACGTGATGATCAGGTGTGATAGACTCTACATTCACATACAATAGGTGCAAGCCAGTGTTGCACATGTAGAACACTCAGGTTAAACTTGACGAGCCTAGCATGTACAAACATGGCCTCGGAACACAAGAGACCGAAAGGTCGAACATGAGTCATATAGTAGATATGATCAACATGATGATGTTCACCATTGCAGCCACCTAAACTCAGGTGATGATCGGACTTGAGTTGGTGAGTTTGTATCATGTATCACTCGAATGACTGGAGGGATGTCAATTCGAGTGGGAGTTCTTCAAAAATATGATTAATTGAGCTCATTATCATGAACATAGTCAGTAGTGCCTTTACAAATATATTGTAGATTACTTGCTCGCGCTGTAGCTCCCTTGGATTTTTATATGTTCCTAGAGAAATAGAGTTGAAAGATGATGGTAGCAAAATTGCGGACTAGGTCCGTGATCAGAGGATTGTCCTCATTGCTGCACAGAAGGCTTATGTCCTTAATGCACCGCTCGGTGTGACAACCCCTCTAGCGTCGTATGTAGATGTTGCGAACATCTGACAGGCACGTTCTGATGACTACTTGATAGTTTAGTGCGTCATGCATTATGACATAGAATTGAGGCTCAGAAACATTTTGAACGTCACGGAACATATGAGATGTTCTAAGAGCTCAAATTGGGATCTCAGGCTCGTGCTCATGTTGTGAGATATGAGATCTCCAACAAGATTCTTTGCCTGCAAGATGAAAGAGAATAGCTCAATCATTGAGCATGTGCTCAGACTGTCTGGGTGCTACAATCGCTTGAATTGAGTGGGAGTTGATCTTCCAGATACGATAGTGATTGATATAATTCTCCAAATCACTGTCACTAAGCTACTAGAACTTGGTGATGAACTATAAAATTTCAGGGATAGAAATAATGATTCCTGAGATGTTCGCGATGTTTGACACCACGACGGTAGAAGTCAAGAAGGAGCATCAAGTGTTGATGGTTAGTAAAACCACTAGTTTTGAGAAGGGCAAGGGCAAGAAGGAAAACTTCATGGATGGCAAGTCAGTTGCTGCTCCAATGAAGCAACCCAGAGTTGAACCCAAACCCGAGATTAAGTGCTTCAATTATGAGGAGAGCGGTCGCTAAAGTGGAACAACCCTAGATACTTGGTAGATAAGAAGGCTAGCAACGTCGACACGAGTATATTTGATATATGTGTTATTGATGTGTACCTTAATAGTACTCCTAGTAGCACCTGGGTATTGGAGACCGGTTCAGTTGCTAAATTTTCGTAACTCGAAGTAAAAGGTACGGAATAAACGGAGAACTAACTAAAGGGTGAGGTGACAATGTGCGTTGGAAATGTTTCCAAAGTTGATGTGATCAACATCACATGCTCTCTCTACCTTCGAGATTAGTGACGAACCTCAATAAATGTTATTTGGTTTTTTGCGTTCAGCTTGAACGTGATTAGACCGTGTTTATTGCAACACGGTTATTCATTTAAGTTAGAGAATAATGGTTATTCTGTTTAGATGAATAATACCTTCAATGGTCATGCACCAAGTGAGAATGGTATGTTGAATCTTGATCCTAGTAATACACATGTTAATAACATTGATGCCAAAAAGGATACAAAGTTAATAATGATAATACCGCATACTTGTGGCACTGCCGCTAAAATATCATATTGGTATAAAGCGCATGAAGAACCTCCATGGTGATGGATCTTTGGACTCATTCGATTTTGAATCGGTTGAGACATGCGAACCATGCCTCTTGGGCAAGATGACTAAGGACCCCGTTTTTCGCTTTAGTGGAGCGGGCAAGTGATTTATTGGAAATGATACATGTTGATGTATGAAATCCAATGAGTCTTGTAGCGTGCGATGGATATCGTTATTTTCTTACCTTCACTAATGATTTGAGTAGATATAGTGTACATTTACTTAATGAAACCAAAGTATGAATCGTTTGAAAGGTTCAGAGTGAAGTTTAAGATCATCATGACAAGAAGATAAAAATGTCTACGATATGATCGTGGAGGTGAATGTCTGAGTTACGAGTTTGGCATACAACGTTAGACAATGTGAAAGTTGTTTCACAACTCACGCCACCTGGAACACCATAGTGTGATGGTGTGCCCGAACAGCATAGTCATGCTCTATTTTGATATGGTGCTTGCTATAATGTCTCTTATCGTTTTGATACTATAATTTTTGGGGTTATGCATTGAGACAACTACATTCACTTTAAATAGGGCACCATCTAAATCCATCGAGATGACACCGTGTGAATTATGGTTTGATAGAAACCTAAGTTGTCATTTCTTGATGTTTGGGGCTGTGACGCTTGTGTGGAAAATGTTTTCACCTAATGAGCTCGAACCCAAAGCGGACAAAAGCATCTTCATATAATACCCTAAGAACAGTTGTGTGAACCTTCTCCCTCAAATCCAAGCATAAAGTGTTTGTTGCTAAAATGGGTCATTTCTCGAGAAAGAGTTTCTCTTGAAATAATTGAGTGGGAGGAAGATAGAACTTGATGAGGTTGTTGAACCTTTGTTTCAACTAGAGAGTAGCTCAGCGCAGAAAGATGTTTCTATGGAACCTATGTTAGTTGAAGAGGAAGTAAATGATGATGATCATGAAGCTTCGGATCAAGTTACTATCAAACCTCATAGGTCGAGAAGGATATGTACTTCTCCTAAGCGGTATGACAACCCTGTCTTGGAGGTCATGTTGTTGGACAACGATGAACCTACGAACTATAGAGCACCGTTGTGGACAATGATGAACCTACGAACCATGTTGCAAAAGATGGCTAGCGAGTGTCAGTTTCTCCTACTTTAGTTGGATCGGATTCGACAAAGACGGTCCTTGAGAAGGTTGAAAAGCAACTAGTGTATCACCGTCGTGGTTTGTGCGTAGGTGAGAATTGTTCTTGTTAGATACCCGTAGCAGCCACGTTAAACATGCAACAACAATTAGAGGACGTCTAACTTGTTTTTGCAGGGTATGTTGTGATATGATATGGCCAATTACATGATGAGATATATGTGATGTATGATATGATCATGTGATGTATAGATTATCACGACTTGCATGTCGTTGAATACGGCAATCGGCAGGAGCCATAGGGTTGTCTTTAATTATTGTATGACCTGCGTGTCAATCATTAAGTGCTATGTAATGCTTTACTTTATCGCTAAACGGTAGCAATAGTAGTAGTAGCATGCAGGGCGTGACAACCCCGATGGCGACACATTGATGGAGATCAGCATGATGGAGATCATGGTGTCGTGCCGGTGACGATGGAGATCATGCTGGTGTTTTCAAGATGGAGATCTTAAACACAAGTTCATGGCCATATCATTTCAGTTATGAATTGCATGAGATGTTAATCCTTTTATGCACCTTGTTTTCCTTAGTACGGCAGTATCATTATAAGGTGATCCCTCATTTAAATTTCAAGATGAAACTGTGTTCTCCTCGAGTGTGCACCCTTGCGAAAGTTCGTCGTGTCGAGGCACCACGTGATGATCGGGTGTGATAGACTCTACGTTCACATACAATGGGTGCAAGCTAGATTTGCACGTGCAGAACACTCGGGTTAAGCTTGACGAGCCTAGGATGTATAGACATGGCCTCGGAACACAAGAGACCGAAAGGTCGAACATGATTCATATAGTAGATATGATCAACATAATGATGTTCACCATAGAAGCCACCTTAACTCACATGATGATCGGACTTGAGTTGGTGAATTTGGATCATGTGACACTCAGATGACCTGAGGGATGTCAATTTGAGTGGGAGCTTTAGTAATTTGATTAGCTAAACTCATTATCTTGAACAATAGTCTAAGTAACCTTTGCATATTTATGTTGTAGATCAATGGCTCGTGCAGTAGCACCCCTGAATTTTAATTTGTTCCTAGAGAAAGCTAAGTTGAAAGATGATGGAAGTAACTTTGTTGATTGGGCCTGTAATCTGAGGATTATCCTCACGGCTTCCCAGAAACAATATGTCCTTGATGCACCGCTTGGTGATCAACCAGAAGACATGACCTCCGAAGACGTTAAGAACGCTTGGGAGGCTCGTGCTGGAGACTACTCAATACTTCAATGCGCAATATTGTATGGCTTAGAACCGTGACTTCAAAGATGTTTTGAATGTCATGGAGCATATGAGATGTTCCAGGAGTTGAAGTTTATTTTTCAAAAGAATGCACGGATCAAGAGGTATGAGACCTCTGATAAGTTCTATGCTTGCAAGATGGAGGAGAACGGGTCTATCAGTGAGCATATACTCAGAATGTCTGGGTGTTCAAACCGTCTAGCTGAGTTGGGAATTACCCTTCCGCAAGAGGCGATCATTGACAGAGTTCTTCAATCACTGCCACCTAGTTACAAGAGCTTTGTGATGAACTATAACATGCACGAGATGAACAAGTCATCATCCGAGCTGTTTGTGATGCTAAAAGTCGCTGAGTCTGAAATCCAAAAAGAACATCAAGTGTTGATGGTCAATAAAACCACTAGTTTCAAGAAAAATGGCAAGGGCAAAGGCAAGAAGGTTAAAACCAAGAAGGATGGCAAAGCAGTTGCTACTCATACAAATAAGCCTAAGCATGGACCTAAGCCAGAAACTGAGTGCTTTCATTGCAAAGGAACTGGTCACTAGAAGCGGAACTGCCCCAAGTACCTGGCTGACAAGAAGGTGGCCAAAGACAAACAAGGTATATATGATATACATGTTATTGATGTGTACCTTACTAGTTCTCGTAGTAGTGCATGGGTGTTTGATACCGGTTCGGTTGCTCACATTTGCAACTCAAAGTAGGAACTACGGAATAAACGAAGACTAGCAAAGGACGAAGTGACGATGCGCGTGGGAAATGGTCCCAAGGTTGATGTGATCTCGGTCGTCATGCTCTCTCTTCGATTACCATTAGGATCAGTGATGAACCTGAATAATTTTCATTTAGTGACTATGTTAAGCATGAACATTATATCTGGATCTTGTTTATTGCGAGACGGTTCCTCATTTAAATCAGAGAATAAAGGTTGTTCTATTTATATGAGTGATATCTTTTATGGTCATGCACCCAATGTTAAGGGTTTATTCATATTGAATCTTGATAGTGATGACACACATGTTCATAACATTGATGTCAAAAGATGTAGAGTTGATAATGATACTACCACTTTCTTGTGGCACTGCCGTTTAGGTCATATTGGTGTAAAACGGATGAGGAAGCTCCATGCTGATGGACTTTTGGAGTCACTTGATTTTGAATCACTTGACACATGTGAACCATGCCTCATGGGCAAGATGACTAAAACGCCGTTCTCTGGAACAATGGAACGGGCAAGCGACTTATTGGAACTCATACATACTGTTGTGTGCGGTCCAATGACTGTTGCAACACGCGATGGATATCGTTACTGTCTCACCTTCACTGATGACTTGAGTAGATATGATTATATTTACTTGATGAAACACAAGTCTGAAACGTTTGAAAAGTTCAAGAAATTTCAGAGTGAAGTTGAGAATCATCGTAACAAGAAGATTAAATTTCTGCGATCTGATCGAGGAGGTGAATATCTGAGTTATGAGTTTGGCAGTCACTTAAGACAATGTGGAATTGTTTCACAGTTGACACCGCCTGGAACACCACAGCGTAATGGTGTGTCTGAAAGTCGTAATCGAACCATGTCTCTTGCCGATTTTCCACTATCGTTTTCGGGTTATGCATTAGAGACAGTTGCATTCACTTTAAATAGGGCACCATCAAAATCCATTGAGACGACGCCATATGAGCTGTGGTTTGGCAAAAGGCGATAGTTGTCGTTTCTTAAAGTTTGGGGGTGTGATCCTTATGTCAAAAAGCATCAGCCTGAAAAGCTAGAACCCAAAGCGGAGAAATGTGTCTTCATAGGATACCCGAAAGAGACAATCGGGTATACCTTCTATATCAAATCCGAAGGCAAAGTGTTTGTCGCAAAGAACGGAACATTTCTTGACAAAGAGTTTCTCTCGAAAGAATTGAGTGGGAGGAAAATAGAGCTTGATGAGGTTATTGAATCTTTACTTCAACCAGAAAGTAGCACAACACAGAAAGATGTTTCTGTAAAACCTACGATGGTAGAAAAGGAAGTTAATGATGATGATCATGAAGCTTCGGATCAAGCTACTATTGAACCTCGTAGGTCGACAAGGACGCGTACTACTCCCGAGTGGTATGGCAACCCTGCCTTGGAGGTCATGTTGTTAGACAATAATGAACCTACGAGCTATGGACGAGCAGTGATGGGCCCGGATTCCGAGAAATGGTTAGAGGCTATGAAATCCGAGATGGGATCCATGTGTGAAAACAAAGTATGGACTTTGGAAGTACTACCTGAAGGGCGAAAGGCCATTCAGAACAAATGGATCTTTAAGAAGAAGACGGAAGCGGACGGTAATCTCACCGGCTATAAAGCTTGATTTGTGGCAAAGGGTTTTTCACAAGTTCAAGGAGTTGACTATGATGAGACTTTCTCACCCGTAGCGATGCTTAAGTCTGTCAGAATCACGTTGGCAATAGCTGCTTATTTCGGCTATGAAATTTGTTAGATGGATGTCAAAACGGCGTTCCTCAACGGTTTCCTTGAGGAAGAGTTGTATATGATGCAACCCGAAGGTTTTGTCGATCCAGAGAATGCTGACAAAGTTTGCAAACTCCAGCGATCCATTTATGGACTGGTACAAGCATCTCGGAGTTGGAATAAGCGCTTTGATGAGGTGATCAAAGCGTTTGGGTTTATACAAGTTTATGGAGAAGGTTGTATTTACAAGAAAGTGAGTGGGAGCTCTATAGCGTTTCTAGTGTTATATGTGGATGACATATTGCTGATTGGAAACAATATAGAAATGCTGGAAAGTGTGAAGGAATATTTGAATAAGAGTTTTTCAATGAAGGACCTAGGAGGAGTTGCTTTCATATTAGGCATTAAGATCTATAGAGATAGATCGAGACGCTTAATAGCACTTTCACATAGCACATACCTTGATAAAGTTTTGAAGAAGTTCAAAACGGAGCAGTCCAAGAAAGGGTTCTTGCCTGTGTTACAAGGTGTGAAGTTGAGTAAGACTCAATGCCCAATGACTGCAGAAGATAAAGAAAAGATGAGTGTCATCCCCTATGGCTCAGCCATAGGCTCTATCATGTATGCAATGGTGTGCACAAGACCCGATGCGAGCCTTGCCATAAGTATGGCCGGAAGGTTTCATAGTGATCCTAGAGTGGAGCACTGGCAAGCGGTCAAGAATATCCTCAAGTACCTGAAAAGGACTAAGGATATGTTTCCTGTTTATGGAGGTGATGAAGGAAGGTGTCTAGATGAAGCAGTTCATGACAGATCTTGGAGTAGTGCCTAGTGCACTGAATCCAATAAACATGTTGTGTGACAACACTGGCGCCATTGCTCTAGCCAAGGAACCAAGGTTTCACAAGAGGACCAGACAAATAAAGCGACGCTTCAACTCCATCCGGTTCTACATCGAGGAGAAGGACATAAATATTTGCAAAGTGCACACGGATCTGAATGTTGCAGACCCGTTGACTAAACCTCTTCCAAGGGCTAAACATGATCAACACCAGAACTGTATGGGTGTTCGATTCATTACCATGTAAATCACATAGTGATGTGAACTAGATTTTTGACTCTGGTGCAAGTGGGAGACTGTTGGAAATATGCCCTAGAGGCAATAAATAAAGTGTTTATTATTATATTTCATTGTTCATGATAATAGTTTATTATGCATGCTATAATTGTATTGATTGGAAACATATTGCAAGTGTGGGTAAATAGACAACACTGTGTCCCTAGTATGCCTCTAGTGAACTAGCTCATTGATCAAAGATGGTCAGGGTTTCCTAGCCATTGGCATGTGATGTCATTTGATAATGGGATCACATCATTAGGAGAATGATGTGATGGACAAGACCCAAACTACATACGTAGCATATGATCGTGTCAGTTTATTGCTACTGTTTTCTGCATGTCAATGTATATGTTCCTATGACCATGAGATCATGCAACTCAGGGATATCGGAGGAGTTCCTTGTGTGTATCAAACGTGCATCGTAACTGGGTGACTATAAAGGTGCTCTACAGGTATCTCCGATGGTGTCTTTTGAGTTGGCATGGATCGTGACTGGGATTTGTTCCTCCGTGTGACGGAGAGGTATCTCGGGGCCCACTCGGTAATACAACATCACAATGAGCCTTGCAAGCAATGCGACTAATTGTTAGTTGCGGGATCTTGTATTACGGAACGAGTAAAGAGACTTTCCGGTAACGAGGTTGAACTAGGTATGGAGATACCGATAATCGAATCTCAGGCAAGTAACATACCGAAGAACAAAGGGAACATCGTATGGGATTAACTGAATCCTTGACATAAAGGTTCGACCGATAAAGATCTTCGTAGAATATGTAGGAACCAATGTGGACATCCAAGTCCCACCATTGGTTATTGACCGTAGAGGTGTCTCGGTCATGTCTACATAGTTCTCGAACCCGCAGGGTCTGCACACTTAAGGTTTGGTGACGTTTCGATAGTATAGAGTTATGTATGGTGGTGACCCGAAGGTTGTTCGGAGTCCCAGATGAGATCTCGGATGTCAGAAGGATCTCCGAAATGCTCCGGAGGTAAAGATTCATATATAGGAAGTCCCAGTTTGGTCACCGAAAAAGTTTTGGGCTCATCGGTAGTGTACCGGGAGTGCCGGTAGTGTACCGGGAGACCTCCGGGAGGGGTATTTCTTCCCAAGAGGCTACATGGGCTGTAGGAGGGCGAATACCAGCCCTTAGTGGGCTGGAGGAAGTCCTATAGAAAGCCCATGAGGCTGGGAAGAAAATACCAAAAGGAAAAAGGTGGATAAAGGCAAAAGGGGGCTATATAAGGAAGGAGTCCTAATCCTACTTGGAGTAGAACGAGGAGGACTCCTCCCTCCTAGCCGGCCGAAGCTTGGAGGGCTTGGCCCTTGCGCCAGCCATCTCCTCCTTTTCTCCTCCTATATATACTAGAGGGTTTCAAGGGTTTTGCACTAGTTCCTTCTTCCACATGCAACCCTAACCTCTTGTGCATAGTTTCTCCTCTAGATCGGATTTTTGCAGTGCTTAGGCGAAGCCCTGCTGGAATAGCTCCACCACCATCTCCGGAGCGCCGTCACGCTGCCGGAGAACTCGTCCTCCCCTCCACTTCCTCTTGCTGGATCAAGACGGTGGAGATCGTTATCAAGTTGCACGTGTGCTGAACGCGGAGGTGCCATCCGTTCGGTACTAGATCGGAAGGATCGTCATCAAGGCCACGGGGCGCTCATGATCGGATCGCGGGACGGATTGTGACGAGATCACGGGATGGTTCGTGATTGGTTCGCGGGATGGTTCTTGATTAGATCGTGGGACGCTCGGCGATTTGGATCGTGAACAAGTTCGACTACACCAACCGCGTTTCTTAACACTTCCCGCTTAGCGATCTACAAGGGTACGTAGATCCACTCTCCCTCTCGTAGATGTTCATCACCATGGATAGGTTTGCATGTGCGTAGGAAATTTTTTGTTTCCCATGCGATGTTCCCCAACACTATGGGAGAGTGAATATGAGCCCTTAGTGGGCTGGTGGAAACTCCCACACAAGGCCCATGTGGATGGAGAAGAAAACCCAAAGAGAAAAAGGTGGGAAAAAGCAAAAAGGCAAAAATAGGAAGGAGTCCTAATCCTACTAGGAGTGGAGGAGGAGGACTGCTCTCCTCCTAGTTCGACCGACTCCTATAGGAGCCTTGGCCCTTGCGCCAGCCTCTCCTCCTCTCCTATATATACCGGTGGATTTAAGGGTTTTGTACTAGTTTTTACAGCCACGTGCTACCCGTTCCACCGGTGCTCCTCTATATTGGATTTCCGCAGTGCTTAGGCGAAGCCCTGATGGAATTGCTCCACCACCATTGTCGGAGCACCGTCACGCTGCTGGTGAACTCTTCTTCATCTCCACTTCCTCTTGCTGTATCTAGACGGTGGAGATCGTCATCAAGCTGCACGTGTGCTGAACGCGGAGGTGTCGTCTGTTCGGTGCTAGATCGGAAGGACCGTGATGAAGATCGCGAGACGGATAATGATGAGATCGTAGGACGGATCGTGATGAGTTAACGGGACGGATTGTGATGAGTTCACGGGACGGGTCGTGATGAGATCGCGGGACGGATCTTGATGAGTTCGCGGGACGGATCATGATTGGATCGCGGGACGAATCGTGATGTGATCGCGAGACGCACGGCGATTTGGATCACGAAGATATTCGACTACACCAACCGCATTTCTTAACGCTTCCTGCTTAGCGATATACAAAGGTATGTAGATCCACTCTCCCTCTCGTAGATGCTCATCACCATGGATAGATCTTGCGTGTGCGTAGGAAATTTTTTGTTTCCCATGCAACGTTCCCCAACATAACATTGCCTTTGGATGACATCGGTTCCAACAATAGCGCTTCAATATTCCCATGTACCGCTTGAAGGGATACAAGTTGTGAAGAAACACAGGACCACAATACTTTATCTCGTCCACAAGTTGCGCGGTGAGATGGACCATGAAATTAAAGAATGACGGTGTGAAGAACATCTATAAGTTTGACAATATCCTTACAATATCAACTTGCATATTATCCAACTCTTCAACATCTACCACCTTCTGCCATAGTTTGTTGAAGAAATCATAGAGAGAAATCAATGTGTTTCTTATGTCTGTGTCCATCATATTCCTTATGGACACCGGGAGGATTTGTGTCAACATTACGTGGCAATCATGCGACTTCATGTGAGACAACTTCTTTTTACCCAAGCTGTCATCCACGAGACTTCTGATGTTTGTGGAGTAGGAAGAGGGTGTGTTAATTGACAACAAAAATGTGAAGAACTCTTTTACTTCTACTGCAGTTAAATTGTAACTCTGGTGTTGGTGGAGAAATTTGTCATCATCTTCTGCTTCCTCCATGCGTTGTGATTGATCACCAAGCATATCGAGTCGTGTGCCGTCGCCATCCTTTCTTTTGCCTCTAATCTTGAGCAGAGTACCAAGGATGCTTTCACAGACCTTCTTCTCCACGTGAATGACTTCAATGCAATGACGTACGCTTAGGAACTCCTAGTAAGGTAATTCCGAGAACACGGATTTCTTCTTAAACACTTGGTCCCTGGGTGTTATTTTTGACGCCGAACCGGATCCCTTGCCAAGAACAACATTAATTTCTTTAACCATGTTTTGGACTTCTTTCCCATCATAGGATCTTGGGCCCGTTCCTTTCTCTACCATACCATCAAATTCAGCAGTCATTTTTCGATAAGGGTGATTTCTCCTTAAGAACCTACGATGACGCAAATACACGGTTTTGCGCGAGTTGGAAAGAAATCTACTCTCGGTCCTATCCATGCATGTGAAACATCCTACTGGTCCCTTTGTTTTCTTCCCCGAACTGTTGCCTAATGCCAGCATATCTTGAATGGTGTGCCGCAACAACGCTTGTAGCCGGAAAAACTCCTTTGCGTTGGCATCATAACAGTTCACACCAGATGTCCACAATGTATTCAGTTCTTCTACCAGTAGCTCAAAGTAAATGTCGATATCATTTCCAGGTTGCTTCGGGCCTTGGATAATCATCGACATCATGATGTATTTTTTCTTCGTACACATCCAAGGAGGAAGGTTACATATGCACAGAAGCACCGACCAAGTGTTGGGGAACGTTGCATGGGAAACAAAAAAAAATTACGCACACGCAAATCTATCCGTGGTGATGTGCATCTACGAGAGGGAGAGTGGATCTACGTAACCTTGTACATCGCTAAGCGGGAAGCGTTAAGAAACGCGGTTGGTGTAGTCGAACGTCTTCGCGATCCAAATCGCCGAGCGTCCCGCGTTATCATCACGATCCGTCCCGCGATCCAATCACGATCCGTCCCACGAACTCATCACGATCCGTCCCGCGATCTCATCACGATCCGTCCGGCGAACTGATCACGATCCGTCCCGCGATCTCATCATGATCCATCTCGCGATCTCGTTACAATCCGTCTCGAAATCTTGATCACGGTCCTTCCGATCTAGCGCCAAATGGATGGCACCTTCACGTTCAGCACTCGTACAGCTTGATGATGATCTCCGCCTTCTTGATCCAGCAAGAGGGAGCAGAGAGGTACAATACTTCTCCGACAGCTTGACGACGCTGCGGCAATGGTGGTGGAGATATTCCGACAGGGCTTTGCCTAAGCACTGCAGAAACCCGATCTAGAGGAGAAACTTTGCACTAGAGGAATGGGTAGCACGTGGCTGCTAATTCTGTGCCAAGACCCTAAAATCCTCTAGTATATATAGTAGGAGAGGAGGAGGAGGCTTGGCTTCCAAAAAGCTAGCCATTGGGTCAGCCAAAGTGGGGAGGAGAGGAGGACTCCTCCTCCAATCCTAGTAGGACTAGGATTCCTCCTTTTTTTGGCCTTCTTCCACCTTTTTCCCTTTGGGATTTTTCTCCCAGCCGCATGGGCCTTGTGTGGAACTTCCACCAGCCCAAAAAAGGCTGTTACTTACTCTCCTACAGCCCATGAAGCCTCTTGGGTCGAAATACCCCTCCCGGTGGTCTCCCGGTACACTACCGACACTCCCAATACATTACCGATTAGCCCGAAACTTTTCCGGCGACCAAAATGGGACTTCCTATATATCAATCTTTACCTCCGGATCATTGCAGATCTCCTCGTGACGTCCAGGATCTCTTCCGGGACTCTGAAAAACCTTTGGTCACCACCATACATAACTGTATACTACCGAAATGTCACCGAATCTTAAGTGTGCATGACCGAGACACATCTACAGTCAATAACCAATAGAGGTACCTGGATGCCCATATTGGTTCCTACGTATTCTACAAAGATCTTTATTGGTCGAACCTCTGTGTCAAGGATTCAGTTAATCCTGTATGATGTTCCCTTTGTTCTTCGGTATGTTACTTTCCCGAGATTCGATCGTCGGTATCTCCATACCAAGTTCAACCTCGTTACCGACAAGTCTCTTTACACGTTCCATAATACAAAATTCGGTGACTAACACTTAGTCACATTGCTTGTAAGGCTTGTTGTGATGCTGTATTACCGAGTGGGCCCTGAGATACCTCTCCGTCACACAGAGTAACAAATCCCTGTCTTGATCCATGCCAACCCAACAGACACCCACGGAGATACCTGTAGAGTAACTTTATAGTCACCTAGTTATGTTGCCACATTTGATACACACAAGGCACTCCTCCGGTGTCAGTGAGTTGCATGATCTCATGGTCATAGGAACAGATACTTGACATGCAGAAAACAGTAGCATTAAACTGACACAATCATATGCTACGTTTGTAGTTTGGGTCTTGTCCATCCAATCATTCTCCTAATGATGTGATCCCGTTATCAAATGACATCTCATGTCAATGGCTAGGAAACCTTAACCATCTTTGATCAACGAGCTAGTCTATTAGAGGCATACTATGGAAATGGTTTTGTCTATGTATCCACACATGCATCTAAGTCTCTGATCAATACCATTATAGCATGGATAATAAACGATTATCATGAAGAAGGAAATATGATAAAAACTAATTTATTATTGCCTCTAGGGCATATTTCCAACAGTCTCCCACTTGCACTAGAGTCAGTAATCTAGTTCACATCACCATGTGATTTGCATTGTTATGAATCTAACACCCAATGAGTTCTGGGGCTCGATCTGTTGGGGAATGTCGCATGGTAAACAAAAAATTTCCTATGCACACGCAAACCTATCCATGGTGATGAGCATCTACAAGAGGGAGAGTGGATCTACGTACCCTGGTAGATCGCTAAGCGGGAAGCGTTAAGAAACACGGTTGGTGTAGTCGTACTTCTTCGCGATCCAAATCGCCGAGCCTCCCGCGATCTAATCACGAACCGTCCCGCGAACCAAGCACGAACTGTCTCGTGATCTCGTCACGATCCGTCCCGCGATCCGATCACGAACGTCCCGTGGCCTTGATCACGATTCTTCCGATCTAGTACCGAACGGACGGCACCTCCACAATCAGCACACGTGCAGCTTGATGATGATCTCCACCGTGTTGATCCAGAAAGAGGAGTCGGAGAGGAGGAATAGTTCACCGGCAGCGTGACGGCGCTCCGGCGATGGTGGTGGAGCAATTCTGGCAAGGCTTCGCCTAAGCACTTCAGAAATCCGATCTAGAGGAGAAACTACGCACTAGAGGTTAGGGTTTGCACGTGGCTAAAAGTCAAGTGCCAAAACCCTAGAAATCATCTAGTATATATAAGAGGTGAGGAGGAGGCTGCCTTGGCGCAAGGGCTAATCCCTTTGCAGCCGGCCGAGCCAAGGAGGAGAAGTCCCACTTCTCCTCCACTCCTAGTAGGAGTAGGACTCTTCCTTTTTGCCTTTTTTGCCACCTTTTCCTTTAGGTATTTTTCCCTCCTGCGCCATGGGCCTTTGTGGCTGTTCCACTAGCCCACTAAGGGCTGGTTATTATTATCCCATAGCCCATGGACCCTCTAGGGTCGAAATACCTCTCCCGGAGGTCTCCCGGTATACTACCGGCACTCCCGGTACACTACCGATGAGCCCGAAACTTTTCCGGCGACCAAATTGGGACTTCCTATATATGAATGTTTACCTCTGGACCATTCCGGAGCTCCTCGTGATGTCTGGGATCTCATCCGGGACTCCGAACAACCTTCGGTCACCACGAAAAATAACTCTACAGTACCAAAACGTCACCGAACTTTAAGTGTAGTTCCTGCGGGTTCGAGAACAATGTAGACATGACCGAGACACCTCTACGGCCAATAACCAATGGCGGGACCTCGACGTCCACATTGGTTCCTACATATTCTATGAAGTTCTTCATCGGTCGAACCTCTATGTCAAGGATTCAGTTAATCCCGTATAACGTTCCCTTTGTTCTTCGGTATGTTACTTGCCGAGATTTGATCGTCGGTATCTCCATACCTAGTTCAACCTCGTTACCGGTGAATCTCTTTACTCGTTCCGTAATACCAGATCCCACAACCAACAATTAGTCACATTGCTTGCAAGGCTTACTGTGATGTTGCGTTACCAAGTGGGCCCCGAGATACCTCTCCGTCACATGGAGTAACAAATCCCAGTCTCGATCCATGCCAACTCAACAGACACCATCGGAGATACCTGTAGAGCACCTTTATAGTCACCCAGTTACGTTGCGACGTTTGATACACACAAGGCACTCCTCCTATATCCGTGAGTTGCATGATCTCATGGTCATAGGAACATATATATTGACATGCAGAAAACAGTAGCAATAAACTAACACGATCATACGCTACGTTTGTAGTTTGGGTCTTGTCCATCACATCATTCTCCTAATGATGTGATCCCGTTATCAAATGACATCACATATCAATGGCTAGGAAACCCTGACCATCTTTGATCAACGAGCTAGTTCACTAGAGGCACACTAGTGACACATTGTTGTCTATTCACCCACACATGCAATGTGTTTCCAATCAATACAATTATAGCATGGATAATAAACGATAATCATGAACAAGGAAATATAATAATAAACACTTTATTTATTTCCTCTAGGGCATATTTCCAACAGTCTCCCACTTGCACTAGAGTCAATAATCTAGCTCACATCCACTGGGTTCAGTACACTAGGCACTACTCCAAGATCTGTCATGAACTCCTTCATCTAGACACCTTCCTTTGCTACCTCCGAGGTTGTGATGTACTCTGCTTCGCATGTAGAATCGTCTACCACGCTCTGCTTGGAACTGCACCAGCTTACCGCACCCCCATCTAGAATAAATATGTATCCCGTTTGCAAGTTAGAGTCATCCAGATCAGTGTCAAAGCTTGCATCGACGTAACCCTTAAACGAGAAACACTTCCTTAGTCCTTTTTAGGTACTTAAGGATATTCTTGACCGCATTCTAGTGCTCCATTCCAGGATTACTTTGAAACCTTCTAACCATACTTATGGCAAGACTGACATCGGGTCTTGTGCACAACATTGCATACATGATAGAGACTATGGCTGAAGCATAAGGGATGACACTCATCGTCTCTCTATCTTCTGCAGTCACTAGGCATTGAGTCCTACTCAACTTCACACCTTGTAACACAGGCAAGAACCCTTTCTTGGACTGATCCATTTTGAACTTCTTCAAAACCTTTCCAAGGTATGTGCTCTGTGAAAGTCCTATTAAGCGTCTTGATCTATCTCTATAGATCTTAATGCCTAATATGAAAGCAACTTCTCCTAGGTCTTTCATTGAAAAACCCTTGTTCAAATATTCCTTCACGCTTTCCAGCATTTCTATATTGTTTCCAATCGGCAATATGTCATCCACATATAATATTAGAAACACTATAGAGCTCCCACTCACTTTCTTGTAAATACAAGCTTCTCCGTAAACTTGTATAAACCCGAACGGTTTGATCACTTTATCAAAATGCGGATTCCAACTCCGAGATGCTTCCAGTCCATAAATGGATCACTGGAGTTTGAAAACTTTGTTAGCATTCTCTAGATCGACAAAACCTTCTGGCTGCATCATATACAACTCTTCCTTAAGAAATCCGTTAAGGAACGCTGTTTTGACATCCATCTGCCAAATTTCATAGTAGAAATACGCAGCTACACATGATTCTAAAGGACATAAGCATCGCTATGGTTGAGAAGGTTTCATCGTAGTCAACTCCTTGAACTTGTGAAAAAACCTTTGCCACAAGTCGAGCTTTATAAACGGTGACATTACCGTTCGCGTCTGTCTTCCTCTTAAAGATCCATTTGTTCCGAATGGCCTTTCGCCCTTTAGGTAATACTTCCAAAGTCCATACTTTGTTTTCCTACATGGATCCCATCTCGGATTTCATGGCCTCTAACCATTTCTTGGAATCCGGGCCCATCACCGCTTCTCGATAGATCATAGGTTCATCGTTGTGTAACAACATGACCTCAAAGACAGGGTTGCCATACCACTCAGGAGCAGTACACGCCCTTGTCGACCTACGAGGTTCAATAGCAACTTTATCCGAAGTTTCATGATCATCATCATTAACTTCCTCTTCAACCGTCGTAGGCTCCACAGTAACATCTTTCTGTGCTGTGCTACTCTCAAGCTGAAGTAAAGGTTCAATAACCTCATCAAGTTCTATTTTCCTCCCACTCAATTCTTTCGAGAGAAACTCTTTCCCAAGAAATATCCCGTTCTTTGCGACAAACACATTACCTTCGGATCTAAGATAGAAGGTATACCCAACTGTCTCTTTTGGGTATACTATGAAGACGCCCTTCTCCACTTTGGGTTCCAGCTTTTCAGGCTGAAGCTTTTTGACATAAGCATCACATCCCCAAACTTTATGAAACGACAACTTTGGCTTCTTGCCAAACCACAGTTCATATGGCGTCGTCTCAACGGATTTTGATGGTGCCCTATTTAAAGTGAATGCGGCTGTCTCTAATGCATAACCCCAAAACGATAGTGGGAAATCGGTAAGAGACATCATAGAACGCACCATATCTAATAAGGTTTGATTACGACGTTCGAACACACCATTACGTTGTGGTGTTCCAGGCGGTGTCAACTACGAAACAATTCCACATTGTCTTAAGTGACTGCCAAACTTATAACTCAGATATTCACCTCCTCGATCAGATTGCAGGAATTTAATCTTCTTGTTATGATGATTCTCAACTTCACTCTGAAATTGCTTGAAGTTTTCAAACGTTTCAGACTTGTGCTTCATTAAGTAAATATACCCATATCTACTTAAGTCATCAGTGAAGGTGTGAAAATAACGATATCCACCGCACGCCTCAACGCTCATTGCACCGCACACATTAGTATGTATGATTTCCAATAAGTCACTCGCCCGTTCCATTGTTCTAGATAACGACGTTTTAGCCATCTTGCCCATGAGGCATGGTTCACATGTGTCAAGTGATTCAAAATCAAGTGACTCTAAAAGTCCATCAGCATGGAGCTTCCTCATGCGTTTTATACCAATATGACCCAAACGGCAGTGCCACAAGAAAGTGGTACTATCGCTATCAACTCTACTTCTTTTGGCATCAATGTTATGAACATGTATATTATCACTATCAAGATTCAGCATGAATAAACCCCTCACATTGGGTGCATGACCATAAAAGATATTACTCATATAAATAGAACAACCATTATTCTCAGATTTAAATGAGTAACTGTCTCACAATAAAGAAGATCCAGATATAATGTTCATGCTTCACGCAAGCACTAAATAATAATTATTCAGGTTCATCACTAATCCCGATGGTAATCGAAGAGAGAGCGTGCCAACGGCGATCACATAAACCTTGGAACCATTTCCCACGCGCGTCGTCACTTCATCCTTTGCCAGTCTTCGTCTATTCCGTAGTTCTTGCTTTGAGTTGCAAATGTGAGCAACCGAACCGGTATCAAATACCCAGGCACTACAACGAGATTTGGTAAGATACACATCAATAACATGTATATCATATATACCTTGTTTGTTGTTGGCCGCCGTCTTGTCAGCAAGATACTTGGGGCAGTTCCGCTTCTAGTGACCAGTTCCCTTGCAATGAAAGCACTCAGTTTCTGGCTTGGGTCCAGCCTTGGGTTTCTTCACTGGTGTAGCAACTGCTTTGCGACCCTTCTTGGATTTACCCTTCTTGCCCTTGCCATTATTCTTGAAACTAGTGGTTCTATTGACCATCAACACTTGATGTTCTTTCTGGATTTCAGACTCAATGACTTTCAGCATCGCAAATAGCTTGGCGACTGACTTGTTCATCCCGTGCATGTTATAGTTCATCACAAAGCTCTTGTAGCTAGGCGGCAATGATTGAAGAACTCTATCAGTGATCGCCTCCGACGGAAGGGGCATCCCTAACTCTGCCAAACGGGTTGAATACCCAGACATTCTGAGTATGTGTTCACCGACAGACCTGTTCTCCTCCATCTTGCAAGCCTAGAATTTAGCGGAGATCTCATACCTCTCGATCCGAGCGTTCTTCTTAAAGATAAACTCCAATTCTTGGAACATCTCATATGCTCCATGACGTTCAAAACGTCTTTGAAGTACCGTTTCTAAGCCATACAACATTGCACATTGAACTATTGAGTAATCACCAGAGCATGTCTCCCAATCGTTCTTAATGTCTTCGGACGACAGATCTGCGGGTCGGTCACCAAGTGGTGCATCAAGGACATATGACTTCTGGGATGCCGTGAAGATAATCCTCAGATTAGGGGCCTAGTCCACAAAGTTACTTCCATCATCTTTCAACTTAGCTTTCTCTAGGAACGCATAAAAATTTAGGGTACTGCGCAAGCCATTGATCTACAACATAAATATGCAAAGTTTACTTAGACTATTGTTCAAGATAATGAGTTTAGTTAATCAAATTACTAAATCTCCCACTCAAATCGACATCCCTCGGGTCATCTGAGTGATACATGATCCAAATTCACCAACTCAAGTCTGATCATCACGTGAGTCGAGGTAGTTTCAATGGTGAACATCATCATGTTGATCATATCTACTATATGACTCATGTTCAACCTTTCGGTCTCTTGTGTTCTGAGGCCATGTCTGTACATGCTAGGCTCGTCAAGTTTAACCCAAGTGTTGTGCATGTGCAACACTGGCTTGCACCCGTTGTATGTGAACGTAGATTCTATCACACCCGATCATCACGTGGTGTCTCGACACGACGAACTTTAGCAATGGTGCACACTCGGGCAGAACACAATTTATCTTGAAATTTAAGTGAGGGATCACCTTATAATGCTACTGTCATCCTAAGCAAAACAAGGTGCATAAAAAGGATTAACATCACATGCAAATCATAAGTGACATGATAAGGCCATTAACTTGTGCTATTGATCTCCATCTTGAAAGCACCGGCATGATCTCCATCGTCACCGGCATAACACCATGATCTCGATCATCTTGATCTCCATCAATGTGTCGCCATCAGGGTTGTCGCGCCCGCCATGCTCATACTACTATAGCTACAATTTAGCGATAAAGTAAAGCTTTACATAGCGCTTAATGATTGACACGCAAGTCATACAATAATTAAAGACAACCCTACGGCTCTTGCTGGTTGCTGTACTCATCGACATGCAAGTCATGAAATTCTATACATCACATGATCATCTCATACATCACATATATCCCATCATGTAATAGGCCATATCATATCACAACATACCCTACAAAAACAAGTTAGGCGTCCGCTAATTTTGTTGCTGCAAGTTTTACGTGGCTGCTATGGGTATTCTAGCAAGAACGATTCTTACCTACGCAAAAGCCACACCGGTGATATGCAAATTGCTATTCAACCTTCTCACAAGGACCACCTCAATCTAATCCAATCCAACTAGAGTAGGAGCCATCTCTCGCACCAAGTGCAGTTGAGGGAACCGGTCTCTCGTAAGCGTACGAGTAATGTTGGTCCAGGCCGCTTAATAACACAATACCACTGAACAAAGAAAAGACTAAGGGAGGAAGCAATCTGAACATCAACGCCCACAAACTCTTTGTGTTCTACTCAAGATCTCATCTACGCATAAACATAGCTCATGATGCCACTGTTGGGGAATGTTGCATGGGAAACAAAAAAATTCCTGCGCTTCACCAAGATCAATCTAGGAGATGAGCATCTTGGAGAGGGAGAGTTGATCTACATAACCTTGTAGATCGCTAAGCGGGAAGCGTTAAGAAATGCGGTTGATGTAGTCAAACGTCTTCGCGATCCAAATCACCGAGCGTCCCGTGATCCAATCACGATCCATCCCAATCAAGCACCGAACGGACGGCACCTCCGCGTTCAGCACACGTACGGCTTGATGACGATCTCCGCCTTCTTGATCCAGCAAGAGGGAGCGGAGAGGTAGAAGAGTTCTCTAGCAGCGCAACTGTGTTGCGGCGACGATTGTGGAGCAATTCCGCAGGGCTTCGCTTAAGCACTGTAGAAAACCGATCTAGAGGATAAACTATGCACTAGAGGAACGGGTAGCACGTGGCTGAAAAATCAAGTGCAAAAACCCTAAAATGTATCGACCCGACTCAAAACGATTCAAGCCTCTGTGTGTTCTGTGCCATCCCTTGATCAGTATGCTAGCACACACAGTACATCAATGTATATATCAAAGTGCAATCACATGTAACAGCGTAAAACAGATATATACCTTAAAATAGCAGCGGATTCAGTCAACGGGAATGGAGTCCCAATAACACCAACGACAAGTTGAGTGCAGACCGTAACCCTGAATCGTACTCTTACCCGTCATAGAAGAGTATCTACAACATGATACGTTGCAGCCATATAGGTCAGTACATTGAATGTACTGGCAAGATCACCATAGTAGAACAGAAGATTAAAGACTATTCTATATGCAAAGGATTTGTGGCTCTGTGTCTGAGTTTTTGCGTAAAAGCTGATTTTTATTTTCCTACAACAAAAGGAATAACAGGAATATCACTATGGAATTACCTATCATGACATGGTTCCGCCAACCAATGTCTCAATGCCCACAAGTATGTTAAGTTGCCCACAATTAAGTTATTAGATCAGTGTTGAAAGTTCAGAGATACATCCAAGTCCAGAGGCTCAAATTGTCCGTAACCATGGACACGGCTAATCGATTAGGTTTAACTCTGTAGAGTGTTGTGTACGTTACCCACAAGATTCTTTCCCTCCTGGTAAGTCCTCGCACTGCCTGGTGTTTGAGAACAGGATGAAAGAAACATGGTCTTTCAGAGTGCTTCTGTCCGACAGTGCCCATCCAATCCTAACGTCGACTACATCTCGTAGCACTGCCCAGCAGAGTCGCAACAAAGATCAACCAAGCCAGATCCCATAATGACTTGTGGCTACACAGGTAGGCTTCTGGGCATGAAGTATTCACCCTTCTCTTTGAGTCTGGGTGAGGCTTTCCGCGTGAATACTGAATATATAACAAACATTGCATACATATAAGCAATCATACTAGCAATCAATTCTAACAATCACAAGGTAACACAAGAAGCAAAACAACAAGGTCGATGAAGGAAATACTTAAGACAAAAGTTAAGATCAACAAAACTACATCAACACAACTAAGGTGATGATGAAGGAAATACGTAAGACAAAAGTTAAAATCAAGAAAGTTTTCATAAAAGCAACTAAAGTAGTTTTCCCCTACAAACAACTATTTTCAATAGTACCAAAACATTAACAAAGTAAAATACAACTAAAGTATTTTAGTAAATATGTTACTAGCAAAAGGAATTTCTTTTGAAGAACAAGTAAAACATTTGAAAACAACATCCTAAACAACATGAGTGTTTTGCCTAACAAACTTAACAACAAGCAAAAACATAAACTAAGAGAAAACAAATATGAAACAACTAAGTTAACAGAAAATAAACAATGAAAATATTTATTATAAAATAGAATTAAATCATCTAAAATTTTGTGAAAAGGGTTTCTATGAAAAAGTAAATTGTTTTATAACATGTTACCTAATAAAAAAAATAATCTAGTTTCCTATCATAATAGAGAAAAATTAAATTATTTTTATTAACTAAGCATTTCTTAAAAGAAAGAAATTACTAAAATTTTATTTGAAAACAGAATTTAATTATATAAACTTTGTAAAAAAAATATATTATTACTAACTAGTTTGTTTTATAACAAATTAAACCTATTTGAAAAGGAGTTGAGATTCCTATATTAATAAAGAAACAAACTAAGCGAATTTACATTTTTATTAACAGTAAGTAAAACACCAAAAATCTAATTAACTCATATTTAAACTAGCAAAATAAAACTACTAAAACTATATTAACAAACTAAACAGATTCTGTTTTTAGCTAGAACACTAATCAAATTTATTTTAAAAATTCTTCAACTTCACCTACTGATAACTAAGATCACTAGTGACAAGTAGGAAAAAGAATCAATCAAAAATTCATTTTAGAACTCAAGATATGCAGAAAAAAAAATTAAATTAAATCTGTTCAAATTCAAATATAAATGTTCAAACATGATCAAATTTGGTATCTACAGAAACTAGATGAAATTTTTGATCTGATGCAAAAAGAACCAATTTAAAATAGTTAAAAACAAAAAAAAAATCAAAAAAAATCTGAAACTATTCTGTTTTTGAAATTACAACAGAAAAAGAAAAAGGTGTTTCTAACGGTCAGGGGGTACACGTGGCATCTCCTGGTTGGCTACGGGGGGGGTGTGGTTCGAGCGGATGGCCGGAATATAACAGAAAATGATTGGTCAATTTATTTTAAAAGAAAACAGGCCGGTTCACTTAACTAAAACCGAAAGGGTACGGCTATTCTAATCCGCGTCGTTGATTAGGGATCGGACAGGGAGGATGCTCACCGTGGTGGTTGCCGGCTTCGGCGAAGATTCCAGCGACGGCAGGGGCGTCGAGGTCGTCGTGGACGCGCCTCCGGTGATCCTCCGGCGATGGCGAACACACCACTCGATGCGGGCAAAGACGGCGATGAGATGGGTGGCTTCAGTGGGGCGAGGGGGCGATGGTGACGACGGCCACGAGCTCGGGATGATTTCGGGTTGTGGTGGCCGAAGAAGAATTCCAGCAAGGGTGGCGGTGCGGCGGTTCTGGTGGGTCTCCAGTGGAGGTGAGGGAATGGGGTGGTGCGCACGGGTGCGGGGAGTTAGGGGGTGGGCTCAGGTGGCGGAGGGGAGGTCGGAGTGGAGCGCCACGTTGGAAAAGGTGCGGCGGCGACAGGGTACTCCGGCGAGCGATTCCGGCATAGATAGGGCTCGGGGAGAGGGGGAAACAGGGGAATGGGGAGAGGAGAGGTGCCGGCTACTTATAGGAGGGGCTCAGGTGCTCGGAACGGAAGGGGAGGAGGGATTCACGGCGAGGTTTCGTCGGCGTGGTTACCGGCGAGAGGAGGAGGAAGATGGGCGCTGAGATGACGTGGTCGGATGGGGTCCCACATGTCAGCGAGAGGAGGGCGACGTAAGCGGCATCGGGCGACCGATCGGAGGGACTTTCGGGAGACTAATAAAGGCAGGTGGGCCGGCGACTTTAAAAGCGTTTTAGAACATTTCCTATTTTCTATTTCTAGAGCACATAAAACCTAATTAATGTATTCAATATGATTCCAAATATAGGGAAATTTTATATCGAAATTATGATAATAATAAATGCCATTTAATGGACATTTTTATTCTGGCATTTGAATACTTCTAAAAAATCATTTTTCAGAAAATGCCTTAATTGGCTTTATTTACTTATGCAAATATTTTTCAAATAACCTAGGGGTTTTATGGTTCAAAAACTTCACAAATAACCCCCTGGCTTTGGAGTGTCATATTACTCCTCTCAAATTTTTTGACAAGGGGTTTGGATGTTTGCAAATTCAAATAGGGAATTCAAAATATGAAAGTGAATCGCCATATGAGAAACTTATTGTATATTTTTCAAACTTCCAACTCCTATTTCACTTGATTTGAAGAAGTCATATTATCTTCTCTCATGAAAATCATTGAGTTGCATAAAGTTGCTATATTGGGAATTCAAATCATTTTCAATTCCCTTTTCATTCCTTTGAATGGAAGAAGTCTTGTCATCTTCACTCTGGGGTTTTGTGATGAAATGTATTTGAATTCCTGATGATCAAAATGCAAAGTGAAAGTTTTGGGAAAGTCATTTAATTCCCTCTCATTCAACTTTCAAAAGTTTCAAAAAGTTTCAAATTTCACTCAATTTCAATCACTCAAACACACAAACAGTCATTCTAATATTTATTATAACATTCCAAAGTTTGGGATGTTACAAACCTACCACACTTAAAATGAATCTCGTCCTCGAGATTCGAAAGGGCTATAAAGAGAAGGTTAGGGTTTGGGGGTCTTCTAACAAATCCATTGACCAAGAAGGTGTGGGGTCTTCCAACAGAACTCCATTGACCTGGAAGCGTGGGCCTACCATACTTAAAATGAGAGTTACTGGTCCATCAAAATTCTTAGTGCATCTATCTGTTCACCTTCTTCCCAATAGCTTCTTCAGTGATGCTCTTCCGTTATATCCAAATCTTGAATTCTCACATCAAAATGTATTTCCTCCGATACTGGGTCTTATTAACTGACAGGCCTCGTGATCATTCTAAACAACTTATCGATGATCTCATGGTGGTCTACCAATAGTGGTTATCCTACAGTGAAAAAGGGTCATGGCTTCATTCCTCACCGTAGAATTTCCTACGTGTGACAGCAACTGTCATGTACAAGGGGTTCTTCATCATACCGTTCAAAAGCTTCAAAGAACGTCGTCTCTTTACTATGGGTAAGTCACTCAGATTTACCAATCCGAATAGCAAGAGAATGATAAGAGTAAGTCGTCATGGTGGCCAAACCATGTCGCACTGAAATCATTACCTTTTATAAGGTTTAGGGAATCTCGTATTCTAACACTTGGGCTTCCTCACAAGCATTGCAGAAACCTGTCTTGTCAATGAACAAAGTTCGGATAAATCCATTGATTCTGCAAGCTTACTAAAAATATCTATCGTTTCTTCACCTCTCTTAGGTTATCGTAAACTCCTAAGAAAACGTTTGCTGATCAGTCATAGCTTCTTCCAAGTTTCTTCCTTCACAAAGGTGGGGATGGATCCTTATCAATCCTGGGGTCAGTGACTTGTGGGTTCACTTGAATACTTGGATATCTTTAACTCACTCCTGGGATTACTGTCATTCCATATACCAGTATTTCCTTCAGTTCATTACATCATGCCCTTGAGGTAACAAATCACAGACTTATTCTTGTTTAGATTCCACTCTGCGGGATTTATTTTCCTTTCCATTGGTCTGTTTAACCTTGGGTATGGTTTCACCACGATCATTCTTTTTCTCAACGTTCCAGCTTCGAAAGCACTTTGTCACAAAGGTCCATCCACACAGTTTGAGGTGGTTCCACATTCTCTTCACCTGTATTCACTTATCCAAACTCCTTAATCTAGAAAAGGTACATGTGGTTACTACCACACTGAAAATGAAATGCACTCATGTTTGCATAGACCATATTTTCTCATATCCTCGAAAATGGTCGGAGATCTTGGGTCATAGAGTAACAACTCATGTAATACAACATAAGATAAATCATGACACCATAAATTTCCATTGATCTCATGAATTTATTACAAACTCTAAGACTTCCATTACATAACTTCAAAAGGTAAGAGTGCTACCTATTACATTTATTACATCAAAAATCCAAAACTCAGACTACTCGTGTTTAGCCTTCTTCTCCTGGCAGGTATAGGAGTAATGTCCTGTCTTCTTGCATCGGAAACACATGATCTGACTCAGATCCTTCTTTGCAGAATTTGGGTTGTTCTGAGAACGTCTTCGGTTTCTCTTCTTGGGCTCCTTTGCTCCGATCAAACTTTCAATTTCCTGTGGATCAAACTCCACTTCTTCTGTCGGGAAGTTTCCCAGATACTCTTTTCTTTCCTTCATACAGTCTTGTGAGAAATGTCCTTCTTCTCCACATGTATAGCAGGCATTGGAGTAAAATCTGGTTAGGCTTTCTCCATCAGGGTCTTCATCATCTTCCTTCTTCACAAGTTCTCCTGAATTTTCTCTGAAGGCTTCCTCCATGGCTTCCTTCTGCTGCTTGATGACTTCTTGTACCTTGGGATACACTTGGCATTGAGCAGGGAAATGATTGGTTCCTTCACTCAGGAAACAAGTCACCTGCCCAGTTGGGCAGTCCTCAGCAGGATGATTTTATTCACAATGAGGGCATCCTTCCTTGTGTTCTTCCTGGGTGTGTCCTATCTCTCCACATATCTTGCAGGCACAAATCCTCTTCACAAATTTGCGACGGGGCTTCTGGGTGTTGGTAACAACATGGGATCCTTGCAAAGTTATCCTGAATTCTTCCCAAGTGATTGATTCATGCCTATGCATCTTCCACCAATGTGTAGCACCTTCTGAAAAGTATCGAAGAGCATACTGGACCATCTCGTTCCTTGCAACAAGGTTACTCCTTAGGTGATCCTCCATGTTCTGAATCCATTCTTCTGTCTCCAACTGAGTCATCGATCCAGAATACACAAGTCCATCTTCACTCGTCATCTGTTGGGTTCAAGGTTTTGGGATGAGAAGCAAGAGAGAGAAAGGGGGAGAAAACACACAATACAAACAATGGTTTTGAAAATAGATTTTTGTTGTGGCTGTCGGAAATAAAAATTACACACAAATGGCAGCTCACAAATCATCGTATCTAACGTAAATATATAACAGGGGTTTGGTCTTCTAGGGGTCATAATATCTTGGGACTACTTCATGGTCTTCAATTTCTTCAGGTCTGTATAGTCTTCATCTTGTGTAGCCTCAATTCTTCTAATGCATGGTGAAATCTTCTTTACATAGAAATGGCCATCAATTGTTTCAATATCTTGTCCTTCTTGAAGAGGTCTCAGTTGATCCTTAGTGGGGTCAAGGGAAGGGGTATTGTCTAACTATTTGATAAAACTCAGAAAGGATAAGAAGTAGAAGATTTTTTTGAAAACAAAGTTTTCGAGAAATCATTTCCTAAGGGCTTCCCAGTATCTAGAGTCACGTCCTACAGTCAACATGTGCTCTGATACCATTTTCTGTAGCGACCCGACTCAAAACGAGTCAAGCCTCTGTGTGTTCTGTGCCATCCCTGGATCAATATGGTGGCACACATAGTACATCAATGTATATATCAGAGTGCAATCACATGTAATAGCATAAAATAGATATATACCTTAAAATAGTAGCGGATACAGTCAACGGCAATGGAGTCCCAATACCACCAACGGCAAGTTGAGTGCAGACCGTAACCCTGAATCGTAATCTTACCCGTCGTAGAAGAGTATCTGCAACATGATACGTTGCAACCATATAGGTCAGTACATTGAATGTACTGGCAAGATCACCATAGTAGAACAGAAGATTAAAGACTATTCTATATGCAAAGGATTTGTGGCTCTGTGTCTGAGTTTTTGCGTAAAAGCTGATTTTTATTTTCCTACAACAAAAGGAATAACAGGAATATCACTATGGAATTACCTATCATGACATGGTTCCGCCAACCAATGTCTCAATGCCCACAAGTATGTTAAGTTGCCCACAATTAAGTTATTAGATCAGTGTTGAAAGTTCAGAGATACATCCAAGTCCAGAGGCTCAAATTGTCCGTAACCGTGGACACGGCTAATCGATTAGGTTTAACTCTGCAGAGTGTTGTGTACTTTACCCACAAGATTCTTTCCCTCCTGGTAAGTCCTCGCACTGCCTGGTGTTTGAGAACAGGATGAAAGAAACATGATATTTCACAGTGCTTCCCTGAATGTCCGACAGTACCCATCCAATCCTAATGTCGACTACATCTCGTAGCACTGCCCAGCAGAGTCACAACAAAGATCAACCAAGCCAGAGCCCATAATGACTTGTGGCTACACAGGTAAGCTTCCGTGGATGAAGTATTCATCCTTCTCTTTGAGTCTGGGTGAGGCTTTTCGCGTGAATACTGGCGCTTCTCCAGCAATACCTAGGCAAATCCACTGGTTTCTCCAGGGTGCCGTTACAACCATCCCTCACCCAGTAGTGTGTATTGAAAACTTGTCTTCTCGAGTCTCGAAGTGTTGAGGTCTTGAAGATGAAGGACTTGAAGATGTCTTCATGAAGTTGTCGTCTTGATGTAGAGTCCTTCTTCACACCACTCATGAACACTCATACCAAACCCCGTCTACTTTAGCATAGCATAAAAGTAACTAACGTTCCCGGGGCTTTAGTAACCAGTGGTGGGTTCCTACCTCATGCATTCTACTCAACTACAAGACTTTCAATAACACTACGGGAGGGATGTGTTGAATGATGTCACTACATGCAATAAAAACATAGATATGAAATAGATGGTCAAGGTGAACTTGCATGTACTGTTGATGAAGATAAAGATCACTCTCAGAAATAACTTGATAGACTATTCGTCACTCTCCGATGAAAAATATATATAACAAACATTGCATACATATAAGCAATCATACTAGCAATCAATTCTAACAATCACAAGGTAACACAAGAAGCAAAACAACAAGGTTGATGAAGGAAATACTTACGACAAAAGTTAAGATCAACAAAACTACATCAACACAAGTAAGCTGATGATGAAGGAAATACTTAAGACACAAGTTAAAATCAAGAAAGTTTTCATAAAAGCAACTAAAGTAGTTTTCCCCTACACACAACTATTTTCAATAGTACCAAAACATTAACAAAGTAAAATATAACTAAAGTATTTTAGTAAATATTTTACTAGCAAAAAGAATTACTTTTGAAGAACAAGTAAAACATTTGAAAAATAACATCCTAAACAACATGAGTGTTTTGCCTAACAAACTTAACAACAAGCAAAAACATAAACTAAGAGAAAACAAATATGAAACAACTAAGTTAACAGGAAATAAACAATGAAAATCTTTATTATAAAACAGAATTAAATCATCTAAACTTTTGTGAAAAGGGTTTCTATGAAAAAGTAAATTGTTTTATAACATGTTACCTAATAAAAAAAAGATCTAGTTTCCTATCATAATATTGAAAAATTAAATTATTTTTACTAACTAAGCATTTCTTAACATAAAGAAATTACTACAAATTTTATTTGAAAACAGAATTTAATTATATAAACTTTGTAAAAAAAATGATTATTACTAACTAGTTTGTTTTATAACAAATTAAACCTATTTGAAAAGGAGTTGAGATTCCTATATTAATAAAGAAACAAACTATGCAAATTTACATTTTTATTAACAATAAGTAAAACACCTAAAGTGTAATTAACTCAGATTTAAACTAGCAAACTAAAACTAATTAAACTATATTAACAAACTAAACAGATTCTGTTTTTAGCTAGAACAATAATCAAATTTATTTTAAAAATTCTCAAACTTTACCTACCGATAACTAAGATCACTAGTGAGAAGTAGGAAAAAGAATCAATCAAAAATTCATTTGAGAACTCAAGATATGCAGAAAACAAAATTTAAATTAAATCTGTTCAAATTCAAATTTAATGTTCAAACATGATCAAATTTGGTATCTACAGAAACTAGATGAAATTTTTGATCTAATGCAAAATGAATCAATTTAAAATAGTTAAAAACAAAAAAAATATAAGCAAAACATATCTGAAACTATTCTGTTTTTGAAATTAAAACAGAAAAAGAAAAAGGTGTTTCTAACGGTCAGGGGGTACACGTGGCATCTCCTGGTTGGCTATGGGGGGGGGGGGTTCGAGCAGATGGCCGGAATATAACAGAAAACGATTTGGTCAATTTATTTTAAAAGAAAACCGGCCGGTTCACTTAACTAAAACCGAAAGGGTACGACTATTCTAATCCGCGCCGTTGATTAGGGATCGGACGGGGAGGGTGCTCACCGTGGTGGTTACCGGCTCCGGCGAAGATTCCAGCGACGGCAGGGGCGTCGAGGTCGTCGTGGACGCGCCTCCGGTGATCCTCCGACGATGGCGAAGACACCACTCGATGCGGGCGAAGACGGCGATGAGATGGGTGGCTTTAGTGGGGCGAGGGGGCGATGGTGACGACGGCCACGAGCTCGGGATGGTTTCGGGTTGTGGTGGCCGAAGAAGAATTCCGGCGAGGGTGGCGGTGTGGCGGTTCTGGTGGGTCTCCAGTGGAGGCGAGGGAATGGGGTGGTATGCACGGGTTTGGGGAGTTAGGGGGTGGGCTAAGGTGGCGGAGGGGAGGTCGGAGTGGAGCGCGACGTTGGAAAAGGTGCGGCGGCGACAGGGTACTCCGGTGAGCGATTCCGGCATAGATAGGGCTCAGGGAGAGGGGGAAACAGGGGAATGGGGAGAGGAGAGGTGCCGGCTACTTATAGGAGGGGCTCAGGTGCCTGGAACGGAAGGGGAGGAGGGATTCACGGCGAGGTTTCGTCGGCGTGGTCACCGGCGAGAGGAGGAGGAAGATGGGCGCTAAGATGACGTGGTCGCACGGGGTCCCACATGTCAGCGAGAGGAGGGACTTTCGGGAGACTAATAAAGGCAGGTGGGCCGGCGACTTTAAAAGCGTTTTAGAACCTTTCCTATTTTCTATTTCCAAAGCACATGAAACCTAATTAATGTATTCGATATTATTCCAAATATAGGGAAATTTTATAGAGAAATTATCAGAATAATAAATTCCATTTAATGGACATTTTTATTCTGGCATTTGAATAATTTTAAAAAAATCATTTTTCAGAAAATGCCTTAATTGGCTTTATTTACTTATGCAAATATTTTTCAAATAACCCTAGGGGTTTTATGGTTCAAAAACTTCACAAATAACCCCCTGGATTTGGAGTGTTATATTACTCCTCTCAAATTTTTTGACAAGGGGTTTGGATGTTTGCAAATTCAAATAGGGAATACAAAATATGAAAGTGAATCTCCATATGAGAAACTTATTGAATATTTTTCAAACTTCCAACTCCTATTTCATATGATTTGAAGAAGTCATATTATCTTCTCTCATGAAAATCATTGAGTTGCATAAAGTTGCTAGATTGGGAATTCAAATCATTTTCAATTCCCTTTTCATTCCTTTGAATGGAAGAAGTCTTGTCATCTTCACTCTGGGGTTTTGTGATGAAATGTATTTGAATTCCTGATGATCAAAATGCAAAGTGAAAGTTTTGGGAAAGTCATTTCATTCCCTCTCATTCAACTTTCAAAAGTTTCAAAAAGTTTCAAATTTCACTCAATTTCAATCACTCAAACACACAAACAGTCATTCTAATATTTATTATAACATTCCAGCGGGAAACTCTTTCCACCTTGGTTTTTTTTCTTCTCTTTCAACTCCAGCCACATGGGTCGCTTGTGGGACTTCCACCAGCCCACTAAGGGCTGGTATTCATCCTACCACAGCCCATGTAGCCTCTTGGGTTGAAATACCTTTCCCGCTGGTCCCCCAGTACACTACCGACACTCCCGATACACTACGGATGAGCCCGAAACTTTTCCGATGACCAAAATAGGACTTCCTATATATCAATATTTACCTACGGACCATTCCGGAGCTACCCGTAACGTCAGCATCTCATTCGGGACTCCAAAGAACCTCAGGTCACCACCATACATAACTCTATACTACCGAAACTTCACCGAACCTTAAGTGTGCAGACCCTGTGGGTTCGAGAACTATGTAGACATGACCGAGACACCTCTACAGTCAATAACACATAGCGGTACCTGGATGCCCATATTAATTCCTACATATTCTACGAAGATCTTTATCGGTCAAACCTCTAAGTCAAGGATTTAGTTAATCCCGTATGATGTTCCCTTTGTTCTTCGGTATGTTACTTGCCCGAGATTCGATCGTCGGTATCTATATACCTAGTTCAACCTCGTTACCAACAAGTCTCTTTACTTGTTCCGTAATACAAGATCCTGTGGCTAACACTTAGTCACATTGCTTGCAAGGCTTGTTGTGATGTTGTATTACCGAGTGGGCCCTGATACCTCCCCGTTACATAGAGTAACAAATCCCAGTGTTGATCCATGCCAACCCAGCAGACACACTCGGAGATACGTGTAGAGTACCTTTATAGTCACCCAGTTACGTTGTGACGTTTGATACACAGAAAGCACTCCTCCAGTGTCCGTGAGTTGCATGATCTCATGGTCATAGGAACATACACTTGACATGCAGAAAACTGTAGCAATAAACTGACACGATCATATACTACATTTATAGTTTGGGTCTTGTCCATCCCATCAATCTCCTAATGATGCAATCCCATTATCAAATGGCATCTCATGTCAATGTCTAGGAAACCTTGACCATCTGTGATCAACGAGCTAGTCTACTAGAGGCATACTAGGGACATGGTTCTGTCTATGTATGCACACATGCAACCTGTTTCCAAACAATACAATTATAGCATGGATAATAAATGATTACCATGAAGAAGGAAATATAATAATAACTACTTTATTATTGCCTCCAGGGCATATTTCCAACACCAAGTCCTTGAACGGTCTGGCCAGTTCGCTGTCTGTAGTTCGACCCCTTTAGCTCGCACGTCATCACCCATTTGGCCCACAACTGCCTGGCTCTGAGCTAGCCACCTGACCCCATCCGATGGTGAAACAGCTTCTTTTCAGCATTTTTCTTGTTTATCGCTGGCATTTTCTTACTCTTTTCAGAATTCTTGTAGTCCACGAACGCGTCCCATTGATCTCTTATCCCCGCATATCAGACGACGAATACCGGAGTATTCTCTTGGTCGACAAACTTAGCTTTCAACTCATTCTTCCACCTCCTGAAAAGATCTGCCATCTTCTTAAGAGCAAACGACCTGAACAGTGGCTCTATAACTGGATGCACTTCGTGTGCAAAATGGACAATCTGTTTCGAAGTATCACGGTTTCTAACGAAAACTCAACTGTTACAAAGGGATTTCATTTTTTTGAACTTATTTGAACTCCATACTTTTTGTGTGTTCAAAATGCACCATTCAAAGGCACATCATCAATTTTCAACCCTTTCTGACTTCATTTGGTATTTTTCATGCACTTACTGATTTTTTTGAGCTAAATGACCCTCAAATTGAAAATCACTTCAAATGAACTCTCAAAAGCTTGAAAGTAGGCATGGTATCATCATTTCAGCCACATAGCATGTTATGAAAAGTTGAGAGGGTTACGGCGAAAACTGGATGCACTTCATGTGCAAAATGGACAATCTCTTTCAAAGTATCACGGTTTTGGACGAAAACTCATCTGTTACAAAGGGAATTCATTTTTTGAACTTATTTGAACTCCACACTTTTGGTGTGTTCAAAATGCACCATTGAAAGCCACATCAACAATTTTCAACCCTTTCTGACTTCATTTGGTATTTTTCATGCACTTACCGATTTTTTTGAGCTAAATGACCCTGAAATTGAAAAGAATTTCAAATGAACTCTGAAAAGGTTGAAAGTTGGAATGGTATCCTCATTTCACCCACATATCATGTTATAAAAGGTTGAGAGTGTTACGAAAAAAGCTGGATGCACTTCGTGAACAAAATTGACAATATCTTTCGAAGTATCAAGGTTTCAGACGAAAACTCATCCGTTACAAACGCATTTCATTTCTTCACATGTAACTGTTGTGATATTCTAGATCAAAGGCATCATCATAATAGTTGTGGAGAGAAAGTCTTCACTTTTTCTTCGCTTCTGTCCTTTGCTTATTGCCCCGTAACCATGGATAATCTTCATTGTTTAAAAAGGTGCTTGGGTAAGCCTTGACTTTGAAGGGAGGAATTTCTTGGAACTTTTCATAATCTTCAGACATGTCTCTCTTGCCCTCCAATCCTATGATGTCTCTTTTTCCTGAAAGAACTATGTGACGCTTTGGCTCATCGTATGATGTATTCACGTCATTATCTTTTATTTTTCTCGATTTGGTAGACATGTCCTTAACATAGAAAACCTGCGCCACATCATTGGCTAGGACGAATGGTTCGTCTGTGTACCCAAGATTGTTGAGATCCACTATTGTCATTCTGTAATGCGGGTCTACCTGTACCCCGCCTCTTGTAAGATTGACCCATTTGCATCGAAACAAAGGGACCTTCAAATTCTGTCCATAGTCAAGTTCCCGTATCTCCTTTATGTAACCATAATATGTGTCGACCTTTCCATTGGTCGTTGCTGCATCAAAGCAGACACCGCTGTTTTGGTTGGTGCTCCTTTGATCTTGGGCGATCATGTAAAATGTATTCCCATTTATCTCGTACCCATTGTAAGTCAATACAGTCAAAGATGGTCTCCTGGACAACGAGTGCAGCTCATCAGAAACGGTGTTGTCACACCTGAGACGTGTTTGCAACCAACTGCAGAAAGTCTTTATGTGTTCACATGTAATCTAGTCGTCACACTGCTCTGGGTGTTTGGAGCGCATTATGTTCTTGTGTTCATCGACATACGGGGTCACCGAGGTAGAATTCTGTAGAACTGTGTAGTGTGCTTGAGACCAAGAATGCCCGTCCCCACATATTATTGACTTTGCTCCTAGCGTGCCTTTTCCAGTCAGTCTCCCCTCATACAGTGATTGAGGGAGACCAATCTTCTTAAGGTCAGGAATGAAGTCAACACAAAACCCAATGACATCCTCTGTTTGATGGCCCATGGAGATGCTTCCTTCTGGCCTAGCGCGGTTACGGACATATTTCTTTAGGACTCCCATGAACCTCTCAAAGGCGAACATATTGTGTAGAAATAGAGGGCCCAAAACGACAATCTCATCGACTAGATGAACTAGGATGTGCATCATTTTATTGAAGAAGGATGGTGGGAACACCATCTCGAAACTAACAAGACATTGCGCCACATCACTCCTTAACCTTGGTAGGATTTCTGGATCGATCACCTTCTGAGAGATTGCATTGAGGAATGCACATAGCTTCAGAATGGCTAATAAAACGTTTTCCGGTAGAAGCCCCCTCAATGCAACTGGAAGCAGCTGTGTCATAATCATGTGGCAGTCATGGGACTTTAGATTCTGGAACTTTTTCTCTGCCATATTTATTATTCCCTTTATATTCGACGAGAAGCCAGACGGGACCTTCATACTGAGAAGGCATTCAAAGAAGATTTCCTTCTCTTCTTTGGTAAGAGTGTAGCTGGTAGGACTTTCATACTGCTTTGGAGGCATGTGGTCTTTTTCGTGAACATGTTGCTGGTCCTCCCGTGCCTCCGGTGTATCTTTTGTCTTCCCATACATGCCCAAGAAGCCTAGTAGGTTCACGCAAAGATTCTTCGTCACGTGCATCACGTCGATTCCAGGGCGGACCTCTAGGTCTTTCCAGTAGGGTAGGTCCCAAAATATAGATTTCTTCTTCCACATGGGTGCGTGTCCCTCAGCGTCATTCGGAACAGGTTGTCCGTTGGGACCCTTTCCAAAGATTACTTGTAAATCATTGACCATATCAAGTATGTGATCACCGGTACGGATGGCGGGCTTCTTCCGGGGATCTGCCTCGCCTTTGAAATGCTTGCCTTTCTTTTGACATTGATGGTTGGTCGAAAGAAATCGATGATGTCCCTGGTACACATTCTTCCTGTAGTTGTCCAGGTATATACTTTCGATGTCATCTAAACAGTGCGTGCATGCATGGTATCCCTTGTTTGTTTGTCCTGAAAGGTTACTGAGAGCAGGCCAATCATTGATGGTTACAAACAGCAACGCATGCAGGTCAAAATCCTCCTGTTTGTGCTCATCCCACACGCGTACACCGTTTCCATTCCACAGCTGTAAAAGTTCTTCAACTAATGGCCTTAGGTACACATCAATGTCGTTGTCGGGTTGCTTAGGGCCTTGGATGAGAACTGGCATCATAATGAACTTTCACTTCATGTACAACCAATGAGGAAGGTTATAGATACATAGAGTCACAAGCCAGGTGCTGTGATTGCTGCTCCGCTCCCCAAAAGGATTAATGCCTTCTGCGCTTAAACCAAACCATACGTTCCTCGCATCACCTGCAAATTCCTTCCTGTACTTTCTCTTGATTTTTCTCCACTGCAACCCGTCAGCGGGTGCTCTCAACTTCCTGTCTTTCTTACGGTCCTCTCTGTGCCATCGCATATTCTTGGCATGCTCTTTGTTTCTGAACATACCTTTCGACCGTGGTATTATAGGAGTGTACCACATCACCTTGGCAGCAACCCTCTTCCTGGGGCACTCGCCCTCAACATCACCAGGGTCATCGCATCTGATCTTATAGCGCAATGCACCGTATACCGGGCATGTGTTCCATTCCTCGTACTCACCGCGGTAGAGGATGCAGTCATTAGGGCATGCATGTGCCTTCTCCACCTCCAATCGTATAGGGCATACAACCTTCTTTGTTGCGTACGTACTATCGTTATCCTTTGAAGCTTCTTCTTCAATATTTTCAGTAGCTTCTCAAATCCTTTGTGAGGTACACCATTCTCTGCCTTCCACTGCAGCAATTCTAGTGTGGTACCGAGCTTTGTGTTGCCATCTTCACAATTGGGATACAACCCTTTTTTGTGATCCTCTAACATGTGATCGAACTTCAGCTTCTCATTTTCTCTTTCGCACTGTCTCTTTGCATCAACAATGACCAGGCAAAGATCATCATCGGGCACATCGTCTAGTTCCTCTTGATCTTCAGCTTCCTCGGTTGCAGCATCGTCGTATTTAGGGGGCACATAGTTGTCATCATCCTCCTCTTCTTTGCCATCTTCCATCATAACACCTATTTCCCCATGCTTGGTCCAAACATTATAGTGTGGCATGAAACCCTTCACAAACAGGTGGTTGTGAAGGATTTTGTGGTCAGATTAAGACTTCCAATTCCCACATATAGGGCATGGACAACACATAAAACAATTCTGCTTGTTTGCCTCGGCCACTTTGAGAAAATGATGCAGCCCCTTAATGTACTCGTCGGTGCATCTGTTACCGTACATCCATTGCCGGTTCATCTGCGTGCATTATATATAATTAAGTGTGTCAAAAACCATTACAGAACATCAGGAATACAGAAGTGACCAAATTAAAAGAAGTTAATCATCACATTAAAACCAAAGTAGATACATAGTTCTCATTGACGAACATATAGCTCTCCACAGCATCTAATTAAACCATACATTAATTGGAACTATTTAAAACATTTCAATAAAACAAAAAATGCGATCATAATCACAACTAAGGTAACAATTGATCCAACGACATAATGATACCAAGCCTCTTTATCAATGGCATATTTTCTAATCTTTCTAAGCTTCAAGCGCATTGCATCCATCTTGGTCCTATGATCATCGACGATATCGGCAACATACAACTCCAATCCCATCTTCTCATCTTCAGTTCTATTCATTTTTTCTTTCAAATTATCGATTTCTCTTTCATCTTTAGTTAACTTGTCGAGCAGAATTGCATAGTCGGTATCCATTTCCGGTTCAACTACTTCCTATAGATTAAAACATCTACGTCAAGTTGGTGGCATAATTACTTGTCATAGACATTAGATGTGTGAAATAGTTATAAAAGATAATATACCACATCTAAATCATAGACTGGACGAGGGCCGACGTGGGCGGATACCATTGCCATGGCACTATATAATAACAAACAATAATAAAAGTAAGAAAATCATACGAGTAAGTATATTTTCTTTTATAAAGAAGATAAGATAAAGAGGCTCACCACGTGCGGGCGATCGACGGCGGTTTCAGGACGGGGCCGGGACAGGACGGACCGCCAAACCTAAACAAATCTTGACGAAAATGGAGTTTGGACAAGGAGCTTCGAGAGGAGAAAGCTTAAGTGTGGCTCGGGCATTTCATTGAACACCTCATGTGCATAGGAGGTGAGCTAGAGCACCACAAAGCTCTATCACTGCTGTCCTGGAAAAACAGAGCACTCCACGGCTCTGCTAGCGGTGGGCAAGTGTTTATATAGGTAGCTCATTGGTCCCGGTTCGTGGCTGGAACCGGGACACTAGGTCTCCCTTTGGTCCTGGTTGTAGCCACGAACCAGGACCAAAGGTCGTGCGCCAGGAGCGAGGCGCATTTGTCATGGTTCGTGCCTGGAACTGGGACCAAAGGGGCTAGATGAACCGGGACCAATGGCCCACGTGGAACGGCCGGCCCCGTGGGCTCATGAACCGGGACGGTTGCCACCTTTGGTACCGGTTCGTGAGCGAACCGGGATTAATGGTATTAGGACGCCCGAACTAGTGCCCTGTTTTCTACAAGTTTCATAAGAAAATTTGTGTGATCCAAAAATCTCTCCTTGAGCACACCCTGTGCGTTCCCAAACTTACCTTCTTTGGCTTGAGAGAGTCTATAGATTTGTTTTTCCTTGGCTGGGAGAGAAAGAGATCGTGTCTTTTTTGAGGTGATAGAGAGAGATCATGTAGAAGAGGCAAAAGCGTAGATGGATTTGTTTTCCATGCAAGAAGCCGTGGACTCGAGAGACATAGAGATTGGTTAGTTTAAAAAAACTATAGAGATTGGTTAGTTAGAGGAGGAAGAAATGGTGGCTTAAGATCCTGCCATGATTGTGGGCCTTGACGAATAACTTTTTTTCTTCAGAATAGAGCAAAATTTCAGCCATGAATTACAATGGTAGATCTACATCGTGATAACGTTGGTCCCACAAGATTAATGGCTCCTGATTACTAATTAACGCGGTAATTTCCAGGGAGTACCTAATTATTATAGGTATAGATAGCTATTCTCAGAAAAAAAATATCACAAATGAGATAATGCTATAAGACACTTAACCCTAAGTAAACAATTAGTGAACATGGTGGATTCTTTCATCATATTATACATACAATCACACAAATATACATACTATCACAAAATATCTCATCCACCTAGTGTTTATACATACTATCACAAAATAAAAAATGAGCATCTGATTCATAGCACCTATACATACTATCTCATCCATCTAGTGTTCATCGGCTTCATGCATGGTGGGTTCTTTCATCATAGAAAACAAGGAATGAGTAGAGGAATCGATTTGCTGGAGGGGGAATGCTACCTGTAGGAGACGGTGTTGTGGGGTCGCCGGACGGTGGCGCGCATTGGTCACCGGACGTTGAGGGCGCGGGCGGCGCTACTGGGTCGCCGGAGGCGCGCACGGATGTTGAGGCTGGGCACGGCAGGTACGGGAACGCCGGAGACGCGCGCGGACGTCGAGGGAGGGCGCGGGCGCTGTGGGTCGCCGGCGAAAATGGGTAGCCTAATGGCGTCGCGATGGAGAGGGCGGTGGCGGCTCTGCTCCTGATCTGTTCTTCGTGAAAATGCTGCTCGGTGGGGAAGGTTAGAAGGCAGTGGTTATATATGAAAGGGACCTTTAGTCCCGGTTTGTTCCAACAACCTGTACTAAAGGGTTTTTAGTCCCGGTTCTTGGAACCAACCGCGACTAAAGGTGTGGCACCTGGCCCACCTGCGGCCGAAATTCGGCATGGGAAGGGACCTTTAGTCCCGGTTGGTATTACCAACGGGGACTAAAGGCTTCATTTTCGCCATGGGCGAAAGTGCGCTCGCAAAGCCAACCTTTAGTCCCGGTTGTTAATACAAATCGGAACTAAAGGTCCCTGGCACGGGCGCAGAGTTGACGCTTGTGGGAGTTTAGTCCCACCTCGCTAGTTGAGGAGCACGAGAACCAGCTTAATAAACCCTGCTGAAAGAGAGGTAGCACGAGCCTCTCTTAAACCGAACACGTGCCTACTATGTCGCTATTACGCTGCCTTGTTGGGCCCACTAGCAGATGCTCTATGGGCCTGCATCCTGGCCTTGTTGGGCTTCTAGTCGTATGCAGGGTATTTCTTTATTTCTTTCCTTTTTTTGATATGTTGCACATTTTTTCTGTTTTTATTTTATATTTTGAAAAGAGTTTGAATATGAACAACTTCTGCACACTTTTATATAGTTTCCTATTATTGTTTGCATGATTTGGACAACTAGAACTGAAAAAATTTGTTGCATAAATTTTATATAATTTTAAGTTAATATTATTTTGATCATATAACTACAGTTTTATAAAAGCTTTTTAGTTGATTCTTTTTGCTATTGAAGAATATTATAGTTTTGTTTTAGTTCATCATAACTAAAATTCTAGCATGTCACAAATGCCATATTTGATTATCTTGCTAAGTCTAATGGCTTGGAGGATTTTTGTTGCATAAATTTTATATAGTTTTAAGTTAACATTATTTTGATCATGTAACTAGAATTTTATAAAAGCTTTTTAGTTGATTCTGTTTGCTATTGAAGAATATTATAGTTCTGTTTTAGGTGATCATAACTAAAATTCTAGCATTTCACAAATGCCATATTTGATTATCTTGCCAAGTCTCATGGCTTGGAGAACAAGATAACATCATGAAATTCTAACATCATCAAATTCTAATAAAAAATGGGTAATACATAATGCCCTAGCAAGCTCTTACAAAGATTACCTCCGGTGTGTACGAAGTGGCACTTTCCAGCTATAAGTTGGGAAACTCACACTAGAGAGAAAGTGATGGTGGTGAAGCCGGTCACATCTCAAAGTGGGATCTTTTCGGATATAAAACTATTTATTCACTCGTGTCCCTTGCTTATTGAGGCATAACCATGGATAATCTTCATCATTTAACATGATGCTTGGGTCAGTCTTCACTGTGAAGGGAGGAATTTGATGATACTTTTCATAATCTTCTGACATGTCTGTCTTGCCCTCCACTCCCACGATGTTTCTATTCCCTTAAAGAACTATGTGGTGCTTTGGCTCATCGTATGATGTATCCGCTTCCTTATATTTTTCTTTCTTGGTTTGGTAGACATGTCCTTCACATAGAAAACCCGCGCCACATCATTGGCTAGGACAAATGGTTCGTCTGTGTACCCAAGATGTTGAGATCCACTGTTGTCATTCCGTAATGCGGGTCTACAATTACCCCGCCTCGTGTCATATTGACCCATTTGCACCAGAACAAAGGGACATTTAAATCAGGTCCATAGTCATGTTCCCCTATCTCCTCTATGTAACCATAATATGTGTCCTTTTTCCTATTGGAGTTTTCTACATCGTTGTCAAAGCAGACACCACTATTTTGGTTGGTGCTCTTTTTTATCTTGGCTGATTGTGTAAAATATATTCCCATTTATCTCGTACCCTTGGAAAGTCAATATAGTCGAAGATGGTGTCCTGGCCAACAAGTACAAGCCATCTTCAACAATGTTGTCATTCATGAGATGTGTCTGCAACCAACCACCGAAAGCCGCAATGTGTGTACATTTAATCTAGGGATCACACTGCTCCGGGTTCTTGGAGCATAAAATATCCATGTGTTTCTCGATATACGGGGTCACCAAGGTAGAAATTTGTAGAACTGTGTAATGTGGTTGTGCCCAAGAATGCCCATCCCTACATATTATTGATTTTGGTCATAGCGTGCCTTTTCCACGCAGTCTCCTCTCATGCTGCAATTGAGGAACGCCGATCGGCTTAAGGTCAGGAATAAAGTCAACACAAAACTCAGTAACCTCCTTTGTTTCATGGCCCTTGGAGACAGTTCCTTCTGGCCTGGCACGGTTACAATCATATTTCTTTAAGACTCCCATGAATCTCTCAAAGGGGAACATATTGTGTAGAAATACAGGACCCAGAATGACAATCTCTTCGACTATGTGAACTAGGACGTGAGTCACAATGCTAAAGAAGGATGGTGGGAACACCAACTCGAAACTGACAAGACATTGGACCAAATCATTCTGTACACTTGGTAGGATTTCCGGATCAATTACCTTCTGAGTAATTTCATTGAGTAATGCACATAACTTCACAATGGCTAATCGAACATTTTCTGGTAGAAGACCTCTCAATGCAATCGGAAGCAATTGCGTCATGATCACGTGGCAGTCATGAGATTTTAGGTTTTGGATTTTTTACTCTGCCATATTTATTATTACCTTTATATTCGACAAGAAGCCAAATGGGACCGTGATACTGAGCAGGCATTCAAAAACGATTTCCTTATCTACTTTGGTAATGGCCTAACTGGCAGGACCTTGATACTACTTTGGATGTATGTCGTATTTATCATCCATACGTTGCTAGTCCTATTGTGCATCTGGTGTACCTTTTGTCTACCCATACACACCTAGGAAGCCTAAGAGGTTCACGCAAAGATTCTTCATCACGTGCATCACGTCGATTGCGTGGCGGACCTCCAAGACCTTCCAATATTCTAGCTCCAAAAATATAGATATCTTCTTCCACATGGGGGCGTGTCCGTCAGCGTTATTAAGAACAGGTTGTCCGCCAAGATCTTTTCCAAAGATTACCTGTCAATCCTTGACCATATCTAGTATATTGTCAAAAGTATAGAGGACATGCTTCTTTCAGTGATCTGCCTCACCTTTGAAATGCTTGCCTTTCTTTCTTAAGGCATGTTTGGTCGGAAGAAATTGATGATGTCCCCGCTACATATTCTTCTTGCATGTGTCCAAATATATACCTTAAGTATCATCTAAACAGGGTGTGCATGAGTGGTATCTCTTGTTTGTTTGTCCTGAAAGGTTACTAAGAGCAGGCCAATCATTGATGGTTACAAACAGCAACGCTCATAGGTCAAATTCCTCCTGTTCATTCTCATCCGACACACGTACACCTTTTTTTATTCCACAGCTGTAAAAGTTCATCAACTAATGGCCTAACGTACACATCAATGTCGTTGCCGGGTTGCTTAGGGCCTTGGATGAGCACTGGCATCATAATGAACTTCGGCTTCATGCACAACCAAGGAGGAAGGTTATAGATACACAGAGTCACAGGCCCTGTGCTATGCTTGCTGCTTTACTCCCCAAAAGGATTAACGCCATCTGCACTTAAGCGAAACCATAACTTCCTTGGGTCACCTACAAAGTCCGGCCACTCTCTCTCAATTTTTCTCCATTGCAACCCATCAGCGGGTACTCTCAACATTGCGTCTTTCTTACGGTCTTCTTTGTGCCATTGCAACAACTTGGCATGCTCTTTGTTTCTGAACAAACATTTCTATTGTGGTATTATAGGAGCATACCACATCACCTTGGCAGGAACCCTCTTCCTGGGGTGTTCGCCCTCAACATCACCAGAGTCATCTCGTCTGATCTTATACCAGAATGCACCGCAAATCAGGCATTCATTCAAATTCTCGTAATCCTAGAGCATAGAGAACCTTCTTCGCTTCGTACGTACTGTCAGGCAATTCATTATCCTTTGGAAGCTTATTCTTCATTATTTTCAGTAACTTCTCAAATCCCTTGTTAGATAAACATTCTCTGCCTTCCATTTCAGCAATTCTAGTATGGTACTGAGCTTTGTATTGCCATCTTCACAATTTGGGTACAACCGTTTTTTGTGATCCTCTAACATGCAATCGAACTTCCACTTCTCCTGTTTACTTTCACATTCTCCCTGTGCATCAACAATGACCCGAAGAAGATCATCATCGGGCACATCTGGTGCCTCTTGATCTTCAGCTTCCCCCGTTGCAGTATCACCATATTCAGGGAACATAGGATAGTTGTCATCATCCTCTTCTTCTTCGCTGTCTTCCATCAGAACCCTTCTTTCTCCGTGCTTGGACCAAACATTATAGTGTGGCATGAAACCCTTCTCAAGAAGGTGGAAGTGAAGGGTTTTCGTGGAAGAATGATCTTTCCTATCCCCCACAGATAGTACATGGACAATACATAAACCCATTCTTTGTTTGCCTCAGCCACTTTGAGAAAATTGTGCACACCCATAATGTAGTTGGAGGTGCATCAGTCATCATACCTCCATTGTCGGGTTATCTACGTGCATTATATAAATAAATACATAAAGTTCATACATAGTTCTCATATAACAACATACAACTCTCTAGAGCATCTAATTAAAACATACATTGCACTAACATACAACTATGTAAAACATTTAAATGCAACAACAATTGATCCAACAAAATAATGATACCAAGCCACATTATCAATGGCATATTTTCTAATCTTTCTAATCTTCAAGCGCATTGCATCCATTTGGATCTTGTGTACATCGACGACATCGACAACATGAAACTCCAATTTCATCTTCTCTTCTTTAACTCTTTTCAATTTTTCTTTCAAATATTTTTTTATTTTTCAACTAAATTTAACCTCACGACGATAGGGTCGGTTGGAATTTCTGGTTCAAATACCTCCTAGATAAAGACATCTATGCCAAGTTGGTCGGTATAATTGTCATAAACATTGAATTAAAAAAATATTAAGAAAAGATAATATACCACATCCGAATCATAGACCGAACGAGAGCCGATGGGGGCGTCTACCAAAACCATGGCACTCTATAATAACAAACAATAATACAAGTAAGAAGTTGATTTGAGCTCAAATTATGCATCTAAATAAATTAAACTCATACATAAACTCCTCCACTAGAACCCACAAACCACACTACTTCTAGAGCATTTGAAGTGAGCTAAACTAGCAGTGAGAGATGAAATGATGAAGTTGCTAACCTTTTTAGAACACTTGGATAGTTGATGCACCGTCAAATCTATACAAATCTTGGGGAAAATGGAGCTTAGAGGTCGAGTTTGGAGGAAGAACAGAGAAGATAACTTAAGTGTGGCTCGTGTTCATCGAACACCTCATGTGCATATATAGGCAAAAGACAGCATAGCCCACACCTCCACCCTTCCACGGCCAAAAACAGAGGAAATGGGGGGTGGCATGGATATATATAGGAAAAATCTTTAGTCCCGGTTTGTGCCTAAAACCGGGACTAATGGCCACACCTTTAGTCCCGGTTCCAGTCATCAACCGGGACTAATGGCAGCAACCCCTTTAGTCCCGGTTGGAGGCCGTAACCAGGACTAAAGGTCCCAGCCGAACCGGTACTGATGCCTACTAAGGCCCGGCCGGCATCCTAGCCTCTCGACCCGGGACTGATCCCTACTAAGGCCCGGCCGGCGTCCTAACCTCTCGAACCGGGACTTATGCTTTCATTAGTCCCGGTTCGTAACACGACCGGGACTAATGCTTTGATATGGCGAGTATCAAAGCCCTGTTTTGTACTAGTGGGGGTGACCGATATTTTTCCATGCTATATGTGTTATTCTCAAGATGAGTGTTCATTCACTTGTCATTGCATGATAGTACGACGGTAATAGGGATGCCCAGTCCCGAAATGAAAAAGAAATTTACTTTATGTTGTGAAATAATAAATTCCTTGGAAAGTTTTGGTATGGAAGGCAACCGTGGATTCGGCTAGCCATGGCTTGTGAAAGTATGGTGGAAAAAGCAATAAACTTTATCTTCTGTCTGGGAATTGCTTATGATATATCTAGCATGGAAAGGTATTCAAAGCTCTCAGTCGTTTTTGTTGATGGGAAAGGCATGCCACCCAAAACATTTTTCTCTCTCAATTTAAACTTTGATCTCTCACACCTCAATAAATACCTACTTACCTCTGCAAAAGCCCTATCTATTTACTTTATACATTTTAATTTGAGTTTCCATCTTCTCTTATAAAGCACCAACTAGGGGGCACTATGACCACACTTTTGCATTGAGTGTATCTAATATTGAAGTATGTTTCATGAATGGATCAATGATTGAGCATGATGGGCTAGGGATAACTTTCTTTAGTGTTGATATTTTGAAAGACATGGTTGCGTGTTGGTATGCTTGATTATTAAAGTCTTCATGTCAAAACTAAACTATTGCTTTGAACCATCTAAAAGTCCAAATGTCCATTCTATAAAAGAAAACAATATGTGATGAACATGTTAGGCAACATTCCACATCAAAAAAATTGTTTTTATCATTTACCTACTCAAGGATATGTAGAAATTAAGCTTGGGGATGCTGATATGTCTCCAACATATCTATAATTTTTGATTGTTCCACGATGTTATATTATCAATCTTGGATGTTTTACAATCATTTTATAGCAACTTTATATCATTTTTTGGGACTAACCTATTGACATAGTGCCAAGTGCGAGTTGCTATTTTTTCTTGTTTTTTTACTTTGCGGAATATCAGTACCAAACGAAGCCCGAACGCTGCAAAACTTTTTGGAGATTTTGTTTGGCCAGAAGACATCCAGAGGACCAAATAAGCACCAGAGAGGAGAGTCGAGGAGGCCACAAGACACCAAGACACGCCAAAGGTCCCTAGCGCGACCTGGTGGGTTGTGCCCTCCTCGGGACGCCTCCCCACCACCTATCAGCTCTATAAATACCAAAATATTCCATAAACCCTAGGGGAATCGACAAAACACAATTCCAGCCGCTGCAAGTTCCAGAACCGCGAGATCCAATCTAACACCATCACGGAGGGGTTCATCTTCTTCATAGGTGCCTCTCTAGTGATGCATGAGTAGTCCACCATAGACATATGGGTCCGTAGGCAGTAGCTAGATGGCTTCCTCTCTCTCTTTTGATTGTCAATAAAATGATCTCCTGGAGATCTTTTTGACGTATTGACTTTTGTGGGGTGTTTGTTGGGATCCGATGAAATTTGAGTTCATGATTAGTTTCTATCCATAAATGTTATTTGAGTCTTCTTTGATATCTTATATGCATGATTACTTATAGCCTCTTATTTCTTCTTCGAATCTTTGGTTTAATTAGGCCAACTAGATCGATTTTTCTTGCCATGGGAAGAGGTGCTTTGTGATGGGTTCGATCTTGTGGTGTCCACTCCCAGTGACAGAAGGGGCAGCGAGGCTCTCATGTATCGTTGGTATTAAGGATAAAAAGATGGGGTCTATTCCTACATGAATAGATATTTTCTACATCATGTCACCGTTCTCATTGCATTACTCCCTTTCTCCATGAACTTAAAAGACTAGATGCATGCTAGATAGCGATTAATATGTGGAGTAATAGTAGTAGATGGACAATCGTTTCGGTCTACTAATCTTGGATGTGGTGCCTATATATTGATAATTTCCTGGATATCATCATGATTATTTGATCTTCCATCAATTTCCCAATAGTAATTTGTTTACCCAGGGTGTGCTATACTCATGAGAGAAGCCAGTAGTGAAACCTACAGCCCCCGAGTCTATCTTTTAATATATTGCTTTTCGATCTATCTTTTTCCGTATTTCCTTTCAAATATTTTATTCCAAAAACCCAAAAATACCTTGTTGCACTTTGATTTACCTCTTTTATTTTGTGTTCCTATGCTATCTATTCATTCAATCTCATACAAATCGATCTATCTTTTACCATGGAGAGATTGACAACCTCTCTTACGCGTCAGGTTGCAAGTATTTGTTCTTTGTGTGGAGGTACCGCTTACATAGCATTGCATGGTTCTCCTACTGGTTTGATAACCTTGGTTTCATCACTGAGAGAAATACTTACTGTCATGGTGCTGCATCATCCCTCCCTCTTTGGGGAAATACCAACGCGGTCTCAAGCCACGGGAGTGACTTTTATGCCTATGCTTATCAATTACACATCTTTAGTATCCAGAGACACAAAAAATAATGCACAAAATATTTTTTTCACGATTCGATTGTGAAAATCAATGAAAAATAAGGTATTAATTTTTTTGCTTAGAGAAACCTTGATATTTATTAGAGAATTTGTTGGGAGGATACGATTTCAACTCAACTTGCTAGCCCTATGGTAGACCAATAGTTGAGAATTCCTTTGTTATGAGCTTGGTTGTTAAGTAGGTTGGAGATGCACTTAGCTTTACATTTTTCACGATTCCATTTTTTTCCCGATTGCATCAAAGTGATGCACCTATGAGGCATTCAATTTAGTAGTACATAGTTAATGAAAAACAAATTCGACATTCCATCCATAGATGAAAACTGAGCCATGTAAAACCAACATCACCTAGTATACTATTAATTTAGTGCAAGGTACCTCTCCCACTCACCCTCTTTTTGGTTGGTTGAAATAATCTATTTTGGTTTGTTTGCTCACTTTCTTGCAAAAACTAGGTCTTGCTCAAGTTGTGATGAAATCAATGAATATATGATGCATTTAGGGTCATGTTTGTGATTTTCCTGTGTATTATGTTCCTAGTATTGTTCGGGGTACCTAGATCTTGTGCTAGTGTTAGTGGTCATGTTAGGTGTCAGTGTTAGATTAGGGTTTGGGTTAAGGTTATGACTATGTATTACATATGACCATGTGTTCTTTTGATTGAATGCAATGAATAATATAAGTTATTTTTCCAATATGTGTGCATAATGTATGTAGTTGATCCATATGAATTGGTCGGCCTATGGATGACTTGATTATTTCCATTGTTCTTAGATGGATAGGATAATAAATGTTCATTATTTGGACAAGGCGGCATTTATGAATGGAAATGACAATGATGGGGAAGAGGCTATGGTTTTTGACACAAGTCTAAGCTTTGGTGATATTGTAATAAAAGTGAGGACCGTCTTACATTGGATTGATCCAATTGTCGAGGTTAAGTTTATTGGGATTTATGACGTTGGATTGGGAATAAAGTCCTTATTAAAGAGTATGCCCATCACCTCCCAATTGCGTTGGAACGTGTGCAAGGAAAAAGTAGACGCATCACAAGACAAGTCACTTGAAATAGGTCGATGCCCCTCCACTCCAAATTTACTTGAACCACCATGTATTCTCCCCAATTCATGATTGTAGTGTCGAGGTTTGTGTCCCCAATTCTTCTAGCCAACCACCAAGTATCCAACCAAATGAAGAGGAGATCAATTCTAGAACCATAACACTTGGAGATGATGTCTTTCACCATGCTCAAGAAGATTCTACTAGTCATGATGATGATGCTATTGCTGTTCAAGAGGATGCTTATGCGGAAGATGAAGAGATTGATTAGTATCACATTAGTAACTTGGATGTCATTGTGTCTCAACAAGACATGGACCATACCCTCCCTTATAACCGTATTTGTGGATATGGATCAGATGATGAGGGTCCGGAGGAAGAATTGGATGATGATGGATTCACGACGCCGGTTGGTGATACCAACCGGTACTAAGTCTTCTGTTTTTTTTGTTTTAGCTTTTAATTAGGATTTAATTTTCCCCTCTATTTTTTGTGTTATCCATTCATTTCAAATTTATTTTACGGTGCTACACACTGTAAATAGTACACAAGTTCATGCATATATATATATATATATGTAATATAATATACAGTATCATATGCACAGTATATATATATATATATATACAAATGGAATGACACATCCATATAAATTAGGGACTTATAATTAACTTAAGGCCCAAAACCCGGCCGGGACTAGCTACCTAGTGCTCCGGATGAAAGCTCAGTTTACATGAATGACATGTTGAAGAAGAAATGCCGGGACTGATTTGCTGGCATTATTGAGGCAACGGTAAGGAATATTGCTCTCCGTTTACATGAATGACATGTTGAAGAAGAAATGCCGCAAATTCCTCTTGAAGTGCTACAAAGCGTTTCTCGGGTGAGATCTTCGACATCATCTCCCAAAACCGGAGTTGTCTTTCACATGCTGCTCTGCGACGTAAATGACTTTCGGTCTGGATGCGAATGTTCTCGCAAAGGAAATATCCACATAAATTTGTCCCGTGTGGCTGCTTCGTGCACTTTGCAAAAGAATAGAATTGAATAAGATAATTAATAATCGAGCATGATAATGATATTGAAAATAGAATTAATGAGATGCACGGACCTAGTAGTACTACTTAATTACCTTCATCTTTTTCCACTTCAGCTTCGGTTTCCATTGACGACCGTGATGGTTTTTTTCTATCTTCTTTTTCCAAACACTACCCAGCAAAGAAAAAGAACGAAAGAGTTATTATAATTACTTTTGATATCAGGAAATAATGAAAGAAAGCAAGGTCGATAAAGATTGAAATTACCGTTCCATCATAAAATACAAGTCCATGTATGATTGTTCTGGTGTATCTAGTGACTCGTACACTTGAACAAGTCCATCCGCAAGGATAATATATAGGAGAATATAGTGGTCTCTTCGCAGAAGTTTATATAATTAAGCAGGCATGCGCATACAACTCATCAACTACACTTGACAGCGAGCTAGTAAGCAAAAATAGAATTTGTAGTATACAAGAGAGTAAACACTCACCCCATGTTGTAAGGAAATATTATAGTAAATTTGTTGGTATTCATTATTGCCTTTAGAAAATTTTCCAAGAGATCTTCTGTGTCCTTGGAATAATGTTTTACCACATGACCATTAACGGTACTTGGGTCGATGAACCCAATGTCATCGATTCCCTCTTGTTTCAATTCCCACATCTTCAATCTGCATAATAGCATAGAAAAGAACATATATAGTGAGGATAAGCCAATGAATGATATCTTAGCTAGATACTTAAATTACTAAAGATATAAATCACTTACAGACAATAGCAACTGATGAGAGTTTTATCGATAGAGTCCATGTGGTACAACTGGAAAAGTTCTGAGAATTCAAGACATATGTCACATGCATTGTAGTAATTCTCTTTCCTTACTTTGACCATGATCGTCGTCTCCCCTCGCTTTGCTTCACGCATGTACCAATCATGCAACTGTCGCATCGCAGTTGGTAGTTCCTTGTACTGCTCGGGTGTGACAAGTGGTTTTCTGACGGCATATTGCATTGCGTACTCAGTTGCATCGTACCCGCGGATTTCCTCGGTGCCAAGGATTTGGTCAAGAGTGAGACATGCAGCCTTTAGTACTTCAAGGTCGATTGGGTTGCCTGGCACGTCGACTGGTTGGATCGGTTGCTTGCTTGGATTGGTACTCACCTTGAGCAGAGAGATCGATTGCTTGGATTGTTCTCCGAGCTGGGGAACTATTTTCCCGCTAGTTGATGTCGTACTTCCCGACTTATTCCTTGGGCTGGGCCGACTTCTCTGCTCACTTGCCTTCTGAATCTGTCTCTCATAGTCTGTCGGCATACGCTCGATATATGCCGGGGGTCAATCAATAAAGTGTTCCATAAAGTGATCTTGGACTTCCCTGGGTATTATCTCCTTTGGCGGCATGGTCTTCTTCGCAAAAAAGGCTTTCACTTGGAGATCGTGTTCAATTTTATTTTCCTCCAATGTCTTTTCATAAGGCAGCTTCCTTTTGGGCGGAGGCTCGGGTTTCTTCTTTGCTTTCTTCCGAAGAGGACTGCTGGTGGCCTTCCTCTTTTGGGAGCTCTGCTGGCGGGACCGCTGCCGGGGTGGAGTCAGCTCACGCGGCGGAGATCGATATCGATGATGATATGGACTCGCGTCGTGCTCCGTCCCAAGGTTGGGAGGACTGCTCATGGCGAGGTGGGGAGGACTGCTGGCGAGGTGGGACACCTCTCGAGGTGGGGACGACAGTGGGGAGCTCGAGGTGGGGAGGACTGCTGGCGAGGTGACTGCTGCCGAGGTGACTGCTGGCGAGGTCGGGAGGACTGTTGGCGCTGCGATGCCTCTGGCTGGGATCCCTCACGCTAGACATCGATACTCGGAGGAGCCGATGGCCTTAGCCGCGAGTTTGGAAAGACGATGCAGTCCTTACTCCATAGAATGAGACCATGGCCGCCTTCTGCCAATGTGGACTCCCCCTCACCTCCAGGGATGTCAAGCAATAGTTCATCATATCCCGGCTCTATTGCGTCCACCGCAACACGAGCATACCCAGCTGGAACCGGATTGCAATGCTAGAGAACATCAGGTGTATTTGGTAAAGCATAGCCCGTCGCGACCCGCACGGGTATGTTCTTCATTTTCTGGATTATCTCACAAGATGTCTTCTCGGTGACATCATCCACGGGGGTGTGACCCAGCGGTGCCCCCGTGGAACCCACGCTATTTTTCTGCATTGTAGATGGAACGGGTTCTTCCCCTGCCTCCTGCTGCGGAGTTTCCCTTTGCTGGGTCAGTAACTGTATCTGCAGCTGCTGCTGCTCGTACTTCTGTTCCAACTTCGAAAGTCGGTCTTCTTCCACCTTCTTTTTTCTCGAATGTATTTTATAACTATCCTGCCATCCCGCAAACCCCTCGTACCGCGGAACAACGCCCATGCCTCGTGTTCGTCCTCCTTGTTTGGCATTCCCGAGGGCGCGTGTATGCTTGGCGTTCTCTCTATCGGGGTGAAACTGTCCTTCTTGGGCATCTTTTATTGCTTGAATCAACTCATCTGATGCATGCTTTAGACTCACCAGTGCAATAATCTTCCCTGTGGCTGGGTCCAACTTTTCCCCATGCGCAAAAAACCAATTCCTGCACCTCTTGGGCCAGTTGAAGGTTACTGGAGTGATCCCTTCAGCAAGCATCTTATTCTCTAATGCATCCCACTTAGGAATGGCTGACTTGTATCCACCTGTCCTTAGTTTATGGTGATACTTTTTTTCCAGCATTTATCTTATTCTTTGCCGACTTCTCCATAGCAGCTATCGATGTCTTGTACTCGATAAATGCGTCCCAGTGATCCCTTACCTTCTCGTATATTCCTTTGAATTCGGGCGCCTTCTTGCCTCTAGTGTTGTACTCGGTCCATAATCTTTTCTTCCAAGTCTGGAACGCGCCGACCATCTTATGGAGAGGAAACTCCTTGACTTTGTTCCTTTCACGCTTGGAGAGAGAATCTGGTAGGGTGAAATGCTCCATGAGCTCTCGCCAAAGGGCATCTTTAATTCTTGTATCGACATAATTCACTCCTGTTTTTGGTTCCTTTGGTTAAATCCATTCATGCATTGTGATCGGGACTTCGTCCCTAACAACCACTCAGCATTGACGCACAAATGTCTTGGCATTGGCTCCAGGGTGAGTCGGTTCGCCATTATGTTTAAAAGCATCAAGATTGAGCTTTACGTTGCCGTCCAAAATTTTGGCAGCGCCTCGTACAATTCTACTAGATTGGCTCGATCCAGAGGGCTGATAATTAAAATAAGAAAGATTTGTTAATATATATATATATACAAATCAATTAATACACATGTAATGATCACTAGAGGCTAATGGATGTGTATATACCCCGGCGAACATTCTTGGTTGTTCCGGATTTTGGAACATAGGTTATTCTTCCTCGGTCTCACATCCATCACCGTGATCGTTCAGATATTGTGATCCATCATCATGATCATGTGATTCACCTGAAGGTCCGCTGGGTTTTCGGAGGAGCGTATCATCTCGAAGATGTCCTCTTCATGAGCTCTACCGGTATTGTCCATAGCTTAATAAATTGTCCATAATAATATAGATAAAACAAATTAGTATTTCAATTAGCATGCATTCAAGAAGCAAAATAATTGATAGTTAATTATTAATGCATCATTGAATACATATATTGTATAGTTCTTAGAAAAGATCTCATCTACATAATCTTGGATAATTTTCAATACATCGGCTAATCTCCATCGATCTAGCTAATACATCATAATAATACATCATAATAGTAGCTAGCTAATATATCGATCTATCTAGAACCCTAGCGCCCGGCGGATATCAGGGCGGGCAATGGACACCCAAAGAGAAGGAACGATCACAGGAACATAGCTGCAGTGAGATCCCTGAAGAATCTGCCAGGTATTGTCGGACCTGGCCTCCAAAGCTGCCATGTAGCGATGGACGTGTTCATTCTCCCGTTTGACATGGTACTGTACCACCTCCGCGGGGGACTCAAGCCTCTGAAAACTCCGTGGCCCATGCGGCCGCCATCACAGAACCTCCGGGTCGACGACGGGCTGACTCCTCACCAAGCTGCGCCGCCCGGACGGCAGCACCTCCCAGTACCAGCCCGACGGAGCCCAGTCCCTGTCAGGGCCCCTTGGCTCAATCAAGTGACCTCCTCCGGCGACTCGACGATGAGGATGCGGGATCGGCATCATCGACGTCGAGAAGAAACACTTAATTACGAAAACAAATTAAATAAAACTGAGCAAAATTAACACTTATCATCTGGCAAAATCAAGAACTACGGCACGCTTTGGATCCTAATGCGTGTGTGAATATCGGTCTGTCAAGACTTTCCTTAAATAACTCTCACATATCTCATGCTGTGTTAGTACGCACTCTGTCACATTGATACGATGGTTTATATATGTTGGTGGACACAATCTCGCAGTAATAGGTTCGACCGGCGGTGATGGACGCTTCCCCTCTCCTCTTCTTGCACAATATATCGATGAGTATATCGCAAAGAAGAGGAGAAAGAGGAAGCACCCCCCATGACAACAGTTAGGATTCCTCCATCAAGAACACACATGAAACCCTAAACTAAATTAGGATCGACGACAGACCGAAAGTCACACACGCATTAGGATCCAACTAAATTAAACCTAAAACTAAACAACATAAACTAAATTAAACCTAAACTAAACATAAACTAAGACATATCCTAATAACCTAACAACCTAACTAACTAACTAACTAAATAGGGGTGTTGTGTCGTGGTCGGGGTCGGGTGTCCGGGGTGTCGGGGTTCGACATCGAGGGACCCTAAATACCCTAGCATCTTCACACTAGTCCAGCGATCATCGGGGCGATCGTCGGGGAGAGCGATCGGCCGGGAGATCTCACCTAGCCTCCTGACCCGGAGGTTGCGTCGGCGACGGGCTCGGGGCGGCGGCAACGGGATCACGGAGCGGCGGCCGGAGTGAGTGGGCCGGCGGCGATAGGACCGGCGACGAGGGGCGGCGTCCTGGTAGGTGAGGGCGATGGCGGCGGTGGTGAGGGCGACGGCGGCGAGGGCGACAGCGGCGGTGGTGAGGGCGACGAGGGCGAGGGGTGGCGTCCGGGTAGGTGAGGGCGACCGTGACGAGGGCGGTGGTGGTGAGGGCGACGGCGGCGCGACCGACGACGGCGAGGGTGATGGCGGTAGTGGTGCGACGACGGTGGTGGTGAGGGCCAGCGACGGCAATGGCACGATGGTGGTGCGATGGCAGCAAGGGCGACGCCGGCGAGGTCGACGGCAACAAGGGCGACGCGGCGAGGGCGACGGCGGCGAGGGCGATGGCGGCAAGGGCGACGGTGGCGAGGGCAACGGCGGTGGTGGTGAGGGCGACGGTGGCGGTGGTGAGGGTGATGACGGCGAGCGCGACGGCGGCGAGGGCGACGGTGGCGAGGGCGATTTCGGCAGCTTGTCGGAGCAAGTTGGAGCTCTGCCGGTGCGTGGCTCGGCCCGGGACGACGAAGTGCTCAATTTATACCAGTCACCCCTTTATTACTGGTGTGTGACTAGCACGGGTACTAAAGACCCTTTAGTACCAATGCGTGCCACGCACCGGTACTAAAGGTCCTCCCAACAGAGCGTGGGGCGGTGGACCTTTAGTACTGTGCCTGACTAGCACCGGTACTAAAGACCCTTTAGTACCGGTCCTAGCCACGCACCGGTAGTAAAGGTCCTCCCAACAGAGCGCGGGGGCGGTGGACCTTTAGTACCGGTGCGTGGCTAGCACCGGTACTAAAGGGTCTTTAGTACTGGTGCTAGTCATGCACCGGTACTAAAGGTGTTTTAAAATTAAATATTAGTTATTATTTTTAAAAAAAACGTAAACTTTAAAAATCATAGAAAAAAACATAGGACTCCAATGGAAATAAATAATATATGAAAAAATATCAAAAAAATATAAAGAATCTGTTTATGGCATTTCCATGCATGTTTGAACAACTTCAACTGCTGTATAAGATAATTTGATTAAATATGGCATTTGAAATATTCATATCTCGCGTTTGAAAAGCAGTACAAATGAACTCTGAAAAGGTTGTAACTTGGCATGACATCATAATTTCACCCACATAGCAACTTCTAGAGAGTTGAGAGGGTTACGGCAAAAACTGGATGCACTTTGTGTCAAATTGGACAATCTCATAAGAAGTATGAGGGTTTCGGACGAAAACTCATCTATTACAAGGGGATTTCATTTTTAATAACTTATTTTAACTCCATACATTTTGTGTGTTCAATATGCACCATTCAAAGGCACATCATCAATTTTCAACCCTTTCTAACTTCATTTGATATTTTTCATGCATTTAATGATTTATTTTGAGCTAAATGACCCTGAATTTGAAAAGCAGTACAAATGAACTCTGAAAAGGTTATGAATTGGCATGACATCATAATTTCACCCACATAGTAACTTCTAGAGAGTTGAGAGGGTTATGGCAAAAACTGGATGCACTTCGTGTACAAATTTGACAATCTCATAAGAAGTATGAGTGTTTCGGACGAAAACTCATCTATTAAAAAGGGATTTTATTTTTAATAACTTATTTTAACTCCATACTTTTTGTGTGTTCAATATGCACCATTCAAAGGCACATCATCAATTTTCAACCCTTTCTGACTTCATTTTATATTTTTCATGCATTTAATGATTTTTTTTTGAGCTAAATGACCCTGAATTTGAAAAGCAGTACAAATGAACTCTAAAAAGGTTGTAACTTGGCATGACATCATAATTTCACCCACATAGAAACTTCTAGAGAGTTGAGAGGGTTACGGCAGAAACTAGATGCACTTCGTGTACAAATTGGACAATCTCATAAGAAGTATGAGGGTTTCGGACGAAAACTCATCTATTACAAGGGGATTTCATTTTTAATAACTTATTTTAACTCCATACTTTTTGTTTGTTCAATATGCACCATTCAAAGGCACATCATCAAATTTCAACCCTTTATGACTTCATTTGATATTTTTCATGCATTTAATGATTTATTTTGAGCTAAATGAGCCTGAATTTGAAAAGCAGTACAAATGAACTCTGAAAAGGTTCTAACTTGGCATGACATCATAATTTCACCCACATAGGAACTTCTAGAGAGTTGAGAGGGTTACGGTAAAAACAGGATGCACTTTGTGTACAAATTGGACAATCTCATAAGAAGTATGAGGGTTTCGGACGAAAACTCATCTATTACAAAGGGATTTCATTTTTAATAACTTATTTTAACTCCATACTTTTTGTGTGTTCAATATGCACCATTCAAAGGCACATCATCAATTTTCAACCCTTTTCTGACTTCATTTGATATTTTTCATGCATTTAATGATATATTTTGAGCTAAATGACCCTGAATTTGAAAAGCAGTCCAAATAAACTCTGAAAAGGTTGTAAATTGGCATGACATCATAATTTCACCCACATAGCAACTTCTAGAGAGTTGAGAGGGTTACGGCAAAAACTGGATGCATTTGGTGTACAAACTGTTACAAAGATATACCATGCTAGCTAGGAAATGCATGCATGTCCTTCACATAAATATATAGAAAGTGATGACGGTGAAGCCGGTCACATCCCAGAGTGGGATCTCGCGGTGTAAGACTTTTTCTGCGTGTTTGTCCCTTTCTTATGATTGTGCCGTAACCATGGATAATCTTCATCATTTAACAGGATGCTTGGGTCAGTCTTCACTCTGAAGGGAGGGATTTCATGAAACTTTTCATAATTTTCGGACATGTCTGTCTTGTCCTCCACTCCCACAATGTTTCTTTTCCATGAAAGAACTATGTGGTGCTTTGTCTCATCGTATGATGTATTCGCTTCCTTATCTTTTTTTCACCTAGGTTTGCTAGACATGCCCTTCACATAGAAAACCTGAGCCACATCATTGGCTAGGACAAATGAGTCGTCTGTGTATCCAAGATTGTTGAGATCGACTGTTGTCATTCCGTACTACGGGTCTACCTATACCCCGCCTCCAGTATATTTGACCCATTTGCACCGAAACAAAGGGACCTTAAGATCAGGTCCATAGTCAAGTGCCCATATCTCCTCTATGTAACCATAATATGTGTCTTCAAAGTTGGTTGCATCACAGCAGACACCACTGTTTTGGTTGGTGCTCTTCTTATCTTGGGCGATCGTGTAAAATGTATTCCCATTTATCTCGTACCCTTTGAAAGTCGTTACAGTCGAACTTGGTGTCTTGGCCAACCAGTACAGTTCATCTGGAACATCATTGTCATTGATGAGCTTTGTTTGCAACCAACTGGCAAAAGTCTCCATGTGTTTACGTTTAATCCAGGGGTCAGACTGCTCTGGGTTCTTGGACCGTACAATATCCTTGTGTTCCTCCATATATGGAGTCACCAAGGTGGAATTTTGTAGAACCGTGTAGTGTGATTGAGTGAAAGAATGCCCATCCATATTTATTGCTTCTTTCTTTCCTAATGTGCCTTCTCCACCCAGTCTCCCCACATGCCGCGATTCAGGAAGACCAATCGGCTTAATGTCAAAAAAAAAGTCAACACAAAACTCAATAACCTCCTCTGTTCCATATCCCCTGGCGATGCTTCCTTCTGGTCTAGCACGGTTATGAACATATTTCTTTAAGACTCCCATGAACCTCTCAAAGGGGAACATATTGTGTAGAAATACAGGACCCAGAATGTTAATCTCTTCGACTAGGTGCGCTAGAACATGCGTCATAATATTGAAGAAGGATGGAGGGAACACCAACTTGAAACTGAGAAGACACTGGACCAGGTCACTCTGTAACCTTGGTAGGATTTCTGGATCGATTACCTTCTGAAAAATTGCATTGAGGAATGCGCATAGCTTTACAATGGCTAATCGAACATTTTTCGGTAGAAGCCCCCTAAGTGCAACCGAAAGTAATTGCATCATAATCACGTGGCAATCATGAGAATTTAGATTTTGAAATTTTTCTCTGCCATATTTATTATTGCCTTTATATTCGACGAGAATCCAGACGGGACATTGATACTAAGCAGGCATTCAAAAAATATTTCCTTCTCTTCTTTTGTAAGAGGGTAGCTCGCAGGACTTTGATACTGCTTTGGAGGCATGTTGTCTTTTTCATTAATCTTTGCTTGTCCTCCCGTGCCTTCGGTGTATATTTTGTCTTTCCATACACGCCCAGGAAGCCTAGCAGGTTCACACAAAGATTCTTCGTCACATGCATCACGTCGATTGCATTGCGGACCTCTAGGGCTTTCCAATATTCAAGTTCCCAAAATACAGATTTCTTCTTCCACATGGGTGTGTGTCCGTTGGCGTCATTCGGAACAAATTGTCCACCAGGACCCTCTCCATAGATTACCTGTAAATCCTTGACCATATCAAATATATATTCACCAGTACGGAGGCCAGGCTTCTTCTAGTTATCTAGCTCACCTTTGAAAGGGTCGCCTGCCTTTCTTAAGATATGCTTGATTGGTAGAAATCGACGATGTCCCAGGTACACATTCTTCGTACATTTATCCAAATATATACTTTTAGTATCATCTAAACAGTGCGTGCATGCATTTTATCCCTTGTTTGTATGTCCTGAAAGGTTACTAAGAGCAGGCCGATCATTGATGGTTACAAACAGCAACGCTCGTAGGTCAATTTCCTTCTGTGTGTGCACATCCCACACACGCACACCTGGTTTTTTCCACAACTGTAGAAGTTCATCAACTAGTGGCCTTAGGTAGACATCAATGTCATTGCCAGGTTGCTTAGGGCCTTGAATGAGCACTGGCAACATTAAGAACTTTGGAGGAAGGTTGTAGATACATAGAGTCACGGGCCAGGTGCTGTGACTGGAGCTCTTCTCGCCAAAAGGATTCATGCCGTCTGTACTAAGACCAAACCATAAGTTCGTTGCGTCAGCTGCAAAGTCCTCAAACTCCCTCTCGATTTTTCTCCACTACGACCCATCAGCAGGTGCTCTCAACATCCCATCTTTCTTACGTTCTTCTTTGTGCCATCGCAACAACTTGGCATGCTCTTTGCTTTGGAACAAACGTTTCAACTGTGGTATTATAGGAGCATTCCGCATCACCTTGGCAGGAACACTCTTCCTATGGCGTTTGCCCTCCACATCACTAGGGTCATCGCAGGGGATCTTATAGCATAGTGAAACGCATACCGGGCATGCATCCATATTCTCATACTCCTCATCGCGGTAGAGGATGTAGTCATGAGGGCATGCATGTATCTTCTGCACCTCTAATCCTAGAGGGCATACAACCTTCTTTGCTTCGTACGTACTTTCAGGAAATTCCTTATCCTTTGGAAGCATCTTCTTTATCATTATCAGCAATTCTTGAAATCCCTTGTCAGTTACACCATTCTTCGCCTTCCATTGCAGCAATTCCAGTGTGGTACGCAGCTATTTCTGGTCATCTTCACAATTTGGATACAACAATTTCTTGTGATCATCTAACATGCGTTTCAACTTCAACCTCTCCTTATCATTTTCGCAGTTTCTCTTTGCATCAGCAATGACCTGACCCAAATCATCAGCGGGCTCATCTGATGCCTCTTCTTCAGCTTCCCCCATTGATGACTCTTCTTCAGCTTCCCCCATTGTTGTATCAGCGAAAGGATAGTTGTCATCAGCCTCTTCTTCTTCATTGTCTTCCATTATAACCCCTCTTTCTCCGTGCTTGGTCCAACAGCTATAGCCGGACGTGAAACCAGACTTCAGCAGGTGGTAGTGAAGGGTTTTTGAGTTAGAGTAATTCCTATCATTCTTACAGTCACGACATGGACAACACATGAAACCATTCTGCTTATTTGTCTCAGCCACACGAATAAAATCAAGCAGGCCATTTAGAAACCCTGGACTTAGTCGGTCATCGTACATCCAATGTCGGCTCATGTTCAATACACAACATCGAAGTGACCAAATTAATACAACTTCATCATCACATGACAACCAAAAGTAGAGCTACAAGTGACCAAATGTTAATACTACAAATAATGGATACTTATAGTTCATACATATACATCTCATAAAACAACACCAACTATCTAAAACATGTGAATACAACAACAAATGCGATCATAATCACAACTAAAGTAACAATTGAGCCAACAGCATAATGATACCAAGCCTCTTTATCAATGTCATATTTTCTAATCTTTCTAAGCTTCAAGCGCATTCCAACCATCTTGTTCTTGTGATCATCGATGATATTGGCAATATGCAACTCCAATCCCATCTTCTCATCTTCAGTTCTTTTCAATTTTTCTTTCAAATGATCAATTTCTTTTTCCGCTTGTGTTAATTTCTCGAACAGAATTGCATAGTCGGTTAGAATTTCTGGTTCAACTACTTCCTATAGATAAAAATATCTACGTCAATTTGGTGGCATAATTAATTGTCATAGACATTAGATGATGTGTGAAATAGTTATAAAAGATAATTAATGACATACCACATCTGAATTATAGAATGGACGAGGGCCGACGTTGGCGGATACCATAACCATTACACTATAGAATAACTAACAATAATACAAGTAAGAAATCATACACGCAACTATCTAAATCATACAAGTAAATTTTTTAAAAAGATTTTAAGAAGAACAAGAGGCTCACCAAAGTGCCGGTTCCGTGACGAGATGGTGCGGATGATGGACGATGGTTAGGACGGCCGGGGATGGTGCGAAGGCACACCAAATAAACCACACCTACACATATGCAACCTAACAAGTTAATTTGAGATCAAATTGGATATAAATCAAATAAACTCCCACAAATCACATATCACATATCTTTGAGCATACCACAAGCTAATCTAGCAAGAGATGAAGGAGCAAAGTTGCTAACCTTTATGAACACTTGGATAGATGGGGTGCCTTTAAATCTTGATAAATCCTTGGCAAAATGGAGGATGAGCTTTGAGCAAGAAGAAGAACATGGTAAGGCACACCAAATAAACCACACCTACACATATGCAACCTAACAAGTTAATTTTAGCTCAAATTGGATATAAATCAAATAAACTCCCACAAATCACATATCACATATCTTTGAGCATACCACAAGCTAATCTAGCAAGAGATGAAGGAGCAAAGTTGCTAACCTTTATGAACACTTATATAGATGGGGTGCCTTTAAATCTTGATAAATCCTTGGCAAAATGGAGGATGAGCTTTGAACAAGAAGAAGAACAGGGGAGAAAACAGAGCTCTTTAGATCGGCTGCGGATGGATGTACATGTAGGAAGTCTTTAGTACCGGCTGGTGGCACCAGCCGGTACTAAAGGTTGCCCTTTAGTACCGGCTGGTGACACCAGCCGGTACTAAAGGTGCAAGCGGGGCCCATGTCTGACAAAAACCCTGCCACGCCCCCTTTAGTACCGGCTCGTGAGACGAATCGGTACTAAAGGTCCCTCACGAGCCGGTACTAAAGGTCACCCTACTCCAAGCCATCGTGAGACACCCTCTTTAGTACCGGTTCGTGACTAGACCAGGACTAAAGCTCGGGACAAAAGGTCTGTTTTCTACTAGTGATATGTTCCTATGACCATGAGATCATGCAACTCACGAATACCGGAGGAGTGCCTTGTGTGTATCAAACGTCGCAAGGTAACTGGGTGACTATAAAGGTGCTCTACAGGTATCTCCGAGGGTGTTTGTTGAGTTGTCATGGATCAAGACTGGGATTTGTCACTCCGTGTGACGGAGAGGTATCTCAGGTCCCACTCGATAATACAACATCACAATAAGCCTTGCAAGCAATGTGACTAAGTGTTAGCCACGGATCTTGTATTACGGAATGAGTAAAGAGACTTGCCGTTAACGAGGTTGAACTAGGTATACAGACACCGACGATCGAATCTCGCGCAAGTAACATAACGAAGAACAAAGGGAACATCATACGAGATTAACTGAATCCTTGACCTAGAGGTTCGACCGATAAAGATCTTCGTAGAATATGTAGGAACCAATATGGGCATCCAAGTCCCGCTATTGGTTATTGACCGTAGAGGTGTCTCGGCCATGTCTAGATAGTTCTCGAACACGCAGGGTCTGCACACTTAAGGTCTGGTGACATTTCAGTAGTATAGATTTATGTATGGTGGTGACCAAAGGTTGTTCCGAGTCCCGGATGAGATCCCGTACGTCATGAGGATCTCCGGAATGGTCCGGAGGTAAAGATTGATATATAGGAAGTCCTCTTTTGGTCACCGGAAAAATTTCGGGTTCATCGGTATTGTACCGGGAGTGCCGGTAGTGTACCGAGGGACCATCGGGAGGGGTATTTCGACCCAAGAGGCTATATGGGCTGTGGGAGAGTAATAAAAGCCCTTTTTGCTCTGGTGGAAGTCCCACACAAGGCCCATGCATCTGGGAAGAAAAGCCCAAAAGGAAAAAGGTGGGAAAAGGCAAAAAAGGGCCAAATAAGGAAGGAGTGCTAATCCTACTAGGAGTGGAGGAGGAGGACTCCTCCCTCCTTTGTTTGTCCGACCCAAGGGCTGCCTCTTTGGCAGACAAGCCTCATCCTCCTATCCTCCTATATATACTAGAGGATTTTAGGGTTTTGGCACAAGATTTTCAGCCACGTGCCACCCGTTACTCTAGTGCATAGCTTCTCCTCTAGATTGGTTTTCTGCAGTGCTTAGGCGAAGCCCTGCCGGAATAGTTCCACCACCATCGCTGCAGCGCCGTCACGCTGCCGGAGAACTCTTCTACCTCTCCGCTCCCTCTTGCTGGATCAAGAAGGCGGAGATCGTCATCGAGCTGTACGTGTGATGAACACGGAGGTGCTGTCCGTTCGGCGCTAGATCGGAAGGACCGTGATCAAGATCGCGAGACGGATCGTGATGAGTTTGTGGGACAGATCATGATGAAGATCGAGGGACAGATCATGATTGGATCGCGGGACGGATCGTGATGAGATCGCGGGACACTCGGCGATTTGGATCGCGAAGACGTTCGACTACACCAACCGCGTTTCTTAACGCTTCCCACTTAGCGATCTACAAGGGTACGTAGATCCACTCTCCCTCTCGTAGATGCTCATCACCATGGATAGATCTTGCCTGTGCGTAGGATTTTTTTTGTTTTCCATGCAACGTTCCCCAACAGTGGCATCATGAGCTAGGTCTATGTGTAGATGAGATCTCGAGTAGAACACAAAGAGTTTGTGGGTGTTGATGCTTAGATTGATTCCTCCCTTGTTCGTGTTTTGGTTCAGTGGTATTGTGGGATGAAGTGGCCTGAACCAACATTACTCGTACGCTTACGAGAGACTGGTTCCATCGACTGACGTGTAACTTCATTGCACAAAGATGGTTGGCGGGTCTCTGTTCCTCCTACTTTAGTTCGATCGGATTCGACTAAGGTGGTCCTTGAGAAGGTTGAAAAGCAACTTATGTATCACCGTTGTGGTTTATGCGTAGGTGAGAATTGTTCTTGCTAGATACCCGTAGTAGCCACTTAAAACATGCAACAACAATTAGAGGATGTATAACTTGTTTTTGCAGGGTATGTTATGATGTGATATGGCCAATAACATGATGAGATATATGTGATGTATGAGATGATGATGTGTTGTATAGAATATCACGACTTGCATGTCGATGAGTACGACAACCGGCAGGAGCCATAGGGTTGTCTTTAATTATTGTATGACCTGCGTGTCAATCATTAAGCGCTATGTAATGCTTTACTTTATCGCTAAACAGTAGCAATAGTAGTAGAAGCATGTTGGGCGCGACAACCCCGATGGCGACACGTTGATGGAGATCAAGATGATGGAGATCATGGTGTCTTGCCGGTGACGATGGAGATCATGCAGGTGCTTTCAAGATGGAGATCAAAAGCACAATTTCAAGGCCATATCATGTCACTTATGATTTGCATGTGATGTTAATCCTTTTATGCACCTTGTTTTTCTTAGGACGACGGTAGCATTATAAGGTGATCCCTCACTTAAATTTCAAGATGAATTGTGTTCTCCCCGAGTGTGCGCCATTGTGGAAGTTCGTCATGTTGAGACCCCACATGATGATCGGGTGTGATAGACTCTACGTTCACATACAACGGGTGCAAGCTAGTTTGGCACATGCAGAACACTTGGGTTAAACTTGACGAGCCTAGCATGTTTAGACATGGCCTCGGAACACAAGAGACCGAAAGGTTGTACATGAGTCATATAGTAGATATGGTCTACATGATGATGTTCACCATTGTAACCACCTCAACTCAGGTGATGATCGGACTTGAGTTGGTGAATTTGGATCATGTATCACTCGGATGACCGGAGGGATGTCAATTTGAGTGGGAGTTCTTAAGTAATATGATTAATTGAACTCATTATCATGAACATAGTCAGTAGTGTCTTTGCAAAATTATGTTGTAGATTACTAGCTCACGCTATAGTTCCCTTGAATTTTTATATGTTCCTAGAGAAATAGAGTTGAAAGATGATGCTAGCAATATTGCGGACTGGGTCCGTGATCTGAGGATTTTCCTCATTGCTGCACAGAAGGCTTATGTCCTTAATGCACCGCTCGGTGCGCCAACCCCTCTAGCGTCGTCTTTAGATGTTGACAACACCTGACTGGCACGATCCGATGACTACTTGATAGTTTAGTGCGTCCTGCATTACGGCTTAGAACTTAGGCTCCGAAACGTTTTGAACGTCACGGAACATATGAGATGTCCTAAGAGCTAAAATTAGGATCTCAGGCTCGTTCCCGTGTTGCGAGATATGAGATCTCCAACAAGATTCTTTGCCTGCAAGATGAAGGAGAATAGCTCAATCGGTGAGCATGTGCTCAGATTGTCTGGGTGCTACAATCAGTTGAATCTAGTGGGATTTGATCTTCCAGATAAGATAGTGAATGATATTGTTCTCCAAGTCACTGTCATTAAGGTACTAGAACTTGGTGATGAACTAGAAACGCCAGGGATAGAAATAATGATCCCTGAGCTGTTCGCGATGTTTGACACCGCGAAGGTAGAAATCAAGAAGATGCATCAAGTGTTGATGGTTAGTAAAACCACTAGTTTCGAGAATGGCAACGGCAAGGAGGGAAACTTCATGGATAGCAAGTCAGTTGCTGCTCCGGTGAAGCAACCCAAAGTTGAACCCAAACCCAAGACCAAGTGCTTCGATTATGAGGAGAGCGGTCGCTGAAGCGGAATGACCCTAGATACTTGGTAGATAAGAAGGCTGGCAACGTCGATAGAAGTATATTTGATATACGAGTTATTGATGTGTACCTTGCTAGTACTCCTAGTAGCACCTGGGTATTGGATACCGGTTCGGTTGCTAAATGTTAGTAACTCGAAATAAAAGCTACGGAATAAATGGAGAACTAGCTAAGGGTGTGGTGACGATGTGTGTTGGAAATGTTTCCAAGGTTTATCTGATCAACATCGCACGCTCTCTCTACCTTTAGGATTAGTGACAAACCTAAATAAATGTTATTTGGTGTTTTGCGTTGAACATGAACGTGATTAGATCGTGTTTATTGCAACACGGTTATTCATTTAAGTTAGAGAATAGTGGTTATTCTGTTTACATGAATGATACCTTCAATGGTCATGCACCCAGTGAGAATGGTTTGTTGAATCTTGATCGTAGTAATACACATATTCATAACATTGATGCCAAAAGATACAAAGTTAATAATTATAGTACCACATACTTGTGGTACTGCTGCTAAATGTCATATTGGTATAAAGCGCATGAAGAAACTCCATGCTTATGGATCTTTCGACATTTTTGATTTCGAATCGGTTGAGACATGCGAACCATGCCTCTTGGGCAAGATGAGTAAGGACCCCGTTTCCAGATGGATGGAGCGAGCAAGTGATTTATTGGAAATGATACATGTTGATGTATGCAATCCAATTAGTCTGGCAGCGTGCGATGGATATCATTATTTTCTTATCTTCACCAATGATTTCAGTACATATAGTGTATATTTACTTAATTAAACACAAGTCTGAATCGTTTGAAAGGTTCAAGCAAATTCAGAGTGAAGTTTAAGATCATCGTGACAAGTAGATAAAAATGTCCGCGATATGATCGTGGAGGTGAATATCTCAGTTACGAGTTTGGCATACAACTTTAGACATAGTGAAAGTTGTTTCACAACTCATGCCACCTGGAACACCATAGTGTGATGGTGTGTCCGAATGTCATAGTCATACTCTATTGGATATGGTGTGTGCTATGATGTATCTTATCATTTTGCTACTATAATTTTGGTGTTATGCATTAGAGACAACTACATTCACTTTAAATAGGGCACCATCTAAATCTGTTGAGATGACACTGTGTGAATTAGGGTTTGATAGAAACCCAAGCTGTCATTTCTTAATGTTTGGGGCTGCGACGCTTGTGTGGAAAATGTTTTCACCTAATGAGCTCGAAACCGAAGTGGACAAATGCATCTTCATAGAATACCCTAAGAACAGTTGGGTAAACCTTCTATCTCAGATCCAAGCATAAAGTGTTTGTTGCTAAAACTGGGTCCTTTCTCGAGAAAAAGTTTCTCTCGAAAGAATTGAGTGGGAGGAAGATAGAACTTGATGAGGTTGTTGAACCTTTGTTCAACCAGAGAGTAGCGCAGCGCAGGAAGTTGTTTTCTATGAAGCCTACGTTAGTTGAAGAGGAAGCAAATGATGATGATCATGAAGCTTCGGATCAAGTTACTATCGACCTCGTAGGTGGACAAGGATGTGTACTGCTCCTGAGCGGTACGACAACCCTGTCTTGGAGGTCATGTTGTTGGACAACGATGAACCTACGGACTGTGGAGAAGCGATGATGGGCCCGGATTCTGAAAAATGTTTAGAGGCCATAAAATCCGAGAAAGGATCCATGTATGAAAACCAAGTATAGACTTTGGTAGACTTGCTCGTTGGACGGCAGGTCGTTGAGTACAAATGGATCATTAAGATGAAGACAGACGCTGATGGTGAATGTTACCATTTATAAAGCTCGACTTGTCGCAAAGAAGTTTCCGCCAAGTTCAAGGAGTTGACTGCGATGAGACTTTCTCACTCGTAGCGATGCCAAAGTCTGTTGGAATTATGTTAGTAGTTGCTGCATTTTTCAATTATCAAATCTGGCAGATGGATACCAAAACATCGTTTCCTTCCTTAAGGAAAGGTTGTATGAGATACAACCAGAAGGTTTTGTCAGTCCTAAGGATGCTAAAAGGTCTGCAGGCTTCAGTGAACCTTCTATGAACTGAAGCAAGCATCTCGGAGTTGGAATATACACTTTGATAAGGTGATCAAAGTTTTTGAGTCTATACAAAGTTTATGAGAAACTTTTATTTACAATAAAGTGAGTGAGAGCACTATAGAGTTTCTGGTAAGCATATGTGGTTGACATATTGTTGATCGGAAATGATGTAGAATTTCTGGAAAGCATAAACGGTTGTTTCAAAAAGAGTTTTTCAAAGGAAGACCTGGATAAAGCTACCTAATTGTTGAGCATCAAGATCTATAGAGATAGATCAAGAAGTTGATGAGACTTTTCAATAAGTACATACCTTGACAAAGTTTTTGAAAGAATTCAAAATGGATCAGTCAGAGAAAGAGTTCTCGCCTGATTTGTAAGGTGTGAAGTTGAGTAAGACTCAATGCCCAGTGACTGCAGAAGATAGAAAAAACATGAGTGTCATCCCCTATGCTTCAGCAATAGTCTCTATCATGTATGCAATGCTATGCACAAGACCCGATGTCAGCCTTGCCATAAGTATGGGCGGAAGGTTTCAAAGTGATCTTGGAATGGAGCACTGGACAGCGGTCAAGATTATCCTTAGTAACTAAAAGACTAAGGAGATGTTTCTCGATTATGGAGGTGATAAAGAGTTCGCCGTAAAGAGTTCGATGCAAGCTTTAACACCGATCCAGATGAGTCGTAGTAGCAATCTGGATACGTATAGTGGAGCAGCCATTTGGAATAGTACCAGGTGGAGTGTGGTAGCAGTGTTTAGAAATTTGCAAAGTACACACGGATCTGAATGTCACAGATCCGTTGACTATAAGACCTCTCTCACATGCAAAGCATGATCAAGCCCCAGAACACATTGGGCGTTAGAGTCATAACAATGCGAATCACATGGTGATGTGAACTAGATTATTGACTCTAGTGCAAGTGGGAGACTATTGGAAATATGCCCTAGAGGCAATAATAAATTAGTTATTATCATATTTCCTTGTTCATGATAATCGTTTATTATCCATGCTATAATTGTATTGATTGGAGACTTAGATGCATGTGTGGATACATAGACAAAACCATGTCCCTAGTATGCCTCTAATAGACTAGCTCGTTGGTCAAAGATGGTTAAGGTTTCCTAGCCATGGACATCAGATGTCATTTGATAAACGGGATCTTATCATTAGAAGAATGGTGTGATGGACAAAACCCAAAGTACAAATGTAGCATATGATCGTGTCAGTTTATTGCTAATGTTTTCTGCATGTCAAGTATATGTTCCTATGACCATGAGATCATGCAACTCACGAATACCAGAGGAGTGCCCTGTGTGTATCAAACATCGCAACATAACTTGGTGACTATAAAGGTGCTCTATAGGTATCTCTGAGGGTGTCTGTTGAGTTGGCATGGATCAAGACTGCGATTTGTTACTCCGTGTGACGGAGAGGTATCTCAGCGCCCACTCAGTAATACAACATCACAATAAGACTTGCAAGCAATGTGACTAAGTGTTAGCCACGGGATCTTGTATTACGAAACGAGTAAACAGACTTGCCGGTAATGAGGGTGAACTAGGTATACAGATACCGACGATCGAATCTCGGGCAAGTAACATACCGAAGAACAAAGGGAACATCATACGGGATTAACTGAATCCTTTACATTCAGGTTTGACCGATAAAGATCTTCGTAGAATATGTAGGAAGCAATATGGGCATCCAGGTCCCGCTATTGGTTATTGACTGTAGAGGTGTCTCGGTCATGTCTACATTGTTCTCGATCCCGCAAGGTCTGCACACTTAAGGTTTGGTGACGTTTCCGTAGTATAGAGTTATGTATGGTGGTGACCGAAGGTTGTTTGGAGTCCCGGATGAGATCCCGGACGTCACGAGGACCTCCAAAATGGTCCGGAGGTAATGATTCATATATAGGAAGTCCTGTTTTAGTCGCCGGAAAAGTTTCGGGCTCATCAGTAGTGTACAGGGAGTGCCGGTAGTGTACCGGGGGACCATCGGGAGGGTTATTTCGACCCAAGAGTTTATATGGGCTTTGGGAGAGTAAATACCAGCCCTTTGTGGGATGGTGTAAGTCCCACACAAGTCCCATGCGTCTCGGAAGAAAAGCCCAAAAGGAAAAAGGTGGAAAAAGTAAAAAAAAAGGGCCAAATAAGGAAGGAGTCCTAATCCTACTAGGAGTGGAGGAGGAGGACTCCTCCCTCCTTGGTTTGGCCGACCCAAGGGCTGCCTCTTTGGTAGACAAGCCTCCTCCTCCTCTCCTCCAATATATACTAGAGGATTTTAGGGTTTCGGCACAAGATTTTCAGCCACGTGACACCCGTTCCTCTAGTGCATTGCTTCTCCTCTAGATCGGTTTTCTGTAGTGCTTAGGCGAAGCCCTACCAAAATAGTTCCACCACCATTGCCGCAGCGCCGTCACGCTGCCAGAGAACTCTTCTACCTCTCTGCTCCCTCTTGCTAGATCAAGAAGGCGGAGATCGTCATCGAGCTGTACGTGTGCTGAACGCGGAGGTGCCATCCGTTCGGCGCTAGATCGGAAGGACCGTGATCAAGATCGCGAGACGGATCGCGATGAGTTCGCGTGACGTATCGTGATGAGTTTGCGGGACAGATCGTGTTGAGATCACGGGATGGATCGTGATGAAGTTCGCGGGACGGATCGTGATTGGATCGCGGGACGGGTCGTGATGAGATCGCGGGACACTCGGCGATTTGGATCGCGAAGACGTTCGACTACACCAACCGCGTTTCTTAACGCTTCCCGCTTAGCGATCTACAAGGGTACGTAGATCCACTCTCCCTCTCGTAGATGCTCATCACCATGGATAGATCTTGCGTGTGTGTAGGAAATTTTTTGTTTCCCATGCTACGTTCCCCAACACATACTTCCGGACAAAGTTGGTCGTAGCCAATCGAACAATGCGGAAAGAATTTGAGACTATCAATATATGTTATGTAGAATTTTTTCATCTGATCCATAGTTTTTCTAAAATTTGTGCTAAAACATCCAAAAACAAAGCTCTGTTTTTCATCCCTATCGGCAAGGTCCCTAGCGATAGGGTGTGTAAGCCTACCGCTAGAGACCCCAGCGCTAGGGTCTCCAGTTTTAGAGAAAAACGTTTGGCATCAGAAAATGATGTTTTTGTTGTAAGCTTGGACACCCTACTGCGGGGGACCTCAGCAGTATGATTGGATGCCCTACCACCAGGGATCCCAGCGGTAGGGTCCCCATTTTGTCTGTAAAACGTCTAGCATCAGAAATTGCACTTTTTAACTGTAAGATTGGATACACCAGGGACCCTGGCGGTAGGGTCCCCATTTTTAATGCAAAACGCCTAGCATTAGAAATTGCCACTTTCTTACGGTAGGGTTGTACACCCTACCTCCAGAGGAACGGGCGATAAGGTTCATCACTTTCTTTTTTAAATTTTTTGCTTTTGCACTTTGTTTTTTTATTTGAGTAGGTTATTTTCATACTTTTTGGCAATTAAGGAATCAAACCTAAAACTAAACAACCGAAGAAAGGAAATTCAATAATCAGATAATTCCAACATAATTCATTAGGTTGGAAAATAGCATAAACACGAATTTGTTCATTAAAATCAAAGAAGATCGAGCGGACATATTCTACACCAGAAAAAAAAGCTCAGAAACATTGAATGCATGCAACTTGTTCATCACGCTCACGATTAGGCTTCAGTCAAAACTCGACGGATCCAGACCAATGAATCATCACATCTTTTATGACGTGAAACTAGTCCCATTGAGCACGTCAGTGTAGATTCTCTGATACACCTTGTTTGATTGCCCATCAAATGACATGTCTGTGTCTTGTCAAGTCCAGCTCCTGGAAAAGTAATACTTGCTGAAATCCATCATAGCTGCATTTGCCTCCTCGCAACTCTTTATCCATACTTGAAGCTCCCTCATCATACAACGGAATTGCTCCTCTTCCCACTTCTCGTATGCTACCGCCAGACTACTCATAGTTGCATGGTCCATCCTACATGCATATTACGGTTTTAAAGATTACTTCAAATGACATACAACAAAACATAACTTAAATGAAATAACATAGAACGCCAAGTTACTTAATATGACGTACCACAACATGTTCTCAAGGAGTTCAAATGACAAAAGGTACATAACAAATAAGGAGTTCAACTAACATAAGTAGAAAATAATTAGGCTGCAAGTCATAATAGTTCAAATGTCAACACGGTAAGCAAAGGGGTAGATGCCATTATAGTTTAAATGACAAAGGTTACATGGCCTCATGCTAATGGACCCATTCTACTTGTTGTACGGTCCCGAGTTGCAAAAAAGCACATCCCTTCTTCCATTGACCCATGCCCAATGCGAAGCCTACCTCGGTATCGGCGATGATGGTTGCCACACTAAGCAATCAATGACCTTGCCATGGTTTGCCATGTCTGACCATATTCTTCTCTTGTTATACACAATGCAATTTGCCTTGCAAGATCACGTCTACGATCTTATTCGGACTTCTTGAGCTTGGCCAAATTCTTATCTTTTTTTATTAAATTTTCCATAGGCTTATTATAGAAATAATACATCGAAAATTCTCTAGGAGTCGCATTCAACGCATCAGCGGCTTCAACCCACGGGTTCATCTTTTACTCAATAGCTTCACGTTCACGCTTCTCCGCTGCCTCAACATAAACCTCAAAGAAAACAAACAGTGCCATCCTACAATTCGAGGAGTGACTATTAATGTAATCATAGCCTTAATTATTTTCTTAATCCTAGCACTAACACCTAACCTGACCCCTAACCCAAGCACAAGATCTAGGTACCCCCAACAATGCTAGGAACATAATACATAAGCAAATCAAAAACGTAACCCTAAATGCATCATATTCATTCGTTTAACCACACAAAATGATGAACTAGGGTTTGCAAGAAATTGAGCAAATACACGCAAAATTGATGATTTCAACAAACCGAAATGAAGGTAAGTGAGTGAGGTACATTGAGTGATGAAAGTGCTCAAGATTCATTGGTCAAATCTCAATCAAATGATAGAGATTTGAGAGGCCCTTGTGCAAGGAAGAGAGAGGGGGGAGGAGTTGAGGTCGGGGGAGAGGTGGAGATGAGTTGAATGCATGGATGGGGGAGCAAAGACGCCCCACAAACTTATCGACCTCAGGAGCCTACCGCTAGGGTCCTTGGCGATAGGTGTAGGTACCCTACCGCCATGGTGTCCGGTGGTAGGCTATTTTCCACTTCAACGATAGTTGACCGCCATCAACGCCTGCCCGTCTACCGCCGTTACCCCACCGCCAGGGACCCTGACGAAAGGGGGTGTGCTGAGCTACCACCAGGTCCTCTGGCGGTAGGTAAATGGGTCATATACCGAAATCTTTCAAAATGGGGTCAGATTCGACAAATCAACCGCAAAAGGTTCAAAACATAGAATTTTTCCGCCGAACGTCGACTTACCCTACTATAGTGTCATTGTCCAGCCACCGACCTGCTTCATCTTGTTACCACTACATGAACTTTCCACATCATCCTTGGGCAAGTACTCTAGGCTTCCTCTTGCTGGCCACTGCACGCGTGCTATGTCGCCACTTCTCATTGACCTAGGCCTGAATCACTTAGCCTCGCCCAGTGACCGAATCGAGTGCCGCAAACAAAGCTAATGTGAGGAGCATATATACTAGAACAACATGAGGCTGGGGAAAGAGGTAAAACATTAAGGCACGTCTCAATTTATTTCCACCACATGATCCTTCGTGAATGCCTATAGAAACTCAAGAATTATTATCTCCCTAAAATTCCACCGCACAATGTGCTTCACCGAACACGATTTGCCTCAACCGCATTTGCGTGTGGTCCAGGACGTGGTCGTGATGCCACGACCGTAACGCTTGTGTTGCCTCTACCTGCTCATCTATCTAGGGCCATAACAATCGACCCCCTCCTCCCCTCGATCGAGAGGTTATAGCCGTCGGCCGGACTCCGGCGCGGTCGCCATGGAGTCATCGCTCCTGGCCATGGGCCGTCACCACAGAGTACTGAGTCCATGCGAACTCGCCTGCCATTTTTCCCAGGGAAGCCCTTTCTGGCATAACGATCATGGGATGAGACTAACTAGGCAGGAAAAGGGCGCAGTTAATCATAGGGCTCCGATTTGTCCCGTAGAGTAGCAGCCCTATCAGGTAGTGAGACCAGAAAATAAAACGCGCAGTGGTGCCTCAAACAGACAACTGATTTGACAGAAACGTGCAGATCGTGAGAGGGCCAGGTTTTGACTCAGTTTGTCATTGGGATCAAAATCCTTGTCCACCCCTCTAATGATCGTCATTGTACAGCAGGACCACTAAGATTGAAGGCATGAATTTCTCCTTTTATATCCGCTGCATACAACAACTCATCCTTGTAGGTGCAGTCATCATTCGACTCATCGCGGGTAAGAGAAACACGTAGCATGAGGCGACTTGACGACGCATACCACGGTCGTATAGCCGAGGCATCACAGCAGGAGGGAGATGCATGACGTATGTCTAGAGGATTGATTCAATCATGTAATTAATGCTATACATTTGTAGTTTCCGGTGTCTCCCATGCCTATTCCTATCAAATATGAACCACTAGCATGCATACACACAACAAATATTGCAAGAATATGGTGTTGGATAATTCTAAGATGGAGAAATAAAATCAGGAATAAGCTGTTATCCTTTGCTTATGGAAGCCACGCTCTTTATAAGAGACTTCGGTCGTAGTTAGTGCTCTGTTACATCAATAGGTGAGAACACTTTCTTATGAGATTTGTCCTGTGGTAGGTCACGTGGCCTAGTAAGTTATAACGTAGTGGTTGCATCACTGCTCGTGGCAAACAATTAGATATTGTTGCTACTTGAAGGATTACATTTGCATTTAGGTAGTTTAATTATGTCCTTCTGGTTTTAGCTACAAGCATCAACAATGAACATGAAAATAAATATAGCATCTGTCACCAATGCTAAAATCTTTATTCAGAAAAAACATGAGAACAACTGGATAGTACCTGAAAAATGGGAGGCCCTACGCGCAATATGAATTTCGAACCTAAGTGAGCCACATGGTGCAATAATTTTACTTTTCATTCATCGTAATGATATTGTTATTATATTTATTATCTTATTTCTGGAAGTACTGAAAATTTCTAAAAATAAGCTGAATCAACAGTCAGTCCACCACCTTTGAAAAGTCAACATGTAGTTCCACTATATGTTCGGTCTTGTGTGTTGCAATCGGAAGAATAATCGATGGGAGCAACAACCAAGCATGGCTTGTTGTTCATCTCGTTCATTTTTGTTGGTGTTTATTTATCAAAGGTACAAGTAAATAGATTTTTCAACCATTGCTCCAACTAACAATTCAATTACATCAACATCATCTTCTACGAAACTTAACAAATTGGCTTGGTTTAAGTATTCTACCACTGGATTGACACGGAAAAACTCAAAAGGGTACCTCAAGAACCAGGGTTGTCGAAGGAGCATGGACACTACGAGGTAGTATAGATGGGAATGGACGGTGATGGTGGTGGCAGCAGCTCTAGGACATGGTGGTAGTGGATTATTTGTAATTTTCAAAGCATGCGATTCCCCACAAAACAAATGAAAATAAAAAAGGAGGCATGCCGATTTTAAGGAGATCTATATTTTAGAAAACAATTTATTATTGCCTCCTATCCATGTTAGTTGCTGCTTAAACAGATGTATCTAGCACTGAAATACCTCTATATACATCCTTCCTTGTGACAATTAATATTGATAAGATAGATTTAGAATATTTTAGATGTATTATTATAAATTATAACAACCTTCTACTCTATGTTCCATGTGTCTCTACAATTGTTCCCTTCGAGTTCATATACGAATATAGCTTTGCAAGTTCACATGGTCTTTAACTGCAATTTTGACCACTATTATTGGTTGTAATATATGTATGAAGCGAGGTAAAACTGTAATATTTTAAATATTATTTTTGATAATAATGCATATATTTATTGTGATATATTTAATATACATAAGCAACATCGTTACTAGTTCAATGTTTTGTAGAATGTGAATGAAGCTATATCTAGATGCCACTTTTTGGTGAACTAAAGCGAGAATTGGGTTAGATTTTTAACATTGGGGAATCTATTACGGCATGACCATTAGAGAGTGACCAGCCAAACTCTCCCATGTCGTCCAAATTCCCATCATGACCTTAGTTGGGTGGTAGTGCAAGACAATCTAACGATGGATGCGATAGTCATGTCGAGGCGACAAAGTAGGAAGAAGATGCATGATGCATGGTTGATGTCGCCGACAAGTAGTGCATGTTATCTTTCCAACTATCCATTGGAAAATCCTAGTGCCTTCTATGCCTATGCTTATCTTTAGTATGCAGTGACACAAAAAATAATGCACAAAATAATTTTTGGCGATTCGATTGTGAAAATAATGAAAAATAAGGTATTCATCTTTTTCTTAGAGAAACCTTGGTATTTATTAGAGAATTTGTTGTTAGGATATGATTTCAACTCACTAGCCCTTTGGTAGACCAACAGTTGAGAATCCCTTTGTTATGAGCTTGATCATTAAGTAGGTTCGAGACGCACTTACCTTTACATTTTTCATGATTCCATTGATGTCCCGATTGCATCAAAGTGATGCACCTATCAATCACTCAATTTAGTAGTACGAAGTTCATGAAAAACAAATTGCAAATTCCATCCATAGAGAGGAAAAATTGACTCTACGCAAGGGGTGTGGCTCAACCGAGTGATGTACGTAACAGATAACATGAACATAGATTGAACTTCTCACGCAATGCCCAAGCTTGCCAACAAGAATTAAACACATAGTAACAAATTATGCAAATAATTGTTGTTTAACCAAAGTTAACATTCACAAAATTTAGTAGGGCCTATTTAATGAAAGTTTCAAAGGTATGATGATCTCAACCAATAATTAAATTAAGTTTCATAGGTGATGATTGTGACTCTAAGCTACGGCATGGCGATGGCTCTAGGGCCATGCAGGCTCTCCAATCTGCTCCAGTCATTGGGTGAGCAATGAAAGCCACTCAGGTCAAACAAATCCAATAAGCATTAATGTATCTCTCGATGTCATCTATGCCTTTTCTCTTGATCTCCATTTGGGTGGTTCATCTATCCTCTTGTCCTCAACCATGTAAGAATAGTTACTCTCGAGCAATCTGAGGGCCACATTGTTTAGCCTTTCTTCTAACAAGCAAGGAGGTATCACAATGTTGGTTACATGAGTTGCCGTGCGAGAGTGGTGTACATGACATCTGAAGGATATTTATCCGATGGTTTGCCAAAGGAAGTGGTAGAGGTAGAATAGCCGTAATGGCATAATACACAGGAGATGCACTACGATTTCGAGAATTTAGTAGTGCGTGTTGTAATTCTAGTCACCCATTGGTAATTTATATTGCCTCAGACAACAATAACTATGAAATTTAAAGCCCTATTATGAAAAAAACATAACAAATAATGCACAAAATGAGATTGGATAATTCTAAGAGAAAGAGGAGTAAAATGATGAATATACTAGTTAGCTTTTGCTAAGGGAATCGTTGCTCTTTATAAGAGACTTGGGTGGTAGGCAATAGTATGACCTCACTAGCCCTTCGGTAGATGAATAGTTGAAACCCTTTGTTATGAGCTTGGTCCTTGGGTATGTTAGTGGCAATGATAGCTGCAAAGGAATGGTGCATTTACTTGCCTTCTCTTTTTGTGAATTCAAAATTCTGTTGATCTTCTCACCTGTTCATCAAGACCGTGCATCTACACAATAATCATTTTATTAGCGCAAAGATCTGAGAGAAAAAGTAAACAAAGTAAAACAAACTTCGACTATAATGTTACATTCACATACAATCAACCTTTTTATACCATGTGAAGGTTTGCACAAGACATTGTTTTTCTCCCATTGATTACGTTTCCTATTGCAACATACTCCCTTCATCCGAAATTACTTGTCGCATAAATAAATACAATTGAATGTATTTAAAACTAAAATACACCCAGATACTCCCTATGATCCCTTTTACTTTGCGCATAACTTATTTCTGTTTTTTCTGTATTAGTCTGCACATTAACATCTCTTGGCTGTTTATCATGACCACTACTTCCTCTGCACGCACACAAGACATCTCAAGACCCACTCACTACTAAGGCGACAAGGCCCAAGAGGACAAAGAAGCCCAATAGATTCTATGATCCAACGATGTTGGAGTTGTGAGTGATGGATAAGTAGGCAACCGATCAGTGAGACAGGCACGGAAATGTAATAGGCCGGATCTCTCCCTCGACCCTCCTCTCTATATCCTTGATCCCCTTCTTCCCTCAAACCCTAGCCCCTAAGTCCTCTTGTATTGCCATGATTGAGTAGTTTTAGTAAGAGAGACATAACATATGGTGTCAGATTTGCCAGAATACCTCAAAAAAACCACCTATTCCACTCCAGCAACAACAATCTACTGCAATGGAGCAAAGAGTGGAGGAGCTGTCAGCGGCGCTCAAGGCGATCCAGGAGGAGAACATGACGATCATGAAGGCGGTCAAGGCATCCACCACCATCTTCACGGACATACAACCGGTGGTCGGAGATCTGGCGGTGTGGAGGCCGACTTTGGAGCAGTCGATTGCATATCTGCTGCAAGATCTCAAAGGAGTGCGCAAGAAAATCGATACCGTCGCACGAAACCCCATCCTCGCCCTCAAGTCGTCCAACTTCCCACCGATCTTCCCCAAGCCATGCAGCGCGCTGTTCCCCAACTCTGGCAGCAGCGCACTAGGGCCAGATGGCCTCCGCATCGATCCAATTCACCGAGGGGTTGGCTCTGGGATGGTTACCACCTTTAGTCCCTCCTGCGGTCACGAGTATGTACCAGTGCCAAAATTCCCTTCCTAATCATGGTCAAGTAGTTGTTGAGCACCGATCTAGAAATGTGGGACGGTCTCAATTGTGTGGCTCACCTCGATCGGGAAGTCCTCATACTCCCCAATTGAACATACCCTACCGCCACCGCACACCTATCATCCCTAGGCCTAAAATGGATTTCCCTCAGTTTTGGGGTGAGCGTCCCCATAGTTGGGAACGTAATTCTGAGTTTTATTTCCGTATTTTTCATTTGGATTCCGGGCTCCGGGTAGATACTGCTGCTATGCACTTCACTGGAGCTGCCATGGTGTGGCTTGAGAACTATGACTTCGACCTCAGCCGTATGGACTGGGGCAAGTTTTGCACAACTGGTGTGTGAAAAATTCAAGCACAATGAGTTTGCTGGATTGTTGTGTCAGTTGTTTCACTTGCGTCGGACGGACTCAGGGGCTAATTACACTACCAGATTCACTGAAATTATGCATTCCCTGTTGGCTCATAGCACTACTTGGGACCCTGCACTTTTCCCTTCCCGTTTTGTAGATGGTTTGCGTGATGATATTCGAGTAGTTGTTTTGGTTCATAATCCAAAGGATCTCGATACTGCTGTTTCCCTGGCTTATCTACTAGAAGAAGCTCTGGAAATATCCAAATGACGAGAACCAAGGAGAGCAGACAGTGGTTCTCGGAGCCGCTCCCATCTTCGAGGAGCCACCCGAGCGACCTCCTCCCAGCAACACCACATCAGCCGAGGAGAGGCGTGTATTGGGAGGAGATGCAGCAAAATCAGAACATTCAGTGGAGGACAGGCGGACAACCCTCAAAGGCTATCCGCGTGCCAGGGGGCTCTGTTACAAGTGTGGTGAGAAGTGAGGCCGAGATCACAAGTGTGCTGCAGCTGTGCAACTCCATGTGGTGCATGAGTTGTTTGACGTTCTCAGAATGACAGGTCCCAACACCATTGACACACAATCAGAAACTGGTAGTGAGTGTCATAACATATCTCGAGCAGCAGTGCAAGGATCCGTGGCACCCCAGTTGATCAGATTGTAAGGACTAATGCAGCAGCAACAAGTGTTGATGATGGTCGATTCTGGCATGCAGTTCTCACAGCTTTATTAGCGCAGATCTAGCAGCGAGACTACAAGGAGTTTGTGTCACCTCCAATGTTCTCAAGGTGAAGATAGCTAATGGTAGTCAGCTGCTCTGCAATCAAGCCATTGAGAAGTGTAAATGGTCAGTCCAAGGGCACAAATTTTGCACCGATCTTAAATTTCTTCCTTTGGGTTGTTATGATATGATCATTGGAATGGATTGGTTGGAGCAAAACAGTCCCATGGATGTGCATTGGGGACATAAGTCTATATCATTTGCGCATCATGGCAAGAGGATCACTCTAAATGGCATTCATCCACAAAATCAAGAGTATTATCCGGTTTCTTTGGACCAACTTCATTTCCTTATGACCTGTAATGGGGTGCACCAACTAGTTCAAGTGCAAAATATGGATGATGATAAAAAAGGGAAGCCAGGAGAAGATTGCCCAGCCCCTATTGCTCAGCTGTTGAAAAAGTTTGAGGCTCTTTTTGCTACACCAACAGGACTGCCTCCGTCAAGACCATTTGATCATAAGATCCCTCTTATTCCTGGAGCTCAACCTGTCAATATAAACCATATCGGTAGCATCCTTTCCAAAAGGATGAGATTGAAAACCAAGTAAAGGAGATGTTACTACAAGGCATAATTCAACCCATCTACAGTCCATATGCTTCCCCAATGTTGCTTGTACAGAAGAAAGACCTCACATGGCGATTCTGCGTCGACTACCGTCAGTCAAATGCTATCACCGTGAAGGATTGTTTCCCGATGCCGGTTATTGAGGATCTTTTGGATGAATTAGCTGGATCCAAATGGTTTACCTGTTTGGATCTCAAGGCAGGCTATCATAAGATTCGTATGGCCCCAGAGGATGTATTCAAAACTACTTTCAAAACTCACTTGGGGTATTATGAATTCAAGGTCATGCCTTATGGTGTCCTGTGCTCCAGGAACTTTTCAAGGTGTCATGCATTTTTTGCTTGCGTTGTTGCTACGCCATCAAGTGTTGGTGTTCATCGTTGACATTTTGGTGCGCAATGAAACTTTAGAGGAGCATGTACGTCTACTCAGGCAGGTTTTTGAGTTGCTAGAAAAGCATCAAGTCAAAGTTAAAATGTCCAAGTGCAAGTTCGTTCAACAAAAACTCACATACTTGGGGCATGTGGTGAGTGGAGATGGGGTAGCCACAGATGAGAATAACATTGCTGTTGTTCGCGACTGGCCTACACCAACCGGAATAAAACAAGTGTGGGGGTTCCTTGGTTTGGCAGGTTTTTACCAGCGTTTTGTGAATAATTTTAGCCTGATTAGCCGACCTCTTACAAACTTGTTGAAAAAGAATATATTTTTTGTGTGGAGCACAGAGGCTGGAGAAGCTTTCCAACACCTGCAGAAAGCACTCATTAATGTGCAAGTGCTAGCTTTGCCTCAGTTTGACAAGCCCTTCGAGATTGAAACAGATGCCTCGGATTTTGGCATTGGGGAAGTTTTGATTCAGGAAGGACACCCACTAGCATTCCTTAGAAAAGCTCTTGGTCCCAAGAACCATGGACTATCAACATATGAAAAGGAGTTCATGGCCATTTTGATGGCAGTCGACCAATGGCGCTCATACTTACAAGGGACAGAGTTTATTATTCGGACTGACTAGAGTGCATTATCTCATCTGGGGGATCATAGGCTTGTCACACCGTGGTATAGGAGGGATTATACCAAGCTTATGGGACTGCAATATAAGGTGATGTACCGCAAGGGCATTGAGAACAGGGTTGCTGATGCGTTATCGCATAGAGAGCCAGAGGTCTCGCCTCTGTCAGTGGCATTGCCAATCTGGTTAGATGAAGTGCTGAAAGGATATCAGTGTGATGCCCATGCTCAAGAGCTACTGAGACAATGCAGCTTGAGCAATGATCCAAGTTCCAGATTTATGGTGCGTGATGGTGCGATCATGTACAAAGGGCACATTTGGGTCGGAGACAACCTTCCAATGCAGGAAGAGATCTTACTGGCACTGCACGCAAGTGCTACTTGGTGGCACTCTGGAATTCATGGCACATACGACTGACTCTGGCGTCTTTTTTATTGGCAAGAGATGAGGAAAGAGGTGGTGAAGTTCGTGTGTGACTGCAACATATGCAAACAAGCTAAAACAGAGCGGGTGTGTGCCCCTGGTTTGCTAGAACCACTGCCTATTCCCCCTCATGCATGGCATACGATTACTCTGGATTTTGTCGAGGGCCTTCCACTATCCCGAGGTTATTCTTGCATCATGATTGTGGTGGATAAGCTCACTAGATACACTCATTTCATCCCTCTGGCAAATCCCTTCTCATCTATTCAAGTGGCAAATGCTTTTACGACAGACATATACAAGCTCCATGGTTTGCCTTATGCAATGGTTTCAGACCGAGATCCAGTTTTCACCAGTACACTATGGAAGGAGCTATTCAAGCGAACAAGCACGGAGCTGCGAATGTCATCAGCTTCGTTGTTTCGTGCACTCTTGCCCACAACATTGGTTTCAATGTATTCATCTAGCAGAATTCTGGTACAATATTGCTTCTCACTCGGCGTTGCGCTCTTCTCCGTTTGAGGTACTTTACGGCCACCCCCCTCGTCATTTTGGAATCAATGATGCTTCTGCCACGACACCACTGAATCTGTCTACCTGGCAGTAAGAGCGGGAAGTGATGACAGTGCTCTTGAAACAACACCTTGAAAGATCCATACAGAGAATGAAAGATCAAGCCGATAAGAAGCATTCGAAACGATATTTTGCAGTGAGAGACTGGGTGTTTGTGAAGCTGCAGCCTTATGTCCAGGTGTCTGTTGCTGCTTGAGCTAACCATAAACTTTCCTTCAGATTCTTTGGTCCGTTTCAGGTTCTGGCTCGGGTAGGCAACGTATCTTGTCGCCTACAGCTGCCAGAAGGGAGTTGAGTACATCCAGTTTTCCACGTCTTTACTTCGTGTTACCCTGCCGCCAAACACTGAAGTGGTGACACCGCTACCTGAGCCACCTGCGCCTCACTGCCCACCAGATTTTCCTGAGCGTGTTCTGGCACGGCGATTTGTCATGAAGGGTAAATCCAAGATTCCTCAAGTGTTGATCAAGTGGTGTGACATCCCAAGTGCTGACACTACCTTTGATGGCTAACATATGTGGACCCATGTGTCATGTGATGAATGTATTTGAGTTTGCTCCTTTGTCATGCCTTTGTCTCATGCATCATGCATCTCATCATGTCATGCATAATATATATGTGGTGTACTTATATGTGTCCTTGTTGTGATGTTGTTGATGGATCTTGTGTGGTATGTGGATGTGTACTAGTGTGGGTTACCACCCTCTCTCCTTCTTTTCAAACATCATCAAAACCCCTTTTGGATCTTATTGTTTTCCATGTGTTAAAAACAACTTGTTAATAATTCTGTTTAAAATGTTCATGATGTAGCCAATATTATTTTCATCCTATGTGTGTTGTCCTTTTGGTGTCTTGAGCTTTGAGATTTTGGGGTTCTAAATAAAACAGGGGCTGCTATTTCAAAAGGTATTTAATTTGCTGGCCCTAAAAATTCATCTTGGTATTTTATTCAAATAGGACAAAATTCCTTATGGTGTCAGCATTTTTATTATGTTTAAAAAATCCTTTTTCTTTTCACTAGGGATTTTCTTGTTTTCTGTTGTTTATAAATAGGAAAGCCTCTGTTTGTTTTTCTGTGCGTGGGAAAGAGTGAAACTGGGCCGACTCCCTCTCCTGCGCGGCCCACTCCAGGTAGCAACGCCTACCTGCTCCTGTTCTTCCCCGTTAGTAAGTGCGCTTCGCCTTTGAGAGAGAGAGAGCGTGGGAGTGCCGACGCCGTCACCGTCAGGGGCTCTTGGATGTCGAGGCGCCCCCTTAAATAGGCACGGTTCCCTAGGGTTGCTCTCTTCCCCTCGCCATCGCCTCTTCCCTCTCCTCCTCCCTCTTCCCTTTCCCTTCCCCTTCTCTGTCTGAGAGAGAGAGTAGAGAGGTAAGTTCAAAGAGTTCAGAGGTGTCGCCGGTCTTCCTCGCCATCGTTGTTGTCGCCCCGGTGGCCCTCATCGCTGGTGGAGATGACGTGGAGCACATGGCCGTCGTCCGCGTTTCATTCCCGCTGCTAGGGGGTGAGGAGCACCTCCCCACAGTGCGCTTTGCCATCGCGGCGTCCTCTTCCTCTTTGTCTCACCGTCGTCCGCGTCCCCGCGCCTCCGAGAACCCCTCGGTGGGCGCCGCGTCCCCGCTGCCCTTTCTTCCCCCGTGTAGGCCAGTGCTCGTCGTCGTTGTGTACGCCGCCGCCGGCCGGAAAGGCGTGGCCTTGAGGCCGCCTCCGTCCCCCTCGTCGTGAGACGAGTGAGGGAATGGTCTCCGCACAGTTGCCGTAGCCCCTGCAGCTGGTTTTTCTCGCCAGAGATGTCGTGTGGTCGCCGGGATGGTCCCGCCATTTACTGTCACCCAAGGTGCAGGTTTCTCAGTTTCGTCAGAAGTGCACGGTCAATTAGTTTTAGAGCATTTGTGCCCCTCCTTCTGTCGAGATCTGTCGTGTGGCGCAGTCGTAGCGCGCCCGGGGGAACGACCGCGGGGTGGCGGGTTTGATCCCGTTCCCCCCCTCTCTTTTTCATCTTTTTTGATTGGATTGATGCGGTGTTGTGTGTTTGGATCCGGCATGTGGTGCCGGATCCCATGCGCGGTGTGTGCTGAGTGGGGTGGATCTCGTGCGGCGTGTGCCAGATCCAGGTGTGGCTGTGTGCAGTGTGTGTGTGTGCCTGCATGTGTGAGAGTGTGTGTTGTGTGTGTGTATGGCAGAGTGTATTGTTGGGGAACGTTGCATGGGAAACAAAAAAATTCCTACGCGCATGCAATATCTATCTATGGTGATGAGCATCTACGAGAGGGAGAGTGGATCGACGTTCCCTTGTAGATCACAAAGTGGGAAGCGTTAAGAAACGCGGTTGATGTAGTCGAACGTCTTCGCAATCCAAATCGCCTAGCGTCCCGCGATCCCATCACGATCCATCCCACGATCCAATCACGATCCGTCCCGCGATCTCATCATGATCTGTCCCGCGATTCAATCACGAATCATCTTGCGATTTTGATCACAGTCCTTTCAATCTAGCACCGAACGGACGACACCTCCGCGTTCAGCACACGTACATCTCGATGACGATCTCCGCCTTCTTGATCCAGCAAGAGGGAGCAGAGAGGTAGATGAGTTCTCCGGTAGCGCGACGGCGTCGCGGCGATGGTGGTGGAGCTATTCCAACAGCACTTCGCCTAAGCACCGCTGAAAACCGATCTAGAGGAGAAACTATGCACTAGAGGAGAGGGTAGCACGTGGCTGAAAATCTTGTGTCAAAACCCTCAAAACCTCTAGTATATATAGGAGTGGAGGAGGGAGGAGGCTTGGCTCCGAAGGAGCCAGCCCTGGCTCGGCTGAACTAGGACGGAGGAGTCCTCCTCCTCCACTCCTAGTAGGATTACGACTCCTTCCTTATTTAGCCTTTTTGCCTTTTTCCACCTTTTTCTCCTTGGGATTTTCTTCTCGGTCGCATGGGCGCTTTGTGGGACTTCAACCAGCCCACTAAGGGCTGGTATTCATCCTCCCACAGCCCATGTAGCCTCTTGGGTCAAAATACCCCGCCCGATGGTCCCCCGGAACACTATCGGCACTCCCGGTACACTACCGATGCGCCCGAAACTTTTCTGGTGACCAAAATAGGACTTCCTATGTATTAATATTTACCTCCTGACCATTCCGGAGCTCCTCGTGATGTCCGCGATCTCATCCGAGACTCCAAACAACCTTCGGTCACCACCATACATAACTCTATACTACCGAAACATCGCCGAACCTTAAGTGTGCAAACCCTGCGGGTTCGAGAACAATGTAGACATGACCGAGAAACCTCTACGGTCAATAACCAATAGAGGGACCTGCATGCCCATATTGGTTCTTACATATTCTACGAATATATTTATCGGTCGAACCTCTATGTCAAGGATCCAGTTAATCCCGTATGATGTTTCCTTTGTTCTTCGGTATGTTACTTGCCTGAGATTCGATCGTCGGTATCTCCATACCTAGTTCAACCTTGTTACCGGCAAGTCTCTTTACTCGTTCCGTAATACAAGATCCCGTGACTAACGCTTAGTGACATTTCTTGTAAGGCTTAATGTGATGTTGTATTACCGAGTGGGCCCTGAGATACCGCTCTGTCACACGGAGTAACAAATCCCAGTCTTGGTCCATGCCAACCCAACAGACACCCTCGGATATACCTGTAGAGCACATTTATAGTCACCCAGTTACGTTGCAACGTTTTATACACACAACGCACTCCTCTGGTGTCGATGAGTTGCATGATCTCACGGTCATAGGAACAGATACTTGAGATGCAGAAAACTGTAGCAATAAACTGACACGATCATATGCTACGTTTATAGTTTGGGTCTTGTCCATCACATCATTCTCCTAATGATGTGATCCCGTTATCAAATGACATCTCATGCCCATGGCTAGGAAACCTTAACCATATTTGATCAACGAGCTAGTCTATTAGAGGCATACTAGGGAGATGGTGTTATCTATGTATCCACACATGTATGTGAGTTTCCATTCAATACAATTCTAGCATGAATAATAAACGATTATCATGAACAAGGAAATATAATAATAACCATTTTATTATTGCCTCTAGGGCATATTTTCAATAGTCTCCCACTTGCACTAGAGTCAATAATCTAGTTCACATCACCATGTGATTTACATTGTTATGAATCTAACACCCAATGAGTTTTGGGGCTCGATCATGCTTTGCATGTGAGATAGGTCTTTTAGTCAACGGGTCTGTGACATACATTTCCGTGTGTACTTTATAAATCTCTATGTCTTACTATAGACACTTCTACCAAACTCTACTTGGAGCTATTCCAAATGGCTGCTCCACTATACGCATCCGGATTGCTACTAAGAGTCATCCGGATTAGTGTTAAAGCTTGTATCACTGCAACTATTTACGACGAACTCTTTATCACCTCCATAATCGAGAAAAATCTCCTTAGTCCTCTGGTTACTAAGGATAACTTTGACCGCTGTCCAGTGGTCCACTCCCGGACCACTCTTGTACCCCTTGACAGACTCATGGCAAGGCACTCACCAGGTGCGGTACACAGCATGGCATAATATTGAGGCATAGGGGACGACCTTCGTCCTTTCTCTTTCTTCTGCCAGGGTCGAGTTTTGAGTCTCACTCAACTTCACACGTTACAAATTAGGCAAGAACTCTTTCTTTGACTCATCCATTTGAACTCTGTCAAAATCTTGTCAAGGTATGTACTCATTGAAAGTCTTATCAGACGTCTTGATCTCTCTCTATAGATCTCAATGCCCAAAAATTAAGTAGCTTTATCCAGGTCTTCCTTTGAAAAAATCCTTATTGTAAACAATAGTGGTCCCACTCACCAATATGTCATCCACAATATGCTTATCATAAACTCTATAGTGCTCCCAGTCACTGTAGGAGATATGCCCTAGAGGCAATAATAAAAGTTATTGATTATCTCCCTGTTCATAATTATGTTTATGTTCCATGCTATAACTGCAATGATTCTCGAGTCTACAAATAAAACGAGGCTTGGAGGGAAACTCATGTGCACGTGTGGGATAATAAATGGTAAAATGTATTCCTAGTCTGGCCTCTAAGACTGGCTCAAGTATTGCATGATGATCCTGTTTTCCTGATCATGGGCATGGCTATGCCGGCAATTTTGAGGGCACAATGTTAGAAGAACATTTGTGTTGAATCGACCCAAATTAATGTTATGCTATGAGATACATTCGTCATAAGTTAATGGTTAATAACACAGAGAAGTTAATGTTTGCATAATTCCTTACACCATGAGAGTATCGAGTTTCTTCATGCTTGCTTCATGAACTTTGGGGTTTGTTAAACGTCATCCGTAAATGGGTGGCTATTACGGCGGCTTACGGGTTCATGGAAAAGTAAGTGAAGTAACTTGATAGCTCAAGATTGGGATTTGCTCCTCTGACGATGGAGAGATGTCTTTGGCCCTCTCGGTGTTACGGTATCCATCATCGTCTGGCCAGACACTTTGCGATTTGATCACGGGGATGCCGGAACACGGGAACGAGAAAAGAGAACAATACCGATAATGAGGTAACTGGCATAGTGGACAAGTTGTTGATCCATGGGGATGCCAACATGTCTCACCTCGGGTATTTGTAACATATCGCGAAGCAACAGGACAGCACACGGCAACTGGAGGTTCACTCGAATATTTATTCGTGTGGGTATAGGGATCGATATGGGTGTCCACGGCTCCGATGTTGATCATTGATCGGAAGGGGTTCCGGGTCATGTCTATGCTTCACCAAACCTATAGGGTCACATGCTTAAGGGTCATATATCTGTTGAATACTAGACAGGGAGTCTAAGAGAAAATCACCGAAAAGTTTCGGACACCGGAAAAGTTTCGGACAGCGGAAATGTGCCGCAGACAAGTCACCGGAACAGTTTCGGTGAAACTGAAAAGTTGTTTCAGAGGATACCATAAAGTCAAATTGGTTTTAGCACATGCCTGATAATTCTTGGAGGGTGCCAGAATCATTCTGGAAACTTCTGGGAATTTTCTTGAAGAATAACCGGAAATGTTCCGGAGCTGCCGGAACCGCTTCAGATGCTTTTCGCAGATGAAAATCACTATTCCGGAATTGCTCCGGATCGTATTGAAAGTTATTTTCGTGGGTGATGGAAATGTTCTAAGCCCACATAAATATTTTTGGTTCGAACGGATGCTGAAAAATATCGTCATGAATAGTGAAAGTGCTTTTTGGATTACTTTATTGAAAACACTATTTGTGATGATGTAGGCATGGTGATGTAGGCATGGTGATGCAGGCATAGTGATGCAGGCATGGTGATGCAGGCATAGTGATGTAGGCATAGTGATGCAGGCATTGTGATGTAGGCAACACTATTTGGAGGCTTTCCCTTTATGTCCTTGTGGTGTGCTCACCTCATGGGCATTTTGGTAATTCCAAGTCCCATCCTACCCCTTGGTTTTCCTATAAATAGAGGTGAGTGGGCTGCCCACAAACTGATCTCTTACTCTCATACAACTGCCATGCATGATCTGGCTCTCTCTGTCCCTCCCAGCGAAATAGTTTCGTAGAGCCGAAAGGCTGTCTGGGTTCCGGCAGGAACTAGTTCTGGACGGCGAAGCCCAGCCGGATAGATGACACCGTATGTGTGCAACTCTGTAGAGAGATCGTAGTTTCGGTCTTAGTTCGAGAGTGCCTCCCGAAGGGCTGTCTGTGTGATCGTCCAAGTTTTGGAGGTCCTCCCGAAGGGCTGTCCGAGTGACAGTCCGAGTTTCGGAGGTCCTCCCGAAGGGCTGTCCGCGACACCGTCTGGGGGGCTATGCGACCGCCTCCCGGAGGGCTGTCCGCAGGGCAGATGAGGGTATACATCCTCGCGGTTGGGAGGTTGTAAAATCCTAGCTGCGGGGATCTGCACCGCCGTTCGTCATCGACTCTACTTCCGCTGCGCTACGAGTCGGTAACGAAAATGATCAAACCTTGTATGCAGTCTCCATAGTGATCCTGGGCGTGCTTGCTATACTGGAAATTTTTGTTTTCTGTCGCGTTCCCCAACACTCACTTTATTGTAAATACAAGTTTGTCATAAACTTTGTATACACTCAAAAACTTTTATCACCTCATCAAAGTTTATATTCCAACTCCGAGATGCTGGCTTCAGTCCATAGAAGAAACACTGAAGCTTGCACACCTTTTAGCATCCTTAGGACTGACAAAACCTTCTGGTTGTATCTCATATAACCTTTCCTCAAGGAAGGAATCGATGTTTTCACATCCATCTGCTAGATTTCATAATATGAAAATCATAGCAACTGCTAACATAATTCCAACAGACTTTAGCATCGCTATGAGTGAGAAAGTCTCATCGTAGTCAACTCCTTGAACTTGGCAAAAAAATCTTTGCGATAAGTCGATCTTTATTAATGGTGACAATCACCATCAGCATTTGTCTTCATCTTAAAGATCCATTTGTACTCAACGACCTGCCGTCTAACGAGCAAGTCTACCAAACTCTATACTTGGTTTTCCTACATGGATCCTTTCTCGGATTTTATAGCCTCTAACCATTTGTCGGAATCCGGGCCCATTATCGCTTCTCCATAGTTCGTAGATTCATTGTTGTCCAACAACATGACCTCTAGGACAGGGTTGTCGTACCCGCAGGAGTAGGACGCGTCGTTGTCGACCTACGAGGTTCGACTAACTTGATCCGAAGCTTCATGATCATTATCATTAACTTCCTCTTCAACTGATGTAGGCTCTACAGAAACATCTTTCTATGCTATTCTACTCTATGGATGAAAGAAACGTTCAACAACCTCATCAAGTTCTATCTTCCTCCCACTCAATTCTTTCGAGAGAAACTCTTTCTCCAGAAAGGAGCCGTTTTAGCAACACACACTTTGTGCTCACATCTGAGATAGAAGGTATACCCAACGTTTCTTAGGGTATCCTATGAAGATGCATTTGTCCGCTTTGGGTTCGAGCTCATTAGGTTAAAACCTTTTTCACATAAGCGACACATCCCCAAACATTAAGAAATGACAGCTTAGGTTTCTGCCAAACCATAATTCATATAGTGTCATCTCAACGTATTTAGATGGTGCCCTATTTAAAGTGAATGTAGTTGTCTCTAATCCATAACCCAAAACGATACTGGTAAAATGATAAGAGACATCATAATTCGAACCATATCCAATAGAGCACGACTATGATGTTCGGACACACCATCACAATATGGTATTCCAGGTGGCGTGTGTTGTGAAATAACTTTCACATAGTCTATAGTTGTATGCCAAACTCATAACTCAGATATTCACCTCCACGATCATATCGTAGACATTTTATCTTCTTGTCACGATGATCTCAAACATCACTCTCATTCTGCTTGAACTTTTCGAACGATTCAGACTTGTGTTTCATTAAGTAAATACACACTATATCTACTCAAATCATCAGTGAAGGTAAGAAAATAACGATATCCACTGCACGCTACAACACTTATTGGACCGTATACATCAACATGTATCATTTCCAATAAGTCACTTGCCCGTTCCATCAAGCTGGAAAACGGGTTTTAGTCATGTTGCCCAAGAGGCATGGTTCGCATGTCTCAACCGATTCAAAATCGAATGAATCCAAAGATCCATCAGCATGTAGTTTTCTTCATGCGCTTTACACCAATATGACATTTAGCGGCAGTGCCACAGGTATGTGGTACTATCATTATTAACTTTGCATCTTTTGGCATCAATGTTATGCACATGTGTATTACTACGATCAAGATTCAACAAACCATTCTCATTGGGTGCACGACCATTGAAGGTATTATTCATGTAAATAGAATAACCATTATTCTCTCACTTAAATGAATAACCATATTGCGATAAACACGATCTAATCACGTTCATGCACAACGCAAACACCAAATAACATTTATTTAGGTTTGTCACTAATCCCGAAGGTAGAGAGAGCGTGTGATGTTGATCACACCAACCTTGGAAACATTTCCAACACACATCGTCACCTCACCCTCAGCTAGTCTCCATTTATTTCGTCGCTTTTATTTCAAGTTACTAACATTTAGCAACCGAACTGGTATCCAATACCCAAGTGCTACTAGGAGTACTAGAAAGGTACACATCAATAACACGTATATACACTTCTGTCGATGTTGTCAGCCTTCTTATCTACCAAGTAACTAGGGTTGTTCCGCTTCAGCGACCTTTCTCCTCATAATAGAAGCTCTCAGTCTTGGGTTTGGGTTCAACTTTGGGTTGCTTCACTGGAGCAACAACTAACTTTCCATCCATGAAGTTTCCCTCCTTGCCCTTGCCCTTCTCGAAACTAGTGGTTTTACTAACCATCAACACTTGATGCTCCTTTTTGATTTCTACCTTTGCGGTGTCAAACATCGAGAATAACTCCGTGATAATCATTTCTCTCCCTGGCATTTCATAGTTCATCACGGAGCTCTAGTAGCTTAGTGGCAGTGACTTGGAGAACGATATCAATCACTATCTTATCTGGAAGATCAACTCCCACTCGATTCAAGCGATTGTAGTACTCAGACAATATGAGCACATGCTCAACGATTGAGCTATTCTCCTTCATCTTGCAGGCAAAGAATCTTGTTGGAGATTTTATATCTCACAACACAGGCACAAGCCTGAGATCACAATTTTAGCTCTTAGAACATCTCAGATGTTCCGTGACATTCAAAACGTATTTGGAGCCTCAATTCTAAGCCGTAATGCATGACGCACTGAACTATCAATAGTCATCAAAACATGCATGTTAGATGTTCACAACATCTACAAACGATGCTAGAGGGGATGGCACACCGAGCGGTGCATTAAGGACATAAGACTTCTGTGCAGCAATGAGGACAATCCTCAGATCACGGACCCAGTCCACAATATTGCTACCATCATCTTTCAACTCTATTTCTCTAGGAACATATAAAAATTCAAGGGACCTATAGCGTGATCTAGTAATCTACAACATAACTTGCAAAGGTTACTTAGACAACTGTTCAAGATAATGAGTTTAGTTTATCAAATTACTAAAGCTCCCACTCAAATTGACATCCCTCTAGTCACTCGAGTGATACACGATCCAAATTCACCAACTCAAGTCCGATCATCACGTGAGTTGAGGTGGTTGCAATGTTGAACATCATCATGTTGATCATATCTACTATATGACTCATGTTCTACCTTTCGGTCTCTTGTGTTCCGAGGCCATGTCTGTACATGCTAGACTCGTCAAGTTTAACCCGAGTGTTCTGCATGTGGAACACTGGCTTGTACCCGTTGTATGTGAACGTAGAGTCTATCACACCCGATCATCACGTGGTGTCTTGACACGACGAACTTTCGCAATGGTGCACACTCGGGGAGAACACAATTTATCTTGAAATTTAAGTAAGGGATCATCTTATAATGCTACCGTCGTCCTAAGCAAAACAAGGTGCATAAAAGTATTAACATCACATGCTAATCATAAGTGACATGATATGGCCATGAACTTGTGCTTTTGTTCTCCATCTTGAAAGCACCAGTACGATCTCCATCATCACCGGCATGTCACCATGATCTCCATCAATGTGTCGCCATCGGGGTTGTCGCACCCTCCACGATCATACTAATATAGCTACCGTTTAGTGATAAAGTAAACCATTACATAGCGCTTAATGATTGACACATAGGTCATACAATAATTAAAGACAACCCTATGGCTCTTGCCGGTTGCCGTACTCATCGACATGCAAGTCAAGAAATTCTATACATGACATGATGATCTCATACATCACATATATCTCATCATGTAATTGGCCATATCATATCACAACATACCCTGCAAAAACAAGTTAGACGTCCTCTAATTGTTGTTGGAAATTTTATGTGGCTGCTATGGGTATCTAGCAAGAACGATTCTCACCTACGCACAACCACAACGGTGATACATAAGTTGCTTTTCAACCTTCTTAAGGACCGCCTTTGTCGAATCCGATCCAACTAAAATAGGAGAGGCAGACACCCGCCAGCCATCTTTGTCCAACAAAGTCACACGTCAGTCGATGGAACCGGTCTCTCGTAAGCGTATGAGTAATGTCGGTCCGAGCCGCTTCATCCCACAATACCGTTGAACCAGAAACACGACCAAGGGAGGAAGCAATCTAAGCATCAATGCCCACAAACTCTTTGTGTTCTACTCGAGATCTCATCTACCCATAGACCTAGCTCATGAAGCCACTGTTGGGGAACGTTGCATGGGAAACAAAAAAATTCCTACGCACACACAAGATATATCTATGGTGATGAGCATCTATGAGAGGGACAGTGAATCTACATACCCTTGTAGATCGCTAAGCGGGAAGCCTTATGAAACGCGGTTGGTGTAGTCAAAGGTCTTCGCGATCCAAATCGCAGAGTGTCCCGCGATCCCATCACGATCCTGTTGGGCGACATAGTAGTAAATCAAAAAAATTCATATGTATCACAAAGATCTATCTATGGAGGAACCAGCAACAAGTGGGGAGAGATTGCATCTTCATACCTTTGAAGATTGCTAAGCGGAAGCGTTACAAGAACGCGGTTGGTGGAGTCGTACTCGCAGCGATTCAGATCGCGGTGGACTCCGATCTTAGCACCAAACAATGACGCCTCCGCGTTCAACACACGTGCAGCCCGCTGACGTCTCCTACACCTTGATCCAGCAAGGAGAAGGAGAGGTTGGGGAAGAGCTCCGGCAGCACGACGGCGTGGTGACGGTGGAGCTGCGTGGACTCCGGCAGGGCTTCGCTAAGCACTACGGAGAACGAGGACAGGGAGAGGTAGGGCTGCGCCGAGACGAAGAGAGAACCGTCTGGTGGGCAGCCCTTGAACCTCACATATATATAGGGGAGAGGGAGGAGGAGGCACCCCATCTAGGGATCCCACCCTAGAGGGTGCAGCAGCCCTAGATGGGTGTTTGGCCGACGGCCAAAGAGGGATGAGAGGGAGGGCGCAGCCCTAGTGGGCCTTAGGCCCATCTGGGTCTAGGGTTTCCCCTCGCTCCTCTCTTTCCTACGCCTTGGGCTTGGTGAAGGGGCGTGCCATCCCACCTAGGGGCTGGTTCTCTCCACCCTCGGCCCACGCAGCCCTCCGGGGGTGGTGGCCCCACTTGGTGGACCCCCGGAACCCTTCCGGTTGTCCCGGTACGTTACGGATAATTCCAGAAACACTTTCGGTTGCCAAATCCTCACTTCCTATATATCAATCTTCGTCTCCGAACCATTCGGGGACTCCTCCTGACGTCCGGGATCTCATCCGGGACTCTAAATAACCTTCGGTAACCATGTACACTATTTCCCTATAACCCTAGCATCATCGAACCTTATGTGTAGACCCTACGGGTTTGGGAGACACGTAGACATGACCAAGACACCTCTTCGGTCAATAACCAACAGCGGGATCTGGATACCCATGTTGGCTCCTACATGCTCCACGATGATCTCATCAGATGAACCACGATGTCGGGGATTCAATCAATCCCGTATTCAATTCCCTTTGTCTATCAGTATGATACTTGCACGAGATTCGATCGTGGGTATCTCTATACCTTGTTCAATCTCGTTAACGGTAAATCTGTTTTACTCGTTCCATAATACATCATCCCGTGGCTAAATCCTTAGTCACATTGATCTCATTATGATGATGTCTTATCGAGTGGTCCCAGAGATACCTCTCCCTCACACGGAGTGACAAATCCCAGTCTCGATTCGTGCCAACCCAACAGACACTTTCGGAGATACCCGTAGTGCACCTTTATAGCCACTCAATTACGTTGTGACGTTTGGCACACGCAAAGCATTCCTACAGTATCCGGGAGTTGCACAATCTCACGGTCTAAGGAAATGATACTTGACATTGAAAAGCTTTAGCAAACGAACTACACTATCTTGTGCTTTGCTTAGGATTGGGTCTTGTCCATCACATCATTCTCCTAATGATGTGATCCCATTATGAACGACATCCAATATCCATGGTCATGAAACCGTGACCATCTATTGATCAACGAGCTAGCCAACTAGAGGCTCACTAGGGATTTGTTGTGGTCTATGTATTCACACATGTATTACGGTTTCTGGTTAATACAATTGTAGCACGAACAATAGACAATTGTCATGAACAAGGAAATATAATAATAAACATTTTATTATTGCTTCTAGGGCATATTTCCAACAGTCTCCCACTTGCACTAGAGTCAATAATCCAGTTCGCATCACCGTGTGATTAACACTTACATCACCATGTGATCATATCATCATGTGATTAACACCCAATGAGTTCTGGGGTTTGATCATGTTTTGCTTGTGAAAGAGGTTTTAGTCAATGGGTCTGCGACATCCAGATCCGTGTGTACCTTGCAAACTTTTATGTCCTACTGTAGATATTGCTTCCACGGTCCACTTGGAGCTATTCGAAATGGTTACTCCACTATACGTATCTGGATTTGTACTCAGAGTCATCTGGATTGGTGTTAAAGCTTGCATCATCGTAACCCTTTACGACGAACTGTTTATCACCTCCATAATCGAGAAATATTTCCTTAGTCCTCTAGTTACTAAGGATAATTTCGACCACTGTCCAGTGATCCACTCCTGGATCACTCTTGTACCCCTTGACAGACTCATGGCAAGGCACACATGTGCGGTACACAGCATGGCATACTACATAGAGCCTATTGCTGAAGCATAGGGGATGACACTCATCTTTTCTCTATTTTCTGCCATAGTCGGGCATTGAGCTGTGCTCACTCTCATACCTTGTAATACAGACAAGAACCCTTTCTCGGACTAATCCATATTGAACTTCTTTAATATCTTGTCAAGGCATGTAATTATTGAAAGTATTATCAAGTATCTTGATCTATCTCTACAAATCTTGACACCCAACAATTAGGTAGACTCTCTTCAAACAACCGTTTATGCTTTCCAGAAATTATACATCATTTCCGATCAATAATATGCCAACTACATATTCTTATCAGAAATTCTATAGTGCTCCCACTCACGTTCTTGTAAATACAAGTTTCTCATAAACTTCATATAAACTCATAAACTTTGATCACTTCATCAAAGCTCATATTCCAACTCCGAGATGCTTGCTCCAGTCCATAGAAGGATCGCTGGAGTTTGCATACCTTTTAGCATCCTTAGGATTGACAAAACCTTCTGGTTGCATCACATACAACTCTTCCTCACGGAAACCATTAAGGAAGCCTTTTTTACATCCATCTGCCAGATTTCATAATCAAAAAATGCAGCAACTGCTAACATAATTTTAACAGACTTTTAGCATCACTACGGATGAGAAAATCTCATCGTAGTCAACTTCTTGAACTTGGCGGAAACTTCTTTGTGACAAGTCGAGCTTTATAAATGGTGACATTTCACCATTAGTGTCTGAGTTCATCTCAAAGGTCCATTTGTACTCAACGACCTACCGTTCAACGGGCAAGTCCACCAAAGTCCATACTTGGTTTCCACACATGGATCCTTTCTCGGATTTCATGGCTCCTAGCCATTTGTTGGAACCCGGGCCCACCATCGCTTCTCCATAGTTTGTAGGTTCATCGTTGTCCATCAACATGACCTCCAAGACAGGGTTGACGTACTACTCAGGATCAGTACGCGTCCTTGTCAACCTAAGAGGTTCTATAGTAACTTGATCTGAAGCTTCATGATCACCATCATTAACTTCCCCTTCAACTAACGTAGGCTCCATGGAAACATCTTTCTGTGCTGCGCTACTCTCTGGTCGAAACAAAGGTTCAACAACCTCATCAAGTTCTATCTTCCTCCCACTCATTTCTTTCGAGAGAAACTCTTTCTCGAGAAAGGACCTGTTCTTAGCCACAAACACTTTTGCGCTTGGATCTGAGATAGAAGGTATACCCAAAGTGTCCTTAGGGTATTCTATGAAGATGCATTCTTCTGGTTTGGTTTTGAGCTCACTAGGTGAAAAACCCTTTTCACACAAGCGTCGCAGCCCCAAACATTAAGAAATGACAGCTTAGGCTTCTGTCAAGCCATAATTCACACAGTGTCATCTCAACAGACTAGATGGTGCCCTATTAAAGTGAATGGATTTGTCTTTAATGCATAACCCCACAACGATAGTGGCAAAACGATAAGAGACATCATAGTACTCACTATGTCCAATAGAGCACGACTATGACGTTCGGACACACGATCACACTATGGTGTTCCAGGAGGCATGAGCTGTGAAACAATTTCCACATTGTCTAAAATTGCATAGCACCCGTAACTCAGATATTCACCTCCACGATCATATCGTAGACATTTTGTATTCTTGTCACAATGATCTTTAACTTCACTCTAAAACTCCTTGAACTTTTCAAACATTTCATACTTGTGTTTCATGAAGTAAATATCCTCATATTCACTCAAATCATGAGTGAAGGTAAAGAAAATAACGATATCCACTGCTTGTTTCAACACTCATTGGACCACATACATCAACATGTATCAATTCCAATAACCCACTAGCCCGCGCCATCATACCGGAAGACGGGGTCTTAGTCATCTTGCCCAAGAGGCATGGTCCACATATCTCAACCGATTCGAAATCGAATGAGTCCAAAGATCCTTTAGCATGGAGTTTCTTCATGCGCTTTACACCAATATGACATTTGTGGCAGTGCCACAAGAATGTAGTACTATCATTATTAACTTTTTATCTTTGGTACCAACATTATGAGCTTATGTGTTACTACGATCAAGATTCAATAAACCATTCCCATTGGGTGCATGACCATTGAAGGCATTTTTCATGTAAAGAGGATAACCATTATTCTCTGACTTAAATGAATAATCGTATCGCACTAAACATGACCCAATCTTGTTCATGCTCACTGTAAACACCAAATAACATTTATTTAGGTTCATTACTAATCCCGAAGGTAGAGAAAGCATGCAATGGTGATCACATCAACCTTGGAAACACTTCCAACACACATCGTCACCTTTCACTTAGCTAGACTCCATTCATTCCGTAGCTTTTATTTCGAGTTGCTAACATTTAGAAATTGAACCGGTATCTTATACCAAGTGCTACTAGGAGTACTAGCAAGGTACACATCAATAACAAGTATATCAAATATACTTCTGTCGACATTGCCAACCTTCTTATCTACCAAGTATATAGGGTTGTTCCGCTTCAGCGACCGTTCTCCTCATAATAGAAGCACATAGTCTCGGGTTTGGGCTCAACCTTGGGTTCTTCACCAGAGTGGCAACTGGCTTGTCATTCCTTAAGTTTTCCCGTTCTTGCCCTTGCCCTTCTTGAAACTAGTGGTTTTCACTTAACCATCAACACTTGATGCTCCTTCTTGATTTCTGCCTTCGCGGTCTCAAACAACGTGAATAGCTCAAGGATCATTATCTCCATCCCTGGCATTTTATAGTTCATCACGAAGCTCCAGTAGCTTGATGGTAGTTACTTGGAGAACTGTATTAATCACTATGTTATCTGGAAGATTAACTCTCACTCGATTCTAGTGATTTTAGCACCTCGACAATCTGAGCACATGCTCATTGATTGAGCTATTCCCTTTTATCCTGCCGGCAAAGAATCTTGTTGGAGTCTCATACCTCTTAGCATAGGCATGAGCCTGAAATCCCAATTTCAGATCTTAGAACATCTCTTATGTTCCGTGACGTTCAAAACATGTTGGAGCCTCAGATCTAAGCCGTAATGCATGACGCACTGAACTATCACGTAATCATCAAAAAGTGTCTGTCATATGTTCACAACATCTACAGACAACACTTGAGGGAGTGGTGCACTTAGCGGTGCATCAAAGACATATGCTTTCTATGCAGCAATGAGGACAATCCTCAGATCACGGACACAGTCCGTATTATTGCTACCAACAACTTTCAACTTACTTTTCTCTAGGACCGTATCAATAAAGCAAGGGAGCTACAGCGCGAGCTATCTACGACATAATTTGCAAAAACACTTTTAGACTAAGTTCATGATAATTAAGTTCACATAATCAAATTATTTAATGAACTCCCACTTAGATGGACATCTCTCTAGTAATCCAAGTTATACATGATCCATGTCAACTAGCCCGTGTCCGATTATCACGTGAGATGGACTAGTCATCCATGGTGAACATCTCCATGTTGATCGTATCTTCTATACGACTCATGTTTGACCTTTCGGTCTTCCATGTCCCGAGGCCATGTCTGTACATGCTAGGCTCGTCAAGACAACCTAAGTGTTCCGCGTGTGTAAATCTGGGTTACACCCGTTGTATGCGAACGTTAGAACTTATCACACCGGATCATCACGTGATGCTTAGGAACAACGGTCCTTAGAAATGGTGCATAGTTAGGGTGAACACTTCTCTTGAAATTTTATTGAGAGATCATCTTATTTACTACCGTCGTTCTAACCAAATAAGATATAAACATGATAAACATCACATGCAATCAATATAGTGACATGATATGGCCAATATCATCTTGCTCCTTTGATCTCCATCTTCGGGGCACCATGATCATCACTGTCACCGGCACGACATCATGATCTCCATCATCATGATCTCCATCATCGTGTCTTCATGAAGTTGTCTCGCCAACTATAACTTCTACTACTATGGAAAACGTTTAGCAATAAAGTAAAGTAATTACATGGCGTTTATGATTGACATGTAGGTCATACAATAAAATAAGACAACTCCTATGGCTCCTGCCGATTCTCATACTCATCGACATGCAAGTCGTGAATCCTATTACAAGAACATGATCATTCTCGAACATCACAATGCATCACATCATATCCTTTGGCCATATCACATCACAAGGTATATGCTGCAAAAACAAGTTAGACATCCTCTAATTTGTAGTTGCAAGTTTTTACGTGTCTGCTATAGGTTTCTAGCACGAACGTCTCTTCCCTCCGCCAAAACCACAACGTGATATGCCAATTGCTATTTACCCTTCATAAGCACCCTTTTCATTAAATCCAATCCAACTAAGGAGGGAGAGACAGACACCCGCTAGCCACCTTATGCAACTAGTTCATGTCAGGCGGTGGAATCGGTCTCACGTAAGCGTACGTGTAAAGTTGGTCCGGGCCGCTTCGTCCCACAATACCGCCGAATCAATATAAGACTAGTAGTGGTAAGAAAATTAACAAAATAGACACCCACAAAAACTTGTGTTCTACTCGTGCATAGATTCTATGCATAGACCTAGCTCATGATGCCAGTATTGGGAGACGTAGTAGTAAATCAAAAAAATTCCTACTTATCACCAAGATCTTGGTGGGGAACGTTGCATGGGAAACAAAAAAATTCCTACCCACACGCAAGATCTATCCATGGTGATGAGCATCTATGAGAGGGAGAGTGGATCTACATACCCTTGTAGATCGCTAAGCGGGAAAAGTTAAGATACATGGTTGGTGTAGTCGAACATCTTTGCGATCCAAATCACCGAGCGTCCTACGATCTCATCACGATCGGTCCCGCAATCTCATCACGTTCCGTCCCACGTACTCATCACGATCCGTCCCGTGATCTCATCACGATCAGTCCTGCGATCTCATCATGATCCGTCTCGCAATCTCGATCACAGTCCTTCCGATCTCGCGCCGAACGGACGGCACCTCCGCGTTCAACACACGTATAGCTTGATGACGATCTCCGCCTTCTTGATCCAGCAAGAGGGAGTGGAGAGGTAGAAGAGTTCTCCGGCAGCGTGAAAGCGCTGCGGCGATGGTGGTGAAGCTATTCCGGCAGGGCTTCGCCTAAGCACTGCAGAAAACCAATCTAGAGGAGAAACTATGCACTAGAGGAACGGGTAGCACGTGGCTGAAAATTCTGGGCCAAAACCCTAAAATACTCTAGTATATATAGGAGGAGGGGAGGAGGAGTCTTGGCTGCAAAAAATCCAGCCCTTGGGTCGACCAAAGTAGGGACGAGAGGAGGACTCCTCCTCCAATCCTGGTAGGACTAGGATTCCTCCTTTTTTTGGCCTTTTTCCACCTTTTTCCCTTTGGGCTTCTTCTCCCAGCTGCATGGGCGTTGTGTGGGAATTCCACCAGCCAACAAAAGTCTGGTATTTACTCTCCCACAGCCCATGAAGCCTCTTGGGTCAAAATATCCCTCCCGGTGGTCTCCCAATACACTACCGACACTCCCGGTACATTACCGATTAGCCCGAAACTTTCCCGGCGACCAAAATGCAACTTCCTATATATCAATATTTACCTCCAGACCATTGTGGAGCTCCTCGTGATGTCCGGGATCTCATCAGGGACTCCGAACAACCTTCAGTCACCACCATACATAACTCTATACTACCAAAACGTCACCGAACCTTAAGTGTGCAGACCCTGCGGGTTGGAGAACTATGTAGACATGACCGAGACACCTCTACGGTCAATAAACAATAGAGGTACCTGGATGCGCATATTGGTTCTTACATATTCTACGAAGATCTTTATCGGTTGAAGCTCTATGTCAAGGATTCAGTTAATCCCGTATGATATTCCTTTTGTTCTTCGGTATCTTACTTGCCCGAGATTCGATCGTCGGTATCTCCATACCTAGTTCAAACTCGTTACCGGAAAGTCTCTTTACTCGTTCCGTAATACAAGATCCCGTGGCTAACACTTAGTCACATTGCTTTCAAGGCTTGTTGTGATGTTGTATTACGGAGTGCGCCCTAAGATACTTCTCCGTCACACGGAGTAACAAATCCCAGTCTTGATCCATGCCAACCCAATAGACACCCTCGGAGATACCTGTAGAGTACCTTTACAGTCACCCAGTTACGTTGCGATGTTTGATACACACAAGGCACTCCTGTGGTGTCAGTGAGTTGCATGATCTCATGGTCATAGGAACAGATACTTGACATGCAGAAAACTGTAGCATTAAACTGACACGATCATATGCTACGTTTGTAGTTTGGGTTTTGTCCATCCCATCTTTCTCCTAATGATGTGATCCCCTTATCCAATGACATATAATGTCAGTGGCTAGGAAACCTTAACCATCTTTGATCAACGAGCTAGTCTATTAGAGGCATACTAGGGACATGGTTTTGTCTATGTATCCACACATGCATCTAAGTCTCCGATCAATACAATTATAGCATGGATAATAAACGATTAATATGAACAAGGAAATATGATAATAAATAATTTATTATTGCCTCTAGGGCATATTTCCAACAGTATCCCACTTGCACTAGAGTCAATAATCTAGTTCACATCACCATGTGATTTGCATTGTTATGAATCTAACACCCAATGAGTTCTGGGGCTCGATCATGCTTTGCATGTGAGAGTGGTCTTATAGTCAACGGTTCTGCGACATTTTGATCCGTGTGTACTTTGCAAATTTCTATGTCAAACCGTAAACACTGCTACCACACTCCACTTGGTACTATTCCAAATGGCTGCTCTACTATACGTATCCAGATTGCTACTACGAGTCATCCGAATTGGTGTGAAAGCTTGCATCGACGTGACTCTTTACGACGAACGCTTTATCACCTCCATAATCGAGAAACATCTCCTTAGTCTTTTAGTTACTAAGGATAATCTTTACCGCTGTCCAGTGCTCCATTCCAGGATCACTCTGAAACCTTCCGGCCATACTTATGGCAAGGCTGACATCAGGTCTTGCGCATAGCATTGCAGACATGATAGAGCCTATGGCTGAAGCATAGAGGATGACACTCATCTTTTCTCTATCTTCTGCAGTCACTGGGCATTGAGTCTTACTCAACTTTATACATTAAAAATCCAGCAAGAACTCTTTCTCTGACTGATCCATTTTGAACTCTTTCAAAATCTTGTCAAGGTATGTACTCATTGAAAGTCTCATCAAGTATCTTGATCTATCTCTATAGATCTTGATGCTCAACAATTAGGTAGCTTTATCCAGGTCTTCCTTTGAAAAACTCTTGTCAAACAACCCTTTATGCTTTCCACAAATTCTATATCATTTCCGATCAACAATATGTCAACCACATATGCTTATCAGAAACTCTACAGTGCTCCCACTCACTTTATTGTAAATACAAGTTTCTCGTAAACTTTGTATAGACTCAAAAACTTTAATCATCTCATCAAAGTGTATATTCCAACTCCAAGATGCTTGCTTCAGTTCATAGAAGGATCACTGAAGCTTGCACACCTTTTAGCATCCTTAGGACTGACGAAACCTTTTGGTTGTATCACATACAACCTTTCCTCAAGAAAGGAAATGATGTTTTGGCATCCATCTGCCAGATTTCATAATTGAAAAATGCAGCAACTGCTAACATAATTCTAACAGACTTTAGCATCGCTACGAGAGAAAGTCTCATCGCAGTCAACTCCTTGAACTTGCCGGAAACTTCTTTGCGACAAGTCGAGATGAACTTGCCGGAAACTTCTTTGCGACAAGTCGAGATTTATAAAAGGTGACATTCACCATCAGCGTCTGTCTTCATTTTAAAAATCCAGTTGTACTTAACGACCTGCCGTCCAACGAGCAAGTCTACCAAAGTCTATACTTGGTTTTCATATATGGATCCTTTCTCGGATTTCATGGCCTCTAACCATTTGTCGGAATCCGGGCCCATCATCACTTCTCCACAGCTTGTAGGTTCGTTGTTGTCCAACAACATGACCTCCAAGACAGAGTTGTCGTACCGCTCAGGAGCAATACACATCCTTGTCGACCTACGAGGTTCGATACTAACTTGATCCGAAGGTTCATGATCATCATCATTTACTTCCTCTTCAACTAACGTAGGTTCCACAGAAACATCTTTCTGCGCTGCGCTACTCTCTGGTTGAAACAAAGGTTCAACAACCTCATCAAGTTCTATCTTCCTCCCACTCAATTCTTTCGAGAGAAACTTTTTCTAGGGAAAGGACCCATTTTAGCAACAAACACTTTATGCTTGGATCAGAGATAGAAGGTTCACCCAACTGTTCTTAGGGTATACTACGAAGATGCGTTTGTCCGCTTTGGGTTCGAGCTCATTAGGTGAAAACATTTTCCACACAAGCGTCGCAGCCCCAAACATCAAGAAATGACAGCTTAGGTTTCTATCAAATCATAATTCACACGGTGTCATCTCAACGGATTTAGATGGTACCCTATTTAAAGTGAATGTAGTTGTCTCTAATGCACAACCCCAAAATTATAGTAGCAAAACGATAAGAGACATCATAACATGCACCATATCCAATAGAGCACGACTATGACGTTCGGACATACCATCACACTATGGTGTTCCATGTTGCGTGTGTTGTGAAACAACTTTCACATTGTCTAAAGTTGTATGCCAAACTCGTAACTCAGATATTCACCTCCACGATCATATCGCAGATATTTTTATCTTCTTGTCACGATGATCTTAAACTTCACCCTGAATTTGCTTGAACTTTTCAAACAATTCAGACTTGTGTTTCATTAAGTAGACATACACTATATCTACCCGAATCATCAGTGAAGGTAAGAAAATAATGATATCCACCGCACGCTACAAGACTCATTGGATTGCATACATCAACATGTATCATTTCCAATAAATCACTTGCCCGCTCTATCAAACCAGAAAACGGGGTCCTTAGTCATCTTTGACCAAGAGGCATGGTTCGCATGTCTCAACCGATTCGAAATCAAAAGAGTCCAAAGATCCATCAGCATGGAGTTTCTTCATGCGTTTTATACCAATATGAAATTTAGCGGCAGTGCCACAAATATGTGGTACTATCATTATTAACATTGCATCTTTTGGCATCAATGTTATGAACATGTGTATTTCTACGATCAAGATTCAACAAATCATTCTCACTAGGTGTATGACCATTGAAGGTATTATTCATTTAAACGGAATAACCATTATTCTCTAACTTAAATGAATAACCGAGTTGCAATAAACACGATCTAATCACGTTCATGGTCAATGCAAAACACCAAATAACACTTATTGAGGTTTGTTACTAATGCCGAAGATAGAGAGAGCGTGCGATGTCAATCACATCAACCTTGGAAACACTTCCAACACACATCGTCACCTCACACTTAGCTAGTTCTCCGTTTATTCCGTAGCTTTTATTTCGAGTTACTAACATTTAGCAACCGAACCGGTATCCAATACCCAGGTGCTAATAGGAGTACTAGCAAGGTACACACCAATAACACGTATATCAAACATACTTATGTTGATGTTGCCAGCCTTCTTATCTACCAAGTATCTGGGGTTGTTCCGCTTCAGCGACCGCTCTCCTCATAATCGAAGCACTTAGTCTCGTGTTTGAGTTCAACTTTGGGTTGCTTCACAGGAGCAGCAACTGACTTGCCATCCATGAAGTTTCCCTCCTTGCTCTTCTCAAAACTAGTGGTTTTACTAACCATCAACACTGGACGCTCCTTCTTGATTTCTACCTTCGCGGTGTCAAACATCGCGAACAGCTCGAGGATCATTATTTCTATCCCTGGCGTTTTATAGTTCATCACCATGTTCTAGTAGCTTAGTGACAGTGACTTGGAGAACTATATCAATCACTATCTTATCTGGAAGATCCACTCCAACTCGATTCAAGCGATTGTAGCACCCAGACAATCTGAGCCCATGCTCAACGATTGAGCTATTCACCTTCATCTTGCAGGCAAAGAATCTTGTTGGAGATCTCATATCTTGCAACACGGGCATGAGCCGGAGATCCTAATTTCAGCTCTTAGAACATCTCATTTGTTCTATGACGTTCAAAACATTTCGAAGCCTCAATTATAAGCCGTAATGCATGACGCACTAAACTATCAAGTAGTCATTAGAACGTTCCTGTCAGATGTTCACAACATCTACAAACGATGCTAGAGGGGTTGGTGCACCGAGCGGTGCATTAAGGACATAAGCCTTCTGTGCAGCAATGAGGACAATCCTCAGATCACGGACCTAGTCCGCAATATTGCTACCAACATCTTTCAACTCTATTTCTCAAGGAACATATAGAAATTCAAGGGACCTATAGCGCGAGCAAGTGATCTAGAACATAATTTGCAAAGACACTATTGACTATGTTCGTGATAATGAGTTCAATTAATCATATTACTTAAGAACTCCCACTCAAATTAACATCCCTCTAGTCGTTCGAGTTATACATGATCCAAATTCACCAACTCAAGTCCGATCGTCACATGAATTGAGGTGGTTTCGATGGTGAACATCATCATGTTGATCATATCTACTATATGACTCATTTTCGACCATTTGGTTTCTTGTGTTCCGAGGCCATGTCTACACATGCTAGACTCATCAAGTTTAACCCGAGTGTTCTACATGTGCAAGACTGGCTTGCACCCGTTGTATGTGAACGTAGAGTCTATCACACCCGATCATCACGTGGTGTCTCGACACGAAGAACTTTTGCAATGGTGCACACTCGGGGAGAACACAATTTATCTTGAAATTAAGTGAGGGATCACCTTATAATGCTACCGTCGTCTTAATCAAAACAAGGTGCATAAAAGGATCAACATCACATGCAAATCATAAGTGACATGATATGGCCATGAACTTGTGCTTTTGATCTCCATCATGAAAGCACCGGCATGATCTCCAACGTCACCGGCATGACACCATGATCTCCATCAACGTGTCGCCATTGGGGTTGTCACGCCCACCATGCTTCTACTACTATTGCTACCTTTTGGCGATAAAGTAAAGCATTACATTGCGCTTAATGATTGACACACAGGTCATACAATAATTAAAGACAACCCTATGGCTCCCGCCGGTTGTCGTACTCATCGACATGCAAGTCGTGATATTCTATACAACACATGATCATCTCATACATCACATATATCACATCATGTAATTGGCCGAATCACATCACAACATACCCTGCAAAAACAAGTTTGACGTCCTCTAATTGTTGTTGCATGTTTTTCGTGGCTGCTACGGGTATCTAGCAAGAATAATTCTCATATGCGCATAAACTACAACGGTGATACACTAGTTGATTTTAAACCTTCCCAATGACCGCCTTTGTCGAATCCGATCCAACTAAAGTGAGAGAAACTAGCACCCGCAAGCCATCTATGCAACAAGTTGCGTTTGAGGGAACCGGTCTCTCGTAAGCGTACGAGTAATGTTGGTCCAGGGCGCTTCATATCACAATACCGCTGAAACAAAACACGACCAAGGGAGGAAGCAATCTAAGCATCTACAAGATCGCTGAAACTCCTTGTGTTCTACTCGAGATCTCATCTACACATAGACCTAGCTCATGATGCCACTGTTGGGGAACGTTGCATGGGAAACAAAAAAATTCCTACGCACACGCCAGATCTATCCATGGTGATGAGCATCTACGAGAGGGAGAGTGGATATACATACCCTTGTAGATCGTTAAGCAGGAAGCATTAAGAAACACGGTTGGCATAGTCAAACGTCTACGCGATCCAAATTGCCAAGCGTCTCGTGATCTCATCATGAACCGTCCCGCGATCCAATCACGATCCTTCCCGCGAACTCATCACGATCCGTCCTGCGATATCATCACAATCCGTCCCGTGAACTCATCATGATCCATCCCGTGATCTCATCACGATGAATCCTGCGATCTCGTCACGAACCGTCTCGCAATCTCGATCACGGTCCTTCTGATCTAGCGCCGAACAGACGACACCTCCGTGTTCAGCACACGTACAACTTGATGACGATCTCCGCCTTCTTGATCCAAAAAGATGGAGCGGAGAGGTAGAAGAGTTCACTGGCAGCGTGACAGCGCTGCGGCGATGGTGGTGGAGCTATTCCGGCAGGGTTTTGCCTAAGGACTGCAGAAAACCGATCTAGAGGAGAAACTATGCACTAGAGGAATGGGTAGCACATGGCTGAAAATTCTGTGCCAAAACCCTAAAATCCTCTAGTATATATAGCGGGAGAGGAGGAGGAGTCTTGGCTGCCAAAAAGCCAGCCCTTGGGTCGACCAAAGTGGGGAGGAGAGGAGGACTCCTGCTCCAATCCTAGTAGGGCTAGGATCCCTCCTTTTTTTGGCCTTTTTCCACCTTTTTCCGTTTGGGATTTTTCTCCGAGACGCACGGGCCTTGTGTTGGACTTCCACCATCCCACAAAAGGATGGTATTTACTCTCCCACAGCCCATGAAGCCTCTTGGGCCGAAATACCCCTCCCGGTGGTCTCCCGGTACACTACCGGTACTCCCGGTACATTACCGATTAGCCCGAAACTTTTCCGGCGACCAAAATGGGACTTCCTATATATCACTCTTTACCTCCGGACCATTCCGGAGCTCCTCGTGATGTCCGAGATCTCATTCGGGACTCCGAACAACCTTCAGTCACCACCATACATAACTCTATACTATCGAAACATCACCGAACCTTAAGTCTGCAGACCCTCCGGGTTCGAGAACTATGTGGACATGACCGAGACACCTCTTTGTTCAATAAAAAATAGAGGGACCTCGATGGCCATATTGGTTCCTACATATTCTATGAAGATCTTTATTGGTCGAACCTCTATGTCAAGGATTCAGTTAATCTCGTATGATGTTCCCTTTGTTCTTCGGTATGTTACTTGCCCGAGATTCGATCGTCGGTATCTCCACACCTAGTTCAACCTTGTTACCGGCAAGTCTCTTTACTTGTTCCGTAATAAAAGATCCTGTGACTAAGACTTAGTCACATTGCTTGCAAGGCTTGTTGTGATGTTTTATCACGGAGTGCGCCCTGAGATACCTCTCCGTCACACGGAGTAACAAATCCCAGTCTTGATCCATGCCAACCAAACAGACAACCTTGAAGATACCTATATAGTACCTTTATAGTCACCCAGTTACGTTGTGACGTTTGATACACAAAAGGCACTACTCTAGTGTCAGTGAGTTGCATGATCTCATGGTCATAGGAACAGATACTTGACATGCAGAAAACAATAGCATTAAAGTGACACGGTCATATGCTACGTTTGTAGTATGGGTCTTGTCCATCCCATCATTCTCCTAATGATGTGATCGCGTTATCAAATGACATCTCACGTCAATGGCTAGGAAACCTTAACCATCTTTGATCAACGAGCTAGTCTATTAGAGTCATACTAAGGACATGGTTTTATCTATGTATCCACACATGCATCTAAGTCTCCGATCAGTACAATTATAGCATGGATAGTAAACGATTATCATGAACAAGGAAATATGATAATAACTAATTTATTATTGCCTCTAGGGCATATTTCCAACAGATCTATCTATGGAGAAACCAGCAATGAGTGGGGAGAGATTGCATCTTCATACCTTTGAAGATCGCTAAGCGGAAGCGTTACAAGAATCCGGTTGGTGGAGTCGTACTCGCAGCGATTCAGATTGTGGTGGACTCCGATCTTAGCACCGAACAACGGCGCCTCCGAGTTCAACACACGTGCAGCCCGGTGACGTGTCCTACGTCTTGATACAGCAAGGAGGAAGGAGAGGTTGGGGAAGAGCTCCGGCAGCACGACAGCGTGGTGACGGTGGAGCTGCGTGGACTCTGGCAGGGCTTCGCCAAGCACTACGGAGAACGAGGAGAGGGAGAGGTAGGGCTGCACCGAGAGGAAGAGAGAACCGTCTCTTGGGCAGCCCTTAAACCTCACATATATTTAGGGAGAGGGAGGAGGAGGCACCCCATCTAGGGTTCCGACCCTAGAGGGTGCGGCAGCCCTAGATGGGTGTTTGGCCGGCGGTAAGAGAGGGGAGAGAGGGAGGGCGCAGCCCTAGTGGGCCTTAGGCCCATCTGGGTCTAGGGTTTCCCCTCCCTCCTCTCTTTCCTGTGCCTTAGGCCTAGTGTAGGGGCACACCAGCCCACCTAGGGGCTTGTTCCCTCCACCCTCGGCACATGCAGCCCTCCGGGGTTGGTGGCCCCACTTGGTGGACCCCAGGAACCCTTCTGGTGGTCCCGGTACGTTACAGATAATTGCCGAAACACTTCCGGTTGCCAAATGCTCACCTCCTATATATCAATCTTCGTGTCCGGACCATTCCGGGACTCCTCGTGACGTCCGGTATCTCATCCGGGACTCTGAACAACCTTCGGTAACCACGTACACTATTTCCCTATAACCCTAGCATCATCGAACCTTAAATGTCTAGACCCTATGGGTTCGGGAGACACGTAGACATGACCAAGACACCTCTCTGGTCAATAACCAACAGCGGGATCTAGATACCCATGTTGTCTCCCACATGCTCCACGATGATCTCATCGGATGAACCACGAGGTCGGGGTTCAATCAATCCCGTATTCAATTCCCTTTGTCTATCGGTGTGATACTTGCCCGAGATTCGATCGTCGGTATCTCTATACCTTGTTCAATCTCGTTACCGGCTAGTCTCTTTTACTCATTCTGTAATACATCATCCTGTGGCTAACTCCATAGTCACAATGAGCTCATTATGATGATGTCTTACCGAGTGGGCCCAGAGATACCTCTCCACCACACGGAGTGACAAATCCTAGTCTCGATTCGTGCCAACCCAACAGACAATTTTGGAGATACCCGTAGTGCACCTTTATAGCCACCCAAAGAATTCCTACGATATATGGGAGTTGCTCAATCTCATGGTCTAAGGAAACGATACTTGACATTGAAAAGCTTTAGCAAACGAACTACACGATCTTGTGCTATGCTTAGGATTGCGTCTTGTCCATCACATCATTCTCCTAATGATGTGATCCCGTTATCAACGACATCCAATGTCCATGCTCATGAAACCATGACCATATATTCATCAATGAGCTAGCCAACTAGAGGCTCGCTAGGGACTTGTTGTGGTCTATGTATTCACACATGTATTACGGTTTCTGACTAATACAATTGTAGCACGAACTATAGACAATTATCATCAACAAGGAAATACAATAATAACCATTTTATTATTGCCTCTAGGGCATATTTCCAATAGATCCATCTCGCGATCTTATCAAGATCCGTCTCGCAGTCTCATAACTTTCCATCCCGCGATCCAATCACTTTCCATCTCGCGGTCCTTCCGATCTTGCACCGAACAGACGACACCTCCGCGTTCAGCACACGTACAGCTCGATGACGATCTCCGCCTTCTTGATCCAGCAAGACGAAGCGGAGAGGTAGATGAGTTCTCCAGCAGTGCGACGGCGTTGCGGCGATGGTGGTGGAGCTGTTCCAGCAGGGCTACGCCTAAGCACCGCTGAAACCGATCTAGAGAAGAAACTACGATCTAGAGAAGAGGGCAGCACGTGGCTGTTTTCTGTGTCTCAAATCCCCTCAAAACCTCTAGTATATATAGGAGGACAGGAGAAGGAGGCTGGCACTCCAAGGGCCAGCACTGTGCTCTTGGCGCAAGGAGAGGAGAGGAGGAAACCTCCTCCAATCCTAGTAGGACTAGGACTCCTTCCTTATTTAGCCTTTTTGCCTTGTTCAACCTTTTTCTCTTTGGGCTTTCCTTCCCAGCTGCATGGGCCCTTTGTGGGACTTCCACCAGTGCACTAAGGGCTGGTATTCGTCATCCCATAGCCCCTGTAGCCTCTTGGGTCGAAATACCCCTCCCGATGGTCCCCCCGTACACTATCGGCACTCCCAGTACACTACGGATGAGCCCAAAACTTTTCCGGTGACCAAAATAGGACTTCCTATATATCAATCTTTATCTCCGAACCATTCGAGAGCTCCTCGTGATGTCCGGGATCTCATCCGGGACTCCGAACAACCTTCGGTCACCACCATACATAACTCTATACTACCGAAACGTCACCGAACCTTAAGTGTGCAGACCCTGCGGGTTCGAGAACAATGTAGACATGACTGAGACACCTCTACGGTCAATGACCAATAGCGGGACCTGGATGCCCATATTGGTTCCTACATATTCTACGAAGATCTTTATCGGTTGAACCTCTATTTCAACGATTTAGTTAATCCCGTATGATGTTCCCTTTGTTCTTCGGTATATTACTCGCCCGAGATTCGATTGTCAGTATCTCCATACATAGTTCAACCTCGTTACCGACAAATCTCTTTACTCGTTCTGTACAAGATCTCGTGACTAACGCTTAGTCACATTGCCTACAAGGTTTATTGTGATGGTGTATTGCTAAGTGGGCCCAGAGATACCTCTCCCTCACACGGAGTAACAAATCCCAGTCTTGATCCATGCCAACCCAACAGACACCCTCGGAGATACCTATAGAGCATCTTTATAGTCACCCAGTTATGTTGCGATGTTTGATACACACAAGGCACTCCTCCGGTGTGAGTAAGTTGCATGATCGCATGGTCATAGAAACAGATACTTGACATGTAGAAAACTATAGCAATAAACTGACACGATCATATGCTACGTTTATAGTTTGGGTCTTGTCCATCACATCATTCTCCTAATGATGTGATCCTGTTATCAAATGACATCTCATGCCCATGGCTAGGAAACCTTAACCACCTTTGATCAACGAGCTAGTCTATTAGAGGCATAGTAGGGAAATGGTGTTGTCTATGTATCCACACATGTATCTGAGTTTCCGATCAATACAATTCTAGCGTGAATAATAAATGATTATCATGAAGAAGGAAATATAATAATAACCAATTTATTATTGCCTCTCGGGCATATTTCCAACATGTATGTGTGTGTATGGTGTAGTGTGTGCATGACAAGTGGACCTGGCCCCACTTGTCATCCACTAGAGGGGCCTTGGTACTATGCCAGGTGGGCCCCCCTGTAATTGTTTATTTTATTTTATTGTTATTAGTAATTTAATTTTTATAATTGGTTATTTCCATTTCTAGAATAATTGCTAAATCTGGATATGTGCATTTTTCATCATGAGCATTTTAGGTAAGTTTTCACTTATAGGAATGGGTGATGTTTTGTTATCTAATGTTTTGCCATGATGCTCCATGTGAACATATGAGTATGATACGTGAATTTGGGTAGAATCACCCAAGGAATCCATTGGTGTGACTTGTTTTGGCATTTGAGAAAGTATTTCAAAATGTCATTTTTGTCTCAAAGTGCCCTTTTCTCATATTTTTTGTTGGATTTAATCCATGCATGATATGATATTTGTGCCAACATGAATATGGTATTATTTGATGAGTAGAATGCCTTGTATTTATTTTTGTCATGTTAACCTTGCATATAGTGGGTACCATGCTCTAAAGTAGCAACTAAATGTTGTTGTTTTCAACATGCTAAAAATTTCTAAGTCTGAGAATCCGTTGTTATTTTTATACCGTCTTGAGTGGATGCTACCAAGTGATAGATTGTGAATTAGCTCAAGCTCAGTGCTAGTGTTTTGAAGTAAATGTTGTCTTCTACCCTCCTGTTAATTTTCATGCCATGAAGTGGTCTCTATCACCATTAGTTTCTGCTGTCAATTTGCTATCAACTTAACTCAGATTCCAGAAAACTGCAATTTTCACTAATTCCCTAGAATTTGTTTCATCATGCCAACTTGTGAGCTCCATGCTTATTGATGTTAGCCTCCATTAGAGATTGTGGAGTTGGATAATTTGATAAGCATGCTATGTGATTTCTGTCAATGCCTTGTTTGTGGTTGGTGGCTTCCTGTAGCGCTAGTTTTTGGTTATGTAAGTTGCTATGTTGCTGTTTTGTGGTAGATTGTTGTTTTAGTGTTGTGTGACTTGTGGGAGCTATGCTTCGTGGTTTGTTTTTCATTGCCTATGCAGTGGTTACCTTGGAATGCAAAGGAATAGCCCATGGCCATTGTCTTGAGTTTTACCTTCGTAACTTATCGTGAGCGTAGCGTGACCGTAACTCCATTTATTATGTTCTTGTTGGGGAACGTAGCATGGGAAACAAAAAAATTCCTACGCGCACGCAAAATTATCCATGGTGATGAGTATCTATGAGAGGGGGAGTGGATATACATACCCTTGTATATCGCTAAGCGGGAAGCGTTAAGAAACGCGGTTGGTGTAGTCGAACATCTTCACGATCCAAATCGCCGAGCATCCCGCGATCTCGTCACGATCCGTCCCGCGATCTCATCACGATCCGTCCCGTGAACACATCACAAGCCGTCCCACGATCACGTCACGATCCTTCCCGCAAACTCATCACGATCCATCCCGCGAACTCATCACGAGCCGTCCCGCGATCATGTCGCGAATCGTCTCGTGGCCTTGATCACGATCCTTCCGATCTAGTACCGAACGGACGGCACCTCCGCGTTCAGCACACGTGCAGCTTGATGACGATCTCCACCGTCTTGATCCAGCAAGAGGAGGTGGATAGGAGAGAGAGTTCACCGGCAGCGTGATGGCGCTCCGGTGATGGTGGTGGAGCAATTCCGGCAGGGCTTCGCCTAAGCGCTGCAGAAAACCGATCTAGAGGAGAAACTATGCACCGGTGTAACGGGTAGCACGTGGCCGGAAATTCTGTCCAAAAACCACCCAATCCACTAGTATATATAGGAGGAGAGGAGAGGAGAGTCATCCAAGGCCTTTGGGTCGGCCGAAATAGGAGGTGGGAAGCAATCCTACTTCACCTCCAATCCTAGTTGGAGTAGGATTGCCTCCTATTGGCTGATTTTCCACTTTTTGCTTTAGGACTTTCTCTCCTGTGCCATGGGCCTTTGTGGCTCTTTTTCCAGCCCAATAAGGGCTGGTTATTATTTTCCCACAGACCATGGACCTCTTGGGATCGAAATACCCCTCCCGGAGGCCTTCCGGTACACTACCGGCACTCCCGGTACACTACCGGCACTCCCGGTACACTACCGATGAGCCCGAAACTTTTCCGGAAACCAAACTAGGACTTCCTATATATGAATCTTTACCTACGGACCATTTCGGAGCTCCTCGTGACGTCCGGGATCTCATCCGGGACTCCGAAAAAACTTCGGTCATCACCATACATAACTCTACACTACCGAAACGTCACCAAACCTTAAGTGTGCAGACCCTGCGGGTTCGAGAACTATGTAGACATAACCGAGACACCTCTATGGTCAATAACCAATGGCGGGACCTGGACGTTCACATTGGTTCCTACATATTCTATGAAGATCTTTATCGGTCGAACCTCTATGTCAAGGATTCAGTTAATCCCGTATAACGTTCCCTTTGTTCTTCGGTATGTTACTTGCCCGAGATTCGATCGTCGGTATCCAATACCTAGTTCAACCTCGTTACCGGCAAGTCTCTTTACTCATTCCGTAATACAAGATCCCGTGACCAACACTTAGTCACATTGCTTGCAAGGCTTGTGTGTGATCTTGCATTACCGAGTGGGCCCTGAGATACCTCTCCGTCACACGGAATAACAAATCCCAGTCTTGATCCATGCCAACACAACAGACACCCTCGGAGATACCTGTAGTGCACATTTATAGTCACCAAGTTACGTTGCGATGTTTGATACACACAAAGTATTCCTCCGGTGTCAGTGAGTTGCATGATCTCATGGTCATAGGAACATATAGTTGACATGCGGAAAACAACAGCAATAAACTGACACGATCATATGCTACGTTTGTAATTTGGGTCTTGTCCATCACATCATTCTCCTAATGATGTGATCCCGTTATCTATGTTTGGGTCTTGTCTATGTATCCACACATGTATCTATGTTTCCATTCAATACAAGGAAATATTATAATAACTAATTTATTATTGTCTCTAGGGCATATTTCCAACAGTCTCCCACTTGCACTAAAGTCAATAATCTAGTTCACATCACCATGTGATTCGCATTGTTATGAATCTAACACCCAATGAGTTCTGGGGCTCGATCATGCTTTGCATGTGAGAGAGGTCTTTATAGTCAACGGGTCTGTGACATTTAGATTCGTGTGTTCTTTGCAAATCTCTATGTCAAACTGTAAATACTGCTACCACACTCCACTTGGTACTATTCCAAATGGCTGCTCCACTATACGTATCCAGATTGCTACTTCGAGTCATCCGGATCGGTGTTAAAGCTTGCATTGACGTAACTCTTTACGACGAACTCTTTACCACCTCCTTAATCGAGAAAACATTTCCTTAGTCTTTTAGTCACTAAGGCTAATCTTGACCGCTGTCCAGTGATCCACACCTGGATCACTCTTGTACCCCTTGACGGACTCATGGCAAGGCACACACAGGTGCGGTACACAACATGGCATACTATACAGAGCCTATGGCTAAAGCATAGGGGACGAAGTTCGTCCTTTCTCTTTCTTTTGCCGTTGTCGAGCTTTGAGTGTCACTCAACTTCACACCTTACAAATCAGGCAAGAACTCTTTCTCTGACTGATCCATTTCGAACTCCTTCAAAATAGTGTCACTCAAGGTATGTACTTGTTGAAAGTCTCATCAAGCATCTTTGATCTATCTCTATAGATCTTGATGCTCAACAATTAGGTAGTTTTATCCAGGTCTTACTTTGAAAAATACTTCTCAAACAACTGTTTTATGCTTTCCAGAAATTCTACATTATTTCCGATCAACAATATGTCATCACATATACTTATCAGAAATTCTATAGTGATCCCACTCACTTTATTGAAAATACAAGTTTTTCTTAAACTTTGTATAAACTACAAAACTTTGATCACCTCATCAAAGCGTACATTCCAACTCCGAGATGCTTGCTTCAGTCCATAGAAGGATCACTGAAGCTTGCACACCTTTTAGCATCCTCAGGACTGTCGAAACCTTCTGGTTGTATCACATACAACCTTTCCTCAAGTAAACTGTGAAGGGAACGATGTTTTGACATCCATCTGCCAGTTTTCATAACTGAAAACTGCAGCAACTGCTAACATAATTCCAACAGACTTTAGCATCGCTACGAGTGAGAAAGTCTCATCGCAGTCAACTCCTTGAACTTGTCTAAAACTTCTTTGCGACAAGTCGAGCTTCATAAATGGTGAAATTCACCATCCACGTCTGTCTTCATCTCAAAAATCCATTTGTACTTGACGACCTGCTGTCTAACAAGCAAGTCTACCAAAGTCTATACCTGGTTTCATACATGGATCCTTTCTCGAATTTCATGGCCTCTAACCATTTGTCGAAATCTGGGCCCATCATCGATTCTCCATAGCTCGTAGGTTCATCGTTGTCCAACAACATGACCTCTAAGACAGGGTTGTCGTACCACTCAGGAGAAGTACACGTCCTTTATCGACCTACGAGGTTCGATAGTAACTTGATCAGAAGCTTCATGATCATCATCATTAACTTCCACTTCAACTAATGTAGGCTTCACAGAAAGAACTTTCTGCGCTGCGCTACTCTCTCGTTGAAACAAAGATTCAATAACCTCATCAAGTTCTATCTTCTTCCCACTCAATTCTTTCGAGAAAAACCTTTTCTCTGGAAAGGATCCAGTTTTGGCAACAAACATTTTGCAGTCGGATCTGAGATAGAAGGTATACCCAATTGTTCTTAGGGTATTCTATGAAGATGCATTTGTCCGCTTTGGGTTCGAGCTCATTAGGTGAAAACATTTTCCACATAAGTGTCACGACTCCAAACATTAAGAAATGACAGCTTTAGGTTTCTATAAAACCATAATCCACACGGTGTCATCTCAACGGATTTTAGATGGTGCCCTATTTTAAAGTGAATGCGGTTGTCTCTAATGCACAACCCCAAAATGCTAGTGGCATAACGATAAGAGACATCATAGTATGTGCTATATCAAATAAGGCACGACTACGACGTTCAGACACACCATCACACTATGTTGTTCCAGGTGGCATGAGTTGTGAAACAACTTTCACATTATCTAAAGTTATATGCCAAACCTCGCAACCCAGATATTCACCTCCACGATCATATCACAGAAATTTTTATCTTCTCATTACGATGATCTTAAACTTCACTCTGAACTTGCTTGAACCTTTCAAACGATTCAGAGTTGTGTTTCATTAAGTAAATATACACTATATCCACTCAAATCATCAGTGAAGGTAAGAAAATAACGATATCCACCGCAAGCTACAATCACTCATTGGACTGTATACATCAACATGTATTGTTTCCAATAAGTTACTTGCCCGTTCCATCAAGCCGTAAAACGGGGTTTAGTCATCTTGCCTAAAAGGCATGGTTCGCATGTCTCAACCGATTCGAAATCGAATGAGTCCAAAGATCCATCAGCATGGAGTTTCTTCATGCGCTTTACACCAATATGACATTCAGCCGCAGTGCCACAAGTATGTGGTTCTATCATTATTAACTTTGTATCTTTTGGCATCTATGTTACGAACATGTGTATTACCACACTCAAGACTCAACAAACCATTCTTACTGAGTGCATGACCATTGAAGGTATTATTCATTTAAACATAATAACCATTATTCTCTAAATCAAATGAATAACCATGTTGCAATAAACACGATCTAATCACGTTCATGCTCAACGCAAAACACCAAATAACATTTAGGTTTTTCACTAATCCTGAAGGTAGAGAGAGCGTGCGATGTTGATCACATCAACTTTGGAAACCTTTCCAACACACACCGTCACCTCACACTTAGTTAGTTCTCCGTTAATTCCATATCTTTTATGTTGAGTTACTAATATTCAGCAACCGAACCGGTATCCAATACCCAGAGTGCTACTAGGAGTACTAGCAAGGTACACATCAATAACACGTATATCAAATATACTTCTATCGACATTGCCAGCCTTCTTATCTACCAAGTATCTAGGGGTGTTCCGCTTCGGCGACCGCCCTCCTCATAATCGAAGCACTTAGTCTCGGGTTTGGGTTCAACTTTGGGTTGCTTCACTGGAGCAGCAACTGGCTTGCCATCCATGAAGTTTCCTTCCGTGCACTTGCCCTTCTCGAAACTAGTGGTTTTACTAACCATCAACACTTGATGCTCTTTCTTGATTTCTACCTTCGCGGTGTCAAACATCGCGAACAGCTCAGGAATCATTATTTCTATCCCTGGCAATTTATAGTTCATCACCAAGTTCTAGTAGCTTAGTGACAGTGACTTGGAGAACTAAATCAAACACTATCTTATCTGGAAGATTAACTCCCACTCGATTCAAGCGTTTGTAGTACTCAGACAATCTGAGTACATGCTCAACGATTGAGCTATTCTCTTTCATCTTGCAGGCAAAGAATCTTGTTGGAGATCTCATATCTCGCAACACGGGCACGAGCCTGAGATCACAATCTCAGCTCTTAGAACATCTCATATGTTCCATGACGTTCAAAACGTTTCGGAGCCTCAATTCTAAGCCGTAATGCATGACGCACTAAACTATCAAGTAGTCATCGGAACGTACCTGTCAGATGTTCACAACATCTACAGATGACGCTAGAGGGGGTGGCGCCCCGAGCGGTGCATTAAGGACATAAGCCTTTCTGTGCAGCAATGAGGACAATCCTCAGATCACGGACCCAGTCCGCAATATTGCTACCATCATCTTTGAACTCTATTTCTCTAGGAACATAAATTTACAAGGGAGCTACTGCGTGAGCTAGTAATTTACGACATAATTTGCAAAGACACTATTGACTATGTTCATGATAATGAGTTCAATTAATCATATTACTTAAGAACTCCCACTCAAATTGACATCCCTCAGGTCATCTGAGTGTCACATGATCCAAATTCACCAACTCAAGTCCGATCATCACGTGAGTTGAGGTGGCTTCAATGGTGAATATCATTATGTTGATCATATCTACTATATGACTCATGCTCGACCTTTCGGTCTCTTGTGTTCCGAGGCCATGTCTGTACATGCTAGGCTCGTCAAGTTTAACCTGAGTGTTCTGCGTGTGCAAATCTGTCTTGCACCCGTTGTATGTGAACGTAGAGTCTATCACACCCGATCATCACGTGGTGTCTCAACACAACGAACTTTCGCAACGGTGCACACTCGGGGAGAACACAATTTATCTTGAAATTAAGTGAGGGATCACCTTATAATGCTACCCTCGTCCTAAGCAAAACAAGGTGCATAAAAGGATTAACATCACATGAAATTCATAAGTGACATGATATGGCCATGAACTTGTGCTTTAGATCTCCATCTTGAAAGCACCGGCATGATCTCCATTGTCACCGGCACGACACCATGATCTCCATCATCTTGATATCCATCAACGTGTCGCCATCGGGGTTGTCACGCCCTGCATGCTTCTACTACTATTGCTACCATTTAGCGATAAAGTAAAGTTTTACATAGCGCTTAATGATTGACACGCAGGTCATACAATAATTAAAGACAACCCTATGGCTCCTGCCGGTTGTCGTACTCATCGACATGCAAGTCGTGAAATTCTATACATCACATGATCATCTCATACATCACATATATCTCATCATGTAATTGGCCATATCACATCACAACATACCCTGCAAAAACAAGTTAGACGTACTCTAATTGTTGTTGCATCTTTTACGTGGATGCTATGGGTATCTAGCAAGAACGATTCTCACCTACGCATAAACCACAATGGTGATACATAATTTGCTTTTCAACCTTCTCAAGGACCACCTTTGTCGGATCCGATCCAACTAAAGTAAGAGAAACTGTCACGTGCAAGCCAGCTAAGCAACAAGTTGTGTCGCGGGAACCGGTCTCTCGTAAGCGTACGAGTAATGTTAGTCCGGGCCGCTTCATCTCACAATACCGGTGAACCAAAATACGACCAAGGTAGGAAGCAATCTAAGCATGAACGCCCACAAACCTTTTGTGTTCTACTCAAGATCTCATCGAACCATCAACCTAGCTCATGATGCCACTGTTGGGGAACGTAGCATGGGAAACAAAAAATTTCCTACGCGCACGCAAAACTATCCATGGTGATGAGTATCTACGAGAGGGGGAGTGGATCTACATACCCTTGTATATCGCTAAGCGAGAAGCGTTAAGAAACGCGGTTGGTGTAGTCGAACATCTTTGCGATCCAAATCTCCGAGCATCCCGCGATCTCGTCACGATCCGTCCCGCGAACTCATCACGAGCCGTCCCGCGATCAAGTCGCGAATCGTCTCGTGGCCTTGATCACGATCCTTCTGATCTAGTACGGAACGGACGACACCTCCGCGTTCAGCACACGTGCAGCTTGATGAAGATCTCCACCGTCTTGATCCAGCAAGAGGAGGTGGAGAGGAGAGAGAGTTCACCGGCAGCATGACGGCGCTCCGGTGATGGTGGTGGAGCAATTCTGGCAGGGCTTCGCCTAAGCGCTGCAGAAAAGCCATCTACAGGAGAAACTATGCACCGGTGTAACGGGTAGCACGTGGCCAGAAATTCTGTCCAAAAACCACCCAATCCACTAGTATATATAGGAGGAGAGGAGAGGAGAGGCAGCCAAGGCATTTGGGTCATCCGAAATAGGAGGTGGGAAGCAATCCTACTTCACCTCCAATCCTAGTTGGAGTAGGATTGCCTCCTATTGGCTGATTTTCCACTTTTTGCTTTAGGACTTTCTCTCCTGCGCCATGGGCCTTTGTGGCTGTTTTCCCAGCCCACTAAGGGCTGGTTATTATTCTCCCACAGCGCATGGTCCTCTTGGGGTCGAAATACCCCTCCCGGAGGCCTTCCGGTACACTACCGGCACTCCCGGTACACTACCGATGAACCCGAAACTTTTCCGGAAACCAAACTGGGACTTCCTATATATGAATCTTTACCTCCGGACCATTCCAGAGCTCCTCGTGACGTCCGGGATCCCATCCGGGACTCTGAACAAACTACGGTCACCACCATACATAACTCTACACTACCGAAACGTCACCAAACCTTAAGTGTGCAGACCCTGCGGGTTCGAGAACTATGTAGACATGGCCGAGACACCTCTACAGTCAATAACCAATGGCGGGACCTGGACATTCACATTGGTTCCTACATATTCTACGAAGATCTTTATCGGTCGAACCTCTATGTCAAGGATTCACTTAATCTCGTATAACGTTCCCTTTGTTCTTCGGTATGTTACTTGCCCGAGATTCGATCGTCGGTATCCAATACCTAGTTCAACCTCGTTACCGGCAAGTCTCTTTACTCGTTCCATAATACAAGATCCCGTGACCAACACTTAGTCACATTGCTTGCAAGGCTTGTGTGTGATCTTGCATTACCGAGTGGGCCCTGAGATACCTCTCCGTCACACGGAGTAACAAATCCCAGTCTTGATCCATGCCAACCCAAGAGACACCCTCGGAGATACCTGTAGTGCACCTTTATAGTCACCCAGTTACGTTGTGACGTTTGATACACACAAAGTATTCCTCCGGTGTCAGTGAGTTGCATGATCTCATGGTCATAGGAACATATACTTGACATGCGGAAAACAGCAGCAATAAACTAACATGATCATATGCTACGTTTGTAATTTGGGTCTTGTCCATCACATCATTCTCCTAATGATGTGATCCCGTTATCAAATGACATCTCATGTCCATGGCTAGGAAACCTTACCAATCTTTTGATCAACGAGCTAGTTCACTAGAGGCTTACTAGGGACACGGTGTTGTCTATGTATCCACACATGTATCTATGTTTCCATTCAATACAATTATAGCATGGATAATAAACGATTATCATGAACAAGGAAATATGATAATAACTAATTTATTATTGTCTCTAGGGCATATTTCCAACAGTTCTACCTATGCATTTGTATCAATTTTGCATGAAGCATCCATATTTGCCATGATCATGCATGTTTAAATAACTTGGCATGAGGTTTTGTCCAGAATTTTAAATAACCAAACTATTGCATGTGAAACATGACTAGTTTAGGATTGTCATGTTAAATTCTTCAAATGAATCATGCATCATCTTTTTTGTGCATTGCACCTTGTTTGGTTGTTTATTATTGTTGTTGCTCTTGGACAGATGCGAGTGTTGAAACTGAGTACGAGGATCCAGGAGAGTACCACTACGAGGACCCCAATCTTTCTCCCTCTGAAGAACCAACAGGCAAGATGATCATACATATGCGCTACCTACCACTTGAATGTCAAGCCTCCTACATTGCCATGATAGCCTCTAACCCCTCCACATCCTAGCAAACCTTGTTTGGCGAAGTTACCGTTGCTCAGGCCCTCTTATAGCGTTCTTAGTTGCAGGTGCAGGTTGTTTCCATGTGATAACATGGATATCTAGAGATATTACAATATTTTCTCCTACTTAATTTAATGCACATATATATGTTGGAATGGTGGAACGCTTGGCCTTTTGCTCGATGTTTTGTTCCACTTTTACCACCATAGCTCCTATTACCGGTGTTACGTTTTCCATACTTTGAGCTCCTAACATGCTCGGGTTTGTTATGGGGACCCCCTTGATTATCCGTTTGAGATTTAAACTTGTCTGGGGTTATGATTGACGTAAGTAAGTGTTCAGGATCTCCTAGAGGTCATTCTAGTTTTTGATCGTTTATCCTAGACCACATATTTACTTTTATGTTCCGTATGTTTAGCCACCATAAATGCGTAGTGCTGATGCAAACTAAACACATACCCCTTCCCAACCTATAAGCTTGAATAGTATCGATACACGGGCGCGAGATAGCTGAGTCCTCATGGCTCACAGATTCTACAACAATCTAGGTGCAGGTACAGATGAGATCGTGCCAGATGATGTGACACAGCTCTAGTGAGAGTATGACGGGGAGCGTGGCACGATGTACGTCACTTATCTAGACGAGTAGAGTGGCCGTGGTCGTGATCTTCGGGGCTAGCAAGCAAATGTCATTACTTCATGTTATCGTTTGGTTTGTCCGTAGCCGGACCCTATCTTTGGTTTGATGTTTGAATAAATTGTGTGGACTTGTAATTTATCTTGTGGCAAGTGTAAGCCAACTTGTATACTCCTCTCTTCCTAAATGTATGATGTAATGATGTTGTGCTTGTGAACGACAAGATGTGCCTCTATCCATGTCGAGGCCCCATGCCTTAATATGGATAGGCGTGCATCTTGGGCGTGACAAGTTGGTATCAGAGCCATACGACCATAGGTGCCCTTTACTTGATCGAACTTGGCCGAGTCGAGTCTACTAAATCTATTTTGAGTCAAGTTATAACGGAGAGTAGGTTTCTTTTTACTCCTCTTCTATGCTCTGGTGAGGTATTTGACTTAGGAGTTTTGATTCTACTCCTCTTCTCGCTCAAATTTTTTTAGGATCACACGGGTATTTTGGAAACTATATGATACCGATGTGACGGAGTTCTGTCTTGGTGCCTCCTGTCTGACTTGATTTCTTCCGGGGAGTTGAGCTCCAGGGGTTCTTGGCACATCGTTATCATTCAGCTTTCTTACTATCTCAGGACGGAGGATGTTCGAAATTTCTTCAATACTTATCGTGGTGATATAAGATCGGAGTCACCCAGTACTGGGGAGGCGTCCGGGGTATGGCCATGATTGGTATCGTTGTTCTTTCGGGGATTCGAGTTACATGGATTTGCGAAAGCCTCTGGTTATGTGTTGAAGGATGGATATAGTTGGGGTGTAGGATTGTTAGTTGTGTGAGATATTTCCTGCTTGTAGCCCCCACGCAGGATTGCATAACCAGAAAGTTTTTGTAAGTTCTTCGGTAGGAACACATGTAGTTATCTCGGATCATCTTCTTCAGATGTATGAGGGCATATACATTCGTTCTGAGCAGTTAGCTCAATACTTTTGTGTTATTGCTGTTGGAAATATGCCCTAGAGGAAATAATAAAATGGTTATTATTATCTTACCTTGTTCATGATAATCATTTATTATCCATGCTAGAATTGTATTGATCGGAACCTCAGATACATGTGTGGATACATAGACAAGACCATGTCCCTAGTATGCCTCTAATGTACTAGCTCGTTGATCAAAGATGGTTAAGGTTTCCTGGCCATGGGCATGAGATGCCATTTGATAAAGGGATCACATCATCAGGAGAATGATGTGATGGACAAGACCAAAACTATAAATGTAGCATATGATCGTGTCAGTTAATTGCTACTGTTTTCTGCATGTCAAGTATCTGTTCCTATGACCATGTGATCATGCAACTCACTGACACCGGAGGAGTGCCTTGTGTGTATCAAACGTCGCAACATAACTGGGTGACTATAAAGGTGCTCTACAGGTATTTCCGAGGGTGTCTGTTGGGTTGGCATGGATCAAAACTGGGATTTGTTACTCCGTGTGGTGGAGAGGTATCTCAGGGCCCAGTCGGTAATACAACATCACAATAAGCCTTGCAAGGAATGTGACTAAGCGTTAGTCATGGGATCTTGTATTACGGAACGAGTAAAAAGACTTGCCGGTAACAAGGTTGAACTAGGTATGGAGATACCGACGATCGAATCTCGGGCAAGTAACATACCGAAGAACAAAGGGAACATCATACGGGATTAACTCAATCCTTGACACAGAGGTTTGACCGATAAAGATCTTCATAGAATATGTCGAAACCCATATGGGCATCCAGGTACCGCTATTGTTTATTGACCATAGAGGTGTCTCGGTCATGTCTACATAGTTCTCGAACCCGCAGGGTCTGAACACTTAAGGTTCGGTGATGTTTCGATAGTATAGAGTTATGTATGGTGGTGACCGAATGTTGTTCGGAGTCCCAGATGAGAAACCTGACATCAAATGGAGCTCCAGAATGGTTTGGAGGTAAAGATCGATATATAGGAAGTCCTATTTTGGTCACCGGAAAAGTTTCGTGCTCATTAGTAGTGTACTGGGAGTGCCGGTAGTGTACCGGGGGACCATCGGGAGAGGTATTTCGACCCAAGAGGCTACATGGGCTGTGGGAGGATGAATACCAGCCCTTAGTGGGCTGGTGGAAGTCCCACAAAGGGCCCATGCGCTGGGAAGAAAATCCCAAAGAGAAAAAGGTGGCAAAAGGCAAAAAGGCTAAATAAGGAAGGAGTCCTAGTCCTACTAGGATTGGAGGAGGTTTCCTCCTCTCCTCTCCTCGCGCCAAGGGCACAGTGCTGGCCCTTGGTGCGACAGCCTCCTCCTAATCTCCTCCTATATATACTAGAGGTTTTGATGGTTTTTGAGACATGGAAAACAGCCATGTGTTGCCCTCTTTTCTAGATCGTAGTTTCTCCTCTAGATCAGTTTCAGTAGTGCTTAGGCGAAGCCCTGCTGGAACAGCTCCATCAGCATCACCGCAATGCCGTCGTGCTGCCGGAGAACTCATATACCTCTTTGCTTCCTCTTGCTAGATCAAGAAGGCTGAGATCGTCATCGAGTTGTACGTGTGCTGAACGTGGAGGTGTCGTCCATTCGGTGCAAGATCGGAAGGACCGTGACCAAGATCACGAGACGATTCGAGATTGCATCGTGGGACGGATCGTGATGATATCGTGAGACGAATCGTCATGAGATCGCGGGACGGGTCGTGATGGGATCGCGGGACACTCGGCGATTTGGATCACGAAGACGTTCGACTACATCAACCGCCTTTCGTAACGCTTCCCGCTTAGCGATCTACAAGGGTATGTGCATTAACTCTCCCTTTTGTAGATGCTCATCCCCATAGATAGATATTGTGTGTGCGTAGGAAAATTTTGTTTCCCATGCAACGGTCCCCAACAGTGGCATCATGAGCTAGGTCTATGTGTAGATGAGATCTCGAGTGGAACACAAAGAGTTTGCGGGCGTTGATGCTTAGATTGCTTCCTCCCTTTGTCATGTTTTTGGTTCAACGGTATTGTGGGATAAAGCGTCCCGGACCAACATTACTCATACGCTTACGCGAGACCGGTTCCATCGACTGACGTCTGAGTTTGTTGCACAAAGATGGCTGGCGGGTGTTTGTCTCTCCTATTTTGGTTGGATCGGATTCGACAAAGGCGTTCCTTGAGAAGGTTGATAACAACTTATGTATCACCGTTGTGGTTTTGCGTAGGTGAGAATCGTTCTTGCTAGATACCCGTAGGAGCCACGTAAAATTTGCAACAACAATTAGAGGACGTCTAACTTGTTTTTGCAGGGTATGTTGTAATATGATATGGCCAATAACATGATGAGATATATGTGATGTATGAGATGATCATGTGATGTATAGAATTTCAGGACTTGCATGTCGATGCGTACGGCAACCGGCAGGAGCCATAGGGTTGTCTTTAATTATTGTATGACCTGCGTGTTAATCATTAAGTGCTATGTAATGTTTTACATTATCGCTAAACGGTAGCTATAGTAGTATGAGCATGGCAGGCGCGACAACGCCGATGGCGACACGTTGATGGAGATCATGGTGTCATGCCGGTGATGATGGACATCATGCCGGTGCTTTCAAGATTGAGATCAAAAGCACAAGTTCATGGCCATATCATGTCACTTATCATTTTCATGTGATGTTAATCCTTTTATGCACCTTGTTTTGCTTAGGACGACGGTAGTATTATAAGGTGATCCCTCACTTATATTTCAAGATTATTGTGTTCTCCCCGAGTGTGCATCATTGCAAAAGTTCGTCGTGTCGAGACAACACATGATGATCGGGTGTGATAGACTCTACGTTCACATACAACAGGTGCAAGCTAGTGTTGCACATGCAGAACACTCGGGTTAAACTTGACGAGCCTAGCATGTACAGACATGGCTTCGGAACACAAGAGACTGAAAGGTCGAACATGAGTCATATAGTAGATATGATCAACATGAGGATGTTCACCATTGAAACCACCTCAACTCACGTGATCATCGGACTTGAGTTGGTGAATTTGGATCATGTATCACTCGAATGGCCGGAGGGATGTCAATTTGAATGGGAGTTCTTAAGTAATATGATTAATTTAACTCATTATCATGAACATAGTCAGTAGTGTCTTTGGAAATTATGTTGTAGATTACTAACTCACGCTGTAGCTCCCTTGAATTTTTATATGTTCCTACAGAAATAGAGTTGAAAGATGATGGTAGCAATATTGCGGACTGGGTCCGTGATCTGAGGATTGTCCTCATTGCTGTATAGAAGCCTTATGTCCTTGATGCACCGCTCGGTGCACCACTAGTGTCGTTTGTAGATGTTGTGAACATGTGACAGGCACGTTCCGATGACTACTTGATAGTTTAGTGTGTCATGCATTACGGCTTAGAATTAAGGCTCCAAAATGTTTTGAACGTCACGAAACATATGAGATGTTCTAAGAGCTGAAATTGTGATCTCAAGCTCATGCCCATGTTGTGAGATATGAGATCTCCCACAAGATTCTTTGCCTGCAAGATGAAGGAGAATAGCTCCATCGAGCATGTGCTCAGATTGTCTGTGTACTACAATCGCTTGAATCGAGTGGGAGTTGATCTTCCACATAAGATAGTGATTGATATAGTTCTCCAAGTCACTGTCACTAAGCTAATATAGCTTTTTATGCACTATGAAATGCCAGGGATAGAATTGATGATCCCTGAGCTATTTGCCATGTTTGACACCGCAAAGGTAGAAATCAAGAAAGGGGCATCAAGTGTTGATGGTTAGTAAAACCACTAGTTTTGAGAAGGGCAAGGGCAAGGAGGGAAACTACATGGACGGCAAGTCAGTTGTAGCAACAGTGAAGCAATCCAAAGTTGATCCCAAAGCCGAGACTAAGTGCTTCTATTATGAGGAGAGCGGTCGCTGCAGCAGAATAACCCTAGATACTTGGTAGATAAGAAGGTTGGCAACGTCGAGACAAGTATATTTGATATACATGTTATTGATGTGTACCTTGCTAGTACTCCTAGTAGCACCTGGGTATATGGATATAGGTTCGATTGCTAAATGATAGTAACTCAATATAAAAGCAATGGAATAAAAGGATTCTAGCTAAGTGTGAGGTGACGATGTGTGTTGGAAATGTTTCCAAGGTTGATGTGATGAACATCGCAGCTCTCTCTACCTTCAGGATTAGTGACAAACCTAAATAAATGTTATTTTCTGTTTGCATTAATCATGAGTATGATTAGATCGTGTTTATTTCAATACGGTTATTCATTTAAGTTAGAAAATAATAGTTATTCTGTTTACATGATTAATACCTTCAATGGTCGTGCACCCAATGAGAATGGTTTGTTGAATCTTGATCGTAGTCATACACATAGTCATAACATTGATGCCAAAAGATGCAAAGTTAATAATGATAGTACCACATACCTATGGCACTACCGCTAAATGTCATATTGGTGTGAAGCGCATGAAGAAAACTCCATGCTGATGGATCTTTGGACTCATTCGATTTTGAATCAGTTGAGACATGCGAACCATGCCTCTTGGGTAAGATGACTAAAACCTGTTTTCCAGCTTGATGGAACGGGCAAGTGACTTATTGGAAATGATACATGTTGTTGTATACGGTCCAATAAGTGTTGTAGCATGCGATGGATATTGTTATTTTCTTACCTTCACTGATGATTTGAGTAGATATAGTGTTGGGGATATAACCCCGTGATATGACCCGGCTGTAAGGTTCCGGTTGATAGCCTTTTCCTATGAGCCTGCCCACGAAGACATGTGTCGGCTGGAGGCCCAAGATGATTGGCGGCTCCTGGACTGGGCCGGATGACAGAGACCTGGATGCACAAGACCTTCCAAAGGATAACTTGGCTAGTAAGTTAGAGATAGACTCGGAGATGTAAACATGATCCGGTTGTACAATTGTAAGACCCGACTGCTCTGACCTCTTATAGAAAGGCAGAGCCGGGGCGACTTAGAGGAGGTTATCTAAAACTAGGACAAGCTTTTGGCTCCTTGTAATCGATACATCAAGCAATAACAACACAAGAATGACGTAGGCTTTTACCTCGACTTGAGGGGCCGAACCTGGGTAAACTCGTGTCCTTTGTCTCGACTAACCCCTTTGAGTCCACTACCATGGCGGTGGCTCTGAACTCAAGTCTGGTAACCCGGACATCTGCCGTGACAAAACCACGACAGTTAGCGCCCACCGTGGGGCCCGCGTTCGGTGGTGTTGAGTTCTCAAAGGGTTCCCTTCGAGAGCTCGAAGGATACGTGGTCGGGAGGATGAGCAAGAGTTGCCACGGCCGGCTCTACATCGACGATGCCGGCTGGGGGCCTGATGCTTCTTCTGTGGAGTATGGTTTTAGGGTTCCGTTCAGTGGGATCCAAGTGTTCATCAGAATGATTGATGGATCTACACCCGGGCTAGACGTCTGCACCAACATCGTCGAGCCAGCTCGGCGTCTTCAACCCGCACGTAAGGTAGGCCCTGCCCGTGTTAACCCGGTTCAGGAGCACGTCTTTGTGGGCTTCACTCAAGGTATGGATCTGGAGGCATCCGGATCTCAAGGGACTCTCGTGCACTGTGACGATGAGTCGTCAAGTGGGGAAACAGAATCTATCTATCAGCTGAGAAATGGTGGCCTTGGAGGCTACGGTGGCACTCGCCCCGAGTCAGAGCATAGTGAGTCATGCGAGCCGGTGCGGCCGACTCACGCAGCAGTATTGATGGCAGGGCCTAGGGCGGTCGGGTCAGGAGCCAACCCTCCCCAGCCGCCGGCTCATGGCCTTGTGGATTTGATGGATGAGCTTGAGGCTTTGTTGGCTACGGAGGTCACACCAGAGAATCAGACGGCTCGTAATGTGGAGATCGCAAGAATCAAAGGCTGGATGGCCGAGGAACGTCAAAGGATAACTGATTTGAACACCCAGATGGAGGTAGAGGCAGCACGGCTCAAGGCCGATGCTTTCCGTTTGGGGCTGGAACAGATTTTAGCGGCAGCTGTGCAGTGCAGGAGGCAGCAATCTCGTATGCCAGAACGCTATGAGGCGAGGAATATCTTCAACACCCCCGGCTCTGGGAGAGCGGCAGCTGCCCCTGAGGAAGGGTGAGCAGCGGCTCACATGGCCCCATCCGGAGGGTTTACAACACCGGCAGGTCATTATTCTAACCCGGCTGAGAACATGGTAGCAGCGGCTACTCAGCTTGGAACAATTCCTATTCCAGATGAGGCACCCATTGCAGAGGAGGTGAGGAACGCCACTGGATACTTACAAACGGCCGTGGCTCAGCAGGAGAAATATACTCACAGCCGGAGCCAGGTCCACTCTACCCCTCTTCATAGTCGAAGTTTCAGCCGGCACTATGAGTCGCCGGTGGTTTCCAGCAGTGGTCCGCATCATGGGCCAGTAGGAGGACGCACAGTGCTAGACGCGCAGGCCCTGGTGGACTGGGCAAGAAGCAGGCGAGAACAAGAGATGGCAATGGTTCCTTCGGGTCTCGGGCCCTCAGTGTTTACAGAGGCCGGAGCGGTTGGTAGCGCTAGAGCCGTGGGAGTCCCATGCTTAACTCCAGCTCTACGGATCAAGAGGTTGCCTAAGGATTTCAAGGGGCCCCGGAAGGTTCCCAATTACCCGGTGGATATCCCTCCCAAGGCTTGGGTTGAGAGCTATGAGCTAGCTATGGAGATGCTAGATGTCAATGAAGCTATTTTTGAAAAATATTTCATCATGATGCTCGAGGGGCCGGCTCGCACATGGTTAAAGGGTTTGCCGCCCAACACTATAAGCTCTTGGGACGAATTGAGAGCGAAGTTCATCAAAAATTTCCAAGGGACTTGCAAGCAGCCTATGACCATTGTGGATTTAGATCATTGTGTTCAGCAGGAGAATGAGTCGACTCATCATTGGGTTCGGCGGCTGTCAACCATTATTCACTCGTCGGAACATATCACGGCGGCTCAAGCGGTGCTCATTCTGGAGAAGAATTGTCATTTCGTTCCACTGAAGCAGAAACTTGGCCGGCTTAAACGTACGTGCCAAGAAATGGGGGAGCTCATGACGGCTCTAACGAAATACGCCGACTCAGACAACACTAAGGATCTGGGTTCGGATCAGGAGAAGTCAAACCAAGGAAAAAATAACAACCATGGCAAGAGTTTTGGGAACAACGGGAATCAGAACAGACAGGAGAACACTGGTGGCGGGTCAGAGCTGGTGGCAAATGCTAACGCAAGGCTGAATGTTGCTAAGGGGAACGGGCGTTATAAGCCGGACTAGCGTGATAACAGGCCCCCTTTTAATTTGGAAGCGGTGCTTAGGAAACCCTGCCGAGAGCACAGTACGCTTGAGAAGGCAACCACGCATGTGTGGGGCGACTATTTTATCATGCAGAGATTTAAGAATCAACACTTTCAACGACCTCATAATCAGGGCGGTGGGCCGCCTGGCGGCTCAGGGCCTGGCGGGTCAGGCCATAGCGGGTCAGGTGCTGGCGGCTCAGGAGCAGGTCATCCGGGTCATAATAATCAGCAGCATCAACAGCACCCTGGCAACAATAATCATAATAATCAGCAGCAGCAGCCACAGCAGCAGTAGCGCAATCAGTCTGGGTTCCAGAGTAACCCGAAGCAGCTCAGTTCAGGGCAGTACCATGTGTTTATGACTGGTAACAGCCGGCGAGATGACAAACTACGAAGGCGGGCAGTTAATACGGTCGAGCCGGCTCTCCCATGGTACCTGCCGTGGTCAGAGTATGAGATAACGTGGAGTCGGCAAGATCACCCGCCGCGGGTAGATGACCCGGGCCGGTTAGCTCTGGTTGTGGCCCCTCAGATACATGGCTAGGTAGTAAATAAGGTGCTCATGGACGGAGGTAGCAGTATCAACATCTTATATTATGACACGTTCCGGCGGATGAAATTGCTAGACAAGGATCTCAAAACTTCATCTATTGTATTTCATGGTGTGGTGCGTGGTAAGTCGGTGTACCCGGTAGGTAAAATCTCTTTGGAGGTGGCTTTCGGCGATGTGTATAATTACAGGGTGGAAACCTTATGGATCGAAGTGGTTAAGATCAAGAGCCCTTATAATGCGTTGTTCGGGCGGCCGGCTTACGCCAAGTTCATGGCTAGGCCTTGTTATGTCTATCTGCAGCTCAAGATGCCCGGCTTAAATGGCACGATTACAGTTCAGAGCAATCGGAAGACGGCTATTGAGTGCCAGGAAGGTGATGCGGCTTATGCTGAGGCTAGCTGTGCAGAGGAGCTGAAATTCTATAAGGAGAACATTGACACGAAGGACATGACTCCATTAATATCCGAACACAGAAGCAGATCCGCCTCTCAAGTTTTCAGCGGATGATACTAAAACAGTGGACTTTACTCCGGGCGACTCATCCAAACCATTCATCATCGGGGCTCACATGGATCCGAAATAGGAAAGCGCGCTCATCGAATTCATGCGTGAGAATCGGGACATCTTTGCATGGAAACCTTCTGACATGTCGGGTGTACCGAGAGAGTTCATTGAGCACAATCTTAGTGTGAATCCAAAGTTCAAACCGATCAAGCAGCTTCTACGATGTTTCAATGAGGAGAGGCAGAAAGCCATTGGGGAAGAGTTTGCCCGGCTCTTGGCCGCTGGCTTTATAGTCGAAGTTTTTCACCCGGAGTGGTTGGCTAATCCAGTGTTGGTGCTTAAAAAGAATGGTACTTGGCGTATGTGCATAGATTACACAGATCTCAACAAGGCCTGTCCGGCTGATCCCTTTGCACTCCCTTGCATTGATCAGATCATCGATGCAACAGCCTGTTGTGAGAATTTGTGCTTTTTGGATGCTTACTCCGGATATCATCAGATCAAAATGGCAGTCAAGGACCAGGAGAAGACATCATTTATTACACCTTTCGGGGCGTTCTGCTACATCTCCATGCCTTTTGGGCTCAAGAGTGCCCAGGCGACTTACCAGCTCTAGTATGCCTCTAGTATGCCTCTAATGGACTAGCTCGTTGATCAAAGATGGTTAAACTTTCCTAGCCATGGACATGAGATGTCATTTGATAACGGGATCACATCATTAGGAGAATAATGTGATGGACAAGATCCAAACTATAAACGTAGCATATGATCGTTTTAGTTTATTGTTATAGTTTTCTGCATGTCAAGTATCTGTTCCTAAGACCATGAGATCGTGCAGCTCACTGACATCGGAGGAGTGCCTTGTGTGTATCAAACGTCACAACGTAACTGGGTGACTATAAAGGTGCTCTACAGTTATGTTTGAGGGTGTCTGTTGGGTTGGCATGGATCAAGACGTGGATTTGTTACTCCGTGTGATAGAGAGGTATCTCAGGGCCCACTCAGTAATACAACATCACAACTAGCCTTGCAAGCAATGTGATTAAGTGTTAGCCACAGGATCTTGTATTACGAAACGAGTAAAGAGACTTGCCGGTAACGTGGTTGAACTAGGTATGTACATACCGACGATCGAATCTCGGGCTAGTAACATACCAATAAACAAAGGGAACATCATACGGGATTAACTTTATCCTTGACATAGAGATTCGACCGATAAATATCTTCGTAGAATATGTAGGAACTAATATGGTGTCCAGGTCCCACTATTAGTTATTGACCGTAGAGGTGTCTCGATCATGTCTACATAGTTCTCGAACCCGCAGGGTCTGCACACTTAAGGTTCAGTGACGTTTTCGTAGTATAGAGTTATGTATGGTCGTGACCGAAGGTTGTTCGGAGTCCCGGATGAGATCTCGGACGTCACGAGGAACTCCGGAATGGTCCGGAGGTAAAGCTTGATATATGGGATAATAGTGTTTGGTCTCCGGAAAGGTTCCGGAATTCACCAGAAATAGTTTCAGATGTTTCTCGAAATGTTCGGGGTACAAGGACACTTTATTTGGGCCAAGGGGGAAAGCCCATGAGGCTTTAGGAAGGTGCAAAAGGTGTTTTGCAGAGGCCAAGGGCTAGACTCTAGGGACCCTGGCGTCTGGGGCCAGACGCCGACGACCTTGGCGTCTTGTCCTAGAGTCCGAGATGAACTCTTGCTTGCGGGCAAACCAACCTTGAGGAGGATTTTTCTCCAAGTTTTGACCCCAAGGCTCAGCATATAAATAAATGGGCGGGGCTAGCACTTGGAACACATCAAGAAACCCTAAGCCACGTGCTGCCTCTCCTCTAGTTCATAGTTTCTCCTCTGGATCGGTTTGAGCGGTGAAGCCCTGCTGGAATTGCTCCACTAGCATCGCCGTAACGCAGTGGCGCTGCTGGAGAACTCATCTATCTCTCTTCTCCCTCTTGCTGGATCAAGAAGGCAGAGATCGTGATTGAGCTGTGAGTGTGCTGAACGCGGAGGTGTCGTCCGTTCGGTGCTAGATCGGAAGGACCGTGATCAAGATTGCGGGACGGATCGTGATGAGATCGCGGGATGGATCATGATGAGTTTGCGGGACGGATCATGAATGGATCACGGGATGGTTCGTGATGAGATCGCGGGATGCTTGGCGATTTGGATCGCGAAGATGTTCGACTACACCAACCGTGTTTCTTAACGCTTCCCGCTTAGCGATCTACAAGGGTATGTAGATCCACTCTCCCTCTCGTAGATGCTCATCGCCATGGATAGATCTTGCGTGTGCATAGGAAATTTGTTGTTTCCCATGAAACGTTCCCCAACAGTGGCATCATGAGCTAGGTCTATGCATATATGAGATCTTGAATAGAACACAAAGTGTTTGTGGGCATTGATGTTCAGATTGCTTCCTCCCTTAGTCTTTTCTTGGTTCAGCGGTATTGTGGGATGAAGCAGCCTGGATCAACATTACTCGTAAGCTTACGAGAGACCGGTTCCCTCAACTGCACTTGGTGCAAGAGAAGGCTCGCGGGTGTCGGTTTCTCCTACTCTAGTTGGATCGGATTAGGGTGAGGAAGTCCTTGTGAGAAGGTTGAATAGAAATTTGCATATCACCGTTCTGGTTTTGCGTAGGTAAGAATCGTTCTTGCTATAATACCCATAGCAGCCACGTAAAACTTGCAACAAAAAAATTAGAGGATGTCTAACTTGTTTTTGCAGGGTATGTTGTGATGTGATATGGCCAATTACATGATGAGATATATGTGATGTATGAGATGATCATGTGTTGTATAGAATATCACGACTTGCATGTTGATGAGTATGGAAACCGGCAGGAGCCATAGGGTTGTCTTTAATTATTGTATGACCTGCGTGTCAATCATTAAGCGCTATGTAGTGCTTTACTTTATCGCTAAACGGTAGCTATAGTAGTATGAGCATGGTCGGCACGACAACCCCGATGGTGACACGTTGATGGAGATCAAGATGATGGAGATCATGGTGTCATGCCGGTGACGACGGAGATCATGCCGATGCTTTCAAGATGGAGATCAAAAGCACAAGTTCATGGCGATATCATGTCACTTATGATTTGCCTGTGATGTTAATCCTTTTATGCACCTTGTTTTCCTTAGGACGGCGGTAGAATTATAAGGTGATCCCTCACTTAAATTTCAAGATAAAATTGTGTTCTCCCCGAGTGTGCACCGTTGTGAAAGTTCGTCGTGTCGAGACATCACGTGATGATCGGGTGTGATAGACTCTACCTTCACATACAACGGGTGCAAGCCAGTGTTGCACATGCAAAACACTCGGGTTAAACTTGACGAGCCTAGCATGTACAGACATGGCCTCGGAACACAAGAGACCGAAAGGTCGAACATGAGTCATATAGTAGATACGATCAACACGATGATGTTCACCATTGAAACTACCTCGACTCACGTGACGATCAGACTTGAGTTGGTGAATTTGGATCATGTATCACTCGAATGACCGGAGGGATGTCAATTTGAGTGGGAGTTCTTAGATAATATGATTAATTGAACTCATTATCATGAACATAGTCAAAGTGTCTTTGTAAATTATGTTGTAGATTACTAGCTCACATTGTAACTCCCTTGAATTTTATATGTTCCTAGAGAAATAGAGTTGAAAGATGATGGTAGCAATATTGCGGACTGGGTTTGTGATCTGAGGATTGTCCTCATTGCTGCATAGAAGGCTTACGTCCTTAATGCACCGCTCGGTGCGCCAACCCCTCTAGCGTCGTTTGTAGATGTTGTGAACATCTGATAGGCACGTTCCAATAACTACATGATAGTTTAGTGCGTCATGCATTACATCTTAGAATTGATGCTTCAAAATGTTTTGAACGTCAAGGAACATATGAGATGTTCTAAGAGCTGAAATTCTGATCTCAGGCTTGTGCCCGTGTTGTGAGATATGAGATCTCCAACAAGATTCTTTGCTTGCAAGATGAAGGAGAATATCTCAATCGTTGCACATGTGCTCAGATTGTCTGAGTACTACAATTGCTTGAATCGAGTAGGAGTTGATCTTCCAGATAAGATAGTAATTGATATAGTTCTCCAAGTCACTGTCACTAGGCTACTAGAGCTACGTCGGGGATAGAATTGATGATCCCTAAGCTACTCGCGATGTTTGACACTGCAAAAGTAGAAATCAAGAAGGAGCATCAAGTGTTTATGGTTAGTAAAACCACTAGTTTCGAGAAGGGCAAGGGCAAGGAGGGAACCTTCATGGACAGCAAGTCAGTTGCTACTCCAGTGAAGCAACCCAAAGTTGAACCCAAACCCGAGACTAAGTGCTTCTATTGTGAGGAGAAAGTTCGCTGAAGCGGAACAACCTTAGATACTTGGTAGATAAGGCTGGCAACATAGACAGAAGTATATTTGGTAAATATGTTTTTGATGTGTACCTTGATGTTACTCCTAGTAGCACCTGGGTATTGGATACCGGTTCGGTTGCTAAATGTTAGTAACTCGAAATAAAAGTTACGGAATAAGCAGAGACTAACTAAGGGTGAGGTGACGATGTGTGTTGGAAATATTTCCAAGGTTGATGTGATCAACATCGCACGCTCTCTCTACATTCAGGATTAGTGACGAACCTAAATAAATGTTATTTGGTGTTTGCATTGAGCATGAACGTGATTAGATCGTGTTTATTTCAATACGGTTATTCATTTAAGTCATATAATAATAGTTATTCTGTTTGCATGAATAATACCTTCAATGGTCATGCACCCAATGAATGGTTTGTTGTATCTTGATCATGGTAGTACACATGTTTATAACATAGATGCCAAAAGATACAAAGCCAATAATGATAGTACCACATACTTGTGGCACTGCGGCTAGATGTCATATTGGTGTAAATCGCAAGAAGAAAACTCCATGACGGTGGATCTTTGGACTCATTCGATTTCGAGTCGGTTGGGACATGCAGACCATGCCTCGTGGGCAAGATGAATAAAATCCCGTTTTCAATATGATAGAGCGGGGCAAGTAACTTATTGAAAATAATACATGTTGATGTATACGGTTCAATGAGTGTTATAGCATGCAGTGGATATCGTTGTTTTCTTACCTTCACTGATGATTTGAGTCGATATAGTGTATATTTACTTAATGAAACATAAGTCTGAATCATTTGAAATAGTTCAAACATATTCAGAGTGAAGTTTAAGATCATCGTGACAAGAAGATAAAAATGTCTATGATATGATCGTGGAGGTGAATATCTGAGTTATGAGTTTGCCATACAAATTTAGACAGTGTGGAAGTTGTTTCACAACTCATGCCACCTGGAACCCTATAGTATGATGGTGAGTCCGAACGTCGTAGTCGTGCTCTATTGGATATGGTGCGAATTATGATGTCTCTTATTAGTTTGCCACTATCATTTTGGGTTATGCATTAGAGACAACTACATTCACTTTAAATAGGGCACAATTTAAATCCGTTGAGATGACAGCATATGGTTTGATAGAAACCTAAGCTGTCATTTTTTAATGTTTGGGGCTGCGACACTTATGTGAAAAAGGTTTTCACCTAAAGAGCTCGAACCCAAAGCGGACAAATGCATCTTCATAGAATACCCTAAGAACAGTTGGGTATACCTTCTATCTCATATCCGAGTACAAAATGTTTGTTGCTAAAACGGGTCCTTTCTCGAGAAAGAGTTTCTCTCGAGAGAATTGAGTGGGAGGAAGATAGAACTTGATGAGGTTGTTGAACCTTTGTTTCAACCAGAGAGTAGCGCAGCGCAGAAAGATGCTTCTGTGGAACCTACGTCAGTTGAGAGGAAGTAAATGATGATGATCATGAAGCTTCGGATCAAGTTACTATCAAACCTCATAGGTCGACAAGGATGCATATTGCTCCTGAGTGGTACGACAACCCTGTCTTGGAGCTCATGTTGTTGGACAACGATGAACCTACAAGATATGGAGAAGCGATGATGGGCCCGGATTCCGACAAAAGGTTAGAGGCCATCAAATCCTAGAAAGTATCCATGTATGAAAACCAAGTATAGACTTTGGTAGACTTGCTCATTGGATGGCAGGTCGTTGAGTACAAATGGATCTTTAAAAATGAAGACAGACGCTGATTGTGAGTGTCACTATTTATAAAGCTCGACTTGTCGCAAATAATTTTTTGCCAAGTTTAAGGAGTTGACTATGATGAGACTTTTTCACTCGTAGCGATGCTAAAGTCTATTGGAATTATGTTAGCAGTTGCTGCGTTTTTCAATTATGAAAACTGGCACATGGATGTCAAAACATCATTTCCTTCCTTGAGGAAAGGTTGTATGAGATACAACTAGAAGGTTTTATCAGTCCTAAGGATGCTAAAAGGTGTGCAAGCTTCAGTGATCATTCTATTGACTGAAGCAAGCATCTCGGTATTGGAATATACACTTTGATGAGGTGATCAAAGTTTTTTGAGTCTATGCAAGGTTTATGTGAAACTTGTATTTACAATAAAGTGAGTGGGAGCACTATAGAGTTTTTGATAAGCATGCACAACTAGAAAAAAGGCTGTTAGTGGCGCACCAGTTTTTGCTATTAATGGCGCACTATAGGTGCGCCACTATTAACACGCCAGTAGTAACAAATAGTAATGGCGCACCTTAGTATCCCAGATAATAGTGGCACACCACATAGTGCGCCATTACTATGTCCAACAGTGTGCCATTACTATGCCTCCTAGGGGGCCATATTTTCCTTCACATATGCCCCAAGTGCGGCATTACTATGCCCCATAATGCGCCACGGGTATTTATCTTGGTGCGCCACTAATGCTCAATATGGTGCGCCACTACTATGAATATTAGGAATTATTATTTTTTGCTTTTCTGGTATTTGCATAGGTTACAAAATACGTTACAGCACAGAATATTAACATCACACAATAGAATTCATCATATTTGTCTCCAATTTTGAAATAGCGAACAAAGTTCAAACATTAGCCAAGTTTAGGTCTCGAGACATTATCAAAGTTCATCATATTAGCCGAGTTTGTCGACACATTACAAAGTCGATATCGATCATCTAAACTACCATCACATACAAGAGGGTTGCGGTCACGATGAGCCTCATCGCGATGAAACCGATCTTCATCTGGTTCCTCCTCTACTCCCTCCTCTCTCCCGCTAGATAGCGCGCGTATCTAGCTTCTACCTCCGCCCTAGTGGTGTACCCTTTGTAACTGTTACCGCTGAAATGATGAACCTGTCTCCGACACTCCTCCCAGTCGTCGTAGACTCCGGGAACCTCACCCTTGTACATGACATACGACGGCATCTCTATGCACTAGACAAACAAAACGTTAGTAGCAATTCACAGATAATATATAAGCAATATATAAGTATGCAACAAAAGGATCGGAAGAGAAAATCAACACATTAATAGCACGATTCATGGTCCTACTAATAAATTGTTGGATATATTCCCTAGAGGCAATAATAAATTAGTTATTATCATATTTCCTTGTTCATGATAATCGTTTATTATCCATGCTATAATTGTATTGATCAGAAACTCAAATGCATGTGTGGATACATAGGCAAAACCATGTCCCTAGTATGCCTCTAATGGACTAGCTCGTTGATCAAAGGATGGTTAAGGTTTCCTAGCCATGGACGTGAGATGTCATTTGATAACGGGATCACATCATTAGGAGAATGATATGATGGATAAGACCCAAACTACAAACATAGCATATGATCATGTCAGTTTATTGCTACTATTTTCTGCATGTCAAGTATATGTTCCTATGACCATGAGATCATGCAACTCACGGATATCGGAAGAGTGCCTTGTGTGTATCAAACGTCACAACGTAACTGGGTGACTATAAAGGTGCTCTACAGGTATCTCCGATGGTGTCTGTTGAGTTGGCATGGATCGAGACTAGGATTTGTTGCTCCGTGTGACGGAGAGGTATCTCGGGGCCCACTCGGTAATGCAACATCACAATAAGCCTCGCAAGCAATGTGACTAATTGTTAGTTACGGGATCTTGTACTACGGAACGAGTAAAGAGACTTGCCAGTAACGAGGTTGACCTAGGTATGGAGATACCGACGATCGAATCTCGGGCAAGTAACATACCGAAGAACAAAGGGAACGTTATACGGGATTAACTGAATCCTTGACATAGAGGTTCGACCGATAAAGATCTTCATAGAATATGTAGGAACCAATGTGGACGTCCAGGTCCCACCATTGGTTATTAACCGTAGAGGTGTCTCGGTCATGTCTACATAGTTCTCGAACCCGCAGGGTCTGCACACTTAAGGTTCGGTGACGTTTCGGTACTGTAGAGTTATGTATGGTGGTGACCGAAGTTTTTTCGGAGTCCCGGATGAGATCCCGGACGTCACGAGGAGCTCCGGAATGGTCCGTAGGTAAAGATTCATATATAGGAAGCCCCTGTTTGGTTTCCGGAAAAGTTTCGGGCTCATCGGTAGTGTATCGGGAGTGCCGGTAGTGTACCGGGGGACCACCGGGAGGGGTATTTCGACCCCAAGAGGTCCATGGGATGTGGGAGAATAATAACCAGCCCTTAGTGGGCTGGGAAAACAGCCACAAAGGCCCATGGCGTAGGAGAGAAAGTCCTAAAGCAAAAAGTGGAAAATCAGCCAATAGGAGGCAATCCTACTCCAACTAGGATTGGAGGTGAAGTAGGATTGCTTCCCACCTCCTATTTCGGCCGACCCAAAGGCCTTGGCTGCCTCTCCTCTCCTCTCCTCCTATATATACTAGTGGATTGGGTGGTTTTTGGACAGAATTCCGGCCACGTGCTACCCGTTCCACCGGTGCATAGTTTCTCCTCTAGATCGTAGTTCCGCAACGCTTAGGCGAAGCCCTGCCGGAATTGCTCCACCACCATCACCGGAGCGCCGTCACGATGCTGGTGAACCCTCACTCCTCTTCACCTCCTCTCGCTGGATCGAGACGGTGGAGATCGTCATCAAGCTGCACGTGTGCTGAACAGGGAGGTTCCATTCGTTCGGCGCTAGATTGGAAGGACCGTGATCGAGATTGCGAGACGGTTCGTGATGTGATCACGGAACGGATCGTGATGAGTTCGCAGGACAGATCGTGATCAAGATCATGAGACGGATCGTGATGAGTTCATGGGACGGATCATGATGTGTTCGCGGGAGGGTTCGTGATTGGATCGCGGGACGCTCGGCGATTTGGATCGCGAAGAAGTTCGACTACACCAACCGCGTTTCTTAACGCTTCCCGCTTAGCGATCGACAAGGGTACGTAGATCCACTCTCCCTCTTGTAGATGCTCATCACCATGGATAGTTTTGCGTGTGTGTAGGAAAATTTTTGTTTCTCATGCGACGTTCCCCAACAGTGGCATCATGAGCTAGGTTGATGATTCGATGAGATCTCGAGTAGAACACAAAAGGTTTGTGGGCGTTGATGCTTAGATTGCTTGCTCCCTTGGTCAGATTTTGGTTCAGCGGGATTGTGAGATGAAGAGGCCCGGACCAACATTACTCGTACGCTTACGAGAGACCGGTTCCCTCGACGCAACTTGTTGCTTAGATGGCTTGCGGGTGACAGTTTCTCTCACTTTAGTTGGATCGGATCCGACAAAGGCGGTCCTTGAGAAGGTTGAAAAGCAATATATGTATCACCGTTGTGGTTTATGCGTAGGTGAGAATCGTTCTTGCTAGATACCCGTAGCAGCCCCGTAAAACATGCAACAACAATTAGAGGACGTCTAACTTGTTTTTGCAGGGTATGTTGTGATGTGATATGGCCAATTACATGATGAGATATATGTGATGTATGAGATGATCATGTGATGTATAGAATTTCACGACTTGCATGTCGTTGAGTACGGCAACCGGCAGGAGCCATAGGGTTGTCTTTAATTATTGTATGACCTGCGTGTCAATCATTAACCACTATGTAATGCTTTACTTTATCGCTAAGCAGTAGCAATAGAAGTAGAAGCAGGGCTGGCGCCACAACCCCAATGGCAACACATTGATGGAGATCAAGATGATGGAGATCATGGTGTTGTGCCAGTGACGATGGAGATCATGCCGGTGTTTCGAAGATCGAGATCTTAAACACAAGTTCATGGCCATATCATGTCACTTATGAATTGCATGAGATGTTAATCCTTTTAAGCACCTTGTTTTGCTTAGTACGGCGGTAGCATTATAAGGTGATCCCTCACTTGAATTTCAAGATGAACTGTGTTCTCCCCGAGTTTGCACCGTTGTGAAAGTTCGTCATGTTGAGACACCACGTGATGATCGGGTGTAATAGACTCTACGTTCACATACAACGGGTGCAAGCCAGATTTGCACGCGCATAACACTCGGGTTAAACTTGACGAGCCTAGCATGTACAGACATGGCCTCGGAACACGAGAGACCGAAAGGTCGAACATGAGTCATATTGTAGATATGATCAACATAATGATGTTCACCATTGCAGCCACCTCAACTCACGTGATGGTCGGACTTGAGTTGGTGAATTTGGATCATGTATCACTCGAATGATCGGAGGGATGTCAATTTGAGTGGGAGTTCTTAAGTAATATGATTAATTGAACTCATTATCATGAACATAGTCAAAGTGTCTTTGCAAATTATGTTGTAGATTACTAGCTCGCGCTGTAGCTCCCTTAAATTTGTATATGTTCCTAGAGAAATAGAGTTGAAAGATGTTGGTAGCAATATTGCGGACTGGGTCCGTGATCTGAGGATTGTCCTCATTGATGCACAGAAGGCTTATGTCCTTAATGCACAGCTCGGTGCGCCACCCCCTCTAGCGTCTTCTATAGATGTTGTGAACATCTGATAGGCACGTTTCGATGACTACTTGATAGTTTAGTGCGTCATGCATTACGGCTTAGAATTGAGGCTCCAAAACGTTTTGAACGTCACGGAACATATGAGATGT